>CM044955.1:48765262-49147985 GCA_024516035.1 Bactericera cockerelli
TCACAAGAGAAAATGGAAGTTATGGGATTCAACAGATTAGATGTTACCAAACCATCAATACTGAATGCACATCCTGTTGAATCCACAGTTTTTGAACCATCAGTATAACATTTGGTTACTGATGTATATGATGATTCCATTAACTCAAGGAACTTCTGCTGGTATAGAGCAGGAGGGACAGAAGATTTTTTATGGACACTCAATTGAGTGTTAACAGTTAATAAAGATGATTTATCAGTCCAAGGGGGTAGAATTCTAGATAAAGGAAGAATTTCACTAGCCATAATGTTATTGTTAAAGTCAGCTAACTCCTTGAACCTCAAAAACATAGGTTTAGGCTTATTGGTGGTAAAAAGGTCCACAGATAAATTCTGTTCAAATAAAATTTTGTGAACAGGATTAAATGGGGAGCCTCCTATTTTGGCAACGTAGGACATCAATAACTTGTCTCTCCTTAAGCAAAGAGGGGGAACACCTGAGTCCACATAGAGACTAGGGATCGGACTTGATCTTATAGCGCCAGTGGCTATTCTAATACCAGCATGGTGAACTGTATTTAGTTTACTAAGTTGACTGGGCTTGGCTGATGCATAAACAACACAGCCATAGTCTAAAATCGGGAGGATATACGACTTGTAGAACTTGAGTAAAGTTTCACGTCTGACTCCCCATTTTCTATTGCTGACCATTTTCAGCGCATTTAAAGCACTCAGAGCCCTTTCTTTTGTGTACGATATGTGTGCGCACCAGCTCATTTTTTGGTCCCATATTAGGCCAAGGAATTTGGTTTTAGCAACAAAATTGAGTTGAGTACTATCATAAAACAAATTATAAGGTAGGGGTTGTCTTAATTTGGTAAAATGCATACAAACAGATTTGCCTGGGTCAGAAGAGAAGATCGTACCATTTTGTTTAGACCAACGTAATATATCATCCAGAGCATGCTGGAGACGTGAAATGAGTACAGCAGGATCTTTACCTCTGGCTGTCAGGACAAGGTCATCTATAAAAAGTAGGCCCTTTAAAGGGATTTTAACAAGGTCCAGTATATCATTTAAATATACAATGAACAATAGAGGACTCAGAGATGAACCGGTTATAATTCCATTAGGTAAAGAAAAAATATTTGAAAATTGCCCATTGCAAGAAACTCTAATAATTCTATTATGTAGGAAATTGTTGATAAAAATTAACATTTTACCTCCAATACCAAAAGACTCAAGACATTTCATAATTTTATATCTCCAGGTCATTTCATAAGCTTTCATAATGTCTAAGTAAATAGCAATAACATGTTCACGATGTGCAAATGCCTTGGCTACTTCATTTTCCATAAGAGTAAGATTATCAATTGTGGATCTCCTCCACCTACCTCCACACTGAAAACGGTTTTTAACAATTTTTGGTTTTCAAGGAACCAAAATAACCTTTTATTTGCCATTTTTTCCATGATTTTGGCGGAGCAATTTAACAAGGAGATAGGTCGATAACTACTGGGTAAAATTTTATCCTTTCCCGGTTTTAGAAGTGGAATAATGAGAGATTCACCCCAAATTTTAGGGTATATTCCATACTTCCATATGATATTAAAGAGTAATAAAAGTTTATCTAACGCCTCATTAGGTAATTTCTTAATAAGTTCGTAGGAGATTCCGTCTGGTCCTGCAGCTTTAGAAGTACAAGGCTTCAGGGCCATGATCATCTCATTGAACGTAAAGGGAGAATTATACTCAGCATTAACATCAAGATCAAAATTAATAGGAACAGCTTCACATGAATATTTGTGTCTTAAAAAATCCTGAGAATAATTTTCATCAGCAGACACAGATGAAAACTGTTTTCCTAAAGTGTTGGCAATTTCTGAGGCATCGTGATCTAACAAGGAAGGATTAGTGGGATTCTGTAGAGCTGTTATTAATCTAGGGGAATATTTTCCCCTCAGCTTCCATATTCTATGAAACATCTCAGAAGATGTCATAGAATGGTCGATTGACGACACAAAATCTGTCCAACCCTTTCTTCTCTTCTCACGCATTACTTTCCTAGCAATGGCTCGGGCTTTCATAAAATCTATTTTATGGTCAATTGTAGGTTGACGCCGAAGTTTGCGAAGACATTTTCTTCTATTTTTTATTACATCTTTCAACTCATTATCCCACCAGGGGACAGGTAGCTTGTTCGGTGGAATTTTCTTCACCGGAATAGCTTCCTTGGCGGCATGAATAATATTAGTGTTAATTCTATTGAGCAAAATGTCTACATTCGGAATATCATTTGCACTATAATCAGTAGGAATAAAGTCAAAGTTAATTTTGGACTGATACAACTCCCAATTGGCCCTATCATAATTCCAAATTATTGGACCACATCTCAAGTCAGGTGAAACAGAAGGGGGAGTAGCACTATCTATATCAATATGTAATGGATAATGGTCAGAAAAAAATAGATCTTCAGTCACTGTCCATGTCACGTCCGGATATATAGCAGTCGAACAGAATGACAGGTCAATAGCTGAGAGCGTAAGGTGAGATAAGTTGTAGTGTGTAGGCTGACCAGAGTTCAGTAAATGTAAATCACTATGGCCAAGAAGAAACTTTTCAATCTCTTTTCCTTTATTATCAGTACGAGAACTGCCCCATAATGAATTGTGAGCGTTAAAGTCCCCCAGTATACAAAATGGAGCCGTAAGCTGATTTTTAATAAAAGTTAAATCAGCCTCATTGTAGATACAAGAAGGAGGCAAATAAATATTACAAATAGTCAAAAGAGAACTGAGCGAGGGGAGCTTGACTTGAACCACAACACATTGCAGGTTGTTGGTATTGATGTTTAACTCTTGGGAAAAACAATCAGTACTGATAAGCGTACAAACTCCACCACACGCTATGTTACCATCCAAGAAGTCTTTTCTATAAACTGAAAAGCCCCTTAGATTAACACTTTTACTAGGAGCTAAATGAGATTCTTGAAGAGCAACTACGAGAGGAGAATCACGTTTAATGAGGCATTTTAAATCATCAAGGTGGCGGGTGAGGCCATTTAGATTCCACTGTAAAATTAAACTTTTCATTTAGAACGGAAAGTACTTATGTAAAATAAGAGAAGCAAACAAGGATAAGTGTATAAAAAAGTAAGAAAAATGGTAGGACAAAAGAGGGAAAAATCCCCATCAATTTTAAAAATAAGAACGAAAAGATTGAAAAAAAATTAAAAAATAAAAAAATAAATAAATAAAAATTAAAAAAAAAACAATAGAAATATAAATTATAATAGGTATATCTCATCATAATCTTTTTTTTTCACAACAATATACATGAGTAGGTGACTGTTGGCCTGTACGAAGCAGTACTATTTCTCCAGCTGACGAGGAACAGGATCATAGTAGTTGATTACAGGAACATAGGATTTCATTACACAGGAAGACGGGATTCAAGTGTACAGAAGCACAGGTTTTAAATTTGTACAGGAAGACAGTGTTTAGGTATACAGGAGCACAGGATTAAATACAGGCGCACAGAGTTTAAGTTTGTACAGGAACACATGATTTTGCAGGAATACAGGATAGAAATATACAGGAACGAAGGGATTAAGCATACAGAAACACAGGATCAATGTATATAGGAATATTGCTTTATAAATTTTAATATTGGACTGGAACATAACTTGAGTAGCTGCTTATCATTATTTTGCACGATACCGAATAGGTAGACGCAGATATTAGCATCATATGAATGTTTCGGTTGTCTCATTGGATAGGTAATTGCCAATAGTTTTCAATTTATAATTTTAGTAATTGGTAACTAACCAATGACCAGAAAATGTATGCTTGTTTTAGGTAATTTAAACATCTGATAGTGTTTTAGGTGAACTTGAACAGGAGGGTAGGACAGGAGCTTTGGATGTTGATTGAAGGTTTCCGAGGGGCAGGGCCAACAGTCTGTACAAAACACACGTGAACAATACAATCATAGTAATATAATGCCCTCTTTTCAATATTGTTATTTTTTATGGGGATTTTTTTTTTTTTTTTTTTTTTTTTTTTTTTGATATACTTATTATAATAAATATTAAAAGTTAATCTGTTGTAGAATACGGGCCAGAGAGGTGACAAAGACAAAAAGGTAAAGTTGATTAGGTAAAGACAAAAATTAAGGAGAGTTATAGAAATTATACACTTATTCAGACATGCTTAATATCATTCTCAGGGTTATCTGAAATGACTCTACGGATTGAAATTAAAAGGTTTTTTAGTTTATTTTTTACTTTGGAATCCATCTTTTCACATACCAATTTTTCTAGCAAAGTAACTACATTTACGGGTTCCATCTCATAGTTATCTTTTATGATCTCTAATTTTTTAGTGTTTCTCGTATTTTTGAGATCTCGAACCAAGTTAGAAAATACAGTGGGATCAATATCCGGATTGACTTTACCTAGCAAGGACAACATATTTTCATCCAAATCGCTCTCAACACAAACTTTCTTTTCCTTCTCTTGTGGAGGAGGGGACTTGTGAGTGCGTTTATTACTCCTACTGTTCTCGGTCATAGTAGCGTCAACTATGTCAACATTATCTTTAGTCTCAGTATTTTCAGTTACCCCCTTATCTTCTGTTTCACCACTATTGATGGGAGATAGAGGCTGTTCGATAACAGCAATGGTTACATTATCAGTCTGAGCAGATTCAGAAGACTCAGGAGTACCTATGAGTAAATCAGAGGATTGAGAGCTATTAGTCTCAATAATCACCTCCTGGAGGGGAGGCACGGCAGTGGTTTCAGTGCGCGAGGCAAAAGCGGGAAGTAAAGATCCAATAGCCATGTCATTAAGCTTAGACCCTACATAGGTTTCTCCAGAGGAATTTTTATCTTTATTTCCAAAGCGCTTTTCACCTACAGGAGTGTTGGGACAATTTTTAACAATATGGCCATCACCATGGCACTTGTAACAAGACACCTTGTCTATGTAAATAAATATTTTGTGGACCACATTGTCAAAAACCAAGGGAAAAGAATTTGGCAAATCCTCAATGGTCTCAACAAAGAGCGATCTCCTAAAACCATGAAGATGACCAAAACGCTCGTTCCTAGAGCCCAAGTTCACAAAGGAAATCTCAGTGAGAACTTTTGTATATTTAGAGATCTCACTCAGGAGCATAGAGTTTGGTATTCCAGGTTCAGTTTGGCAGAGGAAAATTTTGTGGCCATCATTTACCAATTTTGAAACAGTAAATACTTTCTTGTTAATAATTAGTTGAGGGTGATGTTGATACAACTTGTTTACATCTGCCTCACTGGTCAGGTAGAATTTGACAAGATTATTAAACTTGCCAAAAAATACCAAATTTCTATCACCTACCACATCACCTACAGCGCATAAGTATTGGTCCATAGTAACAGAGTTATCAAGGGGAAGTGTGAATCCACACTTTCTTGATAGGTGAAGATTGTCCATACAAGGAAGAGACGTTTGACTATTACTCTTACCATAATCAGCTCTAGCTGTGTAAGAAATGGGCTTAAGTACTCTAGAATAGCTATTCATTGTAATAAGAAAGAACTTAATGAGGTCAAACAATATTGATGAAAATTAAAAGGCTTTAAGTCAGTAAACAGAATGTAAAGTAAAAACACCGTTCGTTAAAAACACGGACGGAAACTCAGATAATTAAAAATTACCACCCAAGAAGAAATTCAAGTAAAACACCTGAATTCATACTGGCCGGCAAAAGAAAAATGAAAATATAAACAGAAAAGCAAAACAGCTGATGGGTTGAGATGGACAATATTCAAAACGCTAGTTTACCACTCTAGCGAGCAGCAATGTAAACAGTTGCCATGGCAACCATTAACCTCGAAATCAACAACTGTTGTAAAAACTCTAGTAAGGACACTTAAAAAACAGTAAAAAAGTAAGGAAAACGGAACTTAAACGAAAAACCGTTTACACCATTAAAAAGACGGGATCTTAAACTTCCACTATGCAAAAAATCAGAAACATTAGTGAGCTAAATCCACACAGAATTATTAAACGAAGAGGAGCAGATCAGGAGCAACTTCACTCTAGAAAAACTAACACGAGAATCGCCATTATTTTTATATCCTACATATTACTGGATGTCATTATTGCATAGTTATGATAGTTTGCGATAATGGCGAATTTTATTTCATACCCTGTCACATGACTGGAAGTGTAATGTCATCATTGCATAAGTCTGATAGTTTGCGAATTTCATTAAGTTTAATAAGATGATTTATAGTAGCTAAGTGTGGACTGTGGACAGTTTGCAATGTCTGAGGTGTCAAGGACAGGTTGGCGATTGCCCAGGTTGGAAGGACTTAATGAACATAATAAGTGGATGGAAACTCTGAGCTAAAACAAGAAATGAGCAATCTTCATTGAAAATACATATAATATAGATATGTCAATATCTTCATAGAGTAAATATAGGTATTTGATTTGTCTAGATATTCATGTGAAGACAATAAAGTTAAGAATTTATACATAAGTGCCTCAGTTATTAATTTTTTTATGACACATTGTATTAGCCACTTGTTTTCACAGATAGGATTTCTCATCTTCATAGAACCCAAAGTCAAATGAATAATCTTTAATATCCTACAACCATAGTACGAGTTTCTGTAGAATTCAATGCCTAGGACTAATCATAACAATTTATCTCTATATCACTTGAATAGATCTCAACTTATTGCTATTAATACCAAAGGAGAGATAAGAACCTAGACCTATTTGCAACTTATAGGTGAGCATTAACCCAGGATTGGCAATAATAAATGAGCTACCTTGCACAATTGACATCATTTGATCGTCAAGTGATAGTGGTAGAATGATTTGCTTCTTTGACATCTACCTATTTCAATTTGAAAATACTTATACCTACATAAATCATTGTTATAAATCATAGGGAGTAGCCGCAGGCTATAGGTACACTAACACTTACTGGCAGTCAAAGATGGATATTTGACATTTTTGATTTTTGAAATCTCCATGTTAGTCAGCGTCGATAGCACATTGAAAAAATACACAAGTTCTCGTAAGATCGTTTGGGAATTAAGCAAAGAACGATGCTTGAAGAAGGAGGGTGACCGCAGTTTCCACCACTTATGTTGAGTAATTCCGGTCCAATCCAGTCCAGGTGAAGTTAAGTGTGTAAATGCTCAACCTATTAATCACTGTACTAAATTTTCGAACACACCACCAATTGAGCTTAAACCAAATTTGATTGTTAGTTTAGGACAGGAAGTCCCATTTAGCCAATATATCACGAACAAAAATGGTTCCAATTAGACCTGATCACGTAATCGGTGCCCACAATGTCCATCTTGAAATAAGTGATGGTTTTAAATAACTGATGGTCCAAATCCAATATTGACGAACATCATCCATGGGAAGATGTCAGAGAACTCTATAATAGATTGCAGAACGAAACGTGATCTAGCAAGCTCCGAGCAGATTATTCCAAACTCCACGGAAACGATAAATACATCCAAATGGAAACGATTATTGATCCAAACCTCACCTTTTTTTCTACTTTTCTTGAATTTCTCCTATTCTTCTCTATAATTTTGTGCAATTATCTCCCATGTGATTAAGTTTGGTCCATAGTTTACTCACCGCGTGTGTTTTCTTTTCAATTCTTCACCAGCTTATTGATGTCTTCGGCAACCTCTTCATTACTTTCTCTTATCTATCTCAGTAACTTGATAGATAATTGGTGGATTGGTAAATGAAGGTCGGTGGTCTGAGTCCCAAGTTCGGTGAAAAATACAATTATCAGCGTGAGTTTGAGTAATTGTGACATCATGAATAGGATTATCACATATATTATATATTGGGTTATATCAAGATGAACATTGGTGCATTGAAGTATCAAATCTATTACATTAACGATATTATTAATTTATTGCAATAATTAAATATTTTTCAACAATATACCGATAGTTCAGTTGATCATGGCTTGATCAGATCAAATAAAATAATAGTTACCACTTGTCTTAAAATCTAACTAAAAAAAATACAGCTTGAAAATTTAGGTTTTGAAAATTTAATCGATAAAAAATGCTCTAGAATTCTCATTGCAAAACCCAAAAAGCCTCCAAAAAGAGGCTGGCTAAAACAGCTTTAATACATACAAAATTTTGTTACTCTTATTATTCCAATAAACACAAAAAATATTTCAATGCACAAGCTTGGACAGAACTCAAGAGCAATTTGTCAATCGACTCTCCAAGACAGAGAATCAACAGGATAGGTACTTATGTCTACCTTATGAAGATGAGGCTGGATTGACAATATACTTTGTTTATTAAAAATACTAATAAATAGTTTTAATTTTTCTCCACTTATAGGGAAGCATTCTATGTCAAAATATTAACTATTAATTGGCCTTTTACGTTCTTCAATAGAATTAAAATGACCCTGATTTAATAGCAAGCGGTTTTTTGCAAATTCCAGAAATCATCCTGTAGTCTCTTGAGATTGAAGAGGATATTTTTTTTTTCTCAACATCTTTCCCCATTTCTTTGACTCTTTTGGCCACCAAGATAAGAAATGCAATGCGTGCTTCAACTGCTTGGGTGCTTGGTCTATAAGAAAGATTTATATTAAATGCACGTGAGAACTTGTATAGGTATTGGTAAGAATTGTGCGCCATTACCTAAGGATCATTAGGAGGACATGATCTTTGATATCAATACACTGGAGCGTAGCCTTACTATAATGAAAATAAGAAGGCATACGTCAGAATTAGATAAATAAATTGATTCGGAAAGTCTAATTTATCGGTGAATCGTGTAAGGAAGTTGTGAAGATGGGTAATTTGTTAGCATCAGCTAAATCATTGTAGTGAGTACTGTATCCAAGTTACTTTACATAAAGAACAGTTTAGAACTCTGAGGATCTTCTGCGTTAGCACTAAATAAGTCTATACAAGAACAAGTCGCTCCAAACACATCCATGGTTTATTTTCATGTTTTCTACCGTCAGATTGAATTTTAAAAATGGAATTAATTCCTGAAATTATTATCATAATAAATACATTCCTATTAGATATATTTTGACTTCAGAAAAAAATAATTGGATAAAGAGACTGGAAAAGCTTTTTACAACACAACCTTACTAACTTAATGATGACCTAAAATTTTTTTTTGGAAAATTACGTTTTTCAATAAAAAAATTAATTTAATTAAATTTAATATTTAACATGTTCTTCTTTAAAAGAAACTTTTCTACTGTTGTAGGTATAACGAGTATTTCAATATAGCATAGCTTCTTAACTTCTTATACTTGCTAAAAAGTCTCAAAATAAGTATTTCTGAATAATTCTCCTGGTCTTTGTCATCTGGTTTTGCAGTCAATATCTATTACCATCTTGATTCAGGATTGTTCTTATGCTCAGTTTCAGAGATGAAAAATGAATTTTTTTGACAAATCCAAGAACACATTTAAAATAACTGTCTAAAATGTATGCTATCCAAGTAATTCTTATATGTTTGCAAATCCAGTTGACATCTTGAGATTGACTCTCCTGATCTTCAATCGCTTGACACCTATTAGAATAATCTCCATTATGTCAGGAGTCTGTGTTATGGACAAATATTGTAAATTTAATATACCATTCCCTAAACTATTTACCTAATTGTGTATTGTTTACGAAGCATATTCAAGGATTCCTATTACTTTTTCAAATTCAGTTGACATCTTGTGATTGACTTTCCTGATTTCAATCATAATGATGGAATCCTCGCATGTCAGGAGCCTAGAATATAGATAAATATTGAAGCAAGTCCTCAGACTATGTATGTCTGTATTTTCTATGTAGGAGTTCCATGAAGACAAGCTGAAATTAATGGAAAGGAGGAGATTTCAAATGTCACCTGACCAACGCTCGTGTCATTAATTTTAAACAATCATCTTCCAAAATCTAATCCGTTCCCATACACCTCCAGAGGACTGAGTAGGAAGAGAACAGCTCCTGTAAAGAGCAAAGTGTCCAAGTTTCAATATGTTTTATCATGACAGCACAGTGAATCTGCGGTATAAGACACTTTATGCACCCAATGTTTGATTCTGATCCTCAGTTAATTTTCATTGCTTTGGTTATCATAGAATTTGAGAGGTTTAAACAACCTCTTTTTCATTACTTTCCAATCTTTATTTTTCGATGTTAGATTTTATTAAACCTATTACAATCATTTCAGTAGAGAGTCGATCAGATAAAATTGAGAAGTTGCATTTTACATCTCACAGCCTCAGATCTTTATCCTGGATCTTGTTGAGACGAGACTTGACTTGTTTTCGAGAGCCCAAGACAGGGGATGAAACGCAACAAAGACAAGTCATTGGGGACACGTCTTTTCATTTGTCATGGCATGCCCCAACATCTGTGTCCCTTAATTTGTTGTCATGTACAATCATGACTGAGCAAACTTGGATGACTTTCTTCTTTTTGTCTATTTCTCATATTTTTTGACAATCATGTTGGTTATGTCGTTGTGTTCATGTGGGGGGCTTCACTAAGGGTTCTTTCTAGAAAGTCTAGATATTTTTTTATAACTGTGAGTCTTGTCTTGGTGTTTTTAAGATTTTGACTGACTTATTTTTTTCATAGAATGAATTATTTATTATTGTTTTAATATGTATTAGTTGCGTAAATTAAGCTTACATTTCTCTGTTTTCTACCATTTTTATTTTAATTATCTAATACATCTTGGAGTTTAGTAGGCAACTTCGAATCAAAATGAAAAATAATTACTGTAAACTGTCATTTTATTGAATTTCACACAATTCATTAATTACAATAAAGTATTAGTACCCAAGGAATGTGAAATTGATGAGAGTTTTCACATTACTTGTATGGGCACTACGAGATCTACACATGCTCAGATCTATGCTCAGATTTCAATGACCCTTTTAGGAAACTCACTCAAAAAATATCTTGTTCCTTAGGGAGTTCATTCGCATATTCAGAAGAAAAGGTCAGTTTTCATTCATAAACCCCTTTCGTATTTTTCACATTTTAGACGTGTTCGTCCATTTCAGGAAAAAAAAAACAACTTTTGATTTCATATATTGTATGCATTGTGTTACCTATGCATCCTTTCTATTTTTTTTTTTTTTTTTTTGAATTATCTTCAACATTGGTTTGGAGTGTGTAGAAATATTGTCAATTATGTATCTTGCAAGAAAAGGGTAGAGAATAACATTGTCTTGTATTACTTGTGTTGTGTACTTTTGTATCAATGGTCTGTTTACCAACTTGAATTTCATACTCCTGAAGATGACTAATGACTGCCTATTTTGTTACTAAGAAAATTTTCATTTTACAAGATGCTTTTTTATTATATTTTTGTTGTTGTTTAACCCTTCAAACGTCGTCTAACCCTCTGAAGCATCCCAGGGGAATGCGAATTACAAGGAAAATCAATCACACTATTTTTGTGTCATAACAAAATAATGACTGATGGACCTGATGGTATTTTTCAAAATTATGAGTGATGATCTATCAATTCTAAGATACTCGTGAAGCTTAACCAGAGTAAATGGTAAACTCAACTTTTCAAGAGGTGTCTCTAAAAAGCTGTTTTTACCCTTACCATCACGTCTTTCAAGGTAGTTGAGTTTTCTTATACTGACTAACATTTCAAAGTATTCAACTAATATCTGCCATTTTTGGTAACTTCGTTCTGGAAAAGATTTTTGGACATGAAATGAAAATTTTCCTCATTTTGTTTACAAGAGTGTTTCTTAACTATTGGGATTATGCTACTGAAAACAGAATTTAGAATAAAGGAGCAATGAATATTAGAGCAAATATCTTATCAGGAAGTTTGCTTTTAACAGTCATTACTTAGCTTGGATTATAGAAATTCGAACTTGGTCTGGTGCTTTGCATTGCCTAGCATGAGTACTGATTTATGAACGAAAAATGTATCTATCTAATTCCCTAAATATACATATAATGATTATTGCACTACCAAAATTTACCTGATTTTACACGGTACTCAAGTAGTACCTTGTTTTTTTTTTTTTTATGGACATGTATCACAACTTATAGTTGTAGCTTTATTTATTTATAATCATATACAGATATAAACAGATATAATATGTATAGACAGATATATGTATAAAAGTAATTAAATAATAGAAATTAAATCAAATAATGTTTTCTCTCAATTCTCTCTTTTTTTTTTTCTCTCTCTCAGTCTACCTTGCACCTACTTCAGTTCTCAATGTTATAAACAGATGTACAGAGCATATACAGATGTACAGAGCATATACAGATATAAACAGATATAATATGTATAAACAGATATATGTATAAATGTAATTAAATAATGGAAATTAACTCAAGTAACAATTTCTCCCTACTTCAGTTCTCAATGGCCAAACAAGATTCTTTCATTTCTATGAGTGAATGACATATTTTTAAAAGTAAAATTACATAAAACATGGAAAATATATATTGATACTTTCACTGGCTTCTTATTTATTCATATAGGGTTACTTAGATGTTTTATGTATAAATTTAATGCACACAGTTTGGGTTGTTGTTACATATTACAATAATAGAAGGTACTAAGATAGATTCTCTAGGAAAGAGGTGAGAGTATTATATTGTAGGTCTATGTGATTATAAGATATAAGTGGGGATCTCCCACTTGTGTTTTTAAAAAAAGTTTATTTTCCAAAAACTGAAAATAACAAAGTCTTTAAAAATACTTAATATCGAAAAAATGAAACTTAATTATATTTTTAAATATGCAATTGACATATCAAAATGAATGAAAGATAATTATTAGAACACTTAAAAGAAAATAATATAATTATGAAATAATAAAATACTTAATTAATAAAATGTGAATTAAATAGATCGCAAAATTAAATTATCGATCAGCGACAATGCTCGATGCAAGTCCTGGATCAATCTGCCCGTCGGATCCTACCAATGGCTATTGTCAGAAGGACAATAGCTGATTTTTTTAATACAGTCAGCATTTATGGTGGCTGTAACTCCTCCACCCTTAGAACTTTGCATCCCCTGGGAGGGAAGGATTGGGATTGATTCCCAGATTTGTTGAAGAGTTACATGCTAGCTTAATTTGTGGAAGAACATTTCTGGTTCACGTTTCTTAAATAGATGTAGTATCTGTAAATATAGATTAGATTTCCTAATTATCAGTATCAGTGATGAAATGGATACAGAGAGGGTAATACACATTAGTATTTTCCAAGGGTTCAATGAATTGTCTAAAGATTGAACATCTCTATTTGCTGGAGTCAGTTGGTTTAGCTTAATGTCATCTAAATTTAAATCATGAATCCTTATTTTGAAATCAGATAATTTTTCTGAACCAAATTTGACATTAACATTTTCCAGGATTGTAGGTTTTCCTGAGGTCTTGGATGAAAAGTTTAAGATTTCATTCCTAAATATAAGGTTTCCTTTGTTTGATTCAATTAGAAATATGCCTTTTAATTCTTTTATTTCAATTTCATTTTCTAATTCTAGTTTTATGGTTTTACTGAAAGGAAAAACAATAATAAACATATTTATTTGGGGAATATAATCAACATAGTTTTCTTGAATTTCTAGCGTTATGTGTGTACATGACTCAGGCTTTTCATTTTGAAGTATGTGCCTTTCACACTCTTTCAGATTATTATTGACATTTTTCTGAAAGCACTGATAAGGTTTTCCCAATTCACAGATATTGTTCAAAGGTTTAAGGGATTTTTCTGATTTCAGGAAGTAGTGAACTTTCGGTATAACTGTAGTAAATCCTAATTCACTTGAAGATGGGATAGACTTAAGGTAAATTAGGTCATATTGTTGGTCATAATTAATAGGAAAAGATAGGAAGTAAATAATTTTTGAGTTTTCAATTTTGCAGCTTACATCTAAGATCTTTTGGAGTTCTAAAATACTACTTATTTCTAAAGGTATAGTGTTATGTACATTCTGTATGAGTGCTTCTTTGTAATTTTGCTTTGCCAAGGTTAATTGGTAGGATTCCGAGATTTTCGGTTATATTGCGGAGTCTGAATTCTGCACTTGTTGCTGTGCAGATGAGGCACCTGAAACATTTTTGGGCGGACGTTTAATGTTTGACAGATGAATTTTCTCTGTAGTGTTGTGGTGGGTGGGTATAATTTTTGCTGTTTTCAGACCTTTATCAATATTTTCAATGTTTTCTTGTTTGTATTTGTTTTGCGTTTTGCTTTGTATTTGCTTGTTTCTGACCCAAACTTCTTGAGGGATTTCAGGAAGAGCTTCTCTTCCCTGATTTTTATGTGAAGTGATTTTCTCTTTATTTTGAGAAATTTTTTCTCTTATTTCTTCAAACAAAAATTTTGTTTTCTCTTTATGATGTGCCACGTAGTTTGAAGTTATTAGTTGTTCTGTGTCAATATCCGTTATGTCGGACGGTTCAAAATGCCCTGTGATCACTTCTATAGGTTTGTGTTTTGTGACAGAATGACTTGTGTGGTTATAAGCAATGACCGCGTATTTTACTTTTAAGGACAAGGAATCGTTTTTGAACTCTTCGCGATTGTTGAATAATCGTATGTGCTCTATTAATGTCGAGTGAAAACGTTCTATTACTCCATTGGACTCAGGATGCTGGGAGGAGGTGAAATGGATATTAATCTTGTGAAGAGAAAGGAGTTCTTTTATTACTGAGTTTTTAAATTCGCCTCCATTATCTGATATAATTAGGCTAGGAACGCCGTGGTGAGCAAAACTTTCCAAGAGTTTACTCGCAATTTCAGTTGCTTGAGCAGAACGAAGCAAGTAGGCTTGTGCAAATTTAGAAAAGGGGTCAATAAGCGTTAGAAATTTGGATTTTTCAAGAGAAATGGTGTCTATGTGTAGGACATCAAACGGTTTTAATGCAGTGGGTGTGATGTTGTATGTCAGTTTCAAGGGGTTGCGGTCGTACTTGGTCTTTTGGCATATTTCACAGTTATTAATATAGTCTTGTACATGTTTAGCAATGTTGGGCCAGTAGTAGTGTTCTTTAATTTGTCTGGTAGTTTCGTCCATACCCCTATGGTTAGTTTTTCCGTCATGAAACTTTTTTATAATGTCAGTTTTCTTGTTTTCTTCAGTCACGTCAGTTAGCATCTTAGTGCATTTGATAAGATTTATTTGTGAATTTTTAAAGTAAGTCTGTAAAGTTCTCGATAGTTCCTCGTATAAGCTCTCAGTTTTAAAGAATACGTGGTATTTGACTTTTGGTGCAATGTGTGTTTTTAAGAACTCAGTTAGTTGTCCTAAGAGATTTTCAGGTGAAAACTCGTAAATTCGTCTTTCTTTGTCTCTGTGAATGATTTTTAGTGATTTGAGTGGGTTAGGGTGGGCTAAATGTGAAATGGAAAGGATTAGTTGATTCTTTCCCAAATTAATTGGACCGTCAAAGATAGGTATACCTATGAGAGGGTGTTCCAGGTTGGAGTGGATAGTATTTATATCTTCTTCTTCTGCCTGTTCGGTGATATCTTGAGGTGCAGGGGCGACATTGGTGATGTGTTCTGAAGATGTAGCGGCCTCGTAGGTGATGGGGACTGGGGGTACAGCGACGTCAACAGTTGGGGGAAGTTCTTGAGTGACAGGATCTTCTCTTAGTAAGTGAGCATATGCGTCTGCAACGAACGCATCAAGGTCTAATATGTCCTGTTCTAAGTCCGGTTCCGGTAACATAGAAAGTAAGTCGTCGTCTAGTACTGGTTGTACGGGTGAGTTGGTTTCGTTCATGTTTAGTTCAACTCTTGAAAGGGTGTCCGCATTTGTGTTTTGTGAACCTTTTTTGTAAACTATGTCATATTCGTATTCCTCAAGTTTTAGTCTCCAACGTATCAATTTAGAACTTGGCTCTTTAAGAGAGAAGAGCCACTGGAGAGGCCTATGATCTGTGAAAATTTTGAATTTTTGTCCGTATAGGTAAGGCCTAAAATATTTTACTGCCCATACAATGGCTAGTAGTTCCTTTTCGATTGTCGAGTAGTTGCATTCACTGTCATTCAACGTTCTGCTTGCATAGGCAACAGGTCGATCACTGCCTATGGGTCCCTGAGATAACACTGCACCGAGAGCAACGTTGCTCGCATCGGTTGTCAAAATGAAAGGTTTTCTAAAGTCTGGGTATTGGAGTATTGGTTCGTTTGTCAACAAATTTTTACAAAGTTCAAAGCATTCTTGATAATCGGGATCAGTTATATTTATTTTTGCATTTTTCTTTAACCGTTTAGTTAATGGTTTTGTTAAACTTGCAAAGTCTTTTATGAATTTACGATAGTAGCTTAAAAGTCCAAGAAAGCTTTTAATCTGTCTTGTGGTCTTCGGGATGGGGAAGTTTTCTATAGCTCTAATTTTGTTGGGGTTGGGCTTGACACCTTCGGGTGTGATAACGTGACCAAGAAAGTCAACGTCTTTTTTCAAGAACTCACACTTGTCTAGTTGAATTTTCAAGTTAGCATTTTTTAATCTGTCGAATACCAAGGAAAGGTTACTTAAATGTTCCTGGAGGGAAGTGCCAAAAACCAAGATGTCGTCGAGGTACACAACACATACTACGTTAATTAGACCTCGCAGTAGTTTTTCCATTACTCTCTGAAAAGTAGCAGGTGCGTTTTTTAGGCCCATGGGCATACGCAGGAATTCGTAGTGCCCGTGTTCGGTGTTGAAAGCTGTTTTGGGGATACTACTTTCGTCTATTTCTATTTGATAGAATCCCGATGCTAAATCTAGGGTGCTGAAATAATGAGAGCGACCAAGACGATCTAGGAGCGAATTTATGCAAGGGAGGGGGTAGCGGTCCCCAATAGTCTTCTCGTTCAGTTTCCTGTAATCTATTACGATTCTCCACTTTCTCTTACCTGAAGCGTCGAGTTTCTTAGGAACTATCCAAAGTGGGGAGGACCAAGGGGAATGGGAGGGGCGAATAATATCATCCTCTAACATTTTTTGAATTTGTTGTTGAACTTCAGCTTTGTGGACATGCGGATATCGGTATGTTTTCGTGTATACTGGTACGTCGTCCGTTGTTCGTATAGTGTGTTTTACGGCGTTCGTAAATGTAAGATTCTTAGTGTCTGTATGGAAAATTTCTGAGTAATTATTTATAAGTTTTTGAATTCCGTCCTTTTCCTCTGTGTTCATGTGGTCCATTCTAATCCTATTGAAATCAAATTCTGAATTTGTCAGTTGAGCGTTGTTCAAGTTATTGTATGTGGATGTTTGTTCGAAATTTTGAAGAGATAAAGCTTCTACAGGGTGTAACAAAACTTTCGTTTGTAATTCCGTGTCATTAACAAGTGTACATATTGCCTTACTGTCTTTGACTCTAAGTATACCTTCAGGTATATAAGCCGAACCAAATCTTTTGTGTGGGATCAAACAATCTCCGTTTTGAATATTCATAACATCTATAGTTACGATCTGTTCCTGTCGTGGTTCGAGTATGATGTGGTTTACCTGGGTAACTGTGTCTCTGTGATGGATAGTTATGTCGGTCGTTGGCGATCGAAGCAGATTATTTTTCAAGTCAACTACCATACTAAGGGCCATAAGATTGTCCATTCCCAAGAGGCAATCGAAAAAGTCATGAAATTTAAAGAGATGTAGCTTCATTGTGCCCGTCATTTTGAAAATTTTGGGAAACGGAATCGAGATGCTATATTTTTCTCGCGAACGTCCATGAGCAGTATTAATTTCGAATGGATTATATTTTATTTTGTTTTTGAAAAATTTTTGGGCTGTTTCTGGGTTTATAAAAGATTTTGTACTACCAGTGTCAATAAGCATTTTCAAATTAAGTCCCGGTATGATTAGAAATGGTAAGTAATTGTCGTTGTTTGTCAAATTCATAAGAGTTACTGGTCCGAGGCTTCTTCTCGAAAATCCTGGACCTCGTCTGTGTCGTTTGGTTGATTCCCATATTCATTTATGGGGTTTGAGTCTTCGATTGACTCGTAATTTTCTTGGGTCATTTCCAGATTGTTAAGTCGGGGATTTGTTGTCATAGCGGACATGGGTGTCGGTCTATAAGAAGGCCCGGGTGTAGATCTGTTCCAAACGTTTGTATTGTTGTTTCCTTGATTCTTGTTCATCCCACTCTGCGGTTTGTTGATATTTTGTTGAGAATTGTTATTACGAAATGGATTGAAAAGTCCACTACCTGAAGTAGAGTTATTGTGATTATTTTTGTTTTGCATGTGAGGGGGTATGTATTTTTCTGTGGTATTTGTAGAATATGGTTTGTTTTTGTTATAGTTCGAATTATAATTGTTGTTGTTTTCATACGGTTTTTTCACCGCGTCAATTTGAAAGTCGTTTGTGAGTATGTTGAGAGCCTCGCCAAGATCTCTCGGATTTTTTGTTCTCATGAGAGCACCTAAGGGCTCCTTTAAGCCTCTGAGGAAAGTCCTCAAACCAAGTTTCGAAACGTAATCTCTTACGTCGTTTTGTGTGGACATTTCATGGGTATCCATGAAACTAGAGTGAAGGTTAATGTATTTTTGAATTTTGCTATGAAATTCAAAGGGTGACTCGTTTTTCGTTTGTGTTAAACCACACATTTCGACTGTAAGCGTATAGCAATCACGCTTATCGCCGTATGTACTCAGGAGAGCTGTTTTTAAGTCCCTCCAATTAGTAATATTGTAAGAACTTAAATTGAGCTTTGCTTCGCCTTTAATTTTAGAGCGAAGCGAAGACATCAAAAAGATGTTTTGAAAATTGTCAGCATTTGCTTCATCATAGAAATGCTTTACCATGGTCTCACATATCGAAATGAATTCCGATAGCAGCTCGACCTCGCCCGAAAATACGGGCACCATTTTGAGGTGTTCAGATTTGAGTTCCGGAGGAGCCATTGTGAGTTTTCTAAAAATACCTAGAAGATCTTCTTCTAACAAGGGATCGTATGAATATTCTGTGTCTGATTCTCTGGTAGATTCAGACAAGGTAGACTCAACGTCTGAGTCCGTTTTGAATAGATAAATTCTATGTAAAAATAATAGATAGTAGGTAATATTATTATGTACCTAGAGTAAGGATTATAGTAGAGATAAGAAGGTGAGGATGTGTAGTGTAATTGTAAACAATAGTGAGAAAGATTAAACCCTTGAACAGTAAAAGTGAAAGGAAAAATATTATCTTACAGTGCCAGCAGAATCAACAACATTGAGGTGGGTAGGTACTCGGTAACTGCTCCGTGTGAGGTATGAGAAGCTATTGTTCCAGGTCCTTGCTCTGCTCTGCCCTGCTGACTGAGACTGGTTTCTACTCTGCTGACTGACTTGGGGTCTGCGGTTCGTGGTTCGATGCGAGAAAATCCGACGATTTTACAGCTACGGGGGTAATCCAATATGTAATCCAAAGGGTAATCCAATAATAGGGCACTGCACTGAGTTCCTCACTATTCCTCGGAAAAGTTTTTTTTTTTTTTTTTTTTTATATGGGTTTTAGCTTTTTGGGGGTGTAGATTTTTTTTGTTTTGGGGGTGAAAACACCCAAAATTTGACTGCGCCAGATATAAGTGGGGATCTCCCACTTGTGTTTTTAAAAAAAGTTTATTTTCCAAAAACTGAAAATGACAAAGTCTTTAAAAATACTTAATATCGAAAAAATGAAACTTAATTATATTTTTAAATATGCAATTGACATATCAAAATGAATGAAAGATAATTATTAGAACACTTAAAAGAAAATAATATAATTATGAAATAATAAAATACTTAATTAATAAAATGTGAATTAAATAGATCGCAAAATTAAATTATCGATCAGCGACAATGCTCGATGCAAGTCCTGGATCAATCTGCCCGTCGGATCCTACCAATGGCTATTGTCAGAAGGACAATAGCTGATTTTTTTAATACAGTCAGCATTTATGGTGGCTGTAACTTATATAGATGGTACCTGTCTTCAATTTTTTCGTTGCATATCTTGCACTGGCATTCTTCAATGTTGATGTTGTGGTAGGAAGCTTTCTTACAGAATTTTTGGTGGAACCCATGTACTGTAAATCTGGTGATGAGGTGGCGGTTTGCTTGGTTTGCTTTTTTCCAGGTGTTGTTGGAAAATGCTGGTCCAAGTAGTACCTTTTGTACTGAACTAGTTGTGCTGTACTGAAGTAGTAAACTAAGCAAAGTAACTTATTATTCCGATTTTTGACCAAGTTAATTTTATTTGTGTTCTTTAATAACCTGCATATACATAGTTTTATAATATGTATATGCAGTTGATTTGCTTTTTCAAACTCATATCTCTAAAACTTGATATCTACAAACACATTATAAATGTGGTTACACTAGTTACCATTACCTTTATAACAAGGGTGTGTATACCTCCTTATTTTACTGATTCTTCAAATACTACCATTAAAATGAGTAATTACCGTACCTAATTTAACCCCATCGATAGCCATCTATTGAAAAACAATGAATATTAAAGTTCACCCTAAAATTATCATAGGTACTTTTTTGTTTTTAAGAAAACAAATATGTAATTTCTTGAAAATCAATACTACAAACTTATGCATGGACTATGTAATTTCTAGTAGAATCAACATGTTCAAAGCATGTAATTGACAGTGTTAAGTAGGGGCTTGTGTTTCAATATGCTATGATTATCATGTATGTAGAATCGAGCTATCAATCTAACATCAAAATGTGATAGACAAGGAATAACCCTTCAATAAAAATAGTTATACGCTCTATGCAGGTGTGTTTAATAGCTGACTTTTTGTGATGATTGTACCTGTCCTACACTACACTCTCGTTAAAACACTGAGTATAGGTCAGTTCTACAGCTCGAATTTTGATAAGAGAATGGATAGTTTGTCTGCATGATCAAGGAGGTGGGCGCCAATTGCTTCTTTTACTTACATACCAATTGGGTCGAATTTTGGGGTCTCTGGGTTAGCTGACTGCCCCTCTAGGTGAAGGGTAAAAAAGTATGTGAAATGCTCCGACCTAAGAAAAAGAATACCAATGGTATCAAAATGGGGAATTTTTAATGATGCCTAACAGAAAATTCCGTCAGATAGACAAACATATACGAATTTTAACGGATCAGTAGATTTATTCTCATAGTAAAAATACATGTAGGACAATTCCTTGGATGTACAGCAGGGTTAGAGGATATAATAATATTAGGGTAAGGGAAAATACACCCAAGACAATGCCTTGGGTGTATCTTAAACTCATAACCAAACTCCCAATCGAACACGTGTGTATACAATACGAGTATTCACTTTTTGATATTCTGACATAGATGTCAATTTAATGGTGTTGAGAATTAACATATTGTGTTTAGGAGGTATGACGTTATGTTAAGCCACAGTCAATATCATCCTGATAGTCCCTCCTGAACCTCCTAACACATTTCTGAACACGATCCCCTGAGTGGTAGGTTCGGGCTAACCCTTCCAGCATATTAATGAGTCACTCGCGACACCTTTTACTTCCTTGAATAACAAAAATCTTTATTTAAAAAAAATCTAAAGAGAATCCTGAGAGAATAGTGTTAAGTTGGTTACATACAGTGTGGATGGCGTTAATAAATCATACGCTTTGTTTTCTATCGAGACAAAATGACCGAATTTTGTCTTAAAAATGTTTTTTTTTTCTGTTTAGTATTAATCTCCATACTGTTACTTTTCTATCAAAAGAAAAATAACTAGAAAATTTTAATCACAAAAAAAGCTATGTCAAATTTAGTCCATCAGGAAATAAATACATGGAGTCAAATGTAAAACAACAAGTGTTTGGTTAATTCTGCCGGTTAGTGTATATGTAAGTATTGAAAAATAGCTGGATACTTACCTGGGTATCAAAGTAAAAGACAAGTGGCTCAGAAAAATATTAGTGGATGTTACCTCAGTGCTGAAACCAAATCTGAGAATTTCTTAATTACAGGATATTTATTTATTTAAGTCATCTATAGTCCTAAATCCAAGTACAAAGTCTCATTTTCTGTTTACGTGCTCTTACCCACTGAAAATGTATTCACTGACTATACTGAAATGTGAAATTCTCAAAGGTATACACAATACATGATATACTATACAAATTCACAATTTCACATATAAAATTCGGAATAACAATTTCTTCTCATTTTTAACAAACAGAGAGAGAAGTAATCAACATTTAACATCTTGTTTTAACCAGACCGCTGGAATGTTGGAAACATTTTCGCCTCTCATCTTGGTAGTCATCTTCTGAGGAGCAAATTATCACAACACATAATCGTTTGCTTGGACTCGCAAAACGGTTAGCAGAGTCAACAAAGTGCGTGATTAAAATCTCACCAGAGATTCTAAAATTTAATGGCGAAACCTTCTTCAATGCTGAATTCCTACCGAGTTAGGTTTGGATCTGATATACCTGACATGCTTTCTGCCTTAATGTCTGTCAAGATAATACTATAAAAGTACATTGTAATAATAACAACAACAACAACAATAGATAGAAATTTTACTCGTATTATGTTATGGATACTATACAAAACAACAACACCAGTATCTCATCGTTCCTTGATGCCCGAGACATGGAATTGCCTGGAATCGGACAGCATCCGAATGGAGAGGAAAGAAATCCTTGCTGACTAGAGAGCAGTGAAACATTACAAGCAATGAATCACAATCACAACATACCTTAGGATGTTCAATTGGTCATCTTGAGGCAGCCATTATAAACAATTTATTGAAATGGCACAGTGCACACTACGCGGCGGAGGAATCTTGACTGTCTTTTCGGGTGCTCTCCTGTTACAAAATATGGTGCATTTTCATGCGGGAATAAGTAATGGGGAACTCGCAATGCCTTAAACTAGCCACTTAAACAAATTAATAACAGCTATACAATATGGCTACTATCATTACATTCGAAAGTATGAAAAACTATTTTTTTTTGATTTCCGTAGTGTTCCAGCGATTCAAAATGGCCAAATTTATGTAAAAGGTAAAGTTACCCATAAGATATACGTCATAGGTTTATAGGTTCTCCATTACACATTCCTCCATTAATTATTGTGCAGCCACGGTTGCCGAGTGAACGACTGCCCTTCAAATCAATACTATTCAAGCATTCAATTTCTTCGAGTAGTCAAAGGCACTTCTAAAGTCCTAATTCACGCGCAACTCTTTAAGCCCCGCGTATTAAGACTTACCATTACCCAAGGCATCTCCATAATTGTGAAGGCGTGAGAAGATACATACGTGGGTGTACAATGTGTACTTTGCCATTGAAATCTCTCAATTGACTAGTACTGAATAGAGTCATTTTGTGAGACATGGGTGTCGAAGTTGGCTCTATGATGAAGAGATTTGTCAGTAGAGTCAACTGAAGATAGATAGTATACTGGGTGAGATAGAAAAGTCAATTTTGTAAATTGAAGACTTTGTTTTCGGGTTGACTTTTTTCTCATTGAGTGTTCAAATGAATAAATTTTATCTTTAAAAAATAGGACACAATTTTGAATTTTTTATCTTGGTATTTTCTATATTTCGAATTTAGATATTTCTTTTCTGTGGTATTGAATAGTTAAGTACTTGAAGTCACAATATTCCTAAACTGAATGCCACCATTGCCAGTAATAAGTATCATATTCAAATTTTGTGTTAATCACTTTCGTGATATCACAATTACTCAAACTCGCTTTACCAAATCTACGCTGAAACCGGGACTTGAACCACCGACCTCCAGGTCACAAGTCCGCCGCCTTATCGATCAAGCTACGGAGGTCATTGCCAGTAAGTTGAAAAAGCAAGTGTATTTTATTTATAGGTCACTCAGTATACACACGCACTGACGTCGTTGACTGATTCTGTATTGAGTCCTTTGTCCGAAGGTATTTTTTATTTATTTAAAGGTGTAGTGACGATTTATCTGACTTATCCCACGATAATGACAGATATTGAATGAAGTAAGGATCTGTAGATGACTTCTGAGCCGATCTAATTGCCTTCAATATTTCTCTCTAGGTACACCTCTTTTGCTTCTTAGAGAAGAAGTAATTTGTAGAGGATTCTTTTGAGAGAATAAATTACAAATAAGGGTCTAATTGGTTTTTGATGTATTTCTTGTGTGATGAAATATTAATTCTATGAATGAGTTGTATAAGAAATTAACTGTTTCTGAAAAAGAAAAACTGTAAGACAAGAGGTACAGAAGTAGTTACCTACATAAAGGAACACACAACCTATTACGACTTTTTTAAAGGGGGAAAAATACATTAATTATTTATCTGTAAAACATTTTCCATTTTATTTCATAAGTATGTATGTATATTTGTATAAGTATATATTTATTACGGGTCAAGCCATTTTTAGTATAAAGAAAACAGTATTGCACAAAATAAAAAAACTTTCATCTGAGACATGGAAGGAAAAATAATACCTAATCCATGTAGCAATATTTTCTTTCTTTAATACAGCAATAAAGAAGTATTATATCAATATATTATCACATTGCCATAATTCACATAGGTACCTAATTGTATATCCTCTTGAACTTTTCACCTAATACAAAGTATAAAATTTTAGGGAAATTTACATCTGTCTATCTTCTAAAGTGTACTATCGGCTGGGGCTTCCATAGAAAAAAGACAAAGGTCTTGACCATAATATAAGGCATTTGAACGTGTGGACGAATAATACACAAAAGATCAAAAGATTGTGTTAATAAGCAAGCTCTTTAGCACTTCAAATTCTCAACCCAACCGTGGTGGGTTGATAGACTCTACAAATTAAAGAGATCCACACAATTTTCGCTTCATGAATCTTCCTCAAATATTTAATTAGGTGCATCTCCATCTCTTTGAACAACTATTGGAGCATGCTTCGAAAGATCTTAATATGTGCATTCAAGCCAAGCAGAGCTGCAGCCACTCATAGCAGATTCCACGAAGCTGACGGAGCACTGAAAGAAATCTTTTGCGGAGTTTGGTGGAGATGTGCCGATTACTGAAAAAGTAAATTGAGTTTCAAGAAAGGAATAAGGATAAGCAGATATGAATACTAAATTTTACTTCTTTTGGGGATTTGAGGATAATCTCCAATCCATCTTGCTTGTGAATATTATTGTTCTGGGATTAAAGTGATATATTTTGTGCATTAAAAGATTTTGGATTATAGGTCCCTATTCATCGGATGTTTTTTGTTGTGTGTACCATTTTGCAATTTTTTTTTCCGTCCATCTTTATGTTTTTCATGTATTGGACATAATTTTGAAATCCGTTCTCAGAGATATTTGTAATTTGATTAAATTTTAGTTCTTCGTGAATCCATTGCAAATTGGAAAATGTTCTTTATGATTTATTATTTGGACTATTATGTATGTATGTAGATTGTAGCTAGTAAAGCATGAAATTCCAAATTTTCAATGAAGAAAACTATATCATGAAATTTAGAGCATTAGCTACTTGATACATTCCAATTCCAGTGAAATTTGGTGAATCACATTATAACGAGATCAAATTATGAAGTGTTATTGGGAATTATAATAATTCCTTTATGCCCTAATTAATTCTTGATAAATATTCGTTAGTTATAATTATGTATTTCATAATATAAAGATGAATAAATTTAAACTGAATACCAAAGACTGTCTTTATGTGTACATTAAAAAATTTAGGCATTTTCTGCAAAATAAAATCTTCACCGAAAAACCCATTTACTTATATTTCAGAAGTAAAATAAATTAAAAGAAAGATGAAATGAACGAAAAAGAAAGATTGAATTCCAGATTGAAATCATAGATAACGTTGAGATAGAGATTGGCAAATATTGTTGCAAGATTACGGCATCATGAAAGATGACGAAGTACACCTGGTTAGAAATTAGAATAGAATAGTTAGAATAGAGTGAAATAGAATAGAAGCTGCGGGAGTCCTATGTGATGAATTCGCTGAACCATTAGCTAACAGGATTATTAGGAAGAAGCCTTGTTCCCATCAATGTTCCTGAAGAATTGGTACACGCCTTGAGCAAAGCGAGCTTCATATCTTTTGCGTGTTTCAACCAGAACTTCACAGTGTCGTGTGGTCTTACAAGGTGACCCTTAAGTCCGTAAAGTTGGAACAACAGAAAAAATGCTTTGATTACAAATTATATTGTATATTGGCATGTATATTGGCTATTCATATTTTGTTGATGATAGTTCTGAAGTGTCCTGCGAATGGTATTTTGAACCATAATCTTTGATATATGAGACACAAGATTCTTATTTTGGTACACCGACAGACAAATCTCAACAACTTTTCTCTGCAAGAGATTCCTCTACCTTTTTGGAATCATTGCTCATTTGATTGACAAAATAATGAAAGTAAAAATTGCTTTATATTTTTGTAATCATTGATTTTTTCTTGAAGGAATGAATTATGAGGGTAAAATATTGATGTATACTTCTCATATGATTTCATTAGGACAATACTTATATGTACTTACCATTCAACTTTTCAGAATAGTAAAATTAGTTTTAGGTAGATGATTAGGAATGCTTGGTATTACTACATATTTTTTTATTTTACAGACTATTTACTCAGAAAATTAATGCACTTATTCATTTGAGAAAACTATCAATTTTCACAAATACTTGAGGCTTGAGGTGAATTTTGACTTATTTTATCACACCAATTCAGAATTATGTATATCCAACCACAAGTGTCTTACTGTTCGCCACTGTTTCTGGTGTATTTGGGTACAAACATAATTTGCTTCTCCTATTACATCAAATATTTTTGTTGCAGTCTCTGAGAAGTATTTGTTGAAACCTTTCAATCGATCTCTATCTTGATCATTTTGTGTGAGACATGAGAGAATAATGCCTGTTTTTTTTATGGAAATCCTTGAAAATTTATCGAAATAAGCTGAAGCTGAATTTTATTAACTATTTTTTTTTTTTTAATTTGAAAATGTGAATAGATCGAATGGATAAATGAGATCACCTTAAGACAATCTATTTTCTTTTAAATTAATATTCTGAATTGCAAATATCTTCTACTCTATTTATGAGGAAAGCTCTTTATATTATTTCTTTGCAAAGGGTGGTATCCGAACTAACAGATGCCCAACCTTTCCGGATAGTAATACTAATTAACCACTTGACCACCAATGCACATCTATTAAACGAACAATTGAAGCACACATGATACAATTCACACTTGTAGTAGGTGGAGAGCTCACTAAATTACAAATAATCAAAACATTTTGCATTGCAATGCTCAGAAAAAAAAACAAAACGAGCTTGCTAATCGTTCTATACTCTCGTTAAACATAGTTTGTAGGTGGTTATCAATAATATTATAATCATTTGCAATCGATGGTAGTAAAACTAATTATATTTTTGTGTAATAAAACAATGAATTTCTATCAAATTTATTCTTTTAATTTTGGGGTGAGTGGATTTATTTTGATTTACTGTTTTTTTGGCTATATAATTTCAAGATTTGGATTTCAAAGTATTTTTTTTTCAATTAAGGAAAACCTCGATTAAAAATGAGTCATTTATATCTTACAGGACTATAAATTTCGCATGAAAATAGGTTGTGTACCTAACATTTAACTAAGAAGTCTGATATTTCTAAGCCATTAATTATGTACTGTACCTACCGCAGTGTTTCAAAACACTTTGCAAAGGGTTATCATTAACTGTACACCTTAGCAATGGCCGAAAATTTAATTGCACGTTGGCCATATTCACTGGAAGCATTCTAATTGCTACTAAAAAATTCAATTAAAATCTATTCAGGAAAGGTGTGTGCTTTGCCTCCAGATATTATGAAGTGCAAATAGTAGGTTGTCTTATGCAAGTAACCAAACTCTAAGAAACAAAATTCTTCGATCCATGTTCAGATACAATTTTCTAATTTAATGTTTGCACATAAAATATAATCTATTCTTTTTATAATTAGTAAGTTTGGACGGCTCAAGTCATTTGTATGGTTGTATGGTATGTAGCCAGCCTCCGTGGCAGGTTCATTTCCTGATCGGGGCAGACTTTTCAAAGAAAATTCTGTTCCCTCCATACACGTGAGTTTGACACTCCCACCCTACCCAGGCTGGGTTAGGTTAATGTGGGTAGCTGGTACGATTCCCAGCCAATGGAGGGTAAAGCCCCCGTTCTAGCTATCTGTATAAAATCATAACGATAGTACCAAATAGAATCAACTGGTCACAGTAGATCTAATTAGGTCGCAGTGTTCATTGTAAGGTTTTCACTGAAAACCCTGCAACCAGGTCAGATAATGATAATGGTATGAATAGAATTTAAAGGTAAAGTGTTTAGGTTTTAAATTATTTTACATTATGTGCGTAAATACACTCATATTAATAATTTCTACATTCGGACTACACTTGGATGTTTTACGTCCATAGAATATTTTGTCTGTGTGGAATAAGAATTCTCAATTAAAAACTCAAGCAAAATTCTTCAGTCAAAATGTAATTGATTTTTAGATTATCCATTGAAAACCCCACAAGTACATAATAATTATTGTACCTATTATCATTAATACCATGATGTATATTGTATAACAAAAGTGAAGGTATTTTACAGGTACACTTTATACATACAATACATTGACTACTGTGTCCGTTTGAAAAGCCGCCGCAAAGACTTTGTGTAAGAACTATTTTCACCTGAGCTCAGAAAATATAATTATAATGAGCATGTCTATGTTAAAAAAACGGACCAAAATTTGTGTACCAAACCTAATTTTGGTGAGCCTTTTCTCCCGACGAGATTTATAACCAATAATTACAGTTCTTATAGCGACTTATCATTAATTTATTTTAAGACTATTTACTTTGGTTTCTTCGAGGTTCACTTATCAACAGCATTTTTATTTTGATACCCTGGGGCCGAGTAGCGCACCTTGCTAAAACTAACACCTTGCGCGAGGTGAGACTCGTTTTCATCGCTCTGTATGTAATTACGAACACTCAGAACACTTTGCTTTGGTACCAGGGATATTTATATTGCTTCATATTTGAGAAAATAAACAGTAATTATAGTGTTGAGTTACTGCTCCTCGTATCATGAGCTTTGTAGATATCAAGGAATGAGCGGTAAGTGTTTGCATTACACACTTTTACAAGTCTTACCTGCAGTTATAATCTCTGGATACATCACGGTTAGGATGCTGGATCTGAATAATCTTCTCTGTGTTTGTATTCTTTGATTACATCGGCTGGAGCTGTCAGTAAGGCAGTATTGCATGTGGGTTGTGGGCTTCGATGTAAATGATGATTCTTGTTTGCAAACCGTTACGAATTGAGTTTTTGTTTTACATCTGCTCCAGCTTAGGCCATCTCTGCTAAAATCACATTTAAGGTTTCTGAACTAATACTTTTATGAATTTTGATATTTCCAAGCTATTAAATCTCACTTTCATCTTACACTTAAGAAATGATGAATGGTTCCTAATACTTTAAAACGCATTTAATGATGTTTTACATGACATATTACGGTTATAAAGTTAGAAAAAGTTTTTCGGAATAACCTAAAAGTACTTTAACACATACTCTTGGTGTGTATGTAGAATTGTAGATAATTAGATATGTTAAAAAGATTTGAGATTTTGTTGTTGCTGACTTGTGTTACCCGGTATTCTTTTAAACTGTTAACTATTCTTATTTTAAATATTGGTATGTGGTATGCACTGTATCCATTTTATGGGCAACTGAATGAGTACAGAAGATAAGAAACCCCTGATTAGAGGACACTATACAAACATAACAAGACGTGTTGTTGATTTCACCCCACATTTATCTCGACTTTTTTATTTCAATGACAGAAACATCGAAAACTAAATGGACTTATTTTGTTCGGGTCGTAGGACCTTGTTAGGGAATGATGTATGTTCCGTATAATTTTATGTAAAGTCGATAATATTTTATCGTCTAAAGACTCCACAGCTAATTAACAATTGTCAACCCTTTGGTCTCAAGCTGTGTGGCATGTTCAAATATTTTCATTAAAGAGGAAATGTCTTGTCTTACACAGATTTACTTAATAAAAGAGCTTACTGGATGTCAGTTCAACCCTATTTGAATGCACCTAAAGTTATGGCCGTTCCGCCGTTATTTTCTGAATGATTTTATAAATGATTGACTGGAATTTGGATTCTGTTAAAAAGTCTCGTGTTAAAAAAAAAAAATATTCACCTGAGGATCTGAGTAAATTACTGATTTTGTCTATTATTAGATACTTTGTTTACTCCCCTGTTGGACGTTTGTCTTTCGATTTTTTTTTCTTTTTTTTTCTAAAGTAGTTTCTGATATGATAGAAATCTTGTATTTTTCACTGTGTAGGAGGAAAAATGACATTTGTACTGATTTTGAGTTCCCCGTAACGGATTAAGAAATTGAAAAGCAGTGAATGCAATGTTTGAAGCCCCACTGGCACCATTACGCATTTGCTACCACATGAAATTTATCTGGTAAAATTTTAAAGAATCTAAGTTAATACGAAAAAGCTAGGGCCAATAAAAATGGATTATGAATCAGCTCATTCAAACTTACAATTCACTGTTCAAGATAGCGCCTCCTAAAAGGAAAAGTACCATTAGACTGTAAATTATTTAATAAGAAAGGTATGTACCTATACAAAAATACTGTGTATCTTTTATTTCTTCAAAAGTCCTGGTCAAAAGCCAAGAATTTCCTACTATTTCCTCTAATTTTAATTAAGTTTTTGGTACTAAACATTTTAAACAACCTTCCACTACTCTGAACACAAGATTCAACAAAACATTTTATCTCAACACAAGATTTAACAAAACACTTTTAACAAGATTCAAATTACTTTTATAATCGTCAATCATTAAACAAGAGCTTAAATTGCCTTGAAATTCAGTGTTACGACCTCTCAAACCTTGAAGTGGGTTATAAAAGAGACAACGATGTTTAGGTTGGACCTGTGTTATTAGTTTCTTCAGGGATGTTGCTTTGAGTAAATAGAGACGACTTAATAGACATTAGACATGGGAAAAGGTACCAGAGAATGACAAGAAACAGAGATGCAGTTGGAATGATAAATCCTTTTCAAAAGGGGTACAAAACAAACATACATCCGTGATTGAAGATAACATTGAGTCTGTGACTGAATCTCAGCTATTAGTTCCTAGTTGGCTGGCTCTAACCCTAGCTTTTATTCAACAACCGATGGACGAAGTATGACCGATACAGGGTGGGTTATTACGATTTCAGAATATAAAAGCATTCTAAGACTGATTTACCTATTTATATCACCAATGATATCAGGTAATGTATAAATCCAGCATTGAATTCTAAAAAATTGCAAATTATAACAATGACATCACAATTTTACTGTGGGGGTTGAATGAGGTTGATCAGGTGAAGTGAGGATTAAAACTTATTTATCCTCTCTGTATTTAGATAACGTCATCGGGTATCAAAGGATGCGTAAGCATTTTCTGATGTCATTGCTTGAGCAATTCTACATAAAACTTTAAGTGAAACGTAAGTATGTAGTCAGAAAATTACTTTGGTCAATGATAAAGCAGTTTAAAGTATAAAAAACAGTTTGGCGTGTAACTCATAGTATTATTTTATTTATTGAGATGAATAATTGATTTATGCTAATAATCAGTTTTTATAAATCAAAAGTGCTCGTATCCATTACCAAAAGCAGCAATACAATACAGCCCAATGTCAACACTTGATAGAAGCTCAATAACTCATTAAACAGATTTGAACAGCCCGATTCTCCTTCGACTGTCTGCTGGAAGTAGAGTGAGTGAGACAGATAGATAAGATCTGTACCAGACAGTACCCTGGCCTTGCAGACATTGGTTGTGCACAGATTTTTTATGGACACCAAACATGGTTTTAATCAGATTAGGGTTTGAATAACCTTAAATCTATAGTTTAAGAGATGAATATATAATTATTATATTATGTGCACTGTGAAATTTATTCAAATTGTTGAGCATTAGACTACAAGGTAGTCCAAGGATTTGAGTATCCTCTGGTTAGTTAGTTGAAACCGAACAATTACTTCTTGTGATGTGATGATACCTGTGAATAAATTCATTTATTCAGTCTTTTGGGCTGGAAAAATTTCCAAATTTAATCCTGCGAGACTGATTTCGAACTTGGTCTTTGTTGTTGAACATTCAAAATACTCAAAATAATATTTCCCCAATTCATTTTAGTACGGAATTGAGTATAGACCTGGAGTTACCTGTTAAAGTTCCAGTCAAATCAAACATGGTCCAAACTAGCATGACCGTAAATTATCGCATTATCCCTTCCTATATCCCTAGGAAAAAACAAAACAGGGGTTGAAAACGAGAAAAAGGATTATGATAAATCATTCCAGACTCAAGAAATCCCTTTGGTATCCTAAGAGTCCTAAGTCAAAGAATTTCTATGATTAATGAGTCCGGGAGGTCTACAATGCTCAGTGAGTTTCCAAATATTAATAACCTGACATCACACGAGGAGCCAAGAGATAGTAGCCAAAGATTACAGAACACAGAACGGAACATGGAAAGGGTGGTTTCTTTGGAAGTGGGTGGTATTTGTGATCTCGAGCATTAAGTCCGGAGGCATTGGACAATGATAAGCAAGAAGTTTAGAGTGGTCATTACCAGTTGGGGTGCTCATAATGATCTAGAAGTTCCAGAAGTTCAGGTGTCCTGGGCTGGGAGGATCCCTTTTTTTCATTTATGATATTTCAAGTAAGTGGTTTCTTCTATCCTCCTCTCTGCTCTTCCGCTGTCTCTATTTTCTTTCCATAGCTCGATCTATCTCTGTGGATTGAAAGAAAAGAATTCTATAGAGTATGGACAAAGATTTGACTCGTTGAAAGTCTAGCCAGCTAAAAAAATCCAGTTTACATGTTAACTTCTATATTGAAGACAACTGTCTTCTGTCATCAATATTATTTCCGATATCTCATATTTTTTAGACAATTAAAAAAATTGTAGGCTTTTAGAATCTCACATTTTTGGGATTGAGAAAATTTCCCAATTTAAAATTAAAGCACCAATTTTGCAAGGGCATAGATCTCAGGTAATCTTTAATAATTGGTGAATACGTTTATCAATCAACAGAAAAAAGTACGGAATAATACAATTTTTTTTAAAACAAAGAAATATCAGTTTAAAAATCTCGAGAGACATTCCTTACATAGGTTCATACTAATAAATTATAGTGAAATGACATTTCTTTCAATAAAATGAACTCCTCAAAAATACAAATTAGTTCACATCAAGATCTTAGACGAGAAAATAACATGGTCAAGTAACTATGTATATGTACTATGTAGTATAAACTGTTACTGATATTATCTTCTTTTTGAAAATCCGCTGTATCGGTGAAATTTTTGCTCGCATGTCCTGTCAGATTTACCAAATTGGTCAAAAAATTAGCTAAATATTTTGCAAAAAAATATCAGATCATTCTTAAGCATTCTAGCAATTACCTACCTGTCTTTCTTCCAATTAGCAAAATTTATACCGATACTGAGGATCGAGGTATTTTTTTTGTTGTTGCAAAATTTAGACATTTTGAGAATCGTGCACAAAATTTAGATATAAATTTGGCAAAAATGCAAGTTGTTCCACACTTGTCAAAAGACTCAAAAGTGCCTAAAGTAAACCGTATGTGTATTCATGATCATTTTTGCTATTGTTAATCCATCATTCAAAGCCTTCAGGGAACATTCATTCATGTTTAATTTAGGAGGCAATAATAACTGAATTAAACCCGCTTTCGCTTTATCATTATAAATTTTCGGGTTAACCCTAACCGAATGAACACAAAGAATAGCGTGGATTTGGCTTAAGTGAACCAAAAGTCAGGGCTGTGAACAGGCTGAAGGTGCAGGTATAGGAGCAATGTACAATGTACATGCATACAAAGACATATTTCAGAATGTGCCGAAATCCTACTTTTCACCAACCTAAAAGGATTTTGCTTAGTATAGACGTCCAAAGGCGAAATCGTCATTTAATTGGAAATATTTACCTGATCAGTGATTCACAATTGAAATATATTACTTTTGTTATTGATTATGATTGTTCCGGCGATACATTTTTAGCAATTCAGCACTTCTTAATGGAATTCTTAAGAAACTAACTCGGAAATGGAAATATATTAGGTTTCCTCTCACGTCTCTGTTCTGAATGATAGATAATGCCCGCTTCGTGTTTGCTACTTCTCCCGGCCCCATTTGAATTTTCAATTCACCCCTGATGCAAAATATATTCATATAATATAAAGTTTAATATAATAAACACATCACAATACAACACAGCCCGCCATGACAAAGGAGTATCGGTCTTGTTAATCCTTTTTACACTGAACCAACTGTGAGCCGAGAATTATTGAGATCGAACCAGATTACGATAAAATTTAATATTGTTGCATTGAAAATTAATCACATTTATATTTTCCTCCGCACAATGGTTGGTTAGGTATATCTGATTATATGGAGGCGAGATATGCATAGTGTACGACAAACTCCGGTGATTTGGAGGACGCTCTTGGTTATTGTTTCGGGTATACAACCAACCATGTTAGGTATTTTTCTACCCGTTACCTGTATCATCAATTTGAGAATTTTATTTTGCACTACATATTCACAATTCCCAATTTTGGGTTACATTCCAATTCCCATTACAAAAGTAAAGATATCTTAAAATGATTTGTTTTCTTCCTCGAAAAAAGTAGAACCCTGTACACCAACTTGATTTACTTCTAGAGGAGGCTGCAAGTATTTCCACTTGATTTAACAAGAATAATCACTTCATGTAGGTGGTAGGTGTACACGATGCACCTTCCAATCTTCAAATATTTCGTCCTGGATGAAAAATATGGACTAATGCAGTACCTGAACTGCTATGTGTGCTTGAGTATTTTTCCTATCGTGAAAGAGATTAACACAAATATGATAAAAAAAATAAGTGAACAGATTGTCTATTTTTAGTAATTGTCTATTTAATAAAAATAAGTAATTGTCTTTGTTGTTCGTGGGTTCAGAAGTACAATTTATTACCTTCATAAAAATATCTATAAAAATGTTTTTAAGATGCGTGCATTAAAAGTTTTATACGAAATTTTTCACAAAACTCAAAGCTTTACCGTAACTTATTTACATGAACATCACCCAACAAAAACACGACCGAAATATTAGCAAAAGCTTTAGTTACAGCGCATTAATTTGAAAAAAAAAAGACCACTGAATTAACAATCTATATCCTCTTTGGGTAGAAATTTGCTTTTAAAAATTATTCATTGAACTTGTCATAATATCCACTGATTTGTTAGGTCCTTTCATTTTTATAATATTTCATTTCTATAATGATAATAGTGATTATTACATCTTCCCGATTTCCGGAGCCAGTAAAGTTTCTAGTTCATCCATGAAGCTTTAAATCATTAAGATATTTTGCTTATGCATTTAATTTTAACTTTTTTGACTTCAGCGTGTTTTTATTTTAACTGAAAATATGATGAGACAGTCTTACCAGAAGGTCCATCATTGTTACCAAAACCACCTCACAGAAAAAAATGACTCTGAAGATTGTCCTAAATCTCAAATTTCCAATTATAACAAAAAAGAAAATGTTGAAGAGATTATTCGAGCAATTCAAACACTTTCTGCAAAGTTTGGAAATGGGCTGAAACATGTTATACTGTCATATTTAGATTCCCAAACGGTATCTTTCAGTAATCATTCTGCTGATGAAAAATCTGAAAGCAACATAAAGTTTGAATTATATAGAATTGAAAACATTGCCTTGGAACAGAGAGAAATGATCAATCAACAGAGAGGAGAATTGGATGCATTGAAAAATCAAATAAGTAATTTAAAGAAAGATAGCAAAGAAAAACTAGAACAAACTCAAATGACATATAAAAGAAAAATCGACGACTATAAAAATATCATTAACAGATTATCATATTATCTTCATGACAAAGATTTAATAGTTAAAACTTTCAGCTTAATGAAACAGAGAACTCATCAAACGAAGCTGCAAAAAATAAAAGAACAAAAAGACAGATTAAATCTTAAATTGAAACAAACGGAACTCGCAAATGAAAGTTTAGTTTCTAAAGAAATTAAAACTGAAAAAAGATATTGCCTACATTTTGAATTCACAAATTGATGGTTTTAGAAACAAAACATTTAGTTTTCTTCTAGAAAAATCCATTGTGAAGAGCATTGAATGCGTAGGCCATAAAACTCTTGTTGATAAAGCTGTGGATACTGAAAAAGAAACAAAAAGAAAAATTTCTGCCTTACTCTACCCTAGCTTGAAACCACGACACTTAGAAAAAGAACCTCTAGTAACATCTTTTCAAAACAGAAAATTATCCAGATCAAAAAAAAATATTTCGTTTAAAACATCGCACAAGAAGTTGCCAAACGTTTTCATCAGAGGATGTCTTATCTGTCAGTCGCATGTATCCGATTAGGAGATTATGTAAATAATAATATAGTAACTCGACCCTATTATGATAATTAAAAAAAAAAAAAAATATTGTGAATCACCTAAATTTTGCCAGGAAAGTAATCGATATGAAAAATCCTTCTTTGAAACAGGCTCTCCACCTTCAATGTGCCACATAAAAATACACATAAAATCATTTTTTGGTACCTGAAAACTCTGAAAAGTCACTAGTTTGATAAATTTATCTCTTCAATTTCAATAAATATAGAGTTAGTTAAAAGTAAACACTGCCAATTATGGACACAATACTTCCTCGTGATTGCTTCACATTGTAAACACGTGCCAATTTTGAGATTTTATAGTAAATTACTTGTACATCCAAAACGGATCAACCGATTTTCTTCAAAATTTGTTTTATATGGTAGAATATTGTTTTTTCTACATTCTAAATTCCACAAAAAATTCTGTATCGGCAAGTCGTGGTCCTTATTTTTTTACTTTTTTGTCCGAAATTTCGGATTTTCTTAAATATCAGAGTCAAATTATAATTAATTTAAAATAAGTATAAATAACCTATGTAAAACAATAATATGCATATTCTCAAAAAAATTCATCAAAATCGGGTGTACCGTTCACGAGATTATAATCGTTTAAGTAAAAAGTTAGTGGTCAGGCGCATGGTCCTCTTTCACCCAGAACCGCTAGTATGAATTCAATGAATTAAAATGGGACCATCTACAAAATGTCTCCTAGATGTGTGCATCTAGGAGACATTCTGTAGATTTCATCAAAATCGGTCGAGTAGTTTCCGAGATTTGCGCCTTACAAGGAATCGTTTTAACAGACCGACAGACGGACACAAAACCAAATTTACTCAGTAGGTTATGAAACGTCCAGAAATATGAAAAAAATTGAAATCGGAGCAAAAAAATATTTTTTTTTTACAAAAACGAACACAATACTTCCGATTTCTAATATTAGAAATTTCTCGGAAGTAATAGCTTTAGAATTTAGTAGGTACCTAAGAAGAATTTCATTTGATAATAATTAATTACAGAAAAAGTTGACCAGAGCGACGCCCCCTTTCCAGAATGGTCTGCCCGTTACAAAATATTCCAGATATCAGTAGCCCAACAACTTTTATAAGTTTTGTGTTGCGTCTTGTACCAAAATTTTACCAAAAGGCTACCAAAATTTTACTAGCAGCGATATTGACTACAAAGGAAAGTTTTTAAGCACGATCTTTTCTTGGCGTATGTAGACATTAACTGAAACTTTGGACATACGAGGTTCCAGGACGCAAAAACTTGTATTGGCACTGAAAAATTGACATCGAAAATTTTATCGCATTAGGTACATTACTTCTATTTATAATTTTCAGTTGTTGAGCCAATGCTTCTGATTAATTTTAAATTACTTCCGAGCAATCTGCTTGGTAATTATTTTCAAAATTATGGTCCTGAACGGTAACTCTGATGTCAAAAAATTTAAGGATTCAAAATCTCATAAACTGAGACTTAAACCTGCCGGGACAAGAAAAAATAGAATACAATCTGAACAAGTCAACCATGTACGAAAAGATTTTCTTTTTGTATCGAAAACAGATCAAGAGGAGCGCAGAAATTTTGTGTCTAAATTTACAACGAATGAATCAGTAGCTGGCATAGTCCCACCAAAGACGGCCTTATCTTCACGAAGAACACAACCAAATTTTTTCCTACCAAAAACAAATGTCTCGTGCTTTATTGAACTCTAAAGATGCCAAAGTAGGCGATAGTAAATATGAGAGTCTATGTGTTTTGAAAAAAATTCAATCGCCGAAAAGCGGAATAAATCTAGTCCTTCCAAAAAGATCCAATCATTTTGTTGCACAAAATAGTCAACAACAATTATTGAAAGCCAGGAAAGTATCTGCAGTACCCGAACAAAGAATTTTACCAGTGTTTCATGAGACCCGTAAAAAACGATTAGAAGTTGACATTCAAACTAGTTGTTTAATAGAAACAATCGCTAAAAGTTGTCAGACATTGAGAGAGTCGCAAATTGATATTTTAAATTTCACTGACATGTTACACACGCTATTAGATAAAATAAAAAAGAACAAATGGGGGTACGAGTTCACCTACGTCATCTTTCAGACAGCTGCTGAAGTATCAAAAAAATCATTGATAATTAACAAAAGCAAGAATCATCCATGGCGATAGCGAACGTCATGAAACAGATCGAACATTTTGACGATCTTTTTCAGCTTGGGGACCAAGATATTTTGCTGGACGAGACAAAAGAGTTGATTGAAGTTATAACTTGGTTGTTGAATAGTAAAAAGTTCCATATTACTGGAACAGTAGACCCAAAAGAAGTCTCAGTCATCATGTCATATTTGGATCAAAGCAAAAGCGATCTTCTGCCTGTTGCAATTTTCGACATAAGGCTTAGTCTAGAGTCCCACACGCTTCAGCGATGGTTTGCCTTACACGAGAAAACAAATCGTGTGATTCAATGCTACATGTTTGTATCACCGACGAAAATTTACAAGTATCTACGCCATGGGTTTTCCAAGAAGCCTAAACATCCGTTTGTCACCTTTCAAAATCATCTGCCCTTTCTGGAAGAAGAAACTGAGATGTTTCTGATTTGGGATATCACCCGCACTCAAAAGGAAGATGAGCTGATCGTAGTTCTGGTGGCTCATATGGTGGACGATGAAGAATGCTATGAGGTGGATGTCTACCATGACCAGATAGTGTACAAGATCAAAGACCCTGCATCTCTGCTGATCAAACACATTCTCTTATACTCTCGTCAGCAATATCAAACCTACAGCAACAATAATACACAATTGATTCAGCAGCAGAAAAGCAACTTCAGTGTCCCATCCATAGACTTCACATTGTGGTTGTCGATTTTCTTCACAATGTTTCTCTTACTTATGATTACCTATGAGTTCTTCTTCTTTAGCATAGAGAAAGAAGAAAAGAAAAAGGAGTTTTCCCTTATTTCCGTCTTGTTGGATTCCTTTTTTGATCAGGTTTGAGTATTGTTTGAAATGTTTACCATGAGAGAATAAAGAACAATTATAATTATGTATGAAGTTTATGTTCCAGTATGTGAAATACACTTTTAAGGTGGCAGGTACTTTCTGAAAAATGGCTGACTGTTATTTTAGTTACTTTTAACTTTTTAGTTACTACATGCTCTCAAACAGGTTGTAGGTACCTACTTCAATATTAATATTTTTAGGGGTTTAACGTCGTTTTCAAAATTAACATGGTCATATCACGACGGGAGTTTTACCCTCCATTCCCAGGAAATTTTCTACTCAATTAAACCTCACCCAGCTTGAGTGGGTCCGGGAATAGAGCGTTTGAATTTGAATGGTCACCTATCCAAGTTTTAATCTCGCTGGACGTTGCTTAACTTCAGTGACAGAACGAGAACTGGTTTATTCAATGAGCTATTGACGCTGGTTTGAATATTTTTAAAACCTCAATAAATGCGTTATGTAATCAGGGAACTAAGTGGACATATAAAGAAACATTAGGGGGAATTATGAAACAGGATTAGTTAATCGTAGTGGACACTATTCCTTAACTTTCACCTTGACAATCTAAGCCGGTCTTTGTAGCTGTATATTAGTTCTGTGGCGTAAGGGGGCTGTAGCTAGTTTTGGTGGCGGAAAATCTTGTTTGAAAATACCTATCGATCAGCTGATAAAATCTAAGGGTCGGCATAGATTTAGTAATCCTGTTTCATAATATGGACCCAAGATTTAGTTTGCGTCGCATTAGTCACAAAAAAATTCTAGAATAGTTAGGACTACCACACCGTCCTCCAGGAACAATCCCAAGCTTCCTGTATTTAAACACCCATTAGGCTACAGGCTAGGTGGATCCATAAATAAGTTTCAAACAGGACACCAGATTTATCTGTCTCGTGTACAGCAGGTTGGAGAAGCTTATTAGTAAGAAGTACGAACACCGGACAACTATGTGACGCTTTTATCTTTCCTTTTCTCATGAGCTCACTTTACACCTGCTCCTGAGGTGGGGGGTTCACTCCTTGGGGGGGTTTTCCTTTTTACTGCCAAGGGGAAAATTTTATGTTCATTACTTCCCAAACCCCTTTGAATTTTCCCTTTTCTTGAAAGGGAAAAAATAATTTCAAAGAAACCAAATTTAAAACAAGTTTTCAGTGTTTCCCAAATTTTCAAAATAATAATAAAAAGTGAGGGGTAAAAAATTTTTAAAAAGAAAAATAAAAAAGAAAATAATTTATATTTCTGAATAACCAAATTTGTGCTAGGGGATTTTTAAAAACAGACAACCCCTAAAAAGGGGCATAGTCGGGGCCCTCAGCCCCGCACAGATTTGGGTTTTAAAAAACATTTTAAGGGTTTTTTTCCCCGGGCCCTTTGGGGGCCCCGGGGGTTTTCCCTTTTTAAAGAAAAAAAATTTTTCCTTTTTAAAATTTTTAAAAATTTTAAAAATTTTAAAATTTTTTGATTTATAAAAATGGGGTTTTTATTTTTTAACTTTTTTTAAAATTAAAAAAAAATTTTCCCTAAATTTTTAAAAAAAGGGGGGGGCCAAAAAAAAAAATTTTGGGGGGGAAAAATTTTGACCCAATTTTAAAGTTTTTTCCCAAAACCCCCTTTTTAAGCCCCCCCGCGGCCAAAAAAACCTTTTTAAGATTTTGGGGCAAAAAAAATTAAAAAGATTTAAAATTTTTTAAATGGTTTTAAAAAGTGGGGGAAAAATTTTTGGGGAAAAATCGGAAAAACCCCTTGAAAATTTTTAAAACCCCTTTTTTGGAAAATTTTTTTGGGAAAAAAAAAAAATTTTTGCCTTTGAAAGAAATAAAGTTTTTCCTTCTTTTTTGTTATTGGCTTTTTAATTTTAAAATTTTTTTTTCCCAAAAAGGAAGGGGGGAAAAGGGGAAATTTTTTGAAAAAAAAAAAAAAAAAAAAAAAAAAAAAAATTTAAAAAAAAAAAAAAGGGAAAAAAAAAAAACCAAAAAAAAAAAATTTTTTTAGGGAAAATTTGGGCCCCTTTTAACCAAAACCAAAAAGGGGGAGAAAAAGGAAAATTTGACCCCCATAAAAATGGGAAATATTAAAAAAAAATTTTTAAAAAATTTTTTTTTTAAATTTCCCCGGGAACCCAAATTTTTTCCGTAAAATCCATTGATTCCCTTTCCCCCAAAAAAATTTTTAAAATTTTTTTTTTTTGAATTTCTTTTTTTTTTTAAACCCTTTAAAGAAAATTTATTTTTCCCAAAATTTTTTGGGTTAGGTTTCCCCCAACACGAAAATAAAAATTGGTTTTTCCCCCTTTTTTTTTAAAATTTCTTCCCCCTTTTAACCCCTTTGAGGGAAATATTGTAAAACTTTCAGGGGGTAAAATTTCCTTTTGCTTTAATTTTTAATAAAAAACCCTTTGATTTGGGGAATTGGGTGAAGGTTAATTTTAAAAGAAAAAAGCCCTTATACTGGGGGTTTTGGGAAAAATAAAGACATATTCCTTTGAGTTTTTGCCTTTTTGAAACCCCCGGGTTTTTTAAATATTAACGTTTTCACTTGTCCAATCCCCTTTTAGTACCAAAGCCCTTTAAATTTTCATTGGAAAAAAAATCAAAAAATTTTAGGAAATTTTAAAAATTTTTAGAGATGGCCCAAAATACGCCCCCTTAAAGGGAAATAATTTTTTAAAAAAGGACAATTTTTAATTTTTGGAAAAAATTTTTTTAAAGGGGGGAAAAATTAAAAAAAAAAAAAAAAAAAAAAAAAAAAAAAAATTTAAAAAAAAAAAAAAAAAAAAAAAAAAAATTTTTTTTAAAAAAAAATTTAAATTTTTAAAAAAAAAAATTAAAATTTTTTTTAAAAATTTTTAAAAAAAAAAAAGAACCGTGAGTAAAAAATTAAATTATTTTTGAAGAATTTTTTTAATTTTTTTTTGGGAAAATTTAAACCCTTTTAAAAATTTAAAGCCAAAAATTCCATTTTTTATGAAAAAATTTTGTTTCTTCCAAGCGCCCCCCCAAAAAAACAATTGAAAAAATTAGAGAGTTTTAATCATTCCTGATTTTGTTTATCTGCTTCGTCGATATATCTCCCGGGCATTATGATGGTTTCTGATTTTGATAATAAAAGTGTGAGGGTCCTTAAAAGTAAATGATGATAAAGTTCATAAAAAAAGTACCTACTGATACCCGTTGATGATGATGGTTTTGATGGGAATGTCAATGTACCTAAAAGTCCTCATAATAAAATTTTTAAAAATGTAGCACTTGAGGGAAAAAATACATTGGGAAATTGTATTTAGAAGTAGCAGTTGTAGAATCATTTTAAATAATAGGAAAAATTTAGGGACCACAGATACAGACACTCATTGGGGAAAAGTTAATCAACCCAAAGTCAAAGTCAAGGCGTATGCTATCACCCCGGTTTTTTTGTTTCAATGACAATTTTTCATTAGAAACATCTTTAATGACTAAAAACTCATTATCCTAGGCCCCTAGATAAAAAAATTTTTGATGAGATGTCCAATATACGTTCTTTTAAAATGAAAATTTTTCTAATGTCGAAAAAGAAGACAAGTTGATGGAAAATAATAGCCTTTTGTTCAGGAGGGAGCCGAATTAAAAGAAATGATAAAAATATTAATTTTATTTACATAACTAATTTAATTAAAACTCCTGTGCCAAAAGCTCAATGGTAAGGTGGGAAAAATAAATTTGAGGAGAATTTAAAGGGGAGAAAGAGTTTTTTTTTTTTTTAAAAAAAATTTTTTTTTTTCTTTCAAAAAAAGAAAAAAAAATTTAATTTTTTATTCCAACAAATTTCCCCCTTTCAAAAAACTTTCAAATAACAAAAAAATTTTTAAATTTAAAAAAAAACTTTAAATTAAAAATTTTTAAAAATAAAAATTAAAAAAAACATGGGAAGTTTTTTTTTAAATGGCCAATAATGCAAAGCAATGAGTATGAAAAAAAAAATGAAAAAAAAAAATGGTTTTAAGCAACCCTAAATAAAAATTTTTGGGAAAAGGTAAAAAAAAAAGGGAAAAAAAAAGAAAAGGGTATTCTTATGGAGATGTGTTTTTCCCTACCTGTATTTTAAAAACATTAGGACAATAGCTTTTGGTACCGAAAAACAGATGGGACTACCCAATTATTTCTTTTTAATTCAAGTCTCTGTATTTCTTAATGCTTCATATGAGTAGTACATGAATGTTATAATAGGTATAGGTAATATACTAATATTATGTAGATTTGTATATGTAGATTGTAGATATACATAGAACCTAATACCATTTTCCACTCATTCCAAAGCAAACAACACTTGATATCCAAAGTAAATACCTACTTGTGACAAGTAGGTATTTACTAGAGAGATATACTATCTATCCAAGCACGCATACATATACATGTACAAGTACCAACTGATCACAAAAAGTCTTGAAAATCTAATTGCTTATGTCGGACATAATGAAAACACTCCAGATCTTCAATGTCATGGAGTCAAGACTTTATTTCCGTGTCTCATATGCACACTGCACAGTGTGATGAGAATATATTAAAGGCTGCCATTTTTAGAGTCCTTAATACCTACAGTGTGGTCTTAAAAATAAAATATAATTTGGTTCTGTTGAAAACATTTTCCGGGATTTGTCAGTTTGTTCAAAGAAGGTTGGAAGTTACCAATACTAAAAGAATTTTCAACACCGAATAACTCAAAGATAGACTATATGAAAATGTCAACCTATTAAATTGAAATGCTTTTAAATGCAAATCTTCTGTGCTTTGTTTAGCCCAAATCTAATATTGGGTTTCCATTTCAAAAATATTGTGGGATTTTAAGTTGTTAACCGACCTTAATATCTTGATCGACAAGGCTGCGGACTTGTAACCTGGAGGTCGGTAGTTCAAGTCCCGGTTTAAGCGTAGATATAGTAAAGCAAGATTCAGTAGTTGTGATATCATGAAAGTGTAACACAAATATGATAACTTTTTTAAGGATGTTCTGGAGCTTGGGAAAATCTCATTTTGACCAGATCATTTGAATTAAGAACCAGTAAATCGGACACCTTGTAAAATTTCTTTATACACGGAGGTTTTTGAGGTCGCTCTCAGCCTCAAATATTTGTTGTCAAATATTTTCCTTGTGATTAACATCTTTTTGACACAAAGGTCATTTTCTTTCTCCAGGAAGATAGGGATTGAATGAGAGATTCCGAAGAAAAGAACAGATGCGATTTCTTCAAATGTTTGGTTTGGCCACAGTTTGGTTTTATTTATTTAAGACATTTGGCCCATAATCTCTTTTTATGTGTGCGAGGGCGGCAGACGTTCGGTGTGTGGAATTTGGAAAAAAGGGAATAATAAACACTCATATTACCTACTCAATTCAATTCAATTAAATCAAATTAATTCAAATTTCATTTCATTATAGCGTATAAAATCAGTCGAAGCCGTTACAAGTATCTAATATTCATTTTTATGTAAAAAACAATCTTTTTTATGTCATGGTTTAAAAAATATAATTAATTTTTGCTGGTTCCAAATACCTTTAAATTTTATAATTTTATTGTATTTTCATTCTCGGTAGGCAACAAATTTTGGAAAACAATGTCATGGTCTTTAAAATTGGTCTTCTGATATGCATAGGTAATATTTGACAAAATGGAAAATCCGAATTAAAACTTAGCTTATATCGGAATCTTTCCAACTTATTTCTTATAGAAATAATCTTTTCGGTTTCAAGTTATAATTTGATACTTTATGAATTATGAAAAATAATCCCAAACCAACAAAAAGATGATTGGATAAGTTATTTTCTACTGTTGTAGTGATATAATATGTAGATTAAATTTGAGAAGTCCTTCACTCTTTTTCGTTTCTTTATAATTATTTTCTCTCCTTCTTTTTTTTTTTTTCTTGGTTCATTGTCGCTTTTAAACGCAACGTAAGAACTAACGACATCAACCATCTAAGAACTAACGACATCAAGCGCCGCTCTGCAAACAGTTCAAACCTCTGAAATATTTTGATGTTTCCCCCACACCCGCCTCGCATGCCATTGTAATCGAATTACTTTTCACTTCCATAATTCTCAATAAAGATTTCAGCTTATCGTGAAACAGATCATTTCAATATTGAACATTAAATTTATTTTATTTCTCATCGGGTCACAATGGCAAATGGATTTCAATGAATACCAAACAAAACAGGAATGTATAGTTCGGGTCCTTGGTCCATCTAGAGGTGAATGCAATAACGAGAGACAGGGATGAGAGGTTTTGTTTGTTTAAGATGAACATCTTTACCTTAGCCATTCTAGGATTTCGATCAATAAGCTTTCAGAGAAATCAGAGACTTGGTGATGTGAGTGAGAATTGGTGGACTGACTTGTTTTGCTGATTATAATAGAGGTTATTGTTAATGACATGATTGAAATTTTCAACAACTATACTGCCTGCTGATAAGACCAATTTTTTCGGAACAGCTGTCTGGTCATGTACATGCGCGGATATAGCCCTCTTGAACTGGGGGGGCACAATCGCACAATATACCTAACTAGCGGGTTGCACCCGCCGTTTCGCAAGCCTATCACACAGACACACACACACACACACACACACACACACACACACACACACACACACACACACACACATGTCAATATTTTTCGTGTCACCCATCCATTTCTTGTCCTTATTGGAGCTCAAGAATGGCTCATCAGAATTTCGCGATCAATACGAGGGGTGACCCAAAAGTAACGGGAATTAGATAGTGGAGGGAACACGGAGGGGGGGATCGGGGTATCCAGTGATTCTTTTCCAAGCGGCCACTCTCCCAAGCAAGTGTGCAAAGTTCATTTGCTGTGAGTGCATTCGTTTGTCCGTGAGAATTTTTCTAGTGAAACGACTTTTTCCGTTTCGGCGAAAACGTGAAAAGGCTTCAAGAACGGACGAAAACATTGAACAAACCAATACTCTTGTCCATGAAGATCTTGCCGAACCATCGATCAACTTTGTGAGATGTCTGGATTGTCATGGAGTTCAATTTAGAGGATTTTAACTGAAGATTTGATCGACGCGACGATCAAAATAAGGAGCGTCGACTTCAGGCCTGTCTGGAGCTGCAAAATCAGTTGGATGAATACCCAGATTTTTTTCTGAAGGTTATAGCTGGCGATGAATCATGGTGCTACGGCTATGACTCCGAAAATTTTACAGCCGCTCGTTGCTCTCCGCACTCAGCTATTTCACGTTTTCGCCGAAACGGAAAAAGTCGTTTCACTAAATTTTTCACGAAAAATTCTCACGGATGAACTTACTCGGGAGAGTGGCCGCTTGGAATAGAATCATGGAGAACCCTATCACCCCCTCCGCGTTCCCCCCACCACCTAATTCCGGTTACTTTTGGGTCCCCGTCGTATGTCAAATGAAGACTCCAACCCTTGCAAAAACATTCTCGTTTTGAGTTGATAGTTCGTCACGACATTTTTCGAGAAAAAATGTCATTCAGGTCAAAAAACGTAAATACTTTTTGTTTACCCATCCATTTTATGTCCTGACTCAACGTAGCTCAAGAACGGCTCATCAGAATTTCGTGATTGATATCTCAAATGAAAACTTGAACCCTTGCTTAAAACGTTCTCATTTTGAGCTGATAGGCCGCCGCCGTGGCGCCGACACGACAAATTTTGAGAAAAAAAAATGTCATTCCGGTCGAAAAATGTGATTTTTTTGTGTCACCAATCCACTTTTTGTCCTCACCCCGTGTAGCTGAACCCTAGAGATATATTCCCTGATCCAAATGGACCTATAGGTAAAATTTCAGGTTTCTCGGACAATCTGTGTGGATTGGACAACTTTATTATTTAGTTATTTCTTATTGGTCTTAGAATTGGGAATTATTTTGGGGCTTGTGCCCCCTAACTCATTGAGATAATTTTTTTTACGGGATTAGGTAGAATGAAATTTGAGAAACACCGCTTACCGAAAAAATCTGGGGGGGCACGTGCCCCCCGTGCCCCCCCCTATATCCGCGCATGGTCATGTACCTACTGTACACAAACTGGCATTTTAAATTAAATTAATTAAACCCATTCACAGTAACATTATTTTTTTTTTTTTCTTTGGAACTCATACCTACATATCCGAAATTTCTCACAATGGAACAAATCAAATAATACCGAAAACTACTGCCAGTAGGTACCATTGATATCATCATAGAGGCTTTTGTGTCTAAAATTATGATAGGACGGTGCACAAAAATGGATTCTAAAAGCCTGCTAAACAAACATCCGGAAATTTATTTGAGTTATAGCATTATTACGATTCTTTAACTACTTTTTCTTATGTTGTCCCGACTTTTGTGAGATTTTTTTGGCCAATAATAAATGCTTTATTTCATTTCTATTCTAAAAGGCTGGGATACAAAGGCTTCATTTCTTTTTGAATGCTCAGAGGCGTTACAAGTTTACTTCCTTGGGACTATTTTCCTAAGAAATCGATTGAAGAAACCATGGATCCGGTATGTGTTGACAAAGAATCAAAGAATGTAAAATAAAATATACAAATGTCCATATTCTGGTGGACTAGTCATTTTTGATTTTTTAGCGATTTCTGTAACTTCCGTGGTACAGTTGACTTGTACACGGTACATTTCTGTATCTTACAAGGTCTTGTTTCCTGGAAAATCGGGTTAAGTAAACTGTAAGGTTGAAAAATTTTGGTTCTGCATCAAATTTAAAAGATGGATAGCGTCAATGGCGCGTTAAATGCACCGGTTCTCGTATGATCATCGAAGTTGAGCAACGTTCAGCAAGGTGAAGAATTCGTGATGGTGGCATTCCGGTCCAGCCGAAGCTGGGTGAGGTTAATGTGGGTCGCATGTTTGTGAGTTTCATGCGAATGGAGGGTAACACCCCTGATTCGAGATGAGCTAGCTGTTGAATGGGAGTACATAATGGAAGGTAAAACCCCAGTGAATAAATTAATTCAAAAGACAAGATTCCATTTCGAACAACTCAAAAGTTACTAGGAATCACTTACTTACTTTATTTTTAGAGTCCGGAAGAACCAAAATGCCAAGAATGTCCATTAATATCCTCTCAGTATCCAACTTTCCTCCATCTCAAACTTGGCTCCCAGTGATGAGGTCATGCAGCATGCAAGGCCAGGACATAGGGACACGTCAGGAGGTGAGGCATGTCCTGAACCTCTCTACAAGAGCATGCTGAGCATGTTGGTTGTGTCATCTTCCGCAAGATTCACCTGCATCTCACCACGACAAATCTAAGGGAAGAATTATAAAACAGGAGATTAATTTGTTTTATTTAATTTACGGTTCCCATGGGGACCCAATATACGAAGTAATGTATGTACAAAAAAATAAAATTAAAAATATTATTTAAAAAAAAGTGAATAGGTAATAGGTTCTATCCCTTAACTCGGGCAGTAGTGCGCTGTGATTGGTTGAAACTCCGACTTGACGGCGTGTCTGGATTAGTCTAACTTTAATCCTGTTTTATAATTCATATGTAACGTAAGTCTTTTGAGTGGTTTACCAAGAATCACTGATGGTAAGATATTGGATAATATGTTTTCTGGAAGTAAGAAAGAGAGTTCCTAAATATTAAATAAAAGAAGCAAAGCTCGTTTCGTCGTTCAATATGTTAGGCTGAAGGGACTCCACGACAGTCTTATTTTAGTCAGTAGTCCTACTATCCAATACCATCTATTGGATTTCGTTATCAGTTCAAAAGTTATTAGTTGCAAGGATAATAATATTTTATATGGAAATTATCAACCCTACAGAATTAGAGCTTCTTCACGAGTATTAGCATGTTAGGCACCTCTTTCGGTTCACAACGGGGTAAGATAGATACTGTAAAATCAAGGGAAACACATAAAAAATTAATTCGTCCTTCAACGCTCACACAAAAGAACCCTCTTCAATTTCATAAATCAAACATGACACAGATTCCAACATAATGAAACGGAAATTATTATTTATTTATCAAAAAAAAAAAGGATAAAAAAGGATCAAAAAATAAGGATGCGTCTTTTTTAAATTAATCTAACCTTGAGATGTTATCAAAGGATTTCTGAAATGCAGCATGCAACATTTGAAGCAACCCCAATCAACATTCCCTTTCTGTTCTTGTTTCTGATGAAAGGAAAAGTACCTCTACGGATTGGGACGAGGAGAAAGGTCTAAAAACATTTATCATAATTTCTGGGATTTTGATAGCTCGTTTTTTTTCTCTGGACTGCTCTGGTCTAGAGCAATAAATTTGGAACTGAAGCAAATAAATTTCTTATCAAATTGAAAACCTGGAACCACTAGGCAGGGAACCTGGAGATCGGTGGTTCGAGTCTTATACAAAGCATTTTTATGTTAGAAACCTTCTATTTCTATCAGTAATATTTTTTATGATTTCAAGGGTAAAATAGAAATTTACTTTAAAATCCGAGCACCTCATTTCTTGTGGACAGTGAAAAGGTACTAGAAGAAGGGGCAGTATTTTTGCATTTTTGGAACTAAAGCAAATAAATTTTATACCAACCTAATGTTTTTTTTTCAAGAGAGACATTTTTGTGTTTTTCACAAAAGGGTTGGGCGGAAGAGATTACCAAAGGCAATGACCCCGCCCTTTACCTTTAGTTAGGATATATAATTATATTATGTATATATTTATTTATTCTTTATTTTTTTCTCTTTTTACTTCTCTTATAGTGTGTATTAATTTGTAATTATCTGTGTTGTATATTATAATACGTCCAATTAATAAAGTGTAAATAAATAAATGTTTAGAAATATTTATTTATACTGATGTCATCATAATCATTTAAGATCACCTTACTAGAATTCTTCATTCTGGAACTCGAACCACCGACCTCTAGATTCCTCATTATTTGCTGGCCGGTAGAAATGGACCATCTTTTTTTGTGAATCAAAAAATAGACCATTATTCACAGCAAGAACGGGTAGAACCTTGTTGGTAATTTTTGCACTCCGTTGATCCCTTACATCCTGTAAAAAAATTCAGGGAGATGGGTAGAATCTTATTTTTGAAATTTTAACCAAGCACTAAAAAAAAGTTATAATAACGTAACCTTCACGCAACAGAGACTGCGTAACCTCGACCCAAATCCACACAAAACCAGAAATTTTTGGCAATTAAAAATGAAACCCGTACGAATTTTTTGAAAGGAAAAATAATAATATGTAGGTTAATAAATATAAAAAAGGTTCTTTTTTCGTGGGAAGATTTTTTTAAATATTTTTTTCCCCAGAAACCAAGATAACATGAATAATTGTTGTTGTTGTTATTTTATTTTTTAAACTCTTTTGTCTATCCTTCTAATGTATCTTCAAGGCCGCGGTGTTCTTCCATTAACACTTTTGTTAGGGCTCACAGGTGTTCTAATTAAATAATAGATAGCTGAGTCAGCTGAATGTGTGTGTGTGTGTGTGAGAGAGAGAGAGTGATTGTGTGTGAGAGTGTGTGTGTGTGTGTGTGTGTGTGTGTGTGTGTGTTTGCGTTGCTGTGTTCATGTTGAATACACAAGATAATAGCCATGGTATCTGAGGGAATAACATAAAGTGGACCAATACTGTTATTGTGTAGGTTGTACAGCAGACCTGGACAAGTGAATAAATGAAAACAGTGTATGAGAGTGTTAGCGTTGATGACACGTTGAATGCACCGGTACTAGTAGTATCACCGAAATTAAGCAACGTCCCGCGTGGTGAAGACTTCTTGTTTCTGGCACTCCGTCCCAAACCAGGTTGAGTGTGGTTAAGATAGGTAGCAAGCAGGTAGATTTCAAGTAGATTTCAATTTTTTACAAATTTCTTGACGTTTCATGACCTCCTGAGCAATTTATTTTTGCGTCGGTCTATCTACTCGTATCTGTCTGTCGGTCTGTTAAATACATTCCTTGTAACGGGCAAATCTCAGGAACTACTGAACGGATTTTGACGAAATTTTCAGCACACTTTGTAAATGGTCATTCTGTAGATTGTCTCATTTTAAATTCGTCAACTTCGCACTAGCGGTTCTTGGTGATACAGACCATGGCGCCTGACCACTAACTTTTAAATTAAACGCTTATACGTATATCTTGTGATAAAAAAAAAAACAAAACAGAAACAAAAACAAAACAGTCTCTAACAACAGTGGAAACAAAAATCCTGATATGAAATGCGCGAAGCATTCAGAAAAGTTTTCAGGGGTTACATTGTCCACTGAATTTTTGAGTTGATTCCAAATTATTCAAACTAAGTTTGAGCCAGGAACGATCGCGCGTTGAATGCACCGGTTCTCGTTGGATCAACGAAGTTAAGCGACGTCCAGCAAGGTGAAGACTTTGAGATGCTGGCAGTTCGGCCTAACCCAGGCTGGGTGAGGTTAATGTGGGTAGCAGGTTTTTGAGTTTTCTGCGAATGGAGTGTAACAACCCTGTCGTGATATGACCTTGCAGTTGAAAGCAACATTAAACCCAAATTAAATAAATATGTGTGCGATAACGAACGTCCAGCGAGGTTAGGACTTGAATAGGTGACCATTAAAATTCGGACCCTCGTGATAGTCGTGATGCTGTGTATTGTCGGTCCCATGTAAAGTAGCTTTTTTGTGGTGTTACATAAAAATACCATTTTTTAGGGTAAAACCTTTACCTACTTGTAGAAATTTAAGAAAAACAAATACCTGAAATAATAGAAATACCTGCTTCAAAATAAAAAGATAAACCCCAAGTGGCTTGCACTGACTGTACATTAACACTGGTACAAAATTGTACAGGTTCAGTGGGTAACACATATTATGAATTGCTACTGAATTTTCCCCACAGCCCAGCGCAGCGTATGAACAAATTTTATTCATTTTTATTTATTTCATTTTAATAGACAAGTGGTCGCGTGACATGTAAAATGAATGACCAGTCTGAAAGAAAAAAAAACCTAATAACTTATATCATCAGCTCCAGTAGGGGTACAAAATCAAAATCTCCATCTCCATCAAAATCTCCATCTCGGCACTCAGACAAGGTATTAGGAACTCCTTAAAGTCCTACTTACAGGTACATTAAATAACCAACTCAATAGATTCAAGTATTCACTGTTTATTGCACAAGTCCAGTTTTCTGAGACCACACGACCGAAATAAATTGAATACCCGGTGCATTCCATAGTGTGGTTAATCAGCTGCATTAATGAACATGACGCGGGTTCTACACAGGGTGTCTCAAAAGTCCTTGCCCTTTGCGACTTTGGAACGCGTGAAAATTCCTGAGTTTAGTTTGTTTCTATGGATAGAAAAGTATGTATGGAAAATCTGAGAGTGACCTCAGAATCTCGGTTCGACCCTTTCCCGGGTATTTATTTTTATTTTTCGAAGAGATTATCCATTTCTCTAGATTTTTAAAAACGATGGTATGGGCTTTATTTAACATCATCATTTGCCTGATGAAAAATTACATTAAATATATGTTTAAATTACCAATATTAATCAATGGTGGATATGAGATTTCTTAGTTGAAATTTATTGACATCTAGTAGATTTCAAATAGCGAAATAATTTTACTGATTTTATGCACCTTAGTTAATGGACAAGGACTTTCGAGACATACTGTATGGTGAACCTAAGCGACCAGAATTCACCAGGACATAAAAACTTCAATTGCATTTGAGGAATGTTGTCTTTTCCTAAATTATTGCACTTGGAAAGTTAAAGAAATCACATCGAAACGTACTCAACTCTCTCATTAGCAAAAACATTTTTTTTTTTGCTTTATTCTATATATTTTTTAAATCTGAAACGTCCTCTCTAACTTCTTAGGGAACGGCAAATCAGTTAACAAATGAGATCACAAGCAGTGGCGCGACTTTTCGGGCTCTAGCATCTGGTGAATTTCAAAAGATTCATGAATGGTGAATTTTTTCAAACTCTTAGGTATGTGAATTGGCTATGTTAATATATTAGTTAAATTAGTAGTAAGGACTACCCTTCGTTGTCTCCACTATATAAAAAAAAATCTGGTGTAAACATCACACGACTTTCCTTATCATATTAGGAATGGAAACGGGACCAAAAGTCACTGGTGAATCAAAGGCAACACTAAGCTAAAAATCAATGCCAAATTCGTAATCAGCACCTCAAAATCATTGAATTTAATATGTCACAACCCCAATCTAGGATCAATTATAAAAAAGTTAGTCAAAGCGGTCCCCCCCCCAAAATACCAGTAAATTGGGGCCGAAGTCCAAAAAGTTCAAGATATCAAAAAAATGATCGGAGTAGACCCCTATTATTTTTGCATTTTAAGAAAATAATGTTCTACAAATTTTTTTGTATCTTTAACCAATTCAAAGAAGCGGCGTTTGCGGCTAATATTTGCGGCCCTGCGGCCGCAGAATGCGGCCGATTTCAACCAAAAGTTTTGTGGTTCGTCTGGTGTATAAAATTAATTTCCATACAAAATTTCAAGTCTCTAGCTTTTACCGTTCTCGAGATATCCTGTTCACAGACACACACACAGACGCACGGACCAATGGCTGAAAACCACTTTTTTGGTATCCTGAGGCTATGATTCGTCCAGAAATGTGAAAAACTGGGTAGGTCAAATTTTCAACGAATACAATACTTTCCTTATTATTTTTTAATTTGAAACATATTCACAACTTAAGTTGTAGCTTTATTTATATTTTTACATGGGTAGGTACAAATTACAGATATGGATGTTTGAAAATATAGGATAAGGAAAGTAAAAATGAGAAAAAGTTGGAGATGCGGCGAATGAGTGAATGCGAAAAAATAATTTTTTTTTTTTTACATAATTAATTACCTACCTATATTATTTTTTATTTAGCAAAACGTTGGAAAGATTGAAGTTAAAAAAACTCGTGCTTTTCCATCCTCTCTCACCCACAACTTTTAAGTACAGCAATCTAGATATTTCACCTACTGAAACAAAATAGAATATCTACATGATATTACAAAAGAAAATGTCTGTAATATTTTGATTTTTATTACCTGAGCAACGAACAGTCTCTACCAGGAGTAGTGGAATATTGTTTACTAACAAAGTCTACACTTAAAGTAGTCATTATAAACAGAAGTAAAAGGGAAAAGTTAACAAAATGTAAAATCATAGCCAGTAAAAATAATAAAATATGAAATCCCGGATTAACGAAGTCTACACGTAAAGTAGTCAGTATAAATAGAAGAAAAAGGGAAAAGTTAACAAAATGTCCACTCATAGCCAGTAAAAAAACAACCAAAAATCGAATCCCGTGTTCCGCCACTGACTGGCCACGAGGCCCTAGTTGTCAATTAAACAGAAGAACCAAAAGTAAGAGGCATGTCTCCGGATGCACTCCAAGATAAGTCCGGATTGACGGCCTTATAAGACCCCGTCTAAATCACCGAAATGCGACGGGGGATTCCAACAAGCAGTTTTTGGTCATAATTGACAGTAGGCAGTGTCGCTCGTTGTGTCCCGTGTGTTTATTTTAAAACTTCAATCCATTGTCACACGATGCACGGACGAAGAAAAAAATTGGTTGTTCACAATAATGACAATACAAGACTTGGCCCTCCTAATGTGACACGAATTTTACTTCCCCAGTTAACGATGAATGTGATTTCTTCAAGATATGTCTTCATTTTTTGGTATTTCATTTAGTAAATTATTATTATTATTTATATAAAATAACTATGAAACATCTCAGACCGTCGTGATATGACCATGTAAATGAAAGCGACAGTAAACCCAAATTAAAAAAAAAAACTTCTAAGTCAACTACATCTACATTGGAATGACACAATCCATCTTCAACTTCATAAATTATCTCCTCAAGTTGTAACGTGATCCTCTCTTAAAAAGCTCATGGAAACGGCACGAATTACTCACTGCTAAAGTTTTGACCTAACCAACAATATTCTATTATAGAATTTCGACCATAACCAAAATTTTAAAAGAAAACTTTACAAATAGTTTTATAGGTATTTCTAAAACAAGGTTCAATTCGAATATATTAAGTTCAATGACTTATGACTTACTTACGCGCTATTTAAGTATTTTTAATTGGTTCATCAAATCGATGACATAAACGTAAGGATCGTATTATATTCTCAATATGGATACTAAAAAGACTACTCTCTGCACATAGAAGGTTCTGTATTCCTTTCTAAATTACCACATTACCAACTCAAAGTCCAAGATCATATCAGCGCTCAATAAACTAACAAACGTCTCAAGTTCAAACTGATCCTAGTGTAAGACTTCAACTCACAAACACAAGATCAGTGATGATAATTGCATTGGAACTCTCAAGCAACTGCATTTGAAGATCACTGATGCTCATGGCAAATGGTACATTGAGCAACTCTGAGGAGATAGTTCTAATTTTGATTAGGTCACAAAAAGCATTATGAATTACGTTTACCATCTCTAGTATGTACGCAATCATATGTATATAATATTATGTACCATGATGATTGTAACGTATAATATAGGTAATGGTATATTGCAATTATGCATCGTGTCATTGAAATTTGAAAGTCTGAAGAATAAATCACCTTGTGTTCATCTATGTCCTCTGAGTGCAAAATGTAGACCATTAGGAACAATCTCTAATCTACTAGAACTCGTAATGTTACATGCACTTGGTAAAAGAGGAATGGACTTAATGGAATATTGAAAACATCGGATATTCAGAACTCGATTGATGGACATTGGTCCATTATGCAGAGAAGATCTATCTCTATTGCCTATTAAAGGAGTAGGTTGCATGGAAAAGGATTAATGTCATCTGCCTTGAAGAACCGCCAGTAGATCAAGGTTCAAATGAGAGAGGAGCCATAAAGAACCAACGGAATCATCGTACTTAGGAGATAGAATAGTAGGTAATGTAGGCACACCATTGGTATAAAGATAGAACTCCTGACAACTTTTACGTTATTCCCATTATTTATTATATTGATCAGTATTATAAATTTTCTATCAATTTTGACTCAAAAGCCTTAGTTTTGACTTTTGACAATTGTGGTGTCTTTTGTAGATTGTCTATCTCGTTAGTCTCTAGCTAGGGTACTTCACTGAAGTGCTGGGTTTGTGTCTTTGAAAATATTTTGTTTAGGAAAAGGAAAGTAATGGATAAAGATGATATAGAAGAAAATTATTTAACAAATAGGAGACTCAAGATCGAAGAGATACCTTACACAGATGATCAGTTTATCAATCCAAAGGGGCTATGATGCCAGTGTGTTGTCAGCATTGCTCACTGAAGAATATTCATTGAAACAAAATTTCATGGCTAGGTATGAGTTCGGTGCGGAAAATAAAAAAATGTATGAGTTCGGTGCCGCCTAAAAAAGGTCATGTATGAATTCGGTGCCGCCTAAAAAAGGTCATGTATGAATTCGGTGCCCTGGTACTTGTCCTGATGATCAGGTAATTATAGTATTTTTTTCCTTATAGGCATGGCCTTCAATTAATAAACCGAGGCATGGCCTTCATTGTATTTTACCTAACCCTACAATAAACCCAAGGCATGGCCTTCATTGTATTTTACCTAACCCTACTATAAACCCAAGGCATGGCCTTCATTGTATTTTACCTAACCCTACTATAAACCCAAGGCATGGCCTTCATTATATTTTACCTAACCCTACTATAAACCCAAGGCATGGCCGTCATTGTATTTTACCTAACCCTACTATAAATCCAAGGCATGGCCTTCATTGTATTTTACCTAACCCTACTATAAACCCAAGGCATGGCCTTCATTGTATTTTACCTAACCCTACTATTAACCCTAGACATGGCCTTCAAGGAGGAAATGGACAGCCTTGCTGAATGTAACTGTCTACAACATAATCTACTAACTTAATAACAGCGGGATAACTGTTAACAAGCAACAGAGTAAATTATAAAAAAACAATCAATTTATAAGTCATTAGGACCGCACCGAACTCATACATCACCTTTTTTCGGCGGCACCGAATTCATACATGCGAAAAAGGTGCGGGTAATCTTCGCACCGAACTCACCTATTGCCAATTTCATTACTAAATCTCCGTCGGTTCACTCATACATGATAATATCGCCTTATTTATACTGCCCGATTAGGACTATTAAAGTACCATTATTCCAGCAGTTTGTATTTTGGTACTTTTTGCATTGTAAACATCGTTAGTACGATTGAGTTATGAGTTATCAGATTTATACCTGATATAAAAGACCAAAGAAACAATCTACCTGTGAACACTTTGAAAGTGCTCCAACATCAAGAGGAGTAGGGAGATGGCTATCGTATATTGAATGGTTTGGTTTTGATTGTATTAAATCTAACCAGTAGGTACGTCAGCCATCTCAAGTAAAATATCTTTAAGGATAACAATAATTTAATTTAAATAAGAAGGCAGGACAGGATAACAAACAAACAGTTTCCCAATTATCTCGTTACACCTGGCCAGACATTAGGACCACTAATAGATACAAGAAAATCCAACTCGGTGGGACATTTTTGGACACTTTTGTTCAAACAAATCAAGAGATAGCCCCATTAAAGTGACATTTGGGACAAGAGCATCGCACTATATGTCAGATACTTTGAGGTTATTTGTTGGTTTAGTTCCTTCAAAACTGTGATGGTCGAAGGAAATGATTTGAAAACAGTTTAAATTTTTAACATAATCATCTACTTATAAATAAATTGACATCATTATAGGTACATTTGATTCCACATCAAAAATGGTGAAGCTAGTTTAATAATATTGATCAACAGGTCTCAAGATTATTCTGTCAATATTATTTATCTACGGTATAATATTATAGGTATGAAATCTCACTGCCTTTGAAATTTTCTTTTAAAAGGTAGTTCATAAAAAATAAGTTATAACGACCATCTGCGGTTCATTGTTCATGAAATTTCTTTTAGTGCCTTGTATTGCTTCTTTAGAAGTTATTATTTTAAAAAAAAATCAGATTAATTTTATGTATTTTTCATAGTTTATTCTGATGTCAAGCTACTCTTCTTAAAAGTCCCTTTTACGACTGATAATTTTATTTTATTCATTCTTAGGGATTTTAGAGTAGGTATTAAAAAAAAAAAAAACAATAACCCTTTCTCACACTCAAGTCTTAAATAATTTTCCTTCTAGTGACAATATTTCTGACGCCATAGCACTATAATATTTCATTAGTTCATCAAGTTCTCATTTTTAGTCAAAGCTATTTTTACTGTTCCATAGCAAACTGTCCAGATTTACTGTTGTTACTTTGTACCTATATGTAAAATTGAACATAATTATTTACCATTTCCCAGAGAAAACAGTACTTATTGTTGAAGACCATGATAATAAGTATTAGGTACTTGTCATTTTGTACAATAAACACAATTGAACAAGTACTCTTCATGTTATTATCTATTGAAAAAAAAATCTTCGCATTGATCAATAAGAAATGAAAAAAGGGGTGAATCAAAAGGTACCTGAAAAAACAGTAGATGCCTTAAAAAATAATGACAGAAAACATGAAATATTAGGGTGCGAAGGCTGTAAAACTTTGAACGATTCATTTGTTTCCAAGGGCCAAGAATACTTCCTAGGGTCCAAAGAGAACCTTATAACTAGCCGCTCTGCTATGAAAAGACATTATTTATTGGGGCTATCCAAGCTATTCTAGAAAACAAAGAACTAATAAAACTGTACAGGTCTGAGCCCAAAACATGTTTGATGGCCAAGACGGTCAACACTAAACAGTAAAAGAGTATTATAAATGTTCATTTATTTAAAACGAATAGCACCAAACGTCCCTGTTGAATAATGAAAAAAAAAAAAAAACATTACAGGATACCTATAAATGCTATTTTTATGACTTTGATGGATTACATAAGGGTTGGGTATGAGAATCTTTTGTGTATGTAAAGGATGTAGTCGTAAAAGGATTTCGAAAATGAAACGGTTTTCCTCTACTTGTATCCTTTCCTTTGGTACTATTTACAAAAACATATGTTATGTCCTTGAACTACGCCGGTTTCTCTACTGTTAGATGTACAGAAATTGTACATTGTTGGTACATTTAAAGTACTTAGTCAGTTTTATTATTATTTAGAAAGCATTGTCATGATTTGGATAGAACATTTTAGATTTCCCCTTTCCTGTTTTTGATTATGAACAGGAAATAACAAGTGAAACTGTTCTATGGATCTTTTTACATTTGATTCTAATACAGCAAGTAACATTTACAAAATAAGTCAACAAAACATTTTTATAATTTAATTACATTGAACATTCACATTTTATTTTCCCATACCAAGTAAAATGTTGAATTGGAAAAGTTATTGATACACAATAACCATCAGGATAAACTTGTACATAAACATTAGGATAAATGTACCTATGAAAACTTATTTTAGTGATAATGACCATGCAGTTGAAAGCGACGTTAAACCCAAGTAAAAAAAATGGTTTAGGAAACTGGCATTTCCACGGCCAAGCTGTTTAAGCTTGGCTAAAGCACGAGCTCTCTGTTCTCACCTTTTTAACAGCCTTGCTTGCTAACCGTCTCCAATGAGTACTGAGTTTGGTATTTATGTAACAGACTTCTATTGACATGGTTCTCAGAGGCTCAGAGCCCCTGCTAGCCTCCTCCTAATAGACAGTGGTGGAAATTCGAAGTATGTAGTTTATTCGTTTTCTAGCTACCATCGCGCATCGTTCAATACTTTAAGATGAGTAGATGACGCCACCCTGTAATGAAATGAAATTGATTCATTTCGGTCTTAACTTACAGTCAAAAGGATGTTTGCAACAATTTTATAGCTGAAACACTTGAAACTAAAACTAAAAATTTGTTTACAACATTTTATTATTGACCTCCAAACATAATTACGAGACGAAGGCGTAGCCCGCAGTTCCTTTGTATTTTGCCAACGTTTTATTCATAATTCCAAAATTTTATTGCTTTTTTTTCCACGAATTGTTCAAAATAATTAGTTTTATGTTGGTATGTAAAGTACCCATAAAATCCCTCTCTGTAGGGAACAAAACTTGGGGCACATTTAGTGAGATTTCTAAATGCAAATTATTATGTGTATTGGGGTCAGAAAGTCCAGCTTCAAGGGGTTTCACAAATATTCTGCTATGATTTTTTTGATGATTTTAGAAAAGCTGCCCTGACTTTAGAAGGCTGAATAATACTGTTTGAATAGCTTATTTTGTGTGTTCAAATACCAAGGTGACTTTCCAATCATATTTTTACTCTTATTTCTCACAGTGCTGTTACTTTGTAAGTTATAGGACCATTTTGAGTTGGTACTTGAGGTAAAAGCATCTATAACTGTTAGAGATTAATCTATTGTTCAGAACTACTATGTTTTCACTTAGGATTGTGTCTAGCATTGTCTCCAAACTTCTATTTCCTATTGTGAAGTGCATCTTGTGTTACATCTATTATTTACCAACGTCACTGAATACATCAGACACATCAATAATAGTAATAGAGACATCAGGGCAGTTGAGGGTGGTCCAACACTCACGTGCCTTGGTCAATGCTTTCATTGTTCTGCTTAAGGCTTTCTGTTGACCCATTGTACTTTTCTCTCGATATTATTATATTCTAACATTATTAGCTATGTAGGTATATGATTGTACAATCTCATTATTATATTTATATTATGCTTTTAAATATCTGAAATAATGATTAGATATTAATATTATTGTACTTTTTGATTTGGATTTGATATACACTATGGACATCAGTAGTAAAGTTATCTTTCTATTAATCTATTTTGTACTTTCCTCTAATTTTAAATTTCTACAATAATAATAATTGTGATTAATTTGATTTGGCTTTCATAACCACCATTGTATGCTGCATTCATATTTTTAATGACTATTGACTTGATTATTTTTAAGTCTTTTTTTTAAAGTCAGATATATGAATTTCTTCAATTTCATACGATCAAGAATATCTTTCATCTGAAGTACCTGCATATTTAGTCATTGTTATATGAGTAGGTATACGAGTACATATTGTACGTATATTATACATAATACCAATACAATATACTAAGATTTCAAGCAGTACCATTACCAACTTCACCAGTCATTAGATAGGTACCAACATGAATTAATTTATTACTCCATTTCCTCTATCATTACTTCTCGATTTCATTTGAAATATACCTTCTAGCTGGGTGGCAAAGGTAGCAAAGATACCAGTGGTCGTGAAGACTCTATCCGGATTCTCACGTACAAAACCGATCATATTTTTCCCAATGTGCATTTGTAGAAAAGATTAATAGTTGGAAGATGTCAAAACCGGGCATTCAGAGTATGGTAAGTAAGAAACAGGGCCGGGAATAACAGTAGTTGTAGGTGGACTTGAAGGCTCTTCAGACTGTTTGCTTTTCAGGTACCATAAGCGTGAAGTATTTTTCACCAATTTGAAAAAATTCACTCAAAAGGGAATTATTGTATTACCTACTCTAAAATGTAGTGTTGTCATACACATCATTGTTTCAGGTTTTTTTTATTATAATAAAATAAAGTAAAGGGAGAGTATTTTAATTTAATTTAATTTATTCTTTATTGACGGGTCATTGATTACATAGAACAATATAAAATTAATACAAATAAGAAAATTTAAGAAGACAAGTAAAATATCACAGTTTTTTTTAAATCCAATCACTATATTTATTCAGTTTATGTTCATATTTCTAAACAGAGTCATAGCCCCACAATGGACATTTTGTGAGTTAAACATTGTTACTATGTAGCCCTAATGTTCGCCATAATCCGAGTTAAAGCAAGCTATCAACCCGAATCACTACAAAATTCAAACCAAAAGCTCTGTCCAAAAGAATTCAAACGACACCAATGCTTCGAAGCCCAACAGGATTTCAAAAAGGCCCTGGCAGCAGCTCCAGGAGGATATAACTCAGACCAGCGTGTGGTCAGCCATAAGAATACCACGCTCCTCTGTGAGGTCTCCTTGAGGGGAGGTCTCCCTGACAGGTATGAAGGGTCAGTCAAGTCAGGATTATAAAAACGTCATTCATTGCCCTAACAATGAGTCTGCTGGGCTCAGGAGCATAGTGAGTGTTTGGTGCTAGGAGGAGTAGGAGGGATGATGGGCTGAGTCCACGAGAGCTAGGGGCTGTGAGGGCTGAAGTGTGTTAAAGTGGGGGATTTGCGAGAACAAGTACCGTGAAACCATGTACCGTGAAAACTACCTGTTCTATAAGAAATGCCTGTGAACTATTCCTGACAGTCATGAATACAATCCAAATATTCGATAACAACTACCTACTTTCTTAGTATTAGTTAAACAATATATTAGATAGTAATGATATTTTTATAAAATAAAGACATGATTGTCATGTAATGTAACCGAGGTACTGAACTTTTTTAAATTCAACAGTGTCTACTTTTTTTTTTTTTTTTTTTTTTTTTTTTTTTTTTTTTTTTTTTATCATTTATTATAGTGTGCGAACATTTTATTTTATGTTATATACACTGAAAAATGAAGTTAAATCACATTTTTAATTGAGATAAATTGAAAAACTGGATGATGAAATGTTTTTCCTTAGAAAGGTCAGAAAGGAAGGAGGTTATTAGGGTGCGTTACTGTTATTTAGTGGAAGATACAATGATGAGTTTTAGGTATATACAAGAGAAAAATGTACCCTGGAGGAAAAATCATAAATTTTACGAAAAAAGTATCAATAAACATAAAAGGTAAGTTGTAAAAAAAAAAAAAAAAAAAAAAAAAAAAAAAAAATTTGAAATAAAGGTACATAATCATTGATACATGAGTAAAGTATTTACATATACGTTTTGAATATACCTAAAAGAGGATATAATTTATGTACATATACCTAGTTGGTTAAGTGGAAATATTATCCACATTTTTGAGGAACATCTTAGGATCGGCAAAAAGAGTCCTCAGAAGACGGGTGATTCTAGCCTTCATGTTGGTAGAAGTGTCAGGAGAAGAATGGACATTTTGAAGAATGTTCTTCAGGTTGATAAGGGGAAGATCGGATTGAGCGACAATCTCCTGTTTTTTCTGGGCATTTCTGAGTTTACCCAGAAGATTGCAGAACGCGTCTGCCGTCACAGAGGTTTCCTTGGTATCAGTTATTATTTTTGATACCAAGGATTTAAAACCCTCAGAGAGTTCTGGATCTGCAGGGGGGGAGGTCGAGGTTTTTATTTTCTTCTCGTGTTGAGTTTCTGAGCTGAGTAGGGATCTCTTCTTATTTTTCGGGGTCTCTGGATTTTTGAGAGCGGGAAACTCCTCAGTCGCGGACGTGGTAGTTGATACTAGGGAGGAAGTGATGGTCGGCTCTCCCAGGGACTCTAGAGAGGAAGAATGAGAGGAGGAGAATTTAGGGAAGAAATCATTCTTCAAGGGGCTGGACTCTTCACTTATTTCCATCTCCGTGTTTTCATCCCTGAACTCACAAGGTGGGGGAGGAGGGAGAGGGGGAGAAGAACTGGAGAGATTGTCATTTGAAATTGGAGGAGATGTGAATTTAATCTCTTCTAATCTTTGTTGAGCTGAAAAAGTTTGAATTGATTCAGGACAGTTTTTGGAAACATGTCCCTCCTTTCCGCAGCTGAAACATCTAGGGGTGTCAAAGGATAGGTAGATGGTATGTGGGACATTTTTACATGTAACAGTTATGTTAGTAGGAATTTTTTCTCTGTCTTCTGTCCGAATCTGTACTTGTCTCTTGTACGCCAAGATGTGCCGCAAGCGATAATCTCGCATACCGTAATTTGTTAACTTGATGTCGGACATAAGACGGACACTTTTTTTAAGTTCATCGACTAACAAGTCGTTAGGAAGGTGGGGAGCCACATTGTGCAGGTACAAAATAAGTCCTGGGTCAATAAGCTTTCTTATCGGTAATATATGGTCATCAATTTTTACGGACTCATTTTTGGCAGCGAAATCGTTAAGCACACATTGAGAAGAAAGATGCATGACTATTCTGGAACCATTTCTTCCTCCATAGATTATTTTCTGAAAATCTCCATCCAGAAGATTTCCAACAGCGACAAAATATTTATCAATTGAGATGGAATCTATGCATGGGAGAAAGAAAGCACATTCAAGAGGGAGCATTAAGGAATCATTTACTGGCTTAGATTGAGATTGAAGAGAAAAGGAAGAACTGAAGGATGATGGAGCTGCTGACCTCTTGTGGGTAAAAGTAGAACTTCGGGAAAGAACGGAAGAGAATGAAGTCATAGCGGAGAAAGAAAAATTTCTTCTGAGTCCACGGAATAAAATAATGTGAGTGGCTAAAATCTGGAAAAATCGCGAACGGGATCAAAGAGTCTTAATGATAGAAATCATGTTATTATATGAATGGGAACAAAGGTAAAAATAGAAATCACTATTATCACAGGAAAAGAAGGGAAAAAGTTCATTGAAAAAAGGTATCTAATAACTGTTTTAAACGGAATAATAGTCAATCAGACATGATTAAGCACTTCTTTAAGATACATATGCAAAAATTGAACGTCAAAACTTTAAATAATTCGAGAAAAATGTAAATAACAGGGAGCGTAAAATTTGTGACTGCTCTGGAGAAAAGTAGGAAGAAGAATGTTTGAGTGTCTACTAGTTTTGGGTTTTTTGTTCAATGCACGCAATCCGTCTACGACATTTTCAATATTCTTCTGAACAGAAAGAGTTCAAAATCTTTAATTTCCCAAACAGTTTCTTGTGTCACAGTTCAGATTTCTACGCCGCACAAGAGTACAGGAAAGACAAAGCAACAAATAAGTCTAAATTTTATGTCTGAAATTTCATTCATGGAACCTTTTTATTTCTTTCGAACTACATAAGTATCAGTTATTTTTTAAAACGTCCGTTGCTTTCAACTGCACGGTCATATCACGACGCAGTTTTACCCTCCATTTGTTGGAAACTCACAAACCAGCTAGTCAAATTAACCTCACCCAGCCTGATTGGACCGAGAGTAGCCAGCATCACGAGGGTACGAGTTTAAATGGTCACCCATCCAAGTTCTAGCATCGCTAGACGTTTCTTAATTTCAGAGACTGAACGAGAACTGGTGTATCTATTCAACGTGCCATTTAGTGTTGATTTTAAGGACTTAATTTTAATCAATGGTTAACATACCAAAGTATGTATCAATTTGGTTGAAAACCAAAATTTTCATTGAAAAACACACCAATAGTTCTTCTCAGGTGATCAGCATACTCCTAGATTTATCACTCTGTTCACACCATGCCAGCCTCCGTAGCGTAACGGTTGTGACTACTGCCCGTAGTCCATAGATCCTGGGTTCGATTCCCGTTTGGAGCAGACTTTTCACACAGAAAATTCTGTTCCCTCCAGACATGTGAGGCTGGCTATTCCGGCCCTACCCAGGCTGGGTGAGGTTAATTTGGGTAGTTGGTGCGATTCCCAGCGAATGGAGGGTAAAACCCCCGTCCTGTCTAACTCAGGACGTTAAAACCAAATAGAAAATCAATGGACATGATAGGAGCCTAGAAATTGGATTTGCATGGGCGTCCATATAATCCTCTCGCCACCGTGATTTAGGTGTGAATACCTATCTCACGGACACGGAATTATTATTATTATCATCAGTCTGTTAAGCTATTACCTACTAAATAAAGAACTAGAAGCGAGATGACCATAGAGTGAGAGTCAGACACTATTCAGCCGATTAATGGATGGTGTGAATTGATTAACATGCCTTTAGCAATAATTTTCTCAAGAATCAGCTTACCTTGTACGCTATGGCTATTCCAGATTACACATGGCTCATGTGTCAAAGACCATAATTCAAGAGCTCGATGAAAACACATGTGACACTTGACTCATAAATTGCACCTCTGATTCTCACTTTGGCCACTCGACCCTAAATCAGGAGGCTGAACCCAATCAAACCATTGTCAAATATCTGGAACCTACCCCAGATGATTATCAAATGACAACTGAAAGGTCCAGTAGTCCTGGGCATCACACTGATTTACTGATCACACATTTGGCAAAATCTGGAGATGTTATTTTCCAACTCTGATTATGTAGAGTCTGAATTTTAGACGAAATACGATCTGTGAAATCTGATAAAGTCAGTGTCAAAAAGGAGGGATAGAAACTAATTGTCACCGTCCCCTGCAGAGAGGTCACTTTAAACAGAAGATGGATCTGGATTTTAATGTCACTCCATGATTGTTTCTGGAGAGAAATGACAGGACACCCGGGCTCCTGGCTAGCCAGGCGGGTGAGAAGAGGCTGTCCCGATGGGTCGTGGCGCCAGTAAAAAACACAAAACCAGTAGGAGTGGGTCATCCAGGATCGCACAGTTCAGCTCGTTTTTTGTATCGTGTAGAGCCAGCACCTAAATGGGAAGTATTGTGTTCTCACCCCTCAGAGTTGGAGCATACTACGGGATGAACAGGCTACAAAAGAGACTACAAGCGTCTACAGTAGCTGCTGTTTCATGGCTAAAATTACTGACCTAAGATTAGAAGTAGAAACTTATTTTAATATTAGATTTTTTTTTAGTTTAACGTCGCTTTCAACTGCATGGTCATAAAGCGACAGGGGTGAAACTCACATACCTGCTAACCACACCTCAACCAGCTTGAGTTGTACCCGAATGCCAGCATCACGAACTCTTCACATAGCTGGACGTTGCTTAACTTGGGTGATCCTACGAGAACCGGTGCATTCAACACGCCATCGACGCTGGCAATATCTTACTTTACTTCTGGCTTTGAGTGCTTTGAAAATCCCACTACGTCAACATTATAAAAATACCTCATTTACCTATGGTTATAAATTGGTATCCTGATTCATAGTGTTTGCGTAAATCTAAAAAAAATATATTATGAATGCTGACTGGGGTAGAAAATTTTCTTATCTGTACTTCGGATGTTGGGAGTCCACTCATTGCTCGTGAGGAGAAATAAATAAATAAATGTGTGTCTTTCTGTTATTTTATCACAATTTTTAGTGGGTAGCACACAATTATAGGACTTTTCCATATCTTTTAATATCCTAATATCTTATTTTTGCCTATAATTCCTCCACTGGTCGCTGCTCACATTAAAGCAGCTACTCATTTTTACTCACGAGGTATGAATGGACCCCAAACACTCAAGAACAGAGCAGAAAAGATCCTGCCCCGCTGGGGATGGAACCTAGGTCATCATGCGTCCAATGCCTAGCACACTAACTCACTCGGCCACTGTGACTTCTCGTGAGAAGATATGAGCTGTATTACTTAAATGAGTAACAAACGACCAGTACCTGCATTATATATGTAGATAAAATAATATAAAGGATTTTAAATCTCACTCACTAAGTTACTTGCACATGAGCCAAGCAAAGTATAATTTTTGAGAAAGCACCTAAATGCTGTCTGATGTAATATTTTTTCAATATGTCCAAAAAGTAGATGTTTAGAGCCTCTGAAAAGATAAAAAAAAGTCCCCCGATTTAAAGAGAACCAAATGTCAAATTTTATTTGGAAGCCATGGATCATAAACACGTGTAAAAAGCATGGATGAAACTCATAGTTCAGCCATATTTTTAATTCCGGCCCTTCCCATGCTGGGTGATTGGGTGAAGTCAATGTGGGTAGCCAGTACGTTTCCCAGCGAATGGAGGGTAAAGCCCTCGTCCTAATCAGGACGTTATGTGAAATAAAATTGTTGGCGTGAGGAAGAGCATCCAGCCTTGAAAATGTGCCAAAACCAAAAAACTTCAACCATGAAGTTGAACAATGCCAACCCCAAGTAAGTTTAGGAAAAGGAAAAGTGAAAGAAGATGAAGAAAGCTACTTTGGTTACTAAACTTTGAAGCAGTTTGTGACCACACAATAATAAGACTCTGAGGGTTATGTGGTAGAAAATGCTTTGAGCATTAACCTCGCCTGTTGGTTACCTTCTACTAAAGAGTGTTATTATTATTATAAAGCTAAATTTGCGTACCTCTAGGGATTATACCAAGGTGAAATATGGGTATTGTGTTCTTACATTGAAAAAATAAGATAAACATGACACGTTTTTTCTCCAAATTTTCAACATCAGTGAAACAAATTATAGTTTGCATACCTAAATATTTTGTTTTCAGAGAAGCAATCAGTCCAAAGTGTAATGAATTCCTTATCTTTACCAAAGATAAATTTTTTGAGCACCAAAAATTCGTGAACTACATTATTTTAACCAAGACTTAAACTTAAACCAAAAAAATGCATGTGCTACTTTCATGTTCCATATACCTCAAGGATGATTCCAAGATGAGTTCTGACACACTTGTGGATCCTTTCCCCCTAATCCTCTATGAAGGCAACAGAATCACATAGATTGTAGGAGATAAAGCGTGTATTAACTTTCGTTTTATGACAAAGCCGTAAAAGATTTCATCAAATTATGGTGGGTAGTGAAATGCATAAAGACTTGGAGCAAGAGGATAATTCGGGTTACAAGTTTAGTGCCTCGTGATGGTGGAACATTAAAAAGAATCAAACATTTGAAAGCCACTTAATTTGACGACCGAAGAGATCTCATTAAAGAACACACAGAAATGTCCACCTGCCCAATAAAACAGGACACATTCTCACAGCACACCTTCCCACACTCCAACACCAAATCTTTGACTTTAGTTCAGATGGAATTGTTGTCAAACATCAGAAAACTCTAGTGTTTGCCTGTGATCCTAAGTGTGTAGGAGGCAATTTGGAACAATATTTTGTGGGCTATTACTGATGTAAATCGGAATAATGTGATCCGAAGAGGATGTGGAGAAAATGTTACTTATTTTAAACCATAAGTTTATTTTGCTAATTAATAGCACGCTTCGTTACTAACTGTGACAAATAAGAAGTGATCAAACAGATATGCACCCTAGTTTAGTGTTTGAAAGGAGCGAGAAACTTGGGGGAAATGAGTAGAGTAAGAATAACACAGGGGCAAGGACTGTGGGTGTTACAGACCTCTCTAAATATTCATTAAAAAAAGAATAACACAAATCATAAAGTGGAAGAATTTTCGGTAGAGTTGTAACCAGCAGTCCTGGGTTCGATTCATTATAGTCAATATGTCCCCCCTCAACCTCCTCCATCATTTTATCTGTACATCTACTCAACCTTATCCTTTTCTTCTGAGCCTGTCTCACTGTGCCACTTATAATTTACAATTACATGGATAGTACGCATACCTCCATATGTAACTACATACGAGTATAAGCACCTATTTTGTCCACCTTCTATCACTTCTAGGCAATATAGAAGTAGGTAGCTACATAAATATATATCTCTTAAACCTAATCTTTTTCTTCTGAACCTAGACTCTGTCTCAGTTCCACGACAGGCAGAGTGACTAACATCGTGTCTTCGCCGCACTTTTACCTCTGTTTCTCACGCTCTTGATGCGCAAATCACCTACCAATCCTTGCACAATCACTCCAGCGCAGCGCAGCGCCTCATCCACTTAGCACGAAACTCTCGAGATGTTTCTCATGCTAATAAGGTCGCCCATCTGCATGTATCTCATGCTCTATCTCGGGAATCCTAGCCAGCCTCACGACCCGGTGATCAAGGTTAAGGAAGCCACGATCTGGCCATTGTCTTCTGGAAGATCCTCGTCGATAAGGCAAGAAAACAAAAGTTCTCTTCTGTCATTAGAATCCTCTGGTTGTCATTGGAACAAGTGGTGACTGCTTGTCAGCAGGAGGTCACTGTATTCAGCCGCTCTTTGTACAGTCTCTCCCTTTTGTTTTATTGCATGTTGATTTATTTCTTTGTCGTAGCCTTGTTGTTTTAAGAGCACATTCGATGAGCATTATGTGGAGATCCAAGATGTTGGGAGCATTATGTGAAGATCCTAAATGTTAGTAGCAGGAGTAGCAAGGAATGACCCCTGAACGAGTCCGTATTTACTTGGGACCAGTGAGGAATCTGAAGATTCTGAAGGCACCCTTCGTCAGTGCCCAGTCACCCAGTGGTGAATTAATAATTAGTTTTTCTTACAGGTGCAATAAAATTTGCATTTCTTCCTAGTTATTATCTGCCTGTTAAATCAAGAAGTTTACTCCTGGTTATTTCTCACATTTCTGAAGAAAATGGTATATTATAATGAGCAAGTTTTCTTAACACGTTGAACACCACAGCAATTTTCCAGTATTTTTTTGTGTTCCTGTCAACCATATGTGGTTGACATGAAGCAGTGCTCTACGTACCTGTCAACCACTAGTGGTTGACACGAGTATACTGCTTTATGTTCCTGGCATTCTCTGGTGGTTGACATTTCAATGTATTTCTTACGGGGAATCTGTTCTTTGGAACACAGCGAACTTACAGGTCTGGTGGTTCTTGGAAATAATGTTTGGAACTTGAGATATTTGCTTTCAAACTTTCAAGGCTAATTTTAGGTGATAGACAAATGAATACTAGGTTTATTGGGTGTTTTTTTCCTTAAATTGAATGTTTTATTTTTATAAAAAAAGAAGTATGTAATATGAACAAGAAAGGAAATAAAAAAATGCCGAATAATCAAAAGTAATTAGTAAAACTAAACTATTTATTAGGATCTTCTAATTCAGTTTTGTTGATTAGAGGAGAGTTTTTACTTATTTTCAAACATGAGATTTGAGCGGAATACTTTTTTATATTTTTGATAACGTTGAGAAGCTAAGCTAATTGTGACTTTTTCAGGACAATAACAGAATAACCTTACTCATAGCAAGAATAATAAGAGATTTTACTGGAAAATTTGTATAGGTACATCACCAAACTTATGGTTGACAGGTACACGAGACACATTGTCTTTTCATGTACCTGTCAACCACATGTGGTTGACAAGGAAAAACGTCAAAAAAATCAGAACCGTACATTTTTAAGGAGAAATAATAAGAACAGTCATTTTTTAAAGTCAAAATTTATAAATATTTAACAAAAAAAAAATTGGAACCCTGTGACTTTTTGGGCTTGTGACCGTGGAACATGGGGAAACTCGAATGTCAACCACATGTGGTTGACAGGTACTCAACGTGTTCTAATTTTCTGTTGTAATTAACTAAACATCTTACGCGTATGAAAATATTCAACTCTTAATAATGAAAACGGGTGCCTGTATTATTTTCTATTTAAAGTATCTCATGAAGTTTTACACCACTGATTGTCACTAGGTTCTTTTTGTTTTGGTGGTCGGTGAAATCAAAGGCCCAGTTTGGCCCATATGAGCGTTGTTAACAATAAAATCTCTCTGAACCGGAAAGCTAGAATGAGAAGACTTTGGGATACACACAAACAGAATATTATCTTCTCAAACAGAAAATATAAGTGCTCTTTTGGTGTGACAGGAGCGAATTAAGGACAACATTATTTGACAAAAAATCCTTCACTTATATAATCATGTTGGATAGTTGATTAAACATAACATACGGTATAAAATATGCAACTTTAAAGGCTGTAAAATGCAATTTAGATAGAATATTTAAACTTTTTGGTATGTTAATTCTGCACTCCATTTCAAGAATATGTAAAAAATTCAGGCACAACTGAATTTTTTTATTATCTTCGTGCATTTATATGTTGATAATGAGTAATGAGTTACAAGTTTGAGTTCAGAGTATCCAAACAATTACAATCTTCCAGGCCAATTCAGAAAGAACAGTTTCCTCTACGTGTATGAATCTGGACATAATCAACAAATTATTATGTTTTTATTCTGAATTTCTTGAGAAACTTCAAGTTACAATTTTTACAAACTGCAAGCTAGCCTTTTTTTATAAGGGTTGGCTAGTCAGTTCTTTGTTTATAGTCCTCAAGCGAGACTTGAGGTTGTGGTTGGTTCATGCGAAAAATACATAAATACTAAAAACTGAAACCGTTCCTGCTTTGTTTCAGGGATTTGGTATCGAATGTCAGAAGCGATAACCGGGATCAGAAAAGCCATCCCAGAGCTTGTAGTGAGCGGAGAATATTGTTTGATAATTCAAGAAAAATAAATTCTTTCACATGTTTCTCATGTTTGTTCTGAATACACAAACGTTTGTTTTGAAGCTGAAATAACATTTTCGGGCTGCTTGGGTGAGGGCTGTTTCTGTGTGGGCAAGGTTCTACAGGCTGCAGGGATTCAAAAAGGGTATCGTACCCTCATTTGCATGTGTAAATAGATGAGGAATGTTTTGTTTGTGTTATGGATCGGCCATAGAGTTTGTCGTGCTAGCCATTCTGACTCCAGAGGATTTGTAAGTCAATGAAATCAATGGAGAGGATAAACGGTGGTAAGACTATCAAAATAATATAAGTATTACAAATGCTGAACATAATTATTTAGGACTGTAGATATAAATGGGTTCAATTAGGTATCGCCCAGGGCTTCCGATCAAAAGTGGACTTTATTCACAAGAAAATAATGTGACTTGGAAAAGTGATGAAGGCTCTTCGTGATGCTACCCACAATAATTTTAAAGACACTTTTTTCATAAAAATTAATCAATACCATTAAATCATTTACTAATTGGCAGGTTGTTCATCAATCATTAAATGCTGATGATTGATTTTAAAAAAATATATAATATATACAGTTTTTAAAATTATTAGTTTTTTTTTTTCAGGAATGCTAGCACTCCTCGTATGCACACAAGCAAATAAACTGTGTACGCCATATGCAGGATTATACGAGTAAGACCTATCCGGTTTTATATGCAACCTTTTTTTATAACTTATTTAGTACATATAGTAATTATAGGTTGTCTGTGTTTACATTATCTTCTGATTTTTTATAAACATGGTATTATTTACAGCAAATTTCATTAGAACTTAATGTACATCACTTTATTTCATCAATAACTTAATTTATAATATTGCATCTTGTATGTCTGGTTTGGAATATTGAAAGCTCTTTCAATATCAATAGTGCCCGCTTTGCATCTGGTGCATCAATTATTATTATATTATACATTATAATAATATGCAATTTATTAGAGATTATATTATAATAATATCATGATGTATTGAGTTGTTGTTTTTTGAAAATATAATAATACTATGGTGGATGAAGTTGTTGTATTTAGTTTTCAGCTTTGATTGCTGCAGCTTTCATGTGGGCACTACGTGCATCTTGATTAGCGCGATTTATGTTGCACTGTTATTAAGGCGTATTCTTCTGCATTCTGAGACGTATTATGATTCGTCTTTTGATTATTGGCTGAATAGGAATAAGGCACGTAACATCTTTATTAATCTAAAATTACAAAGTAATTTAAACAGAACATTTATTTACGAGTATATTTTAACATTTCACAAATAATTATTTTGGCGTGTGCGTCAAAACTAATGGCATCGCCCACTAAAGTAAATATTGACAAGTCTGATGAAACGTGTTACCACGTCACGTCAGGTACTATAGGACCTAACCAAAAACCCTGTGTTGCATTTTTATATCACATGCATGATGATTTTTGTCGTAGGCCCACGTGTTTAGAGTAGTCTGAGTTCATCTTTACAACATGAGCAGGGCATGCATGGCAAGCGAGTATTTTACCACCGAATTAATAGTGCCAAGACAAAAAAAATATATATATATTTTGGAGTGCGATAAATCAAATCAGTTTTCCAAATGAAATAGATTTTTTTTTTTTAATGTTTTTTATATCTACAATTCTATACATTAAATTAAAATATTATATAATTGAGAAGAAAAAAAAATCAGGATAAGCTAGGCGTCAGTCTTCTCCATCTTTTGAATTTTCGAGACTTTTCTACAGGTCATTGTAATAATCCCTTGAAGGCATAGGCGCCCTTAGATCTCCATTATAACTCTAATAATATTGGAGTTTGCAAACTAAAACAATTTATTGATTTTGGCTTTGTTAACTGATGTCCATTGTTTGGTATGATAATTATAGAGTGCTCCATGATGAAGCGTATGCCTACCACGTGAGTCGGAAATGGCACGTTTCATATGGGGGAATAACACAAAAAATATCTAATATGATAAAAACAACAGAAGGAAACATACACTGCCAATTATGGATACAATACTTCCTCGTGAATGGTAATCCACAATTTCTACTTTTATTATCACTAAATCAAGCTCGTCAAGCAGCGCCAGACAGCCGGCCTGTACTAACATAAAAGGCTTTTCCTACCAATCCCTCTCTGGACTACCTCTACCAGCTTTAATTATTATTTTTCCCGTGATTTACTAGCGAAAAGCTATGTTTTCTTAAAATTTAATCAAAATCGGTTAATTCATGCATTGTAGGGTTAAAAAAGTAAAATATATGTATTACTAGCGGGCTGTCGCCCGCTTTGCGGGCCGAGGCATGGCCGTGAAAGCAAAAAATCCTTTTTCGCCAATGGCAGGTGTTGTAGTGGGAGTTTCGAAAAATCCCGTCTTATTGCACATCTAGACTATAAGACAAAGCTACCTACCAAATTTCAGCTTCCTAGGACTTACGGTTTGGGCTGTAGAGCGATGATCAGTCAGTGGTCAGTGGTCAGTGGTCAGTGAGTGACTTTGACATTTATATATTAAGATAGCTTTATACCTATAAGTAAATGTAGTGCTTTATTTAGACAGTCAGCGCAAAACAGATAGTCCTATTATGCCAACAGTTTTGTGATTTTTACTTTTTTTACCCATCAGTTTATTTATATTCTAACCAGATTACCTTTTGAATTCATCTGGCCAGCAACATAATTTTGCAATAGTATTGCATTACAAAAAAAAAAAAATCATTTACTACTTAACCATCTAAATTTAGAGTGCTACAAATTTTAGTAAAAAAGTGTTTAGAAAAATCATTCAAATAGACGGTACAGACTTCAGTTCAACATTCTCATCAGAGTCCCAGCAATCATTGAGATGAATGTTCCTATGACTGAAGATTTCAACGGATCCTTGCGGAACAAAGCAACATATCAAACTACCCGCCCACCCGGCAGAAAACTCCAGGTGACACTGTTATAACGAAATTAATAATATTACAATTTTCATATAAGGGTCACCCTCCGTGGAGTGACCGTTGCGACTACTGCCCGTAGTCCAGAGATCCTGAGTTCGATCTCCGGTTGGGGCAGACTTTTTGAAGAAAAAAAAACCTGTTCTCTCCAAACACGTGAGGCTGGGTGAGGTTAATGTGGGTCGCTGGTACGATTCCCAGTGAATGCAGGGTGGAACCTCCGTCCTGACTATCTATCTCTGAGACTATCTCAGAGGTCGAATTAGGTCGCAGTGTTAATTGAAAAACCCTGCAACCAGGTGAGATAGTAAAAATATCTAAGGGATGTACTTTCTCTAGCAATACATGACACAAGGACCTTATTTAGGGTGGCCAGTATTTTTTGACACATCGAATCGATACTTAAAGGTGATATTGATCAGGTTAATGGTGCAGCGTTCTGAAAAAACTAAGACATAAAATATATTAAATGAGGCATTAGTCAATTAGACCGAGTGGGTAGCGTACTCAACTTGCACACAGGTGTTCCAGGTTTGAATCTCAGGCTGGTAATTTTTTTACTCTGTTCTTAGGATGTTCGGGTTTCACTCATATCTCGTGAGGAAAAATAACATGATATTTGTATGGATATGGATAGTGACCAGAGGCAGTATCACGAGCAAGGAATGAGCTACTTAGGTAATTGATGTCCTTTACATGTTTAAGTTTAAGTTATCATATTTGTGTTAATCACTTTCCTGATACTACAACTACTCAAACTTGCTTTTAATACCACCAGATTACAAATCTGCCGTCTTATCGATCAATCTACTGAGGTCGGTAAATAAGCCACATACACAAAACATCTCTTATTCCACATCATGCTGTTCTAATATGGATAGAGGATCTTCTCCACAAGATTTGAGTCTGTAGGAACTTGGAAAGTACCATTGATCACTCGGGAGACAAAATCCTAAGCGGCAAAATCAACCATGATGACTTTACAAGAATATAACCAGATAAGATGGGTGATATAGAGAAGTTTATTATGAGATGAAGATGCTGAAAAATTACCGTCCTGAACGACTTCCAAGGGATTCGGACGTAATGATCAATTTCAGAGCTCAATTTTGCATTTCATCTTCAAAAAACTGTTAAAAAATTTAATTCCATATCCGGGTTTAAATTACCTAATTTTAATTTCAATGTAAACTTCCTAAGAAACAAAATTCAAACATACACTACCCTGAATGACCTATTTATCTTTACTCAAATCGTTTAGATCCTGTTGCGCTATTTCAAGTCACCATAAAATGCATTTACCTATTTTCTTATATGAAATACTGTATTTCCAAAAGGTGAGTTCAACGTTTTTTTCAATTTTTATTTTCACAAGTTTAAATAAACATTAAATTTTAGATTACTCGTAGTAATATGAATATGGTGTACTCTTTGTAATACACCTAGCAGGTACTTTAGGTACATCAATAAATATGATGCCTATCTTTTATATGGTTTTAAAATTGTGACTTGTTACGATGGAGACTAGTATAAGTACCATCCAAGTAACTGAGAAATAAGCAATTTTACTTTTAATTAAATATAATTATTCAACTAAGAAATTAATATTTAATATATTTTCCAATTTCTCATACGGATCTTTATACAACATATTAATTCGTCATCTTCAATTTTACAATGAACATATTAAACATGTAACACAAATTAAATCTCTTTCCAATGAAGATAGTTCTTAAAATAGCGACCTATTTCTTCAAATTTATTTAATGAAAATTATCAGATGAACTGGTATTATACTTTCCCATTCTTAGTTGAAGAGGTAATAATATGTTCTTTTTCTCTCTTTCTTTTCAGGTTCTCCAAATTCAAGCGTATTCTCCAAATAAAATCTTCAAATTCAACATCTTCTCAAATTATTCCTGAAATTCTTCGTCTGCTTCAAATATCTTCAAATTCAACGTCTTCTCCAAATTATTCTACAAATTCTTCGTCTGCTACAAATATTCTCAAATTCAACGTCTTCTCCAAATTATTCTACAAATTCTTCGTCTGCTACAAATATCTTCAAATTCATTGTCTTCTCCAAATTATTCTGAAAATTCTTCGTCTGCTACAAATTCTTTAAATTCATTGTCTTCTCCGAATTATTTCTAAAATTCTTCGTCTGCTACAAATATTCTCAAATTCAACGTCTTCTCCAAATTTTTCTACAAATTCTTCGTCTGCTACAAATATCTTCAAATTCAGTGTGTTCTCCAAATTATTCTAAAAATTCTTCGTCTGCTACAAAAAAATATCTTCAAATTCCATGTCTTCTCCAAATTATTCTACAAATTCTTCGTCTGCTACAAATATTCTCAAATTCATTGTCTTCTCCAAATTATTCCTAAAATTCTTCGTCTGCTACAAATTCTTCAAATTCATTGTTTTCTCCAAATTATTCCTGAAATTCTTCGTCTGCTACAAATATTTTCAAATTCAACGTCTTCTCCAAATTATTCTACAAATTCTTCGTCTGCTACAAATATCTTCAAATTCATTGTCTTCTCCAAATTATTCTGAAAATTCTTCGTCTGCTAAAAATTCTTTAAATTCATTGTCTTCTCCAAATTATTCCTAAAATTCTTCGTCTGCTAAAAATATTCTCAAATTCAACGTCTTCTCCAAATTCTTCGTCTGCTACAAATATCTTCAAATTCATTGTCTTCTCCAAATTATTCCTAAAATTCTTCGTGTGCTACAAATATTCTCAAATTCAACGTCTTCTCCAAATTATTCTACAAATTCTTCATCTGCTACAAATATCTTCAAATTCATTGTCTTCTCCAAATTATTCCTAAAATTCTTCGTCTGCTACAAATATCTTCAAATTCATTGTCTTCTCCAAATTATTCCTAAAATTCTTCGTTTGCTGCAAATATCTTGAAATTCAACGTCTCCTCCAAATTATTCACAAAATTCACGAGTCTACAAGAACATGTCAAAATTCGACAAAGCAGTTCAAAATTCATGCGTCTACAAGAGAAATCAAAATTCATGCGTCCACACAACAGTTCAAAATTCATGCGTCTACAAGAGAAATCAAAATTCATGCGTCCACACAACAGTTCAAAATTCATGCGTCAACAAGAAAAATTAAAATTCATGCGTCAACAAGAAAAATTAAAATTCATGCGTCTACAAGAGAAATCAAAATTCATGCGTCTCCCTTTACAGTAAGTACTTATTTTTATAAATTTAGCACTCAATTTTTCTCTTCTTCCCGATGTAAAAATATTTTTAGGAAAACATTTTTTTTATATACATTTTTTGGTGACTTGACTATTAGCGAAACATTAGGCGCCTTTTTCACATGAAAAAGGTCATTCAGGAATATTTCTACTGCGTTAAAAATATTTTCTGAGAGATCTAAAATAATCTGCTATTGGTAACAGTAAAGCAAAGAAAAACAGCATAATTTGTGAACTGCTAGAATGTGAACTGCTAGAAAGTGTGAACTGCTAGAACATAAATATAATGAAGGGAAAGTAAGGAAGAACACGAACATAATGGTTGGACAGTATCATCACATGGACAAAACTCACAAGAGGAAATATTCACCAGAGCTATGGATACGGAAAGTTGGGCCAGAACGACAGCCAACATCTAATCAAGATATGCTATTCACAATAAGAAGATAAGTAACTGAGTCATTTAACATGTGGAGAGAAAACAAATAAATATCTATCTCAAATTGCCTAAAATTATTCGACTTCTTCTCTTTGCATTATCAATCCCCCAAAAACACCACTTCTTGGTTACAAAAGGAAGAACGCCCCACTAAAAAATGAGTATACAATTAGATAACACTTTAACGTCCCTAACCCCCTATCTTTCTATTTCTCTGCACTCCTTTCTGAATTTATTCCTTTTGTGTTAGCTTTCTCTCTAACCGAACATCCAAGTACAGAGCAGAAAAAATCCTGTCCCGCTGGGGATCGCACCCAGGTCACCATACGGGCAATGCCTAGCGCGCTCACTCACTCGGCCACGGTGACTACGAGTTTAAGTAGTTTTGATATCACAAAAGTGATTAGCACAAGTAATTATGATAACTGTAGTTGTAGGTAGTGTGTTTTGATACCATCGAGTAATTCTTTTTTTATCATGTCATCCCAGTCTTTTATTAGACACTTGTGTCTCAATCTTCAATATTAGACATGTAGATGTACAAGTGTACATAAATCACTTTCGTGATATCACAATTACTGAAACTCGCTTTACTAAATCTACGCTGAAACCGGGACTTGAACCATCGACCTCCAGGTTACAAGTCCGCCGGCTTATCGATCAAGCTACGGAGGTCGGTATGTACATAAATGTGTTCAATATTATAAAGATTCTAACTCATTAAAGATCTTTTAAGAGTGTGATGTAGGTAAGCCACTACACCAGAGTAGATCTTGAGAGATCGTGCTAGTCACAAGTTGATAGTCGTGTTACAAGGCATGCAACATACAAGTACTTCGCTATCTGCAATATCTAGGTGCTAAATGGCAAATGGCATTCTATCTTTAGGCCGAATAGTACGCGGGAGGTCTAAGGCCAGCGTCGTATCATCTTTAAGGTTTTTCCGTATCGCTCTCGGCCTTCAAGAGGATTTGCATAACTATCGGTGATGTCATGCCTCACCCGGTGAGTGCACGTTCTATTTGCATGTGGGATCAGTGGTGGCTGGTGCGGTATTGCTGAGGGTGCGTTCTATTTGCATGTGAAATCAGTGGTGTCTCGTGTGGTACTGGTGAGGGTACGTTTTATTTGCATGTGGGATCAGTGGTGACTGGTGCGGTACTGGTGAGGGTGGTAGCTGGTGCGGTATTAGCTCTGGTCTTCTCTTGAGTTCATCAATAGAAATCACACCAAGTCCATTACAATTAGTACCTATTATGACTAGAAATCATGATGAATATTTATTCGCAAGATTAATCACATCCATCAAAAACTGGTGCCTCATACCAAATCGTACTAAGGCAGCTTAAGTAGTATCAGGTACCATTGACACATTTGGTACAGACCCATTGCTGCTTGTTTGCACTTTCCGTTAGTATTATAAGTCATGTTAAACTCAGTATGATCGTACAGAACTGAAAGACAACATGTCTTAATTTTCTAGCACGGCCCTTAGGCATTTGATTGTGTTTTAAGTTGATTGATTTAATATATTTTTTAGTGACCATACACTTGGGCCTTACGGTTTAAGCAGTTTTGTCAATCCACAATCATCAATCGTTACTCATCTCCCCAGCGGTATATCCGCCACTGGCCGTCATGCCATGATAAGGAAAGGTCACACGCTTCCACCGCACCAGAGGCAACTAATGAAAACAATGACGAATCACCGATTCCAAATCATAATCGACCGATCTGTTCTATGAATAATTCAGCTGATTTTCCCTAGGCTATTTCAACACATCTCGGAGCCCCCGACTAAATTTGTTGATGACCATGAATCGCTCGGATTGTTTAGGAATGACAATTTAAACAATTTTTATCTTGTTGGTTATTCGATTTTTTTCTTTTTTTTAATCACTACAAGCGTATCGAATGTCGACCATCTGGTGTGTGAGAGATTCTTGAGAGAAAAAATTCGTGGTCCGGTTAACGAAAAGAGTCGGATTTCTCCAGGTTTTCTGAGGAATGGTGAAATATTTTCATCCGATTTTCTTCTTCTCCCTTTCCCCTTTTTGTGATGGTGAAATACTGGCTGGATATCTTTCTTGTGGTTGAATTGTGGTGCAGGGCAACAGAACCAGGTATTAGAGTTCTTAGAACAGGTTCTGATGAGTGAGTTAGACCGAGTGGTTTTCTGTTGAGTGAGTTTGAATGACACACACCGTGGAAAACCGTGGCTAACCTACCTAGACAGATTTGTCAAAGATGCAGTCTATTTCAAAATGTATGATGATTTTTTTGCTTATAAGTTAAACACGTGGTTCTCAAACTTATTTCACTTATTTACTCATCAGTTTTTAAACTCATTTTTTTTTTTTTTTTTTTCTTGTAAGGTGCTTTAACTGTGATGGACAGTTCGTTCGCGCCGTTAAACTCTTTCACTATGTATTTCTACCTATTCTTAATTAGTATATTATGATGTTTCCTAAGACTTAATGTATGCTACCAAATAGCAATACCACTCTAAAGGTCTGGTGGTGGAAAATGCTTTGGGCATTAAACTCACCTACCATCCAGTCCATTATTTTCGTAATTAATGAGGATGCATCTATGTATCCGTATAGATTTTTCACGAGAAGACAATTTTTAGTAAGTACAATGATCCTTTTAAAATGAGTTCATTTATTTAATCAACTAAGTAAGCGTTCGAAGTTTAACTTTTTTCAGTTATCGTTTCAGTTCAGTGAACAATTGAACATGTTTCTATGAGGGACTTTCTCCCAGGTAGGTCCTGTATTATTAATATTACTATTTTATATTATCTGGATTACAAAATACAAATATCCTACCTTAAAAAAACTCTTGGATTATTGTTACTCAGTTTATTTATAATAAAAAAAAACATTCATTATGTAGACCACAGGTATTGTCCGTGTTCAAAGACTCCATGTTTCAGAAACTCTCGTAAAAGTTTTTCAATTTCTTCTTTCTTTTTATCCGAACTATTCAACTCTATCTCCACATCTCAACCAGGGCCCTCAAAACTTCCACCTCCTCTGTTGTTCATGCCCCTTGAAACATACCTGCTTTCTGTCAATCCGTGCTCTTACCCAGCACCACAGAGAAACAGAAATTGGTAGATAAATAGATTATTATTATTATTGTTTAACAATTTCAATCAAACTTTATTTACAATTTTTAGATAGGCACAATGAAAAGGTATAACTATATAATAGTAAACAAAGCCTGATCAAATGTGGTGATAATGCCTTTGGGATTCTCTACCGCACCACCCTTGATAACAGGAAATAAAACTAGTTGGAAAATGTAATGCAAAATTATTTGGTAAATTGGAATAATTAATACAAAATTTAAATGTCTTATCCACATTTTGGTCGATCTCTCTATCAAAGCGCCTTATGAAGTGTTGGAAGTTGTTGGAACATATACTGTTGATGTCAATCGATCAATTTTTTTGTAGTAAATATACAAATTGGTACATGATCACATTGATCACTTATTATCTCAAAACTCACCGTTATTTCCTTCATGTCGTTATATTTCAAACGAAAGCAATCTACTGTAACTACCCTAAAACATATTCTCATTGAATTTCTGTTTTTCCAAAGGCACACATTGCGTACAGGTACCTATTGCAAATGAATACTTTAGCAGGTATCGACGAAATCTCCGTTCAACAGCTGGTGTTCAGAAACGGTACTCTGCTCTGATTACGAAATCTGGCGACCCAGGAAGTCTAGACTTCGGTTCAGGATTGCACCAAGGAAACACTTTCCTTTTCAAATAGATCCTCAAATTCTCATTAAGGATACTTGAGACGATAACGGGAATTGCAGGGAGCGCCCCTTTATCAAGTGCACTGTGAGAAATTCTCTTAGCAGATGACGGGACCCTCAATCCACTGGGTACCTGTTGGAATATGCAATATATTAGACCTTTCTTCGATAAAAATGATCGAGATAATGGCAGTAAAAATAATAATAGCATAAGAATAATAATTGGTAAAAAGAACATACGGTACGAATGCTTTTCTCAGGTGGTATATTCAAGGGATACCAATTCTATTTTGGTAACATTAGATGTATTTCCTGGGATTCGATAAAAGGACTTCAAGGGTTGCATCACCCTGACCTCACAGATCTATTGTTAGAATTTCTTCTCTGAACAATATTACGGTTTCGTCAATATTACGGTTTTGGTTATCTTAGTAATGTAATTTTCCATCATAGTTATTAGCGTCAGTAGTATCAACATCATTATATTTTTTCTTCTTTATCTCATTCATATTATTTGGCTCTCAGAAATCACCTGTTTGGTTTTACGATAGTATATTCCTCTCGTCAGCCCATCTTTTTCCACTTTAAAATTAATTCAGTATAGGTTGGTTTTTGTTCATGAATGTATTCAAAATATTCCCCGTCGCGATTCCTTTTTTCTTCAGAGGTCCTTGAACATAAGGTTTTTTAAAATCATAAAAAAGCTTGGTTGTTGGTTTGTCCTATGTTATTCTCGCTGGAAAGGTCTGTGATTTATGTCCTATATCTGTTACTCTTGGGGTGTGAATTTGTACAAAGTAGTGTGGGAAGTGGATGGCCATGTCAACAAGTGTCAAAAATTCCCAACGATTTCTCACGCTATTAGAATCGCCTTTTTGAGAACGATTAGTGTGAAAGCGATTTTGGTTATAATTTTATTGAGTTGATGAAACGAGATGAACCAAAAATTTGTTCTTAAAATAGATACCAGATGTTGTATTTTATGGTTTTATAGTAAGTCAATGTACAATGTAACATCAATAAAATAAATCCGCCAATTGATTTTCATTATACGTGGGAATGAAACAGAGTATTGAGATACTCAATTAGAAGGTTATTTCAAGGGTCGGGGCTCGTAAAAAGGCGCTGATCTTCTAAAAATCATTTTATAACGCACCCTAGAACTTACAATAACAGAACTATTACAGCCAGTGAATTATGAACCGTCAATGGCAAGATAGAGAAAAAGATATTCATTCCTTGACAAATAATTTCTATAAACTCAAAATTTTCGGCCCAGTAAATCGAAAATGAATGGGCTTTTGATGTTGAGAGATGGATTTTGTCCCATGTCAAATTATCACAGGTTGACGGGTACTCCATACATTGGCACTCCTCATAATATTTAATTGAGGGCCGATCAATAAAATGCCGATACTTTGAAGTGATGTACTTGAATTTTATTATTGTCACTTAACATAACTAGACTTCTACACCGTAAAACCCACAAAGGAAGTGCTGTAGTGAAAAATTCAAATATTGACTAATACTTATTGTAAACTTAATCTCAATAAATCCATTAAATTCAAACTTGATTAGGATTTTAATATTTTTATACATATTTTTTCATGCTTGAAGGCTATGAAAAATAAATGTGACCTTTCAATTTGCCATAGTATTGGCTATATGATTTATTGCGGTCCTTATGTCATGCAAAACTAATTTTTGATTTGTATAATTGCAATATTCTTTAAGGAATAAAATTATCTTTTGATAGGTATGTAATCAATTTATCATCAATGAAACCAAATTTATATCTTAGACACACCAAACTTTATGGGTCCATTTGGTTGAATAATTAACCATCATATTTCAAAAATATTGTATCATTTGTATCCAAAGATACTTATCGATTTTGACGAGTAATTTTTTTGTTTTGACGTATTACTATAACTATAATTTGACGGTAACGTATAATATCTTTTGATGATTTTTATTGGTACATAACATATCTTTTCACAATTATGATTGAAGTCAATTTTGTAAGTTAGAATTATTTGAGAGACAAAAGTCATACAAAAACGATGTAATGGTTAAATAAAGTATGATTCTCTAATCATTATGTGACTGTGAATCGGCCTGTACTTGCGTACAGTAATTATAGTACTATAGGATTTATGGTTTACTACCCTATATAACCACAAGAGTTATTGTATTTACCTAACCACTATAAACAAGGCAATGCTTAGTTTTTACAATAATAAAAATGGTTCAGTATTTATAACTATGGCAGCTTCATTATTATCTCGGGGTGTAAAATTATAGTGAGGCTAAATAATTTGAAGTACAGCGGAAATGTCATAAAAATTTAAAAAATGACTGTAATGCATATTGCTTGGGAGATCATATGCGACAATTCATACAGACACCGATGATCCTTTGACTACTAATTAAATATTAACAAAAAACAAGAGAGGTTAGGTTATCACACTGTCTCTGTGTGATAAACACAAATGATTAACATTTCCTCAAACTTGATTTTTAAATTTCCCGAAATTGGGTCTCAAACGACCGATACCAGGTTATGAGTTTGTAGCTATTTCTATCAAGCCACTGAGGTTGGTGAAATGTTAGAATTTATAATCTCAAAGATGGTTGTCGTTATGTAGGTATTCTTCATGAATGACTCATTGACTCGACGCGACAGACGTAACATTACTCAAAAACTCATTACATAAAGGTAAACAGGCAATATTTCGTGTCGAATGTAGGAAAATGAGTGTTTCACTGACATGACATGAAAAGGAGGAAAACCTTGTAGCAAGCAAATGAAGAACCAAGTATTAGTCAAGAAAACAAATGTTGAACTGCGTTAGTATTTTCCCAGAAAAAAAAAAAAAAAAAAAAAAAAAAACAGAGAGCTATGATTCGAAACCCAGAACCGTCAAAATTTAGGTTTAACCATGGTCCCAAAAGATGTAAGACAGATTGGTGATGGATTAAATTCCGGATCAGCAATAAAATTAGAGAACTATCTTCACGTAACCCTTTAGAAACTTATAGTTCTTAGAGAATTTCATTAATAAACGGAAGCAGGAAATAAAATTCTGAACGGATCCAACATCCTTCAAAAAGGTTATTGTTGCATATCGGTAAACAGGTAAAACTAAGGAAACCAATATCCGTGAAGTTTCAAGTACCCAAATACTTGCGTAATATAAAAGGTGAATCAGGTGTTGAATAAACCGTTAATCTAAAAAACCATGGGAAAGGATCAGAGGAAATTGAAAGTACTCAAGAAGCTGAATGTTTATCTAAAAATTTGAAAAGATCCCCGAAATTCCGGATAGTAATAGTCACACACAAATGCACCCAGATCAAAACAAAGAGATTGCAGCACCTAAGACATCCCTTTCCTAAATCCAATTCAGAAACAAAGATTCAAGCAGATAAAGGATGCAAGGATGAAATAGTTCCGGTTAAGTACAGACTACAGGTGATCTTTCTAGTACGCAGACTTGAACCTTTGATTAAAATCTAAGAGACTCTCTTTTGAATCAACATGTAATTTCCATTTCCTCCCATGTTTCAAAACAATCTACTCCAAATGATATCAGTTGATGATGCCTTTTGTCTAGTATCTTTCAAAGATTTGAGCTATATAACAACATTGTTCTTCAGTTTAAAGACAAGAGTCTAATCTGTCTAATATTTACTAGACTGTGCAATACAAAGGTTTATAGTATCCCTTGATAAACAATAAGATTAGTTTACAATGGATGAAGATCAATGATCAAAGCCTTATTAGAGGAAACAGATTTTCACTGATTTTAGATTCCGGGTAAACCACTTAAACCTCACATTTAAATTGAGTTTCTAAAATGGTTCCAAAAACATTTTTAACTGACCTACCTGTGAGAGGACATGGATTGACCATTTTAGTTTCGAATACATCCGCCGTAAATATGGCAATTCATGTTCGCGTGATATACTGGAGTTAATTTCCCGTTTTCCTATCAAATGGATATTGAAACTCGCGATAAGATACAACCATAGAAATTATTAAAATTAATGTAAATCCCCATTGAACATAAAATGATATCCATTGAAAATTTTCAAGCCTGATTGATGATCAATTTCGATTATCTATTATTAATATTAAAATAATAGTCTTTAGTAGGAAGTAACTAGCACATGAGGTTTTTGCTTAAAGCATTTCGTACAACCTAACCCTGAGAGTCTTGTTATTACGTGGTCACATACTCAAATAGAGGAGCATTAAGTGGGATTCGAACCAACAGATCTCTACGCTACCTAGATTACAAGACTAGCGTCTTAACCACTTGACTACCAATTTACTGTTTTTTTTTCATCTTTAATAATTACTTCATACTTATGACGCCCTCTGGTACACGGACTATGGGACTATTGCTTCTATAGTCCTGTCAGAAGGTACAGTGCTTGCGATACACCAGTGCTATAAACATAGATAACAGCACAACCTGAATATTAAATAAAGCAGCAGATATCAGCAGACCCTGTAAACACTGTTTATTTATCAAACAACAACTCACTTATCAGCAGCTAGGTTCGGAATGGAATGGAATCGCTATAGATTAAAACGTGGCATCTCTTGGGTGCCATTGGTCAGGTAGATTAAGAAATAGAAATCGTGTCTGATCTTTTCAATTAGTGAAGAAAATTTTATACATCTGATGGAACCTTAACAGCCTCAATTCTAGACTAGCTTCCAAACTGTTCAACCATACAAATCTAGAAAAACGCTAGCAACAACAAGAATACAAAACGAGCGTGCTAAATAAAATGAAAATACCATCAGATATTAAGTTTCAGACAAGATTAATTCAATAGGAAACACCATTTGAATAATTATAGGTAATAAGGCAAAAGATATCAGACCGAATTCATTCATGACCGTTCTTCAATCAGACCGAATTCATTCATGACCGTTCTTCAATCAGACCGAATTCATTCATGACCGTTTTTCAATCAGACCGAATTCATTCATGACCGTTCTTCAATCAGACCGAATTCATACATGACCGTTCTTCAATCAGACCGAATTCATACATAACCTTTCTTAGAGTGGACCCAACTCATACATTTTTTTTATTTTTCGCACCGAACATAGCCCGTAATAATAGTACCTACTTGTTCCGTGTCCGAACATCATCAGATCTACTTTCAACTTTCGAACATCATCTCATGCTATTGATTGCTAATGCTAACTGCTACAGATTATGGCACATCCAAGGAAATATTCGTTTTTCAAAACGATCCACCAAAACATATGCTTAGCCGATTGTTCTGTACAGTCAAGAAATAAAATACATACAGATGTCCTAACTATGGGGCGGGGTTATTGCCTATAGCAATCTCTTCCACCCAACAACCAATAGTTCAAAATTTAAAACACTTTTTCCTTTTTTTTTCTACATCGAAGGTGGTATCTCTTTTGTTCCCAAACCACTGAAGATATTGTAGATAAAGGTTAATTTAAATTTTCCCCTTCAGTTGTAAGCACCGAAGATGTTTCCAGATTGCATCCAAGAGCATAAGTATCACGTGATTAGCGAGCATTTTTATCACGAAGATAAGCGGAGGCTGTTTGACCCAACAAAACGTGTACAAGCACGCGACCGGATGATTCAGGCATTAGAAGTACGACAACAAAGGATTGAGCCACAATATAAAGCTGAAGGTGAGCATAAATGAAAGACTTTCGACAAAAAAAAAATAAGTAGTAAGTATTATCCTAAAGGTGACTTACTGATAGGGGCAGCATCGAACTCCACCGAAAACTCCACCGAAAAAGGGACGGGGTCAAAGTGTCTAATACGAACTCTACCTTTTTTAATTATACCTACTCCACCGATTTTGAATCAGGTAAAAAGAAGAAAACATGGATTTTATGATTCGGAGACACACAGTATGTTTATTTTATTCGGGGAGACTCCTTGTCAGACAAACGGTTGTCAGACTAAATGTCGTGTTTCGTTAGCCGGCTAGGATAGCTTGGGTGAGGGGCTTAGGTTAGGTTGAAATTAGCGCAGGCGGTTTGGCCGGGTCGCGCAGCGACCCTGTCTAACCGCCTGCGCTAATTTCAACCTAACCTAAGCCCCTCACCCAACCATCCTACACGACAAACTGAAGTCAGTGATCTATCGTGCAATCTCACCTTGTTAACTTTACCTAACCCTACCTAACTACAAAATTCCTCTAACAAAAAATTCACTTACGCATCAATTTCCAATAGACAATAATTTCATTTTCATTTATGAATAAAAATAAAAACATGAATTCTTATTAAAAATTAAAAGAGTGTTCTAAGTTTTTAGAGGAGGAATTAGCGTATACCTTTTTTAACGTATAATTTTTTTGAGGAGGAATAAACAAAACCTTATACGGGGTGTAGAAAAATACAAATCGGTGGAGTTCGTATTGGAACCTTTTTTTGAAATCGGTGGAGTGCGACATGCGAAAATGTTCATTTAGGTGGAGTTCGAGTATGCAAAGGTCAATTAGGTGGAGTTCGTAATCGCCCACTGATAGTGGAGTTGATGAAGAGGCCAATTAAAATGGAAGGTTGAATTCATATAAACAGGGAACATAGCAGCATCTCAAGTGGTCTAATCTGAGCTACCGACCTATTTAATAGACAAGTTACCTATATCGGCGTGAGAAAGGCTTGGAATGAGTTTGACGTAATCACAAAAAGACGTACTTTTCTGTAAGATAGAGATATCTTTTTATAAGTCAATCCAACTACAGACACTAATCTTTTTAGCTGTTTTTGCAAGAACAACTTGAGTTAAAGACATTTAGATTAACAATAACAACAACAACAACAAAAACAAAGAGAAACAAAACTACTCAGTGAAAGAACTAAGAACAAAAAGAAGGTCAAGTCATCAAACTTATCAGAAACAAGAAGCAAAAAACGAACGTTCGGCAGTTCGCTCCCAACATGAAAATTTCTCAGATAACCGTACGCCAGTTCTCTTCCAAAATTTTCAGGTATCTGATACCAGTTGGCTCCTGTACCTGTCCTCTTAATTCTTAATATACCCTACTATACATATACTCAAGGCATGGCCTTCTATGTACTTGGACCTTTGTAGGTTTGGGAGTGAACTGGTATAGAAAAAGGTAAAATGGAGCCAACTGGCGACTTCCACAAAAACAACAGAAACTGTCAACGCCAAAAAACATCCAGAACTATTTAATACTATTTAAATGTGGTCAAAAACCTATTCAACACACTGAGAAAAAGGACATCCTTGTTATCTAGTAAGTTATCCTTAAACGAGGATGGAATCGGGATTACTATAAGGAAAGATTATTTGTCCTTGCACACTAAGACAACGATACAAGTTACATTGTAATAATGAAGTGAGTAATATACTAATAATTTAAGTATCTATCATCCTTATATTTTCATATTTTTTCAAGGATGAATGTCCAGGATATTTTTTTTTCTCAGTGCAAGAACAACAACAACAACAATGAATAATTTACAAGTACCTATATCTAGATAAAACAAACTGCATTTACTCTGACGTCCACGGAACCCTAACCTGTCTCAATTGATGTTCTTGTTATGCAACAAGTGTGACAATGTGTTCAGCCCAAGTGCACACTAACACAGAATTATCTCCAGTATTTGCGATCGCTGCACAATTGATTGACTCCATATCTCAGTTGTTATTGCACTTGGAAAAACACAAGCCCTACGGGATTCAATTGAAGCGATACTTCAACGACAACGTGATGTCTGCTCGTAGTACGTTCACATAATGAACTAGCACTTCTGTTTCCTGTCTCTGAAAGTGTAGACTGGAAGTTCGATTTTCACTTATCAAATATTTTTGAAAAGCTACAGTGCATTGGTAGTCAAGTGGTTAACGCGATTGCCATAACCCCGCCGTTTAGTTAGGACATATGTATTTATCTATTCCATTTATTGTTTATATTGTTTGTGATGATTTTTATGGATGCAGAAGTATGTAAATGAAAATATTTTTGCCTTCTGTTGTTCATTCTCATCTCGTTATAAACTGAACAAATATTTTCCGCGAAATAGTTTTAAAAAAATTCTATGTTTTATTTTTTAGGAAATAGTCCGTACTTCAAAGTATTGGCATAATAGGCATGACAGAGGAAATTCTCAACAAGTATCAGCAATTCAGCACATTCCATCTGCCTGGATATAATTATTTGTACTGGTTGTAGGGTTTCAGTGGATACTTCTTATAGTGTAACAATTTAACTCTGCAACCTAATGATTGTGATCTTTTGTGACCAAATCTGCCTGCATAATGAATATCTACCAAAATTTATCCACCAGACTCCAGATATTTGAGATGTTGAAAGATTTTTATCCTTATCATGTTGTAGGTGTACTCTCGAGTCAGCAAGTTCAATATGGAAAGGACGACATTCATGTGGTGTGTTATGTACATGGACGACTCTATGGTCAGCAGGACGTTCATGGTGGTGCATGGTACTAAATATCAAACGTAGGCATTTGTTTTGTTCCACAAAGAATTTCACCAGAACACAAAGAGGAAGTGGTCAAGATAATTATCGAGGAGGTTCCTAAAATTTCTTACGTTAATGCGTCAATGCTCATCTGAGCAGTGGAAATACGTTCCTTAAAAGTGTCAGTGATTCATCCTTCTGAAAGTCATGGCAGGTTGAATACACGAGTCCTCATTAGGTAGCTGAAATTAAGTAACGTTCAGCAAGGTAATGATTTGCTGGGTGATCCCGAGTTAGAATCCTCGTAATGCTGGTAGCTATGTCCAGTCTAACTCAGGCTGATTGGGTAGCAGGTGTTCAAGATTCTGAGGCTATTTCAAACTAAAGGTACCCTTGTAATCTTCTGTTATACCTACCTCTTTTATCGCTCTTTCTTTCTCTCTCTTGATTGAGACATATAAAATAGGAAAAAATATACATCGGATGGTTTTCTACCTAACGAATTTTCACAGTACAAGTATTATAATACTGGTAAAAAAAGTTATCGTATTTGTGTTCATCACTTTCGTGATATCACAACTACTCAAACTCGCTTTAATAAATCTAGGCTGAAACCGGGACTTGAACCAGTGAACCACCGACCTCCAGGTTATCATACTGCCTACGATAATACTAGTCGACCACCACTGCATATGAGGAGTTTCATCGCGTGGTTGTGTGAAGTTTGGATACCGCCATGCCTCATGCACCGGAAATGACTGAATGAATGAAAGCATTGACACTGCCTGGGCAGTCGTCTGGTAGGTGTCAACTGAAGCTACGCCGGACCAAGAGTTCAGCCTCGGTGTTATTTCTTTCCAGGAAACATGATGTCGTATTTTTGATATCAGTATTTTACGGACAAGGAATGTACCTATATTATGTGGGTTAAAGTAAAGATTTTTTAAAAAAAGTTATCTTATTTGTGTTAATCACTTTTGTGATATCACAACTCCTCAAACTCGCTTCACTAAATCTACGCTGAACCCATAATTTGAACCACCGACCTCCAGGTTACAAGTCCGCTCGATTACTGAGGTCGGTATGTGGGTCAGAGTAAATATTATGTAAATAGGTACATTATTTAATTACTGACTTGTAAGTTCTTTATGAGTTTTTTTTAAGATGAGTGTTTCACAGCCTTTTTTATTTCGTAGCCATGAAACAGGAGCTACTGTAGACGCTTGTGGTCTGTGTTGTAGCCTGCCCATCCCGTAGTATGGCTACCCTCTGCTGGGCGAGAAGTGACACAGTACTTCCCATTTAGGTGCTGGGTCAACACAAACGCACCGGAAGGTATCCCTTACAAACAATTGTAACCAAATTAAGAATATAAATTTTTGTCGGCACGGGGGATCCAACCCAGAATCTTCCGCAAGGCAAGCGAGTGCTTAGCCAATGAGATAATTTCGCGCTCAGTTACCAACGTGCACCCGGAATACTAATTCTAATGCATTCCGGTCATTTTGTTGAAACTTGTGTGGCAAAAAAAAACCGAAACATTTCCTTTGTCATAAACTCCATATGAAATATGGATTTTTACGCAATGCGCTGATTTTGATTAAACCTGAGTGACCTTAATCAAAAAGGAAAAATAGCCAAGGCATATCCTTTCAAGAGAAATTAGCAAAACAGTCATAACATAAGGAAAACATTCTTTTTATTAAGGTTTTTGTTTTGTATGTTTGAATGAAATTCCTCAAGAAGTTGACTATAGGAAGTTGGAAGTAAAAATTGTAGCTGAATCGCAACAAAAATTGCGTAATTGGAACTAAATTTTAGCCTAGTATTGTGTATGTATGAAAAGGTTTGTGAGTTTCCAGCGAATGGAGGGTAAAACCCCGTCGTGATATAACCATGAAGTAAAACGATGTTAAATCCAAAGTAAAATAATACAAAATAGTAATTATTAATAACTAGTATTGCACTTTGCTCGAACGAACTAGACATAAAAAATAATAGCTTCGAGCAATTGATAAAAATAAGCGATGTCATTAAGTGGTAACCGATTGACCCTTGTGTAACGTGCTTGCACGCACGGGTAGGGCCTCACTCTACTGATAACAGATTGCTGATAAGGGATATGGCTGATAAAAGATCATTACGGAATCAGTGGTGGGGTGGTGTGAGGTTATTCTTTTTCTTAACGAATATTTATTTAAAGAGAGGTCTGTAACACTAAGAGTCCTTGCCTTGAGAGTATTTTTTTAGCTTGGGTTTATAAGTTCATACCTCGGCAAGATCTTTTCTCTCTCGACTGATAACAGATGACCGATTCAGGACATTGGTGATAAGAAATTTGTACAGAACTGATAGTGCAGTAGTAAAAAAGGTTTAAGTGGAAAAACTCGTGAGTATGGTTGGTCATGGCGCGGCCCCTGCTACGGAGCGACGAAACAGCAGCACGATAGAAAAAAAAGAAAAAGAGAGGATTTTCTCAAGTCCTAGCTCGCACACAATGAAAATTACCACACATTTCTCGATTAATTAAGGTAAATTTATTATGATTAGCATTCTAAACAATATCAACTGTTTAGATACTAAAAGAGCGACTCTGAAAATCCCATTTTAGTCCGGTTTATGTGGCACCAAAATTTTTTCCAATCGGCCGTGCATGACTTTTTCCCATCGGCTAGGCGGCTCCTAATCTAAGTGGAATGATATAGTTCACTTCAAGGTGGAAAGACTCAATAGGCGGCGGTAATGGTACGTAGCAGTTCTCAGCCAACACCTGATGAAGCAACTTTAATCATAGGACTTTAATACAGGGTGTCCGAGTTTTTTCTTTAGATACTTTCAGAAACGATTCTAGGAGTCAATATAAGACTTTTTTTCTCTCTAAGCATATACCGAGAAATGCTTCCTAAGCGAGATAAAAAGTAACAAAAAAGATGTTTTTTTATTTGAGATATATTTTTATTTTAAATATACTGCCACTGTAATTGATGATGGTAATATTATTTTCATCATTAGAATGCTCACAGCAAGTGTTCAAACTGTTTTCCACCATTCCGTAAGCACACATTTGCCCTTTCCACCAGTGATTGTGTTGATGCTCTACATTGATCGGGTCTAATTTCTTGAGAACATGCAACTATCCTATGTCGAAGGGTTTCCAGATCATTCCAGATCATCATCTCAAAAGAAAAAAAAAAAAACCTTTTGTTACATTTTATCTCGCTTAGGAAGCATTTCTCGGTATATGCTTAGAGAGAAAAAAAGTCTTAAATTGACTCCTAGAATCGTTTCTGAATGTATCTAAAGAAAAACTCGGACACTCTGTATACATATCTTGTATTATTTTTTTGCCTATGATTCCGCCACTGATCGCTGCTTCACATCAAGGCAGCTACTCATTTTTCCTCACGAGGCATGAGTGGACCCCGAACATCCAAGTACAGAGCAGAAAAATTCCTGGCCCGCTGGGGATCGAACCCAGGTCACCATGCGTGCAATGCCTAGTGCGTTAACTCACTTTGCTGGTGACTAGTAGTCACTGTGGCAGAGCGAGTTAGCGCGCTAGGCATTGCACACATGGTGACCTGGGTTCGATTCCCAGCGGGGGAGGATTTTTTCTGCTCTGTACTTGGATGTTCGGGGTCCACTCATACCTCGTGAGGAAAAATGAGTAGCTGCTTTAATGTGAAGCAGCGACCAGTGGCAGAATCTTAGGCAAAAAAATAATACAAGATATTGTAAATTAAAGTGCATGGTAAAGTCCTATGATTCTGCGCTACCCACTAAAATTGTGACATAATAACACAAAGAAAAAGCATTACATTACATTACATTACACTTTGCCGGTGACTACTAAATGTATACTAAGTTAATAATTAGGTATATTTAATAATAATAATGCTTTTTCTTTGTTTTATTATGTCACAATTTTGGTGGGTAGCGCAGAATCATAGGACTTTACCACTTTAATTTACAATATCTTGTATTATTTTTTTGCCTAAGATTCTGCCACTGGTCGCTGCTTCACATTAAAGCAGCTACTCATTTTTCCTCACGAGGTATGAGTGGACCCCGAACATCCAAGTACAGAGCAGAAAAAATCCTCCCCCGCCGGGAATCGAACCCAGGTCACCATGTGTGCAATGCCTAGCGCGCTAACTCGCTCTGCCACAGTGACTACTATAATTAGGTATATTTTAATCGTTTGTTCACACGGAGTCATACCTCCAACGAATGGACGTAAACAAAGACGCGCCCAATTATTTGTGGTCGAGCGTGATTGTACTGGACACGTGATTTCATCACCTGAAAAACAAACGAAAGCCAATAATGAAATAATCACTTGATAAGCGGTATCCCCTGGACTGGTAAACAACTCACTCGCGTGGCACGGGACATGAAAACGTGACTGGGCGGACCGTGAAAAATTTCAAAGTCCAAAACTTCTCCCTGAACGTGACCAGGGTTGTATTGAGTGGTGGTCAAGCTTTTTTGTTATTGTAATTGTAATTGAAATTGTGCTCAGAGGCACTTATATTTACGGAAAGAGTCCATATATAATAATATAACACAAAAAAAAAAAAAATATTGCATAGAAAAAAATAAATAAAATACAAAAGAAATTCAAATACATTAAACATTTCAAGATACTGGAACTGTCCCCACTGGTTGTGATGCGGCGAGTAATGGACAAAAACCCTCACAAAAATAATTTTGTGCTGAAAATCGTTTATAGTGTTGTTTCTTTCGTAAATCATTTTCTTTACTGATGACGTCAGAAACAGAAGTATGACGTTCAAGGTCACAACGTTGAGGAATATTGGTGTAGAAATCATGTTAAACTCATTATCTATTCTTTTAGATTAAAAAGCACCAAATTCAAAAATGAAAGATGAATATTTCCAAGTTTCATCAATGAACATGAAGAGAATGCCAAAAGCATTATCACCACCCTTGATCAAACTTTGTTTATCTTTAATTAATTTTATTATACCTTTGTATAGAAAAAATTGTAAATGATCTAAATTGTTGATTAATAACATGAAAACCACGTCTCAACAATTTTGAACCATCCGTTTCGCAGCTATAGTTGAACATTCAGACAAACGAGCAGTCTTATCACTGTATTCGTATGCTCACGTGTCATCGGGCATGAAACGTGATGGGAGCTGGCGGTGCTGTATGATCTGGTACAGTAGGAGATCTGTCCGCTGTCTAATGGGCCTATTAGCTAATGAGGGAAAATTTATTTCCGTGTACAATGGCGTGCTAGAGAAACCTCTTCTGTGTCTGACGGGTTTCAGATCTTTTCTAAAAAGATACTTCTTTGACCTTTGCTGAAAGCCTGTCTAGGTAAGCTCAGTGGTCAAGGCGTCTTGTCTGTCTGGTAATCCAGCCGGAACATGATAAGTTATCCTTCCGTTTAGGATTTTGACCACAAAATAATACATTTTGTAATATGAATTTTTTTTGCATTAATAATGTTTTTAATATTTAAAATAGGTAACACATATTTAATGCGACTACCCCACACTAAGGGGATAACAGTCCTTTTGTTTTGTGGGGTTGTTTCATTTCTTAAAATAAATTACTTTTCTCTCTATAATAGGAACTGCTGGAATAATGGGACTCATTAGTCCTGATTGGGCAGTATAAATAAGACGATAACATTATTATTTTCATTATTTAGCACCCCTTTCAAATAGTTAAAGTAATCTATGCCGCAATTTTTCTCCTGCAGAAGCACGAGAAGGTACGATAGGTACCTCCCAGCATCTTTCCATGGCTCAGTCCATTGGGTCAATACTCACCATTATTGTTCAAAAATCCTGGGCAGCAACAAGAATACTGGGGAATCAAAGAGGTTGTTTTGAGTGCACTCTCTGGTCTAGCGATAAGAAGTACCTATGCTTCTGTTGATAAGAGACGCTAAGCGATTGTGGAAACTATGGAGAAAAAGAAAAACGATTTCCACAGTGAAATAGAAAAGAAGAAAAATGCATTTCTCGGCCAGGGAGGTCTCTGAGAAGTTGATAAAAAATCATGGTATAATTTTCTTGAAGAGAAGAAGGTTTTCGGCTAAATAAAAAACCGACAAGAATTATATATTACATATACCTACTTTCAGCTACGATAACTCTTGACTCGATAGGACTATGTTTACGACAGCCATTTTTTTTTTTTTTTTTTTTTTTCTAGTCTAACCTAATAATCAATACTTTCAACTAAGTATAACATGTGAATTTTTTTCACCATTCGCTTGTAACCGAACAGCACACTAACCAGCTATTCTCACCTCACTCTCTCATCCAGCCAAAGTCGGGCCAGAATATCAAAATAAAAAGTCACCTCTTAGATGTTTCTGATAAGGTTATTATTCTTAAAAATAATGTAGGTTCACCTTGATTTTTAGCCAGTGTCGATAGCGCGTTGATGCACCGGTTCTCGTAAGATCACCGCAGTTTAGCAAAGTCCAGCGAGGTAAATATTTCGTGGTGCTGACATTCCGGTACAATCCAGGCTGGTTGAGGTTAATGTGGGTAGCAGGTATGTGAGTTTCCTGCGAATAGAGAGTAACACCCCCGTTGTGATATGACCATGTTGTTAACGGACGTTAAATCCAAATTGAAAAAATAACAATACTCTCTATACCTTATAGGTAATTTACTTTTAATGTTTAAAAAAGAAAAGAAGAAGATAGTTGTGTCCCGGAACCACTTTCGCATTACTTCAAGGCACTTTACCTTTACATTCTTGCCATTCAGTAAACGGAAAAACTCGGTTAGAATTTTCCTCTCCGGCCGGGATTCGAACCCGCAACCTCAGGGTCAGCAACCGATGCTCTCAACCACTGAGCCACGGAGGACGGCTTAGTATTACCTGATAGGTAATAAAAAGTATAACACACTGATTTTCATCTACATAATTTTTGAGACTTTTTATCTCCCAGGCGCTCCCAGGTTCATAATTCACTGTAAATTCATTTTCATCAGAAACCACCTATAATAAACTAAACTTGATCACAAAAGCAAACAATGAGTACTTTACAATTTACAGCCCGGCGAAGTTTTTTTATTACCTACATACATCTTTATTTTCTGTTTTCATTTTCATCAATGTCTTTTATTTTCGCTAATAAATGTTAATTCTACAGACATTTCGCCAGGTCGCGTCAGTCACTTCTGTCGTGTGTCTGTGTGGTCTATCCCCAGATATGGACTGACGTCTCTGTTGACAGTCAGGCTCCCAGCAACCCGTGTGGTCGGCCACAGATGTGTAAGCAAAACAATCAATAACGTCATCGACGGAACCATAACAATTTGCTGAAATTGGATACTGGATTTTTTTTCCTCTTTTTTTTTCGTTGAAATGTTTTGATAAACCTTGTGTTCTCGTACAAAAACAACATGCAAATTAATTGATATATTTTCATGTTATTTTTGAGTTTTGTATAATATCTTTTCGCAACTGTCCGTGAGGTCATCTTTTCATCATCTTTGTGTATTTCTCATTATAATAACCGTACATATTATAACATAGTTTATTTTATAACACGAACAATTCTTCCAACTCCTTATGAACTGTGAGGGTTCCTAACATGGAGGTTGCATTGCCCCTCTGGATTGCGGGGGAGAATCTTTGGCGGATATACCATCCAGCTGTTGTGGTGCCTGTTATGTAGATTTAGTTTTAGTTTTTTATGTATTTAGTTCGAGTATAACTTACAAAAAAAATATAAATAACATAGCTGTGTAAGAAGGACCTTTGGATAGCTTGAAGAAATAATATGAAAAATGGTTAGAAGATCACGAAAAGTTTAGTTGATCTCTTTAAAGTTAGCCTGAATGTTAAGGAAGCGAGTTCAATTCGTGTTCAACCGCGTCTCGGTCGAAATGGTATTTTTAGCACATCCCCTAAATCCAGAAATTGAGGCGCATTACCATTCGGCCCAAAAAGTTTTATGAAAAAGTTTTTCGATTTCAGGTAAAAAAAAAGTTACCGAACGATTCGTCCGAAAACGTTGTCTTGACAAAAAAATAAACAACACGATTCGGCCCAGTAGGTACAACATTCTAAGTACCGTACATAATTATAAGGGATTTTTTATTAAATTTATAATAGAAACAGCTTATAATAATCATGGCCTTCTATGTATTTTTCCTATGCCTATGATAAACCCGAGGCATGGCTTTCTATGTATTTTACAGAACCCTATTATAAACCTGATGCATTGCCTTCTATGTATTATCCCTAACCCTACTATATTCTTGAGGCATGGCCTTCTGTGTATTTTACCTAACCCTACTATACACTCAAGGCATTGCCCTTCATTAATTGCCGAATCGTGAAGTTCCCAGAAATTGTATGATTACTTTAACAATTTTAACATTTCTATGATTTTCAAAAACCAAGTGAAAAAGACGGACACAAAATTTTAGATACTACTTAGTTTTCCTTGTCCATTAAGCCCACTAGCAAAATACCAGCACTTGGTCGCCAAAGGTTTTTTGTCTGTGGCTTGTGTCTCATTTGTTGTTTAAAGATACAATTAAATCAAGTAAACAATTTATCTATGTTGTTTTATTTATTAGTTACATACTTGTACACAAGCTTACACTTCAAGCAGTATACAATACATAAATAAATAATATTACAATATTGTCCAATATTCTATTTCTGTAAAAAAAAAAAAAAAAAAAAAAAAAAATCAACGGCAGTGGGAATCGAACACCATCCAACCCTGTGCAAAGATGTAGAAATCAATAAATGCCACATATCATGATGTGTATCAGCAAAACACTCGTGGGTCAAGTGGTTCAACGTAGGTAGCTATCTAATGGTACTCAGGGCTGCTATATAAGTGTACTTAGGCCCTGTTGGTATTTTCCATAATATCGTCAGATCTCCGGTCAACAAAGGTTAAATCAAGAAGTATTGTTGAGGACCGAATGGCAATTAATTGACTAATAATAATAATAGGTATGTATTTAAAAACAATTATATTAAAAATTATCGGTAATAATTGATGAGAATGTGGAGATAAGGTACTCGTAATTAGTATTTAGTATATACGAAGGTAGGTAAGTACCTTAAGGGGGTATGTGGTATAATGATGTTTTGGCTAGAAATAACACAGGAAGATAAGGCGATGGGTGCTTTTCTAAAACGCAAAAAAGGTTTAAAAAGTAAATAAACTGATTATGCATTTAGTAACCTACACGGAAAGTGTTTACCAACGACAGTCATAAATTGATATTTTTGTCCTCTGTGACATCATTCAGTCCATACATGAAATATATTTGCTATCAAAGCAAAAGTGAAATTGAAAAATAACTGATGACAAACAAATATTTATTTGATTCTGTTTTTTTTTTTTTTTTTTTTTTTTTTTTTTTTTTTTTTTTTTTTTTATTTAGGCGCTCTATCTCTGCTGGGGCATGATTCTATTACCTATTACTTCCGATAATTTCTAGTATTGGGAACCCGAGGTATTTTTGATTGACCTGAAATAATAATTCACCGTAGGTACATAAAAATCGATTATCTAGCTACTGATGATTAGTTTATACTTTGTGTTATAAAAGCATGATTTCACAATAATAATATTGTGACATCATGTAATTGCATATTACTAAAACCCGAATTTATCAAAAATCCCGAAGCTTTGGAAGCCTTACTGATCAATCTACTGAGGTTGGTTTTGATATATTATTAAAAAAAATAATATATTAATAAAAAACTGTGATATAATAAACTTGTTAAAATAAACCAAAATTATCGCACAGAGAAGAAAATAAATAATCATATTGGTTTTCAAGTTCTATCAATACCTAGATGAAACATCAAGGCTACAAAAAAAAACTCAAAACTTTTCTGACTTACTTAAACTGAATGTCGGCAACATCAAAAGCATACAATTGGAGCCAAGATATTTGGCACTTTTGCTTTGCTGAAAAATAAGGTGTTGGAATTTTCTTTGATCTAGCTGCTAGCAGATCTTGCTCCACCAGATCATTTGGTTCAGCAATGCGACTCGTCTAAAAGACAACAGTCATTAGAAACAATATAAATGTGGTTCAGGACGAGCCAACTTTGAAATAAAGTTAGCCGGAGACCATCAGTCCATCATTCCCCTCTCTAGTTGTAGCCAAGCTGGCTACAACAGGTGATGTAGAGGTTGTGACTAGTACTCATGGTCCATAGATCGTGAGTTTGAATCCCGGCATTGTCAGAATTTTCCAAGACATCGCGGACCAAGTTTGAATTCATTTATCAATATGATTAGGAACTTTCCTTATCTTAACCTTTTTGACTTCTTTGCAAATATCTTCTGCTTCAAAAGTTTGCCAAGGAAAAGTACCCAAGATGAAATCGCTCCTGGGTCTCATTCCAGAAAGGTCTCTCAATCTCATAATCCCCAAATCTCCCCTCAAATGTTGAAGAACCACTCTGATAGGGTAATTTGAACGAAATTTAAAAAAAAAAAAAAAATCTGGGTATTTTGAGAGTGAGCGTACATTCTGGAATGAGGTTCAGGACCTCATGTCTCAAAAACAATGCTGTCCTCTTACTCTGCTGACACATGTATGTTGTGAATTGCATCAAACGTTCGTCCATCGATCGACTAGTCAATTCCAGGCGATCGGTAGGGTGTCGTTATTTTACTCAGCTAGGCACGAGTCTGCCGATAGCTTATCATCAGTCACTCCGTGCGTCTAGTTTGAATCCTGGCGCCACTGAGCCTCGTTGTTGATATTGGCCTTATCTTGAGAGGTTGACAAAGCACGGTAACTCAACGAGGTAGGCAGATTGTACACGTACAGGGTAACTTGGTTACAGTGATTGTAAGAAAAATCTGGACGAATTATTTGTTCACAAAATATAGGACGAACTGGACACAGGACTGGAGGTGGTCGGAGGGATGTACGAGTGCCTACATGAGAAATTGCTCAAATGACCATTTACTCAAATCGGAGATTTTTTCTTATTTCTGTACTAAAAGAGAATATTAACTTGTGAGTACTCTGAGTTTTTTACTTCCGAGAAATTTCTAATATTAGAAATCGGAAGTATTGTTCGTTTTTTTTTATATTAAGATGAGTGTTTCCTGTTTCACCGCCTTTTTTTATTTCATAGCCATGAAACAGGAGCTACTGTAGACGCTTTCGATTTTTGTTGTAGCCTGCCCATCCCGTAGTATACCTCCCCTCTGATGGGCGAGAAGTGACACAATACTTCCCATCAGTGGCGGCTCCTGACTTCAAGACTAGGTGAAGACAAATTATACCCAGAAGTATTGAAAAAATAAAAGTATTAATTTATCAGATCTTAGTTCTTATGGTCTCATAAACACAGCCCATTGTAAGTTATGGCTGTTTCCCTGCAGAGCATGATTTTCTCTCATGCCATTTTTGCATCATATAAGTTTTTATAGGTACTTTTTTTGGAGAACACTTGGTACTTAATAAATAAACTAGGCCAGCAGAACAATATGTCAACACTTGAGCTGGTACACAGCCATTCATTTTTCATAAGCCATTCAGGATTGAACTGTATGGCTGTGGGGCAGGCATTTGCTTTACTTTTTTAGTGGTGGTTATAGTAATTGGAGAAATTGGACATCCAGTAATCATAATATCTTTCTTATCCTCATTACTTCTTAATCTGAATGGGGTTACTTTTAATGTTTGAACCCCATGATTTTGTGGGAATCTCATTGTTTCTTTGAAATATTGTTATTAATTATTCATCTTAATAAAAAATAGTAACTAAAAGTTGGTAAAAAGGAATTAAAATAAAAATATTAGGATTATACCTCAGTAGATAGGTAGGTACAACATTTTAAAGAGGGGTTAGAACTGGGAAGGAAAGAAAGTTAGTTGAAGACTAAAAATTACAATCCAAAACTGGAAGAAAATCCACCACCAGATTACAAAATAAATCTAAGAAAACATACTTACTACAAATATAAAATCAGCTTAAATTTGTGTTACCATTGATGTTTAAATGACTATTTATGAAAAACACAGATATTGCCTTATAATTTTAAGTACTTCACTGGAAGCTGTGTGCTTAGCTACCTGCAACCTACATAATTATAATGTTATTTCTGACACTGAAAGAAGTACATAGCTACTTCATATTCAACTTATTATGAAAAGCACAGGTCAGATCAGGTAGGAATAATGTTTCTATCCTGTATCAAATACTGGGAAATAACTTTATTAACTACTTACACCAATTAAAAGTCACTTGATTACCGTTGAAAAGATTTGAAAATAATCTAATAAAATTTAAAAAGTGCGCAACAAGTTTTGTTTACATTCTAAAGATAAGAGATACAATGTTGCCAAGTTAATTTCATAGCTAAATTTCTACAAACTTCAAGAGCTATATTTTAAATTTAAAGAAATCCTTCAAATCATGTAAGACGTATTTATTTATTTTAAAAAATAATACTACACCGCCTGAACAGAATTTTCTCTTGAGAATTTCATTTCAACACGTCTAATTTCATGATTTTTTAAAAAGTGGTTCCATAGTCAGGATCTTAAACAGGACCACCATTGTCCCTATTTAAAAACTTCTTGGAACAACTAGATACCAGATTATCTTATTTGACTCAATTTCGGTACCTACATTAAATAATTATTTCCGAGATTTGACTTCAATCGAGATGTCCTTTTTATATTGACAAGATACATAAATAGTTAAAATTTAATGGTATCGGCTATCGTTTAGGAACTATGTACAAAACTAGAACCCAAAAAATGAGAAATAATATCCAAAATTCCTGACACAAAATCCTGCTTTCCTAACGCCTACGTTATTATTATTATTATTATTTATTTTTTTAATATTACAAGATTGTGCTAGATATGGGAGGCTAAATCATTGACTGGTTTCCTAGGTCTGGCATAATGCTACTGGCAACAATGTTAATATCAAAAACACATGACATCGCACATGGTATGCGGCTTCGTGACATTTCGTATGAGGTCGTGTAGATAATGTAAACTGAATACAACTGAAGACTGTCCTCAGTAGCATATTACATAGATATAGTTCTCGCCTAATATTTCATGATACCTACTTGGAAATACTCAACTCTGATTGGTTGATTCAAGGACAACTGAAGACAATTTCGAATTGTCTTCACATTTGGTGTTCTCCTTGGAAAGTAACATGAAATATTAAGCAGCATTGATCTATTTTACACAAAGCTTACTCTTTTTTTTTTTTTTTTTTTTCTTTTTTTCTTTGAGTTGGATCAATTGTGCCATGTTCAAGGGATTATGAGTAGTGTTTTCACTGTTCAAAATTAGGTGAAAATGTCTTCAGTGTCTTCACCCGACGAGCCGCCACTGCTTCCCATTCAGTTGCTGGGTCAATACGAACTTAATGACTGTACTCAAATCAGATGCAGCCGTAGGACCCGTAGTACCATCGTTTGCCGTAAATCGCAATGTTTTTTTCCTCACCTGTTTGTAAAGATTACCAAAACTTTAGGCAACACATCGGAATTATTCTTACGACCAAACCAAACTTCAGGTAACATATCGGATTATTCTTACGACCAAACCAAACTTCAGGTAACATATCGGAATTATTCTTACGACCTAACAAAACTTTAGGTAACATATCGGATTATTCTTACGACCTAACAAAACTTTAGGTAACATATCGGAATTATTCTTACGACCTAACCAAACTTTAGGTAACATATCGGCATTATTCTTACGACCTAACCAAACTTTAGTTTACATATCGGAATTCTTCTCATGAACTTCAAAGACCAAACCAGCTAACAAAGCTCGATCGGTAAGGTGGCGAACTCGTAACCTGGATGTCGGTGATGTGAATTTGGCAAATATATTCTAATGTGACAGTACAATTACCTACCCTCCTTTGCTTTCTCAAATATACAACCAATATATTCTGTTACCGAAGAAAAAAAAAGAACAATAACTTCTTCACTAAATTAATGTTCACCCTGTAATGTAAAGTACCTGATAAATATCACAAGCAGGTACGCAAACTTGTCGAAAGCGCTCTTTCTAACAATCTGAAAATGAACACAAACACTGGCATAGACACCGTGTCGGGAAAGCAGTGGGAAATGTCGAAATCATTGGTGCCATGTTTGTGTCAAGTCTGTGTGTGAGCACTGAGCACTTATGTAAATTGTGTAAATTTCAACTGTTTGGTTTAGATTATATTGGAGAATTTAGGGATCAGTTTTGGGCAGGAAATATTTTTTTGCCATCAACACCTAACTATTATCTATTTAAATTATTATAAATGGTGCTTTCAGATATGGTGCTGTGGTAACATTCAGCCCATTCAGGCGTATTGAACAGGGCATAATAATACTCTTTAGTTCATGCTCATAGCATTTTCTACAACCTAACCCTCAGAATCTTATTATTATGTGGTCATTTAGTTAAATTAAAGAGGAAAAGTCCTTTGTTCTCTTGAGAACATAGTATTAACCAAACTAAATAACTAACTAATGGTTATTTGTGTGAGTGCATCTGTTCACATCGGACTGCAGTTCTGGATCCGCCTAATTCGTGTGAATGGTCCTTTTGACAATATCAACTTCGTTATCCAATACTAGCCCCTGAGAGACCACAAGAATAAACCAAACTCTCTGTTAATATTAATCTTTAACATTCTCCCGTAATGACCAAGTCTGGTTGAGCTGATGGCTCCTGACATCATGTAGGTAGACTAATTAAAACAAATCAATTACTCTGCCAATAAATCCAATAATTGGTTGAAAATGCGAGCTTCTGTTGAATCTCATTTGAAAACTTTTTCCAATTCACCTACCACAACGAATTGGCATAAGGTATTGATTGAATTAAAAGCAAACTGGTTTCAACATCACACGACTTTCTTTATCCTTATAAGAAAACATAAATTCCGCCACTCACTGCGTAGGATAACGACTTTTTAGAGTTTTCACGATAGAAAAAATGATGAAAGTAAACAACCCACAGTATTTTTTTGTGAGGAAAAATTGGTCTGAAAAATTTCAAATGACATACCGTTTAGCCAGAACCACCAAATACCGCCAAGAATCAGTCGAAAAACTATGACTGTCGGCTTCGATTTTAGCAGTTTCGTGTCGCATCACTTCCAAATGTGGAAATACGTACCAAACCAATGGCTGAATTTTTGGTTTGTAGGTTAATCCACCATTAATTTATTAACGTCTTCAATGTCGTCCTATAGACTTTCTGGGTACTAAAATAATTATGCTTTAGCACTGAAAACTAGAATTCAAAAGAGTTATCCCATTACACTACTTTCCTTTTCTTTAAGATAAGGAAAGTAAAAAATCCATCCTTCATTTATCAACGTCTTCAATTTGGTCCTAACCTGTTTGCCTTCTAATTGATTCGTTCGTAATTCTGCTTCTTTCTCAATTTATTTTGATTTCATTTTGGTGCGTCAACATTTTTATTTATGCGTTTATTTTATTTATCGTGGTTCTATAAAATTTAATTTGGACCAAAATGTAGGTTGCATCGTAAATCTGTCATTCAATTGCTAAACAATGGTAATTTTGGTCACTCTACTCAAGTCCATAGCGATTTTCCGATTTATGTTGGTCATTTTGTGACGATTGCTTTTTTTCGGTTTGTTATTTCAGGTATTGTTTAATTCATGGACTATATTTGACGCATTTCGTAAATTAAAATGTCAGTTTATTCTCTTTTTAATTAAATTGTACAATTATTTCGATGAATTTGTCAATTTTGAAGTCAGAGTGAGTCTCATTTTACCGATTTTTTTTCAAGTCATCTACCTATATTATTCTAGAATTCTAGATCGAATGGGAATTTATTGGTTCATTAAAAGAAATAATAATGTTCCAGTTTGATTGGGGATACCATAAATATTATATTGAATTTGGACACTAACGCCCATTTCCAGTATTTCTTAAAATGGACTGTGTGTAGTTCTGTTGGCAATATAACTCAATAATAATAAAACTAATACCATTCCTCTTGTTTTTAAGAGAAAGTCACTTACAAGATTTTCAAATTGTAAATCATATCATGGAGAGTTTTTTCTCACAATTTTCTATTTTCAACTGGTGATGGAGTTACAATTCTTGCTTCACAAAAAAAACCATGATGAGAGGTAAGTTCAAGTTCTAAATTTCGTCTCGAGAATCAAGGGGTTTTTTCTTGAAATTCTCGAACGTTATGACACGAGACAATGGCATGTATCGTCTCGTTTCATAGCCGTGACAAGAGAAAACTTTAGTACTTACTTGATCAAAAAAAAAGTAAAATTAATTAAACACCTATTTCTATTTGTTTCCCAGTCAAGGAAAGGTGTGAAACAAAATATGTCTGTGGTAAAAAAGACCATTTTGTGAAATTTGTGGTATTTTTTGGGACATTTTTATTATTTTCTGAGTAATCTCACAAATCATATCCTGTAGAGTCCTGGTATGTTTATGTCAAGAAGGATATCATAGTTTATGAGGGGTCTGGAATTTCTCAAGTGCCACATTAATTAACAATCAACCCCGTGTGATAACCTTTAACACGTGAGCCCTGGGATTTCAAGATCACAGGAATGAGGGATGATCGTTTATGCTTCGTTAATTATGAATCTTTATAGAAAGTTAAACACATTGCAGCTAATCCTCCTTTTTAATATTTTGTATAAATATTGTTTAGTTATGACAGAACTTCCTGTTTCGACATGTGATTTTTGAAAATAACTTTTCTGATCAGAGTAATCAAGTATGCTAGAAGCGCGCGCTTACATGCCAGAGTAAATCTTTAGAGTAAAGTCTGTAGGTATTAACACAAAAACGGTTTTCTGTTTTACCAATGTGGAGGTGGAGGTTTTACCCTCCATGTTTGAAATCAATTGCCAGCTATACTCCTCATCCAGCCGAACAGGTACAGCCAGTACCTGAAGGTACCCTCCTGAGACCTGAGTGTTTTTTTTTCTTTTTACTGGATATAGACCGAACGTTTTAATTGTAGAACATTGAATTTTACTTCATACAGACCTGAAAGTTAAAAAAAATTTCCATGCATATAGACCGAGCGTTCTACTCCTAGATCATTATTTTGAACATGTTCAGTAAAAAAATTAAAGACACTCAGGTTTATATTGAGGAGGTTTCATTGTTCTACCAGTAGAAGTTCAGGTCTCAGGAGGGTACTCACTTGGTACGAAGGCAAAATTCCTTATCAAACATAGAGTAGTCACCGTGGCAGAGTGGACTAGCGCACTAGGCATTGACGCACAGTGACCTGGGTTCGAATTCCAGCTGGAGAAAATGTTTTCCTCTGTATTTTGTAAGTTTGAGGTCCACTCATTACACGGGAGTTGACCAAGGCGGCATTTAGAGAAGGAATACGTTATTTGGGCAAATGATGTGGGTTTCGTAATTCTGAGCTACCTACTAAATTTGTGATGTAATAACATAAATGAATGGCATATAAAAATACACAATTATACATAGAGACATATTCAACCTGGAAATTTTGATTATAAACTACCCCCTTCGAGATGACTAAAGAGAACAGGTTCGATTCCCTAGTGTTCAAGTTCAGTGACTCTAATAAGTCAACCTGGTTGCAAATACCATCGTGCTTACAAAAGCTACTGAATCTATTTAAATCTCCTATCCTTAGAAATACAGGAAAAGGGGTGTTTTATTGTTTCAACACATGAACATGTACGTTTAAATCTTCATTGAATTTACCGATTGTCAGTGTACCATCACGGATTCCTCCATTTCCAAGCTTCATAAAATCAATACCGTATCGAAATTCCAGGAAACAATATGTCACGATCTACTCTTATAAATGTTTGCTACTCTAAACAAAATCACTCTAGTGATTCTTTCAATTCATAACATCACTTTGTAGGACCTTTGTTACTTTTAGTTACAGTGTTGTTGAAACATATCTTTGTTTTAGTGAAAAAAGTACCTTCAAAACGAGCACCGTTTTTAAAAATAAAGTGATCGGTAGTAAATCTATTAAATTAGGGGAGGCTCCGCTTTCTCTTTTTTACAATCCGTGTCTAAATGTATACGATTATACATTGCCGTTCTAGAAGAATTGATCCAAGTTCGATTTACCTCTTCGCATCTTTTTTTTTTTTTGGCTGGCGGGGGAACTATCAACAGGGAGTAGCCCACCAGTCTGGCTGGGGGACTATAAACAGTGAGTAGACCAGCATTGGCTTGGTTCTGGAGGCCCTTGTCAATTATTAGCCTCCTTTTAAAGGCAGTGGTAGAAGTGCTGAGTCATTCCACTACTGTCTGGCTACCATCATTCACGATAACGCCATTCTATGATGATGATGATTTTTTTTTTAAATTCCTCGGAATGGCTGTATGGAATCGCCTTGCTTTCCAATGCCAAGAAAAAATCCTCGGGTACACTAGTGTTATCTCTTCCTTATTTTTCCTTATACATTCGAACGTGGATATCAGAGAAACAATTTAGGTCAAATTTACCTCCCTTCAAGGTAAAATTACAATTTTAAAAGAGAAACCGCCACTTAAGAGAAAAAATTCCGGTCCCTTGATTTCTCTTATATCCAGGTTCGACAATAGAAGAAAAAGAGCTTACTTGTATTGCTGGAAGTTACCTACTGGTACTTGTTTACAAACTAAATTTGTGACATTATATTATATAAACTAAGAACCTCTACTGGAGTACAGAACTCTGATAAATTCCAAATGTGACAGTATTATCATAGCAAGAGGATTGAAGACTCCCTATTCCATCAATTTAGATTATACACCCTTGTTTTTTCCGAATATGAAAGAAAAAAACTAAAAACAAAACGTGTTGATAGACCTAATGAATTCATCACAAAAGACCTCGCAAGTAGCATAAAACGTGCACTTTGTTTTTATTTCAGCTCCTCTGGTTATGCCGTTTGATGTCCCGAATTCTAAAGAGCCTGAAACTGAAGGTCTTGAAGGTAGGTCCTGTATTGATCATGTCATCAACACAAGGAGTTTGACTAATGGAAAGACACAAGAATTGCTTTTGAATTCAATGGGGAATTCAGTGCACAAGTAGTGTTACGAGTCCATGAAGTGAGTTAAAACAATTGTTTCATAACGTACGTGCTAACGATGTTAAGAAACGGTTTTTGTTTTTCAAATGATCAAAGAACAGGCCCGCTGACACGTAACAGCATCAGCCTTTTAAATAAACAGAAGCTTCGTTTTGTTTGTTTTAATTTACAGCACATTATTCAATTTTTGATTAAACAGTAGTTTTGAAAAGTTACTGAACAATAACTAAAGAAAATCATTGAAAGAATAAACTGTTTTTCTATGATCTTGTAGCGTCAGAAAATTTGATTCTTACTACATCCTTGCTGAACCATTCTAAGCCATGTCTTGTTAAGAAGATTTTCGAAATCTACATTTATGAATTCCTGAGTTATTTTGTAGTCGCCAGGACTTCATTACGTGTCAGGTAACAGATTTTTTTTCGTGTAAGATTACAGTATAAGGTTTGGTCAAAGGGTTCGGTGGAAGAGATTGCCATAGGCAATAACCCCGCCCTTTGGTTAGGACACAATATTTGTATGTATTTATCTGTTTTCTCCATTTTATTGTTTATATTTTTTCCATTATTTTCTATAAAATAATTATTTGTATTGTACAAATTGTACATGTCTTTTTATCTAATAAAGCATTTAATAATAATAAATAATATTTTCGGAAAGATCGATTGCCTGTATTGAACTTAATATGTAGAAGTTCCATCCCATTATAATCATGAATATTTTAACACAATGTCCAACATGTTTTACTACCGAAATACAACACCAAGTCCAGAGAATGGCTTCTGGGTGTCCGAAGGGTATAAAAAGCCGTCAATCCTTCTTCTACCATTGGACACCCATTTTATAATAATAGTAGATCAGTTGAAATATCATTTAATAGGTTAGTAACACTAAAATTTATTTAATGACGAGGAAACAAGCATGAAACAAATGAACGTTATCCGAAGTTACCGACATCTTCAGAACCGACTGTCTACCGCCACCACCCAAGAACACGATATCAGCGTCGTAAAAAACGTACCAAAAAACACAATAATAATAGTAAATCTAATAAAGGCAAAGAGACTATGAAGCCCAAATCCAATTTCCTTTCCAAATTGTAATTTTTACAATGAACAATTTAATAGTTCAAAATTTAATAGTCCTCAAAGAAGCATATGATTTCTTACGAAATACTTAATAACAATAAAATCTTTTATAGATTTGCCCATTAAATAATTGTCGTTCTCAATTTTCTCACATCTCTCGTCATAAAACTATTTGGAAAGGTTCAGCAGCCCAAGTCTATAAAATTATGAAAATCATAAAAAGTGTCATATAAAGATGAAGTTTTGAAATGCCGTTTTAAAGAGGAAGGCGGATGTTGGTCTTAAATTTTGGAGAGTTAGTTCTGGTGGTCCCCAAGTTCAGTTGTTTTGAGGGTTCAAACTGTAAAACGTAAAAGTTCTGAAGACGTATCTCGCATAGATAAGAAATTTTGTAGTAGAAGCACATCCACCAATGGGTATTCTGGATTCTCAGGTACATGAAACATTTTTTACTTTTACTGAAAACCTAGTCAACTTGTTCTTTTTCTAGGATTTTAAATAAAGAAAGCAAAATCAGAAAATATCCAATGCTATCCAGAAAGGCAACAGGCAACGCAGCTTGCGCAATGGGAACATTACCGAAGAGAGATTTTTTTATTTATGATTTGTTTTTTTTTCTCAATGGTTAAGAATCAAATAAAATAATTAATTTACATTTTTATTAAATAAAATTTCGATTTGACAATTTACACTCTACAACTTTCTACGGTCTGCCTATTTTCTTGACTCTCTCAACATTAGTTCTGGATTTATTATTGGGTACCAGCTCTACCTGTACAAACACTACAAACAGACCTAGTAACTAGGACCCCTCAATTTGTAGAGCCTTGCCCTGGACCCTTTCAGCCCTACTCGTCTGAGGAGGAAACACCCTATTAGTTCTGCATGCTCCTAAATGTGAGAAGCTGTAAATTTAAGTCCCTATGAATCCAGGCAATAAAATGCTAATCCTGCGCGTGTTTTATGAGTCCAGTTCAGTCCAGTGGGTGTTGGGGCAGTGAGAGAGAGAGAGAGAGAGAGAGAGAGAGAGAGAGTGAGAGAGAGAGAGAGAAAGAAAGACAAGATATACTCGTATATTATTATGACTGTATCTATGTAGTTTCATATACACCAAAAATCTGAGCGCCATGCCAAGTTTCAGCAAGGACGGTATATTTTTATACTGTAAAACTGGTCATTTTATAATTTATGTATTTCATAACAAGATAACATGTACAACGGCATTTTTCCTAAGCTAAAGGTTCTAAGAACAAATGAAAATGCTGTCACCTATTTAGGATCCATGCCTTTTGGAGAGAGTTTGAACTGTGTATTATTCTTTCAAATAATAAGGCCATGATTGTTATGATTTCGTCAATTAAATAAATACTGACCAACTGGACACTCGAACTGTTACTTGGTAAATAGTTTTTCATGGTACAAAAGAAGAGAACGGTGGTTTTAATACCTTATAACCAGGATTTTACGTTCGAATACTAAATTGCATGATTTTTCGATTGTCATTTCAAATTTACATAAATTAAAGTCTAAATAATTACATAATATAGACTTGACCTCTATCAAATTTTAAAACTCAAATGACTACACTTACACCACACACACAAGACTCGGGAGAAGCTCAATGAGCGCAGAAAGTTGCAATGGAGTGTCCAAGTAGTTCCATAAGAATTATTATCAACCCTTCCACCACCATGAGTCCATGACACAGAGAGTACATTAAGTAGTATTAAATCTATAAAGAAGTTACTCAGGATGTTTTCGATGGTACTAAAAATATTTTAAATTTTATAATTTTGAAATCTAGACAGAATACAAACAACTAATCAATCAAATGCCACCGAAAAGTCGTGGAGAGGTCAGTATAATAATGATTATTGGATGTGACAATGTGACATACATACTCGTATTAGCTGAAAATATACATATTTTATCTTTCAAGTAGGTACCTAGATGATAATATATTTCGCTTTGTCATCAAAATAGTGTAGGTGTACAATATCAGTTTCCTCGCAAATATGACTGATAACTGATAACTCAGGAATATCTATCTCACTTTTCTGACTGACTAGCTGACTACCAATATTGCTTTCGCAGCACATCAGCCTGACTGACGGCTCGTTATCAGGTCTCCTTGTTGCGCCCTCGACTGGACGGACGTATAGGTCTCGAGAGATAACGCCATCGGAATATTTCCATAAAAGCGGATTCCTGTCACGATTGCCACACGCAGCCATAATATGAGCTGATAAGGAAGTGACTCATGATGTCCAGAGTTATTGTTTTTGTTGATGTTGTTGTTTTGCAGTTGTAGTTCTGGTTGTAACTACAACAGAAATGACAATCAGAGAATTTGAAAAATCATAAACAAAAGTACTTATAACAAACTTACAACATCACATAAAAACAACAATTACGGATGAACAACCAAAAATTACATGGTACTTGTGGATTTTTGATTTTTTTTACAATGTCAATACCAAGTTATGTATATCTCTAAAACTTGTGGATATCTCTAGAACTTGAAACTCTCTGTTCTTAGACAAGCCTTGTTTTTTATCAAACCATAATTAATTTGTGCCAATAAAATCGAGGCGACATTAATTCCTCTACCGCACAGCTCGGAGATCGGAATGATCATTAATTAATATTTCAGACCATAAACAACATTCGAACCCAGCTCTGCGGATCAGAAATTAGAAATGCGGAACACGGTAGTTTCCCCGTAAGAGTTAATTTGCATCTGATCCAATCTGAGCCGGGGGACCACACAAGTTTTTTTAAAGTTAAAAAATCTTTGGGGCAACCAATATGTACATATATAATTGTATTTTATGTTAAATGTATATAAAAAATCACAGTATCTCATTAAAACATGGCTCCTACGACCTACCTTCTTAAGAATAATTTCTAAAAGTAATAGAAGCCAACGTAATATTATTTTATCATTCTGATCTCGTACTGTTTTTAGTCAGTGGCCAATTGGTCATTAAAATAAATTAGAGCACTGCATTAAAGTACCTACAGTTAAAAAAAAATCGACGAGATTTTGTCTCCAACAAACAAATTCTAAAAAATTCACACAAAAAATGTTATCAAACCAAAAAATACACCTACGAAATCTCAACCAGTAAATCAAAATCATTAAGAAGTATTTCCTGTTCTGATGTTTGTTTTTCTTGCTTTTTTGATCTGATATTTGGTCTGATTTTGATCCAAAAAAACTGTGGGTACATAAAAATTGGTCTGTTCTTACCGGTACTCTCCTGTTGAAAGTAGTATGACTCCTGTTGAATGTATTATGACTGTTTTTTATTTATTATTATTATTATTATTATACAATAAACGGATTATAAAAGATCCTTTTCTAAATATTAAATTGAATCGGTTCCCTAGCTAATGAAAGCTATTGAAATGTTATTCATAATCACAAAATAATGGCAATTCATACGAGTATTTGTTTGATAACTATTTCAGTTTTCGAATATTTTGACAGATTGTTCATCAGGTGACGTGAACAAACATATTATGCGAATCAAACAATTCAGGAAGAGATTTTTTGTCAAAAATTGTACTTCCAAGTGGGTGTCAACACTGTCGAGCTTTCGAGATGGACTGAGCTGTCATGTTGGACACCTTGGTTTATTGTACATATTATTATTTACAATATTAGCATTGGTCATTCTAGCTCTAATCATCATTATTCTAATGATTATTCTAATGAATGTTTACATTAAGCAGAAGTGGGCTGGATGAGAATATAAACATCTCACTCCCTTGTTCATTACTTCACTTCTACTTCTAAAGTAGTAGCAGTGGAAGTTAAGGAGTGAGGAGATGAGGGAAATGTCTACAATCTTGTCATGTTCACTTCCCTGCTCACTTATGTTGTAAGATATAACTTCTGGTGTAGGGCAGGAGAAGTAGGAGGGGAAGTTAAGTAAAAAGCAGGAAAGTGAGGTGTTCAAAATCTGGTCATTTGCGATTTCCTGCTGTCTTTGGCTGAATGTTATGTTGGTATATTTTTTTAAATGTTCAACGTCAATATCAAATGCTAAAGTTTTATTGAGACGGGTATTTTGCCTTCAATTCACTGGAAACTTAACCCATCCTGAGGTCCTGAGTTAGGCCAGTTCAGTGTTACAAGATTCCGAATTTGAATGGTCTCCAATCAAGTTCCTCGTTGGACATTCCTTAAGATCTTTGACAGAAAGCTGTTGTCTTCAAAGTCCCATAGACTCTGGCGAGACTGAATGTGAAATAAATGTCAACGCACCAGAATGGTATTTCCCTATATTCACCATGATCAAAAAAGCGTTGGTTCTCGCTTTTATCAACGAGCACCAATTGCGTTTCTCAAATCGTTTCTAACAACGAGTTCACTGAGTCATTGTACAGCCGATTTTTATTATTATTTTTACAAGCGATTTTACAGCCACGGAGATACTCGCTGATTATTATTGATTAAACCCGATCTTTACGAGCCAGCTGGTCACCACCTGAAGTGAGTGGGTTGGGCCCTCGGAGTGTGTGAATATTAGAATTGGAATCACTTCAACCGGTAGGACGTTCACCTTACTGCTGAGTGCCACCTGCGCTATTTGAATCTTCTGTCCAGGTATGTTCTGATTATAGTCATGTAAATCTAGTTGAACTTCTCACTTGGGTATATGTTTGACTTAGTAATATTAATGTAGAGTTTTGTTAATGGTATGGATATTCGAATTACTGCCTGCTGAAGAGAGCCAATTAGCCCAAAACAGTTGTCTAGGTATTTTCACAATATAAGACTCGCCGCGAGTCTCACTTATTTCTGAAACTACGAGATGAGACATGACAATTTTCTTCGTCTTAGGAAATACCAGGAATTTCTCGAATTCTTTCACGAGTCGAAATTTTGATTTTACCTGGTTTCAATCACTACCTACTGAGATACTGATTCATTGAATCCTTTGAATACCACAGTCACTTCAGTGTCAATAATCCAGAATAATTCTAGCCTGGTCATGTCATCCATTAGTCCTTAACACCTCTCATCCTCTCAAACCAATGCAAGATCTTTATTGTGCACTTCCTGAAACATAAAAAAACCGTTTAAGTCCGAATGACCGACCGTAAATCTGGCTGCCACTTCTTATATATTTTGTATATGTTACAGGCCAAATCGTTTTCAGGAAAAACTAGTAAATCGTAGGTCAAACTAATTTTAAAACAGACCAGATTAGATCATAGTAGGCTAGTTTAAGTAAGTTTAGGCCTGTCATGCAGTTTCAGATAGGTCTAAAACTAGTTTGGCCTAAGTTAAACTAGTTTGTCATGTAAAACGGTTTGGACTGCAACATATATAAAGTGAATATACATGAATGAGGCAAAAGTCTCTAGTCCATTACTGTTTATTGTCAATGAGGATGCAGTCAGAATGGTTGGATTTTATTGCTAAATAATGTAAACGTTCTTCTTCTTGCAACTAGATTCCAAAGAAGGATGTTGGGTTAGTGAGTTCAGTCAATTGACATAATGATTTTGTTACTATAAAACAAAATAGATTATCCACTTTAGTAGAATAATTGCTTTAAAAATGGGCCACAAGTGCCGACGACCAACCAATCTCAACCATGAGGTTGAACAATTGGGATTGGGGAAAGGCAAAGTGAAAGAAGAAAAAGTAAAATAATTGCTTTAGCGGTGATAGTGTAAAAATATTACCCACGCAAAAATATTGGTGGTTTAAAGGTTATCTTTCATTGAGTGAGTTAACACTTACCCACTCTATAGACCTCAGTATAAGTAAAATTATACAGGGATTACAGTATCTTTTAGCAAGACGAGTTCTTCCGAATGAATCTAGAAGATGGATGTATCCGGAAAGCTCTTCCTTGATTAGAGTCTTCAAGTGAATGTCGAATGTCTTCTAGTTGTTTCTTGTGTTCCACATCTCTATCAATTTATCTTCTGATATCAGGTGGAGCGATACCTACGAGATAATAGAGCTTTGAGATGGGCTTGGTTGTCAGACATCCACTTATAATTCTGATTCACTCATTGATGGTCATATCTACGTGTTTTGCATGTGCTGATGGCATCCAGAGGTGCAGCATATTTTGCTGCGGACACACAGAGAGCCATTGCCGATGTTCTTAGGATGGATGGTTGTGTGTACCACTTTTGTGATTGACTAGTTTGCAGAGAAAGTTATTTCTAGTGGTTACTTTACCTTTCAGTTTTACATGTGATCTTTGATAAATGGGGTGTGGTTCAGTATAACTCCGAGTGAATCAGGGTAGGAGAGATTTTAAGAGTTTACCACATCACTCTGTGTTCAATGTCTTGTCTGCTTCCTGTGTCAGACAAGCAGTGTCTTGTCTACTTGGCTTTAGATGATTCGCTTCATAGTACTGGGTCATTTTGAGCTAGATCATTCTTTTGTTCCCTCGATTAACTGAGCTTTCCAATGAGAGAGACGAAAAATCTTCTAAGTTGATTCTATTTTCCCTCCGTTCCTTTACCATCATTTGGGATTTTGACCACATAATAACTGCTGGAATAATAAGACTTATTATTCCTAATTAGTGAGTATAACTAAGTATATTATTATTCTTCTATTCTGCATAAAGACAGCGTTAAGTTTGCAGTTTTCTGAGGTGTTGTATTTTTTAAACCAATATTTTAGAACCAGTTCAGAAACTTTTATCTTAATTAATAAAAAGTGCTCAATCAGACAACCAATGAGTGGGTACTTATTCATAATAGTGCCACTAGGTTAATGGAGTGTTGTGGGCTAAGACAGAAACTCCTATGTATTTTCAGAATTGAGTGGGATGGTAACTTTATGTGAGATTGGTAGTCTGGGTTTTCTCTGAATGAAACGCCATGGTTAGCCCATTCAGTGTAGAGTAGAAAATAATATTCAAAACTTTTTTAAAGGAAATTTATGAAACTATAATTCTTAAGAAAATATAGAATTTTCTTGTAGATATGTAGGTACTTCTTAGTGACACATTAGTGTAAGTTAACCTATTGAAATTTTCAGATACATCAAATCTAATCATTAAAAAAAAATTTCCATCCCTTGCCTTTGACTTGCCTACGAAAAGTGTATAAATACAAGAAAACACACAAGGAAATAAATTACTGTTTTAATCCATTAAATAACCATCACGTCTGTGCGGTTTGTGTGTCGTCGTTTAAGGCACCTACCTTTCGGTTTTCATCAAATTTACCACACAAGAAAGCTGATAGTTCTTTTGTTTACCCGAAACTTGTTTTGAACAGCATTTACTATTTTTCCCAGAATAATATCATAGAAATCCAAAAATCAACTAAAGACAATGAACGCAAGCAAGAGTCAATGGCGAGTGGCACATTTGAATTAACCAGTTCTCTTGAGATTGCTAAAGTTAAGCAACGTCCAGCACATTCAGAACTTGCTCGGAGACCGCATGAAATTATAACACTCTATATGTTGAGCTTTCCAGCCCCGGAATGGATGGAATCCCGTCTCTTGTTTGGAATACCTCGATTCTGAAGCAAAAATGGTACCAAAATAGGAAGACGAAAACAAGTCCCTCAAACGGTTAACGCCACGAGAGCTATAATTTGCACGGTAGATACCTCGCCCGCCGGTCTTCAATATTTTGTGTAGTAGGAAGACGTGGTCCCAGGAAGTTGTAGGAAGTAGTTTGAATCGAGATTGCCACGTTCAGTGCCCGTCCGTGTCATATTTATTTGATGCTATCAGCGTTGTGTGCGGAAATTAAACTTGTATTCAAATTTTATTGCTCTTCGAGATTTTTAATGTATACCTCTGTCTTCCTATCTTCGGGCGTTTGAGACTCACAAGTCACTAGAATGGTGAAAACAGAAGACTCCTACATAAATATTGTGTTTTTCTCTCTTCTTTTTTTAATTTGGGTTTAACAGCGCTTTCATCATTTTTCTCTCTTCTGTAGTCAATTCTATTTTAATCTTTTCTCCGAATGGGCTGAAAGTTTACTATAATATTTATTTATTTCTTTAATTTTAGTTTCAACTACTTGGCCCTATCACGTCGCTTTCACCCACATGGTCAATTACGACGGGGGTTTTACCTTCCACAATCGCTGGGTAAACAACCCAGCTACTTAAATTAACCTCACCCAGCCTGGGTACGGTCGAAATAGCAGTATAACTTTTAATTGCTATGTTCCATACATTTTCTCTCGTGCACTTATTCTCTAAGGCAACAATTCCGGAAGTACATGACACCAACACCCAGCAGACATATCGTAGGCTGAAAATCTGTTGGTTTAACTATGGACTAGATAATTATAAATAAATTAAAAAAAAAATCAAGCTTGCCGGGAGGCAAGCGCTCGTCAAGTAAGCACTTGCCAACACAGGTCTATACACGAAACAGAGTTTATAAGTCTCCAATCTCCATACACACGAGTCATATATCCCAGCTCACCAAAGGTAACAGGTAAGTCCATCACAGTAGACGACACCAAACGAAGCAGGCAAAACATCCAAACAAAGCAATCCGGAACTCTAGTCCAATAAGAAACCAATCAGTACACTCCGGCAAGAAGACGCGTCCACAAGCCAGTCTAACGAAAAGAGTCAAAACGCCTCCGGCTCCAGAATACCATCACCAAGATTATTACTAGTTGCTGCTGCTGTAGTTGTAGTTGTTATTGTTGTTGTTGTTGTTACTATTATCATCCGAGTGATCCAAGGCCGAAGGAGTGGGGACGGCCAGTTGCCTGAATCCTGCCAGTCTTGTGACCAGAGACTCCAGACGGGTAAAATAACCACGCGACCACTGAGAACAACGCAACGTGGCGGGAAATTTCACGCGTGAGAGGGAAATAATGCAACAGGTGGAGGGATATTTTGTGTGGGATTTTTTAACCATTTTTTTTTTTTTGAGACTGTCATAGTGTGTTTTTTTGTTTGTTGTCTTAGGAAACTAAATACGTAATTCCAAATTTTGTTGATTTTTGTAATTAATTTTGTATTTTTCTATTGGAATTCAGTTAACAAGGCATTTTAAAATTATGCTGTACAGTAAATTAATTTTTATACAGACCTGCTTAACAGTGGTTTATTTGTGTTAATCGAAATTAGTCAGAGCAAATCTCAGGTTTTCGTAGTCACTAGCTAGCAAGTATTCTCAATTTTGTCTAATCCAAGTTTTTATGGGACTAAAAATTACTAAACCATTCATTCTTTATTACCATAAACTTTTTTTGTGTGTATCTAGTTTCTTCGTGGTATTATTTATGTTGAAACTTCATCGTGATGTCACCACTGGTCGCGCTATGGTGACTGCTGTAAAACTGCACGTCACAGGCAGAAACTTACCAACTGTTCCGCACTAATTTAATAAATTATTTATTTAAACTTTCACCTATTTATTTGTCGCAATGTGTAATACAATAACTTTAGAAATTTGGAACATTACCAGAATAATGTCATATCTCACAATTCTTAAACTATAAACCTTAGGTTTATGATTAACTCCTAAAAATTCCGAAATTCTTAACTTTCAGAATCAAGGCACAAGAGACGGAGGAAAAGTAACAGAAGAACAAAATTTAATTTGACTGCTTCAGTATTGAATGATTGGAATTGAGAAGTACCTTCACATAGATGGCTATTATTTTTATTATTATTATCAATTATCAGGTTTAACGTCGCTATCAACTACACGGTCATATCACGACGGGGGTGTTACGCAGGTTACGCTCCATTCGCAGGAAACTCATAAACCTGATACCTACATTAACCTCACCCAGCCTGAGGTGGGTCGGAATGGCAGCAACCACGAAGTCATTCATTATTTATGTACAGTAAAATGTTTAGATCTTACTCTCTTGAAAATCGTTCCGAAAATTGATCCTCGCACAAGTGCGCCTTCAGAAAAGCAACAAGTCGATTATAAACGGGGGAAAAAAACAGTGGGATATTTTTCCTCGTCCTCCACAAGAGGATATTTCCCACGGTAGCATCCACGCGTCTCCCCCTCCACCGCGCCCGGCTAACACGAGTGTCGAGTGTGAAGGATGCGTGCGTCCCAACCTCACTTCGGCGATTTCTAATCTGAGGCTCAAGACTCCATATTCGATTCCGATTCTTGGACCAGGATCTCGCGATCAAAACTGGATTCCAAATCAAATCACGTTTGGATGTTCTCGAGCTCGGTTCTTCGTGTGCCTTGCGTGCTTCCTGTGAAATACGTTCTTGTGACTTGAAATTTATTTTTGCGTTCTTAGTTTCGTATTAAAAAGTTTACTAAATAATTTTAACATTTTATTTAATACACATTACTTTTTATTAAAATTTTGTAAAACATTTTTAAACTATTTTAAACATTGTTTTTCGAGTGATATAAATGTAAAATTTTGATGTTGAAGCTTGTTTAGAACTAAGATTTTTTATGTTGTTATTTAATTTGACCGGATAAAAACCTAGTGCTTGTGTGGATTATTTCTTGTTGGATTATCTCTTTATTTCCCTTGGATTACAAGAGCTCCTGTACTGGATAGTCTCGCCTGAGATGGTCACAATGACGGCAGAAGTGGCCCCCGTCAGTAATTCGCCCGTCCCGTCAGCCGACACCACGGCCCGGAAACCCAATGAAAACCGACGGGTAAGTTGAAGATTTCAAATATTTTGTACCAAAAGAAATGCGTTAAAAAATGTGCAATAAACTTAGTTAAGTGAATTGGTTAAAATATTGTTGTTTTTACAATTTTGAAGGTATGAATTTCATGTTGAGTTTTAACTAAGAACTGAACAAATGTACCTACGTCTACCTACATAAAATTCTAAAAATTCACAACTGTCTGCTTGTTGTACCTAATACAATTATTTAGTATTTATTAAAACTACTTATTTTTAGTTCATTGATTTTAACTGACATCATTTATGTGAGGTTAAGAGGTATAATTTTCAGTTTCATGACACTAAAAAATTAAAATTGGATGATGCTTGTAGCAGATTAAATGGTTTTTATAAAATACAAATAGGTAGGTATTATTTTTACACAACGCTAAACTGAAATATTAGTGCCATTAATATATTAAAAAAAAAAATAGTATAAAATCTCAGATGAGGGTTTTATACCTAGAAACTTATGAAGTGTGACATAAATTATGAAGTGTCCATTTCGTGATTCGGTGGTTTCTTCCAAATGTTTAAAATAATTACCGACCTACGAAACACGGTGTAAAATAATACACGTATGTCTAAAATGTGTATTATTCTACACTTATTAATTTAAAAAACAAAAATGTTGGTGGATAAGGAAGGCCCTAGGAATTAGACATTATCATCAACTAGTTTTGTGCTGAATATATTTTATTTAATGAAGTTTAATAATTTTCAGTCAAATATCTATTTATAAAAATAACTTTGTTCAATGTCTCTTGAGTTGTTCGAAATTCATTGATTTGGTGGATGCGACTGAAACTCCGTTTGAATTTAATATAAACTTTGTTTACATCACAGAACAAACCAATCTCATAATGTTGATCTATTGTCGTTTGGTAAACTGGAGGTCGGTGGTTGACTCCTAAATATTCGGGAATATTGAATAGTTCTCTTTGAAACTATAACATAGGTAACTTGTGATCAGCACAAACTTATGACATAACAGTTTAGATTATTTCCCTTAAAGTACACTTAGTACTTAGAGGGAAATTTATAAATAGTTAAACGTTGTAGATAAATAATAAATTTCTTCATTATTATTATTTAAATTTAAATTTTTGTGATGCATTTCATAGAAATTATCAAACGGAAATTCTGAAAAGTTTTTCAAATCATAAATATCACTCATATTTTCCTGGCAAATCACCGGAAACCTCTCGAAATCACTGCCCTTCGAGCTTTCCAGACTCGTGATTTCCACGCACGGGCATCCCCAACCTTTTCCTCAAGTCCGAGACCTTGGTCTGCTCTCTTCAATGGAACGTCGATCAAATATTTATTCAGTGGCTCGGAAAGAAACATTGGCGAATTAACCCATAAGCGCCCAGTGGTACCATATGGTACCAACAAAACCGTTCCAAACATTGTCTTATCTTGCAGGGACAAGTTAGTATATTCGGTGTTCTGTTTACGTTAAATGATAGAAAAGAGTATGATGCTTAGAAATATTGTTTGGTTGGCGAGTGATCTTGGACAGAGACGGACGTCGAAGCTCCGAAAATTGGTGAAATTTTGCGGCCATGTCTTCGAGCAGAATTCTCTTTGAGTAAGTACTTTCACTATATTTTTTTAGATATTTAAAAAAAAATATATATTCTCAAGAGTATAAAGATATATTTTACAATCACTTTTAATTAAATAATTTTCCATAGCGCCTGTGAGAGGGCTCCCTTTTTTGTTGGTACCATATGGTACCACTGGGCGCTGCCCGTGTCATTTGAAAAAGTAATTTACTTCATTGCATTTACTTGCGTTTACTTCATTTTTGACTTTATTTATTTGTATTTCATTATTTTATTTATAAAAAGTTAATTTTTATTTGTGTTTTTCAGAAGGAATCTTACTTTGGCTGATGTAATCGACCTGCTCGACCTTTAGGTGACCAAAATATCAACAGGCATAGGATCAACATTCGTGGCAAAAAATGGTGGTGGGGAATATTCACTTGGCTTTTGGACGCATCAGTCCAAAATGCTTGGGTTCTTTACCGCCAAATTCACCCAGAAGACAGAGTCACTCAACTGGACTTCCGCAGAAATATCGTTACGAATTATTTAACAAGGTACTCTGAACCATTTGGGAGGATTGGCCGCCCCCGTGCGCTGAGAATGGCGAATGCAGCCAGATTTGACAATATTGGTCATTTAGTCGTAAGTACTACAAACAATGCTCGTCGTCGATGTGTAGCAGCTGGTTATTCTTCAAGAGTTCGTACTGTGTGTATGAAATGTGATGTAGGCCTTTGTATTGCATGGTTCGCCCCCTACCACACTGCCTAATATTGGCCATTTAGTATTTTGTAACTCCTTCTTGTAAAAGGGCATAGAAAGTTAGGAGACAAATTGATAAGCTTTTGTTTGTATAGTAACTCCCTTTTGTTAATATTATTAAAATAAAATAAAAAACCTTTGAAACAGTAAACAATTAGTACGATTTTATTACTCTCTCTCCTATTTTTTTTTTGACACGGAGAGCGCCCAGTGGTACCATATGGTACCAGCAGAAAAGTGGCCATATCTTCGAATTGGTAAATTTTTTTACTAAGTTTCTTTCTTTTTAATTGCATCCAAACAATATTTGCAATCTGAAAACTAGTGTTTCACATTGAAAATCAAAACAAAAAAAAACTCGGGCGCTCGTGGGTTAAGGAAGCATCAGGATGAGACGACTGGAAAATTAAATTACACGCCGGATGAATTTTCATGGCATAGAAAATACCTACCAAGGCATGGAAAATATTTATCAAGGCGTAGAAAATAGCTATACAGAGTAGGAAAATACTTTAGACTAGGAAAACAGTCTGGTTCTTGTTGAGTGAACTATGTCCGCTCTCCGTGCAGTATGATTAACGCTCCGAATCATATCTCCGTACACGCGAACTCCGCTCATTAACATCTCACCTTGAATTTTGAAATGTAATGATTCCATTAAAATTGGAAATCCGTGAAGGTCCCACGTGTTGGGAATTAAATTATGCATGCCCAAATTTCTCAAGTTGGAATCTTCTCTACAAAATTTCACTTTGGATTCGAATCATACCTGGATGAGTATTATTAAATAACTACCTGATTGAGGAATAATAAATAACTACCTGAATGAGTAATATTAAATACCTACCTGAATGAGGAATATTAAATACTTACCTGGATGAGGAATATTAAACACCTACCTGGATTAGGAGTTTTGTAATGACCTGCAAAATACGAAGAAAAAAAAATGCTCACACTTCTTCAAACACTCATTATTAATTTGGAAATTTAATCAGTTATGACTGAATCACTGAAATCACCCACTAACTGTAACCTGTTGAAAAATTATTATTAAATATTCCTGACACAATAGCCATCAATATTAATGATGGTCATTATTACGTGTCTCTTAATAATGACTCTAGTGCCCCCCTAACAAGGTAATGAAGACTACAAAGGTAATTTTAACTACAAATAGGACTACTACCTTGCATTGATAGCCAAAAAAATACAGCTTGTTCTTTATTCAAGACCACGGAACTCCGTTTCTGTGTAGAATAGTCAGCTAATTTTAACTAGTTCTGTGTTGATTGGTCATAGGTAGAATTTTAACTCATTTCTGTGTAGAGTTGTCATAGAATTTTACGACTTCTGAAGTTCTGTCTACTCAATATTATTTATACTCTTGACTGCAGTCTGTGTCCATCTGCTGTGTGCATTCCGCTGGCATTATCTTTATGAATGGACAATTCAATGACATTCCAATAAGCCACATGTTGTATTAAAAACTGTCGTAAAAATGGGTAAGTATTTATGAAACTAATGAATGGCATATTATATACAGCAGCTTATGGTTGGTAATGTTTGTTGACAAATATGGGCTGGAGGGGGCCAATGTTGACAAATACTCACAAATTCTGATTACTTGCATAGCGTGCTTCAAACTTCAATATCGAACTTGGCAACAGTGATGTCTTAAGTTAGGGGAAAACATAATTATAAAGTATATTTATTTATGAATTATAAGCACATACAAAATTAACAATAAAATACGGACGGGCATTACCGCACTATCTTCATAAGGAAGGGCCATCTCTCTTTTTCTTGAGCCTGTGAGCCTAAGCGATGTTGCTCTAATGATGGAATATTGCTCCTGAGCCTTCACCATGCTAAGTCTGCTGAAAATGTCTTATTCCACTTGGCACTCTAAACATTTGACATCCTTCTTAAATATGTCTCATATTATCTGTGGAAGAATCCTTCTACTTTACAAACAAGAGGATTAAAAGAACCTCTTGAATCTTCAGCGGCAGTATCATATTTTCTGTGGTTTTCTGTGGCGTGCTGATGAGATTTTCTGTTCCCTTGGAATTTCTGTTATTTGCAGGAAATGAACAATTTTCTTACCCAAAATGATTTATGTAATGTCTCAAAGTCTTTAGCACTCATTTTTTAACACTTTTCTGTTGATTTACTTAAAGGAATATTCTGAATTAGATACTTAATAATTTATTATAGTGTGTGAAGTTGTACAATAGTTACAAATATAAACTCGAAATATTATTTCGCTAATATTTGGACACCCACGTATATTGGAAGAGAAAGTATAACCTATGCATTTATAATACATTTTATTTATGGTATCTTATTAGTGGAGGTATCTGTCATGATGCTCATAGAAATAATAATATCGCCATTATGAAACCTCAAGTAATTCGGGTGAGCCATGTCCAGCCTTGCGCACTGTCATTATTTCCCGTAGAGATTCCTCACTAATTATTCCAACCTTGTCTGGAGTCTCTAACGGTCCGTATGCTCGACCTATTAACACCTTTGTCTCGAGCAACAATAGCGACATTATCATATTCATAGGCAGCAGGCCAGTCGTGGCGTCGAACATTAAACAAATTATCCATCCAAATAATGCGTCTCTCGCTAACCGAGCTGTAAACAAGTACCTGCGCATGTAAATGAACATTGTGTAAATGTCCACGGACGGAAATTACAATACAATGCCCAACGCCATTGAGGTGTCCCATCTGACATTTGACCAAAGACCTGCGAATAGAATTCAAATTATCGAGGAAAAATTACCCAACAGCTTAGCATAAGCAAACAAAGCAATGTAGAAACAAACCAACGTAGTATTGAAGAAGATCCTCAACAAGGAACAACTTTGAAGCACGATCTTCAGTTTTAATTGACTCGACCCCGGGAAGAAAAATGCCAACCCAGACAACATTGCTAACAAGGTGGAAGAACAAAAGGAGCACGAATAAAAACTTGGAGTCAATAATAAGTGAGCTCGATCGTGTTGAAGCTAGACTTGGGGAAACCGGTGTGACATTTCTGAGCTTTTTCAACAGCATGCAGAAAACAGTTAGCGAAAAATAATTGAAACGATGATTGTGGCATTGGAAATTGGCATACAATGACACAACAAACACTTCCATGAAGATGCAGGTATTGCAGGCGCAAGTAAAGGTGTGCGGTTGATAATTGAACTCTGAAACACACATGTCAAGTGTACTATATGTTAAAAGAGATGATCATTTTGCCGTCTGGATCTATGAACATTTTGGAGCCTTCGGTATTTGTTTCTTGGACCAATAGTGATGAAAGCAAAACGTTATTCAATAAGTACATATTTTCCTCAAGTCTGTGTCAATGACCATAATTGTTTGTGTAGAAATAATTATACATCTGGGTCTGCCTGTCTTTCAAAAATCATGGCAATTTTTTGCCATGATATTCATGAGAAAGGAAACTGAAACACATCAGAGATTGTTTCCCATCTTGTCACCTTAGACCAAGGCTGGTCAATCTCTGCTGAAGCCGCCAAACCGCTCTCAAATACGTACCGGTTTTTAATCAAAATTCTGTTTGCTTTTTTTTCATCCAGAGACTGTTCGGTTGATTGTCAATTTGTGATATGAATGATCGATTTGTTGGTATCAAAGTTGGCAGCATGTTTTACAAATCCAACGTCTGCAGCTGCATGAATTATTAATATCATAAAACCCTTGCTGTTTTTGTTTCTTTATTTCCATTGTTGTTATAATATTTTCTTAAATACCTGCCTAATGGTTCTGAAACGTTTTACCGACAAAAAGCAGATCGCATGGAATTGATTTTTTCAAGTTGTTTTTTTTTTCAGGGTTTTTGACTTAAAACCCATTATAGTTGCAATAGGTATGCGTTCATGTTTATGTGAGTCTGCCAAGTGATTCTAGATTGAACACACAATGTTTTTTCGCTTCTATAAGAAATTCTGATATCATGTATTTGTGTTCGTTCTTGTGATCTTGTCTGGATAAATAGTTCAGTACTTCCCAATAAAGTAATGGTCTCTTTGTGTTAACATCAGACATCTAGAAAAGATTCTGGAATGTCTTGTAACTTTTTATTCCTCACATCTTCAAACAATCTCAAACATTCAGTGTGGAAGTTAATCTTCAATAGGATTTTCTTAATATCCGATGTCTTCTTATTACCTCAGGGAAGAAAACCAGACCCGTCATAGTTCTTCCTGAGGCGATAAAGAAAGTGAACAAAAGTTGTAGGTTGAACCCGCTTAACAATAGGCACGAGTTAACAGTGACAGCAACTGTTTGAACGCTTCAATGAACATCATGTCCTTAAATAGAGATGGACTTATTTTAGATACCAGAAATTGAAACATCAAGATTAAAATGACCCACTATGTCCGAATATAGCAGATTCTATTGGTTTCAAGTGTATGAGGTATGAATTTATATTGCTGTCAAATAGTTGATGGAAATTATGGACCCACTCTTTAGCGGATGACTGAACCTGACGTCGAATATCAAGCAGCAATGAATCGACAGTTAATTTTTACAATGTTGTCTGTCCTCATAAACAATTCCTTATTATTTTGTTATCCTCAGAAGTTCATTGTTTCTTATTTTAATCAACAACATAAAACCACTGCTTACCCTTGGTAATAAAATTTAAGTAGCTGGTCAACCATTTAATTGATTTCAAGAGAAATACTTAGCATACAAAGTGAGGCACCGAAATCAAATCGTCAAACTAAACGTCTTGTTTTTATTAAAAGAAGTTGCCGCGAATATTATAACTAGAGTATTCTTAACATTTGTTAAAAATTTCCTAACTTACTATTTTTTCCATTATCAATAATTTTATTATTTTGGAATTAAAAAAAATTCGCCACCAACAAGGCTATATATTTATTTTGAATACACTATAGAAAAATCGAACATTGATCAGTTGTGAAATTTGATTTTTAATTTTAGCTTTTCATTTCCTATGATTTCAGAGCAACAAACCCATCATGGAGAAGAGAAGAAGAGCGAGGATCAACAACTGTCTCAATGAGCTGAAAACCCTAATACTGGATGCCATGAAAAAAGACGTAAGTACAAATATTATTTTCGACTCTAATTTAATTTTAAGTCTTTATGACTTACAGTTATAGTATGTACCTAATGGGTACTCAGTAACTGTGGTACACATCCAACAATATGTTGTTATGAAAAATACTTTTTTTTCCTTATTTAAAGATGCAATACTGCATAACTCTTTCATACAACGTTAGCTGATGAAAATTTGACGCGATGCACCTGGGTTTAATTTTTGTAAGCAACAACAGGCTGTTTTGTCACTTGCTTTTACAAGTGTTTTGTGAAATTCATCATAATTATTATGTAGGTACCTATGAATGCATTATTTGCTTTGTATCAGCTGATGAATACTAACTGTTGGTTTAATGCTGTGCGCTAAAACAGTTTGCATCCTGGGAGATGAAAAGGATTAGTTTATCCTTAAAAACTCGTCTTCTTAATTTAATCCATGATTTAAATAAAACTAATCTTGCATTAATTTTCTCTGTTACAGCCGGCTCGACATTCCAAGCTGGAGAAAGCGGACATCCTGGAAATGACAGTCAAGCATCTGGAAAACATGCAGCGTCAGCAACTGGCTCTCAGTGCGGCCACAGACCCCAGCGTGTTGAATAAATTCCGCGCGGGATTCAGCGAGTGTGCGACGGAGGTGGGTAGGTTCCCAGGCCTGGACACGGCTGTGAGGCGGCGCCTGCTGACTCATCTCTCCAACTGTCTCAACGGGAACAACGAGTCCCCCACCTCCCCACCAGAAGCCCGCCTTAGCCCCACCCCCTCCGCTCAGCCTGGCCTTCAGGTCCACATAGTTCCTCCTGCAGAGCCCGCGCAGTCCCCTCCCCAGAGCGGCAACGGCATCTTCCTCAGTTCCGGCGCGCAAAGTGTACAACTAGTTCCCACAAGGCTGCCCAACGGCGACATTGCGCTCGTGTTACCTTCCGCACCCTCCACCGCCGCGCGTCCCATGGCGGCCTCCCCCTCCTCCAGCTCCTGTTCCTCCACCAGCCCCCTCCCCATGCTCGTGCCCATCCCTTCCAGAACTGCGTCGTCCAGCAGTAGGACATCTCCCATCGGGTTCGAGAGGCTCTCCGTGAGCATTCCCCACCAGGAGGCGCTGGTGTCTCCTGTGGACCCTAGCCACTACAGGTACTCCTCCCCGGACAACAGTCCCAGCGACTACTCCTACCGGTCCCCTAGTCCTATCCAGGCGCCCCTGTCCCTGGTCATGAAGAAGCAGTACGAGGCTTGCTACGACGACGAGCGGCCCTGGAGACCGTGGTAGTGTCCTGCCCACCTCATGTCCTATACACGTTTTATTACCAGAATATTATTCATGTCCGCGGTTCAGCGTGCCTACAAATTAGCTCTGCCATATTAAATTTGTTCACATCAAACATATGCCGTTGCTGCCAGTCATCAGAACCTGTCATAAATATAAAATAATGTTTTGATTCAATTGATTGATTCTTATAAATACGCTCATTTGTACGGAAGTTTCATAAATCTTGAGTGCCGACTGCAAATGTTTGTCCTAAATTTATTTTTCAAAAAGAATCTGAAATCACCGTCTGCTAAGAAGCAATGACAATAATGCAAAACCTGTTTGTATCATGGCTGACTTAAGTCTGCTCTTGCGTCTACAAGTTTGTTAGTTCTCTTAAAGATATTGACAATTTTTGTACCTTACATAATTTTATTTTTGAATCCATGTTTATGTACCTACTTCTGAGCCCTGGTCTTTATTGATTTCATTCTTGATTATTTCAACATTTTAGTTTAAAATTTTCAAGGCTTTAGAGGTGAAAAATCGGTAATATTTTCTGTCCGAATAATAAATTTTTATTCTTTCTGAAGTACAAGTTGAGCATGAGCATATTTAAACTGACACTGGTATTTCATTTTTGGCTAATTGTATTGTATTATTAATTGTTCTTTCTCAAAATCGTTCGAGATATTGATTTAATTTTTTGCGGATAAAATGTTACAATTTGTCTTTCATTATTATAGGTCATTCTTTAGATTTAATATTACTTTTGTTCGCCTATTTTCAAAATCATCTTTACCTGTTGTGATTTTTTAAATAGGTAGGATAAATTTCCTGATCTTTTAGTGTGTTTTATTATTAATAAATGTTGTAAATATTTTAAAAGAATTAACTTTGAACTTATCTGAAAGAGAAACATGAACAGAATTTTAGCGATAGTCTTTTTTTATAGAAGCTGAGAATTTTTTATAAAAAAAAACGTTAGAATTTCTTACTTTCAATTATGAAGATCTCTTTCAGTTCATTCGAAGTTATGTCTTAAATTTTAATTCAAAAGCAATGTATGAAGTGCCTTAATGACAAATATCACAAACGTCTTCCCATATTATTTTATATTATTGTAAAAACTATTTTATATAAACATATAAATGTTCTCGTATTTTGATGGGTTGATAAAGTTGGATCTATTTTTTAAATTGCCAGTTTTAGTTTACACCTTCTCTGCTGCTACAAGGTTCTGTTAGGGCTGGTTTCAGTATATCATATTTGTCCTTCATTTCTATTTTTTGGTAAAGCTTTTTTTCTTTCTTTCACAATTTAGTTATTAGCCGACCCTGTTAACTCGTTTTATCTTCAGAATTCTATTTGGATGATGACCGATTTTCTGGCATCTCCTCATAGAAAATTACCTTAGGGTTTCTATAGATAAATGCATGTCTTTGAAACAATTTTCTCTTGTGAATTCGCACTCACAATTGCATGCCATTTGTTCTTGATGATAAGAATCTCTTAATTTATTCTATCATAAACATTTTTTGAGCAAACAAAAAGATAATGAATCAATTGATTTCACACATGAAAAATTATTAAAATATTAGAAATAACCTGTTAGTTAATATGTGCTATTAATGTTAAAATAAAATTGAATGTTTTGATAATTATCTCTCCTAACGTAACTCTAAAAATTAAATGTTACTCTATGGTAAAACTAGACAGCTAGAAAGTTGGGTAATTAATTTTTATGTTAACCACCAATCTATCCGATTAAAGATAATCGTTTTACACAACCTGTGAAATTAATATGTAAACATTCTTTAACATTTCTATATGATATTCGCCAGTATTAGATTGTAAATGCTAGAGATATATTATGTAGCAGCATAGAAGGTTTTTGGTACATACAAGTTGATATATTAGTGTTTAAGACATCTTGACTGTGTGGGTAGATACCTAAAATTTTAGCCATCAACAGTATCAACACGTGAACGCTGCAAACAGATACTTACTTGTAGATATATCTATCTGGGTGATTCTCAAAATGGCAAAATCGCAACTTAATAATTACCTATTCAAAAAAAATTGGCCACACTATTTTTATTTGTTTTATAATTACTATTTCAACCAACTTGTTCCTTTCTGTTCAGTTCTACTAAGAAGTATTTTTTATCTCTCTCTACTTGAAACCGTGGGACAGTCCTTGGGCAATGATTTATTCCCAAGTCCATAAATAAAAACATTTCATTGCCCGCAAAAAATGGTTCATAAAAAATTAGATCCAACTTTAATCAACAAAATAATCACTACATTCTCTTAGTTTGTAAAAAAAATCAAAGAGGTGAAATATTTACTGTGTAGATATATCCATATTGAATATTTATTTATGAATGTCTGGAAATACTTTTTATTTTTTATGTTATCAAGAAATAAAAACCAAAATATGAATTTGAATTATGAAATTTTATGTATCTCATTATTTATTTTCCCACCAAAAGCATTTAAATTTCAGAAGAGTTTGATTGATAGTCTCAAGAGACCTCATTTTGAACGCTCAACTTTGACTTGCAGATAATTTTACCGAGTCCTTTTAGGGAAAATGGTTCAATTAGCAAGTGGTACAAATTTCTAATCCATCAAGTAGGTGACTGTCTTTTAGGATCAAAATCCGGACCTACAAAATAGAGAGAAAAAGGGAATTAATCATCTGCAACAATGGCGAGGAGTTATATCGATTATTTATTGATATGATTGAGGTGACAAGGGATGTTGGTTGTTGCAGATTTGAAGGGTCTCATTTCAAAGAGCTCACAAAAAACTGATTATATTATACGGTTGTTTTAACGCACAATAGATCTTTAGTACTTACTATTCAATAAATTGATACAACGGTTGGTCATAGGCACCTATGACACATCTAAATCTTCCCCTTTACCGTTAGATCCAACCTGCGAGGCATAGCAATTTAAAAGAATTGATACTCCAATTATGAGGAACTGAATCATTCTCCATTAGATCGGATAATCTGATATCTTGCAACCAATTGATCCAATTCTAACCACGCAACCACCAGAATAGACCATCGGTTATCTTGAACACTACCGGTTGGTTGGTTGGACAGATAACAAATGAGAATCGAAGAATGGTCCAGTTCTCAAATCTCCTATCAACTTAAATCATGGGAAACAGAAATGCGTGTAGAAAAAGAAATCAAGATACAAAAACTAGACGTGTTGTTCTTCTGGTTCTACAATATTCTACATTCAGACATCCACAAAGACTAATGATAGAGTCTTTCTTACAAGAAGAAATGCCTCTGAAGCCTGTGGCTCTTCTAGGTTGAATAGCTGGAAAGTTCAGCGCTGAATTTGAATGAAAGAGCTAGGAACTTTGTTCAGAACATGGGTTTTTGAAGTACAGATTAGTAGATAAAGCACAAAAAAGGAGAGCTGATGAGAATATGAACAGTGTTGGACACGCAGGTTATTTTTCCTTTCAAATTCTTCTGAAATAGTATATGATCTAGAGTTGAATGAAAATTTTCCTGATTCAGGTTCCACCGAAGCATTCACCAGTTTATTATAGAGGAGATATTAAACACAAACAACATGAGACATGAATGTCACCCCGTTGAATTATGGTAAAAATATTGTTCTACTTGCTTTTGGTCTTTGAGAGACTCCTCGATCACACACAAGGATCTCATCTGCTTTTCAGCAAATCCAAAACGTCCAACTAAGATCAGAAAACTTCTATGTGTATAAATAAATAATAATCAATTTTCAAGGCTTGCGATTCATCAAAGAACAAAACTTCCAAGTACGGGAACTACTTTATTGGTCAAACATTCTATCACAACTACGGGAATTACCTTATTGGTCAAACATTCTATCAAAATGATAAATACTCCTCTTTTATGGTTAAGTATTGCTTCTGGTATGCCCTTATGCCGGCAGATAAGCGGTGACATATTCCAGTCACTCAGGCCAATCCTGTCAGCCAATCTACTTGATAAGTCAGGCAAATCCACAGACAACACGTCAAGCTGTTCTCCAAGTGGTATTCATCACACGACATGATTTGACGGATAAAAATAGTAAAAATCGGCTATTTATGTCATAAAACTTCCATGTTCGGTAAAATTTAGTTTCGCCGGATTCGTCATGTTGTGTGTTACCTATTTCCGCTCTGTTTTTTGGTCCAACAAAAAAACTTTTAGCGTCAATGGCACGTTCAGCACAGATGTTATGTTAGGATCATTTAAGTTAAAAAACGTTTATAAGGAAAGTATGACCCGTGTGTCGGTGCGTACGATCGAGTGGATGAATTTTTTCGAGTCAAATTTTTTCCCCCTTAATTTTATCAACTAAAGGCTGAATTCTAAGCTATTTTTTTGTTTAGTACATCGCAGGACTGTGTTTTTTGTCTGCAAAGTGTAAACCTTAAAGAAAAACAGTCAATTATTCTTAAAATCTTGTGTGTTTGAATTGTGTTTTCAAAAGTGCTAATACAGTGCTCCAGTGCACATTTCTGCGGCTTCAACAGCGTATGGCTGTTACTCTAGCGTGAGTACTAAGTATTGTACCCCACATCGCACCCAGAGCTTGAACTTTTATAAAAATTGTTATCAGCAAGTCTAGAAGGAAACAGCTTACCTACTCCCTCTAAAAATCTTATTGGGGAATCTATGGACGTCTAGACGCCTTTTTTTTGTATATACCTCATAGTTAACGGCTCTGTGGGTCCATTAATTATTAAAGGTAGACTATTAAAGGTACCCTAGCCGAAATTTTCTGCAAATACCCTGAGGCAAACTGCTAATGAAGTGTGTTTTATTTTGCTTATAATAAGCTTTTATTTGTTCATTTGATGAACTGTGCATCTTAATATTGAACTAATAGACAAAAATACTATCTTTATTTCTTAATTTATCATTATTTCCTTTTTTGGCCTCATTTAAAGCCTTCTAATCAAAAGAACTTTTCGCCTAGGTAGATCCCTAGCTAGCAGAGATCTTTTAAACCGTTATTTTCGATTCTAAATTTAAGTAAACAATCGGAATAATAACAATCCAAGGAGGTGAACGACTACTCGAGTGAAGAGGAGAAGTGAAGCCACTGTCGTATTTCCGTGCGCGTTAAAACCGAATGAACTATATTTTCGGGCTTGTTAAAGTTCGCGTTATTTCTAGTGTTTTTTTTTCTATTGTGTTTTTTTATCTATGAATTATTTTGAATATTGCTCCTTTTTATTTATGTCATGTATTTTGTAAATAAAAGTGATCAAATAATGCTTGTTTAAATTTATTGTATATATTTTATTATTTTATAAATTATTTATATATTTTTCTTTTATTTTTAAATACATTCATATATATAATTTTAAATATTTTAGTTTAACTTGTCTGAAGGAAGCATGGATGATGACCCTGACGCAAACAAGTCAGATCTGATAGATCTCAGCCGAGCTGGAGGCCCATCTCATCAGGATAGGCGTTCAACAATAAATGATGAGTTAAATCAGACTAACTACTACTCAGACGGAGATTTTCCGAAAGAACTTATAACAGAGTTTGACAAAGGAGAAGCTGAAAATAAAGAGCCTGCTTTCCAAGAGACAAATGAAGAGATGAAGAAAAGAGAAGAAGAGTTAATGATTATGACAGCCAGAAATTCAAAAACACCAAGAAGCCCGAGGGAACTAGGTAACACATCCCTGCTCGGAAAAAACACCAAATACAGGGATACAACACTCTACCCCAAAAAACCCGCAAGCTAAAAAAAGGAGATTACAATACTCCCCAGTACTGGAAGACAACCTGAAGGAGTACGTAGAGATAGTTACCAAGATGTGCGTAAGAGCAGAGATATTAAACAGATTAGCTAATGAAAACAAAAATACAAAAAAATCGATAAGAGATACCATCAAGTCCTTATCAGACTTAGCAAGAGATGCCAGAAACGCTAAGAAGACACTGAGTTCTGTATTTTCGGATGAAAGAGACAAGAGCAGCGAAATGGACTTTACCAGCGAAAGCTCTGAAGAAGAGAAAAATCAATCTATGAACGAAACGGATGAAATCATAAGTGGACAAACAGAAAGACCAAAATTCTGTCTGAGATGCAATCAAGAAATTGACAAAGAAAAAAGAGAGATCAAAAATATCATAGAGAACATAAACCGATTCGAAAACGGAGAAAACCTGGTAGATATGGACACTATAACCTTCATCAGTCAAAAAATGGCCTGAACAAGTGTTTACTCACACTTCTCTAACTAAGAATGAGGACCTCGATAGCAAAAATGCAGTAAAAATTATCACAGTATCAAAAGAAGAAGCAGCACGACTTTCAGCTCTTAGAAACAACGAGATTGATGAATTTACAGGACAACCAGGAATATTGAAGAAAATTGGAACTAGAATAAACCAACCAATATGTTGCAAGAAACAAAGCTGCTTGACTTTTCTAGGAACAGAGGAGAATAATGAAGTCAATGAAAATATATATATAGTCATCGTCGACCAAATACAATCAAACGAGGACATTAAAAGTCTACACATGGCCCTAAAAACAATAACAGCGAAGATATTAGATGGACAAAATATAAGAATGGCCAGTTTTGGATACGTGAACTCCGATGCCATCAGGAAATTACTTGAAATTTCAATAAGAGACACCAACAAAAAGGCTACAATGGCTGAACCTGAAAAAAGGACATACAAATCAGCCACTGATACTATATTCATCAGGTCGACAGGAGAAGAAAAGAAGTCTTTCGCGGACCTGGTCAAAGGAATAAAGGAGAAAATTAATCCAAACGAATACCATGTCAAAGTGAATTCCATTAAACAAACCAAAGATGGATCGGTATTGATTAGGACAGACAAGGGAGGGCAGCTGGAAAAACTAAGGAATGAAATTGCTAAGAGCATCGAAGGCACTCACGTCTCCGTGGGTGGTAGAAAAACGATTGAAGTTTTAGACTTAGACCCAACTGTTACTAAAGAAGACGTTGCAAGAATGCTAGGAGAGCACATCAAGAAAGAAACAACCACTATAGAAAGCCTTAAACCAACCAGAGCTGGATGGCAAATTGCAACAATTACAATGGAGAAAATGGAAGCGGAGAAGCTTATACATGGAGGTAGTATCAGGGATCAATCAGGATGGACAGTATGCAGAGTCCGACCGAGAATCAAGATAGAACGCTGCTTGAACTGTCTAAGAATTGGACATGCAGCAATACAATGCCATGAACCTAGAAGGAATGACAAAAGCTGCCTACAATGCACCCAGGTTGGACACCTGGCGAAAGACTGTGCAAATGAAAGATACTGTCTTGAGTGCAAAGAAAATGGACACAGAGGAGACACATTCTCATGTCCAAAGTACCGAGCACTTGTACAGCAAGCAGAGATACGACATGATTAGAACAATTACCAAAAACCAACTATGACCAAGTTACTCCAAATTAATTTAAATAGAGCAAAAAACGCCCATGAACTAATGGAGATTTTCATCAAAGAAAGTGGAACTGACATTGTACTTATCCAAGAGCCGAACAAAAAAATTATTGAAAATAACTGCCGTTTCATATCAGAAGAACGACTAGATTCTGCAATTCTTATTATAGATACTGAAAACCAAATTAAATTAAAGAGAGTAATAAGGAAACCTGGACAAGTAGGTATTGTAGTTGAAGGGACCCTGTATGTAAGTTTGTATATATCACCAAATATTGAAGACAGTATGTACATAAACCTGTTGGAAGAGCTGAAAACCACTCTACTTACCCACTCGCATCTAGGATGGGTAGTTTGTGGCGATTTCAATGCTAAAGGAATAGACTGGGGTAGCCCGAGAACAGATACACGAGGGACCATCCTAATGGAAATGATGGCAAGTACCGGTCTCTATCTAGCTAATGTGGGCAACACACCTACTAGACAAAGAAACAATCAAGCATCCCATCTAGATCTCACACTATGCTCATACTCAATGTTAAACTTAGTAAACAACTGGACAGTTAGAGAAACTGAGGAATCTTACAGCGACCACAACTACATCACCTTCCAGCTAATGAAAGACCGAGAAGCAAATGGAACAAATAACCAAAAAGGATGGAGGTATGACAAAGAATATGAAGAAGAACTGAAAAGAGAATTTGATTCTCTATACCAAAGCAGAAATCCAGATAATGCAGAATCATACACGAAAATAATAGAAGATGCATGCAATAAATGTCTACCAAAAAGATCATCCAGAAACATCAATCGTAAGCCTGCATACTGGTGGAACGACACTATCAATACCTTAAGAAAGCAATGTATACAAATCAGAAGGAAAATAACAAGAAAGAGAAGATATGGAATAAACATTGAAAATTTACACAAGGAACACAAAGAAAGGAAAAAAGAGCTTTCTTTGGAGATTAAAAAATCAAAGGATAAAGTCTGGAAGGAAATTTGCAATGATGTAGAAAAGGATGGGGAATGGGATATCGTATTGTGACAGGAAAATTATGTGCTAGGACAAAAATACCCGAAGAGCAGGAAGGAGAAATCCTAGACAAACTTTTCCCAAACTTACCTGTCATTGATTGGAACTTAGGAGCTCCCAGCCTAGAAACTCCACCTCTCTCCACAGATGAGATAGCTGAAGTACTACTTTCACTGAAGACTGGAAAAGCACCTGGCCCGGATATGATTACGTCCGAAGTTATAAAATGCCTCGGTCTGCATGCACCCGAGAAGATAAGGAAAATAATGAATAAGTACTTGCTACTTAATTCATTCCCAAAAATATGGAAAATAGCTAGGGTAGTTCTGATCCCTAAACCTGGGAAACCACTCAATGAACCTGGAAGTTACAGACCACTATGTCTACTCGATACGCTCGGAAAAGTTTACGAAAAACTTATCATTAACAGAATTCAAGAAAGTCTGGGCGAAAGTGGATTATCTGGAAGACAATATGGATTCAGAAGCGGAAGGTCTACTATTGACGCCATCCAAACCATATATGATTTAGCTGACAGTGAGAGAAAGAAAACTCCTAAAACACGGAAATTGTGCCTTCTAGTAACAGTTGATGTCCGTAACGCCTTCAATTCTGCCAGATGGGATAAGATAATTGAAAAAATGGAAGGCAAGCGTATCCCTGAATACCTTACTACCATAATTAAAAGTTACCTGAGTGATCGCTACATCCTTACTTGTAACGGAAGGAGGAAAATGACTGCAGGCGTACCACAAGGATCGGCTGCAGCGGCAACACTGTGGAATATCATGTATGACGATATACTGGACATAAAAACACCGGAAAATGTCAGCCTGATAGCCTATGCCGACGACCTTGCTGTCCTTGTTAAAGCAAGAGATAGGGAAGACTTGGAAAGGAAAACATGCACTGTACTGGTGGAAATATCAAAATGGATGGACACAAATGGGCTGAAATTAGCACCTGAGAAGACAGAGGCAACGCTGCTTATAGGTAGAAAACGATGTGGCCATGTCTCTATCTCAATCAATGACGTACCTATAATAATTAGGAATGAAATTAAATACCTTGGGGTCATCTTGGATAGACGACTGAGTTTTGGCCCACATGTGCATTACCTGATTGATAAAGCTACCAGACAATACCAGGCGCTCATCAAAATCTTGCCAAGACAGGGTGGTCCATCCTGGAATAAAAGAAAATTATTATACAACGTATTTACATCGACCATAACCTATGCCGCATCAACATGGAACCATATAATGAACGTAAAGAAGTATAATAAACTACTCACCTCAGTCCAACGTAGAATGGCCATTGGAATATGCAGAAGCTACAGAACCACCTCCACCGCTGCAGTTCAAGTGATTGCTGGAGTCATCCGATAGATCTCATGATCCAAGAAAGAAGCAAAATGTTCAGAGCTGGAAACGAACAAAAGGAAGAAGCAAGAAAAGATTCAATTATAGAATGGAACAACAGATGGACCGCGAACAACGAAACTGGTTCTTGGACGAGGAAGCTGATTCCCAACATAACACCGTGGATAGAAAGAAGACATGGAGACCTCTCTTTTCACCTTACGCAAATCCTCACAGGACACGGTTGTTTCCAATTCTACCTGAACAGGATAAAGAAAGCAGACTCGTCCAAATGCAGATATTGCGAGCAGATAGACGATGCAGAGCACACTATGTTCCACTGCGTTCGTTGGGATCGAGAGAGAAAGGACATGGAAGAACGGCTAGAAGTAATCTTATCCACTACGAATATGATTCCAGAAATGCTGAAATCCTCAAAAAGCTGGACCATTGTACAAAACTTTGTAGAGAAGATCATGAGAACCAAGGAGAATGACGAAAGACGAGACAAGCAGGTACCTGTGCAGCTGTGAATAAAAATCAGATACGAACATTTAATATGAAAAATGAATAATACCATAAGGGAAGGGACACATCGATTATGAATATTATGTTATTGATGATGATGATGATAATGACGAAGATGGTGATGATGATGATGATGGTGATGATGATGATGATGATGATGATGATGATGATGATGATGATGATGATGACGAAGATGGTGATGATGATGATGATGGTGGTGATGATGATGACGAAGATGATGATGATGATGACGAAGATGGTGATGATGATGATGATGATGATGATGATGAGATGATGACGATGATGACGAAGATGGTGATGATGATGATGATGGTGGTGATGATGATGACGAAGATGGTGATGATGATGATTAGATGTGATGATGATGATGATGATGATGATGATGATGATGAGATGGTGATGACTGATGATGATGATGGTGGTGATGATGATGACGAAGATGATGTGATGATGATGGTGATGATGATGACTACGAGCATATGATGGTGAATCAAAGTCAAATCCAAAGCCTACATTTGCTTAGGCCGCCTCAATAAGAAGTTTATTTATGTATGAGTAATGAGTATAATAGTATATCTACCTGGGAATATGGATCTGGGAGGTGGCAGACCCGGATCAATATTTCTCTGTTAAAATTGTAAGAGGCTGCCTAACCACATGTAGTTCTGTAAGTTTTTTTTTTTTTTTTTTTTTTTTTAATAATGTATTTACCTGTATAATGTAGTACAATTAAAATGAAAGAGCTGGAATGAGTGATCTATCCTAAGAATGATGCTTGACTGCAAGATGAGAGTGTAATATTCCTGTCCTCACATACAATCCCCTTTCCTATTTCCTTTAATCCTTGAAATGGTACCTGAAGTATTGCTAACGCGGTTCCGGGTACTGTTTCCTGCACGTAGTCTGATTTGGAAGGTTTTAGTTGGTAGGCGCCTGACTAGCAGGTGAGTCCAACATAACTTGATGAGCGTCAACTGGGGATCTGCAGAAATGGACAACACTTCTGTATATACCCTTTTGGACTCGTCATTTATTCATGAGAATTTCCGAGCCAATGAAACACTGCAAGCAGTTTCTTCTAAAAAAAAAAAAAAAAAATAAAAATAAAAAAAAAAAAAAAAAAAAAAAAAAAAGTTAAAAAACGTCTGGCGAGGTCAATAGTTAGTGGATAAGTAGCCAGGATCAAATCCTCGTAATACTGGTTACCCAGACTGAGTTGGGTTAATGTGTAGGTGAACTTAAAGAAAATAGATGGTAAAATTCCCTATGTTAAAGAGAAGTTAAGACAAAAAAATCTGGTGTAAACATCACACGACTTTCCTTATCCCCAAAAAGAAGTCAAAATCCGCCACTGGTGACTCAACGGTATAAGATAGTTAAAATTCAGTGCCAAATTCGTAATCAGCACCTCAAAATCATCGGATTTGATATGTCGCAACCCTCATCTAGGGTGAATAAAAAAAAGTTAGTCCAAGCGGGTCCCCCCAAAATACCGGTAAATTGGGGCCGGGTTCCAAAAAGTTCAAGATATCAAAAAAATGATCAGAGTAAACCCCTATTATTTTTTTAATCCGAGAAAATGTTGTTCTCTAACTTTTTTTTGTATCTTTAACCAATTCTAAGAAGCGGCGGTTGCGGCCAATATTTGCGGCCTTGCGGCCGCATCTTGCGGCCGATTTCAACCAAAAGTTTCGTGGTTCGTCTGGTGTATGAAATTAATTTGCATACCAATTTTCAAGTCTCTAGCTCGTACCGTTCTTGAGATATCCTGTTTACACACACACACACACACAGACAGACAGACAGACAGACAGACAGACAGACAGACGCACGGACCAATGGCTGAAAACAACTTTTTTGGTATCCTGAGGCTATGATTCGTCCAGAAATGTGAAAAACTGGGTAGGTCAAATTTTCGACGAATACAATACTTTCCTTATTATAGGATAAGGAAAGTAAAAAGTGTCTTCTAAATTTATGAGGTCATATCACAAAATCAAAGATGGAATGAGGATAAGATGGTCCGCCAGTCCAGGGACAAACTAGAAACATACCTACTCGAGAGATGTCAGATATGGGTATTTGATCTAGGTTGTAATTGAACTTCTAACCTAGAAGTTCTGAGGTAGGAGCACTTATACGTCTATTGCACTAGCTTCGGAATGGGTGATTATTTCAGTAATCTCTTATTGAACACTCCAAAAATTTACAAGCCGAATTTTGTTCGAACCAAAAAATGTTCCCTTCTAACAACACTCTGGAATCTAGACAGAAAAAAAGAGAACTAGAGATCCTACTTATTAGATTCGCAGAAACAAGTTCCAACTGAAGGCTCTTCATCTGTTCTCCGGCAAATTAATGCTGAAGAGTTCACGGCTTCTGGCGAGATAATAGTACACTTAACTTACTTCTAGGCCAGTGTGATAGCCTGATTGGTCGAGATAACTGGCTCAATATATCAACCAGTTCTTTAGAGCCACGAGCTAACATAATCCTAGGTTTGATCTATGAGAGAGATAGTTCAGGTTAGAGTATTGGAAGCGAAAATTATACACAGGTGTGTATTTTGCCGTTCTGAGCTGAATAAGTCAGATTTTTGTTTTATTTTGGAAGAAGTGATTTTTTGTGATAAAAATCGTTAATTTTAAATAACTGAAGTAGAGCTCTCTACGAATGTTTAATTTTTAATACTCTAGACATAGCCCAAATAACGAATGGACACTTTGATTTTTTGAAGCCATTGTTTATTATTTATTTATTAGATAATAATATTCTCAAATTGAGGATAGTTTACATCACATAAGAGAAAAACATCGAGATAAAATTATATTATTTTAATACACTATTCTAAGATGCTACTACTACTATACTATTAAAGTGAACAGTGTAGATGAACTAATTTCCTGTGTTTGATTCAGGTTTTAATTTATCTACCAATAACTTTCAGAAGTTTGTCATAAGGCATATCTATATCTAGTATTTCGTATTTAGTTTAGTCATAATTTTAACATGCTGAGTAAGAAGTAAGAAGTGAGACGCTTGTAGCTAATTACCTATCCAATAAGTCAACTCAAAAGCATAAAATTCCTTCCTTGAAGCTAAACTAAATTACCCTCAGTTTACCTAACTACACTAACGTAATGAGTCTAATGATAGACCTAGGTAAACATCGTCTAAGCAATCAACACCATCAAATGAGCTGTTTCAAAATACTTCTCAGAGTTGGCAATCCGCTCGATCAAAGATGATCCAAAATGGAAAGGTCACCGTTTATAATTTATGCCCACAGGATAGACAAATAAGCGAGTACACAGATTGGTGGCGGTACAAGTGTATCTGAGTTGCCAATAAATCTTACGATGAGAAGTTATTACACGCAGGTGAGTTGAGTAATGCGAAATGGCTGTTGCGCTCACTGGAAGATACTACTGACCAGGGGCGAGTAATCTTTTGGAGACGTGTGCCACTTTTCACCAGTGTCACAAAGATGGTTATGTTTTCGTTGGATGATCTTCAATGTTACTGTACTGTTGCAGGTTGCAAAGCTTCCACATATCACAGTCCTGAGCTTTTCTCTTTTAGAATCTTCCTTTTCTTCCAATTAAGGTAACTCCCATCCAATCTTACCTCTCTTTCTTAGAACTCTCTAAGGTAACAATCTGTTATTCTTATAGTCCACTGGTTGTATTTCAGTATTGCGAGATGTTCGTTCCATTCTGCAACTTTCAGCAATGCACTACAAACTAATTTGATAAAAAGGGCATCTTGCCGTAAAATGAAGTAGGATTGCCAACCAACCATGCAGAAGAAGAGACCAACCACTCAGAAGGTTGACCAATTGCTGACTCCAAGAAATTTTGGGAAAACGCAAAGTGAAGAAGAAGACTGAAATCTTTCGCGTGGCCCCCAAATAGATGCTTCAGGCCCATGACACACGTGCGAGTTTTAGACTTGACGCCGCGAAGATTCTGAGAAATCTTGCGGCGTCATGTTTCCCTCTCCATGACTCACGTCAGCGTCAAAGTACCCGCCTATCACCGGCGGTCAGTCATGAAATAACAAAATAGAACAAACGAGAAAATCCCCACTGCTGAGAAGGTGTGTTACCAACAATGGTCGTTTGAGTACTGCTATAACACCAAGCGTCTTTTTCCCGCAGCGAGGTGGGTAGCAGGTACTAAGCGTCATACCCTCGCCGCTTTTGATGACGCGGCGGGCAAAACTCGCTACTTTCACTTCGCGCGTCACGTGTGTTTCAACCCTATAATACGTAAGTACCGCTTTAACGCTGCGAGAAACAATCGCGGCGTCAAGCGTCTAAATCTCGCACGTGTGTCATGGGCCTCAAGTTGGCCGCCCCTGCTGTTGAGGATCATTAAAATAAATGATTTGCTCAGATGAATGGTCATGGGAACTGAAACATTAAATCTAAAACCATCAAGAGACGGTGGGTAATCTTTGGCATGAAAGTTAAAGGTCATGTGACGGCATATACTGGTTTTGATGTGCCTCTTATCCAAGCAAAAGGAGGCTGCAAGGACTTTGCCAAAGCTTGGCAGTGGTGTGGTAGCTAATGTTCTCACTAGCTCCTTTCTTACGGACCTCAATAGCTTGATCATTGGCAGTGACTTTACATTATTAGAATAGTGTAAATAAAATTAGGATATCTATGTATCTGGTGTGTTTAATTATTACAAACACAATTCTATAACAATTTATTTTGGATAATCTTTTTTTTCACTTAGGCACTTTAGCCAATCATTATATGGTCGTTCGTACCGACCATATAATGATTGGTTGAAGTGTACATGTAAAAAATAGGATAAGAAAAGTAATATTACAAGAATAACTGAAACTTACCCTGAATGTAGGTAGGATATTATATTGAGGAAGACTGCAAACACAATCAAATGGCTAATGGCCCTGCTTAATCGGTCTGTTAGTGAGTATGCAAGCCATATTCAGTAATTTATTGGAAAAAAACGTATGAATGTGTATAAAATGACAATGGCTCTGATCTTGGTGGACATGACATTTTAAAGAGACGAATGAAGAAAGTGGATCTATTTCATTTGCATTAATTCGAGTTCAATTGAGTAAAAAAATATGAAACAATGAGATTTCAAGATGCAGCGGTTGACCAAACACAGTAAATCAATGTGTACCGTAATAATTAATAAAATGAAATAATAAATATATTTTGGGCGCTCTTCGGCTCTACGCTTCTGAAATTAATAAAAGCATACGCAAACATTAAAATTACATGTTTCATCCACAAGCTCATTTCTATTAAAAGTCCTTGAGATTTTTTATTTATGTCATTTTTCTGTGAGAGGTAGGTATTAAAAAGCGATTAATTTCAGATGCATCTTTTGATTCCTTGGTTTATTTGCGTGTTGTACATGTAACCGGGCAGAGCGTGCCAATTATTCAATTTGCAGAACACTCACTCACGCTTCGTGCAAATGGAATTGCAATTCTGAAAGTATTAGACTGTCGAGATGCAATTATTGATCGTGTCAGGCACCTTTCAGAACTTACCCAACCAAAAACATCAGAAGTCTTTTTCGTGTTTGTGTTTTGGACAAGGTGCTAACTGTGTAATGATTTTAAATTACATCATCACTACTCGTATCATCATCATGTTTAAATAAATAATTATTATTATCATTATTAACCTCTTTCTTCTGCAAATATTTAGCTCATTGTTTTATTTATACAGGGTGGGGCAAAAGTCTGGAAACCCCTGAATAACTTTCGAATGGCTTCTTCGGTAAAATTAAAATTTTGTATGGTAAACCGGGCTAATAAGACCTTCTTTTAGAGTGGGGTCGATTTTTGTTACCGGCTCCCATGTCGGGGCCAGGGGGCCAACTTCATTTTTTAAATACGAACCCCCACCTTGCGATACATTTTTGGAGAGGGCTTTAAATAAGAAATACATTGGTACAAATTTTATTTTTTAAATATTAACTGTTTGCAAATGGCGTCCAACTTTGTGTATGCAGAAAAGTCTGGAAACCCCTGAATATCTTTCGAAAGGGCTTTCTCAGTAAATTTAAAATTGTGTACGGTAATCCTTGGTAATTAGACCTTTTATTAGAATGGGACCGATTTTTTTTACCGGCCCCCCATGTCGGGGCCAGGGAGGCCAACCTCATTTTTTTTAAATACGAAACCCCACCTTGCGATACATTTTTGGAAAGGTCTAATTACTCCGACTTACCGTGCACAATTTTAAATTTACTGAGAAAGCCTTTTCAAAAGATATTCAGGGGTTTCCAGACTTTACTGCATACACAAAGTTGGACGCCATTTGCAAACAGTTAATATTTAAAAAATAAAATTTGCAACAATGTATTTCTTATTTAAAGCCCTCTCCAAAAATGTATCGCAAGGTGGGGGTTTGTATTTAAAAAAATGAAGTTGGCCCCCCTGGCCCCGACATGGGGGCCGGTAACAAAAATCGACCCCACTCTAAAAGAAGGTCTTATTAGCCCGGTTTACCATACAAAATTTTAATTTTACCGAAGAAGCCATTCGAAAGTTATTCAGGGGTTTCCAGACTTTTGCCCCACCCTGTATAATGAATCAGTAGAGAATATTTTTTTTCCCCATTACATTCAATATCAGTTGTTCAAGCGTTAAGACGGTGGGCTTTCAGCCTGGAAGTCAATGATTCAAGTCCCAAAGATGGAGTAATTTTAACAAAATAGAATAACTGCGAATATTAAGAAAAAAGTATACCAATCTTTATACTATGCATTTATTTGAAAAAGGAACTAATAATTGTTCTAATACACCAAGGAGAGCATTTTACTGTCTCCTAAGTCTTCCCATTAGCACACATTCTCCACCGCGGTCTAAAACCCTGGCACACAGAACACAGACCACATAACCTCTTTCATCTTCGAAGTATCTGTAAAAGCTGTACGTGATGTTTTCACTGGTACAACATTCTTGTTTTACCTGAAGACAAAAAAGCACCAATAAAAAATGCCGCTCAAAAAGGTTATCATACAAACCCTAAGAGAGAAAACGTGTATATTTTAATGCTTGTGCCAAATAGAAAGCGAAAACAAAAGGTATCTACTACCTACCTAATAAAATAAATCTGCCTTTGAACCTTCTTTGGAAAGCCGAGAAACCTTTTTACAATTATTACCTATTCTAAATTATGATCATAGAGCTTGTAATCCTTGGTACCTTTATTTGAGGCTCTTTTCTTATATCTATAAATAAATTCAACACGCCTACTGCAATCTCTAATGAGGAGAGAAAATAATTAAAAATGCACTTTAGTTTGTTTTTTGTTGCTTGTGTTTTGTTTTTTTTTTTTTTCAAGGACCCCTATAATTGTGACTCATCAATCCAAGCAGTCCTTTATTAAATTATTTGTCATTTTTCCATGTGCAGTTCTTTAATAAATTTGGTTAACAGTTGAATAAACCTACATCAAATTGCACCCATATGTATACGTTTGGCCACCGCTGTCGCTATCACAGGAAAGGTGTTCACTGTTCAAGAGGGTATCTCCCTATAGCTTTCGTTTAAAGTGGATTAAAGCACCAAAATGTGCATTGCTCTTAAGGGTCTTCTCTTTAAACTTACTACAATATGTTCAATTCACAGTTTTAGGTATTATTACATTTTTTCATAAACTAAATATTTCGTTGAATGCATCAACGGGGGGCATGGTTTCTTGGACTGCGAGAAGAAACTTTAATAACATATATTATGTATCTATCATTAAAGAACTAAGTCCATGGTGGAAAAAGTTATGTGTTTAAGGATCTGAATAATAAAAATCCGAGTGAAGTAAAATTTAAAAACAGAACTGTTTGGGAGAGACTGGATAAAACGCCACCTAAGAGCAGTTTGAGAAGGTAATCTCGAAGAAAAATAATGTCCATAGCAGTGAAGTGTTGAAGACACGGTCTCCCGAGAAAAAGAAACCAATAACTCAGGAAGGTTATATCGAAAGTAATTTACAGGTATTTGTTAGAGAGGGAGAGGGAGCAAGGGAACAATGACTTTGAGGAGTTTGTGTTAAGGTGCGGCGTGAGATCTGTTATTATCAACAATAGAATCCAACTCAGCCCCTGTGGAACGTAAAAAGCAAAATTACAAAGCCATTTGAAATTTGATTGCTCTTATTAGATTAGTTTTTGAATTAACCGATAAAATATTAAGAATCACTTAAAAACAATTACTTCCGAGAAATTTCTAATATTAGAAATCGGAAGTATTGTGTTCGTTTTTGTAAAAAAAAATATTTTTTTGCTCCGATTTCAATTTTTTTCAGATTTCTGGACGTTTCATAACCTCCTGAGCAAATTTGGTTTTGTGTCTGTCTGTCGGTCTGTCGGTCTGTCGGTCTGTCGTTCTGTCGGTCTGTCGGTCTGTCGGTCTGTTAAAACGATTCCTTGTAACGCGCAAATCTCAGAAACTACTCGACCGATTTTGATGAAATTTTGCACACATCTAGGAGACATTCTGTAGATGGTCCCATTTTAAATTCATCGAATTCGTACTAGCGGTTCTTGGTGAAAGAGCCCATGCGCCTGACCACTAACTTTTTACTTAAACGCTTATATCTCGTGAACGGTACACCCGATTTTAATGAAATTTTGTGTGTGTATGCATATAATTGTTTTACATAGGTTGTTTATATATATTTTTTAATTAATTATAATTAGACTCTGATATTTAAGAAAATCCGAAATTTTGGACAAAAAAGTCAAAAAATAAGGACCACGACTTGCCGATACAGAAATTTTTGTGGAATCTAGAATGTAGAAAAAATGATATTCTACCATATAAAACAAATTTGAAGAAAATCGGTGCAGTCGTTTTGGAGATACAAGTAATTTAGTATAAAATCTCAAAATTGGCACGTGTTAACAATGTGAAACAATCACGAGGAAGTATAGAGTCCATAATTGGCAGTGTTTTTTTTTTTTGTGAAAGAAAATTCAGTACATTGTGTAAAAAAAAAAGAAAAACTGATCCACCTAGGTATTATTCTCTTAATATAAATAATTTTTGTCACAAATCCCCTTAATAAGCAAATCACACTCTTGCAGTTGTGAGAGCTATTTGAATATGTTCCATTGAAATAATCTTTTTTTTTTATGAAGCTTGAGGTGCTTTTTATCTTGAACACTCATTTTAATCATCGTGAAAACCTTACAATCGACTTTTATGCTTCTGATGTTTCATTAGATGAGAAGAGACGATGTGCTTCTAGCAGACAATGTTCGCTTGAAAACTCCAGGTGAAAGAGTCTCCAGTAATCAATTGTCGGGCGTCTTCTTTATACAAGTTAAGTCAACAAGAAGACAATGCCCGCACGAAAACTATCTACGATTCTAGCTTACTGCCGTCAGAGATGCATTACCTTCAGCTGAAACCCTCAAAGAGATGAGGAAACCCCGAATTGTAAGATGTGTGAAACCTCCGATTGAAAGATAGGATGAATTGGTGACAAAATGTATAACAAAATGTAACAAAACAAATATTGAAATTCAAAGATTCAAACAAAGATCTAAGAGAAACACCCTCAGCCTTTCTTGGACCTATTGAGAAAGTTGTTGGAGGAAACTCACATCCGACAAAACATGACAGAGAATGTTCAACAGTTCAATATTGATGAGATTTTGATTACTGAAGTCATTAACATCTTGTAACGTAACTTCCGCCCATTCGGAAACTGAAGATCTCTCCGAAAGAAAGGTCAACTCGGAAATCTCTTTAACTTCAAGTTAACGTAAAAGAATGATCGGAATCCTTTGGAAACATCGACAGTGTGTTGAAAAAAAAAAATCAAAATTGTTTATTCAAAAAGGATAGTGGGAATTGATTATTTCCATTCGTATGACATATCTCTAGATAACTTGGATCTAATTTATTCCAAAACCAAGTGGTATCACAAAGACACCGGAAAGCAGCATATGTCTTGGCAATCTCGGCAGTCGACACCAAACAAGGCCAAATTTATGAATGGGACTCGGTCTGGGTGAGAGAAAAAAAGCATAACTTAGCAAGTTAATGAAGAATTTGTTCTCGTGGCTGACATGGCCTACAGACATTCAAGGTTTCAAGATACCAAATTTCATTCATTTGAAGAAAGATTAAAATTAATTTAACTGGATATGGAGCAAGGGAAGGACCACACACAGGCGGTCTATAGTTCTAAGTCGAGCGCCGGAGCAATTATTATCAATTTGTTTCGCGTGGTAATGTTATATCACTAGACTTATTCATTTAATTGGAGTTGGTGAAGATCCTCATCTTGAAATATTTCATGAGAAAGAAATAATACCGAGTTATGGTGCAGTTGAAACCGCAGGATCGGTGTTATACGATATCTCTGCAATACTTTGGAACGTATGACAGAGTTAGATGAACTGTTGAACATCTGCCTGAAAGTAGTCTCTGAAGAACAAAACCTTCTTTGAAAACTTTCTGTCTCTTTCTTTGGGACCTACCTCGTACTCTAGAAGAGAGATTTCAACCCTTACATGAAAAAATCGTGAACCTCTATTTTTTTAATTTTCAGGTTTTCAGAAATATCTTCACATTAATTACAACCTTTTAATTTCTCTTGTATAAAATTCAAAATTGAATTGCCAATTTACTAGATTGAAAACACCATAAGTCCACCTCCATATTATGAAAAATTGACTGTGAAATATTTGCATTTTCTTACGGATTTTTCTTTCTGCTATTGATCTTGATTGTTACAAGGTAAAGCACCTCTAATCTTGAGGCCAAAAGTTTAATACATGTCTCAGATTTTTCTCACGAAGAGTGAGTGACTTGATTTATTTTTCCTCTGTTCAAAAATTCAGCATTCAATTCCCATCTTCTGAATCCATCTCATCAATCTTCAAGACTCTGGTGTGAACCACAGACGAGCCTGCTCAGATATCACGTCTAGCGCGTACCTACACACATGTACTCGCTATTAGAAGGTGTTAAGCCGTGGAACGTTTAATTCTCGCTCTCATTAATAACGTACCAAGTCCTGGGAAAATGTCATCGTCCAAATTGACGGAGCTATTAATATAGCTGTCGGAATGGAGCACGCATGATTCGATTCCTGGGCTCCGTCACGAATGAGTTTTGTTTGGAAACGAATAGAACATTGGAAATCATGAATATGACCTAATTGAGAATGAATATTTATTTTAGAATGGAAAGTATACTTTAGTAAGTTTGTCTTTTGAAGAAGAGTGAAACATCCAATTTAGTGGTTCCGTCAAAAGATTTTATCAACTGATTGAGTGAAAATTGAATAAACTTATTGTGTCAAAAAGAAGTATAGAATGTGGCAAAACGGAAAAAGACAAATCATTTAGCTTAAACCCAACTTAAAATAAAGAGTCGACACAAAAAAGTGGTCCGATTGATGATCTCCTGATTAACATGTCATGCCTTTAAATTGTACATCTTCAACTGTGGGAAAATATTTTGAGGGTATATATCCTTCCATACAAAATACTGGAAAGTTTCTTCAAAGTACGTGATATTGTGGTTGCTAATTCCCTGTATAAAAAAGTTCATATAAGTGGTAGAAGTGAGCTGTGTATAGTTCATGTAAAGACAATATTATATTTAAGTAAAATAGCAGTTTTTTATTAAGAAAATAATAGTTATATAGACACTGTATATATGTATAAAGTGAAGCAACAGGTGATTAACTTTTGGAATGTTTACATCTGGAAAATTGAAATCTTGTCTTTTTGACATTTTCTCTCCACTTTGACGGAACTCTCGGATTACCAAATGTTCCACCAATGTTCTTTTTTCCAAGCAGAGAGGTCATACGTGTCCTGATCTGCTCTTTTCTTTTCTGCAAGAATACTTAATCAGTCTCCTATTATGTTACTTTAGGACATTTATCTAATCATGCAGTTACATACAGGCATGTCTCTTCAAAAGTGGATTTCCCTGGAGTTCATCTGAACCTAAAGAAACTAAGTTATTTCAATCCATAGCATAACATGTTAGGTAATTTATTTTGGTAACAGTTTTTCATAGAAAAAGTTTTGAACAACAAAAATACTCCAGTAATCTCAGAAATATTGTGTTCAAAGTACATGTCCAGAAAGAGAGTATAATTTACACAAGTTGACTGAAAAGAGTAATATTATACTGCCAATTTACAGTTTATTTCCAAAAGAGCTTTTATTTTCTTTTACAATAGCTCTTTTTCGCCGTGTGGTTGTGATTTAGTATGTATAATTCTGATATCGATAGAATTTAGATGAGTCAAGAGAGTATTGCCCAACAACAATATTTTGGAGCCGCAAGTTGTTGTGAGAAGCAAATGAAATCCCAAACTATTGTAATACAAAAATCGATTAAGGGCAATTGATAAAATGTCCATTATTTATACTGAGAACCTTTCTGGTAATAGTCATTCATTGTACGTAAAATTATATCATTGATCATTGAAACTATCATCATACTCATTCCAAGCCTAAATGGAATCAATGGCCATTGCCCAGTGGAATCATCATTATTGTCCATGAGCATCACCAATGTTTTTAATAGCACCTGATCTCGATCAATGGCATCCGGATGCATTCTACTGATCACACTCTGGAACGATTTACTATGAAAATCGATGACCGCATTGATTTGGTTTCTGATTCTTATTTTGCCTGAGGCCAATTTTCCGCTCGGGCGCTTTGAAACTTCAAGCATTCCCATGCGCTTCTAATAGGAATCCCACGGATCAAGACACCATTGAGTCGCTCTTGGAAAATTGATTCTTTAAATTCAATTTAATTTTTTTGATGGGCCGGGGCTTCATTTCATTCAGCATTCATTGTTCAGAATATTCAGCAATCAGAATTACAGGGCAGTGACAAGGCATCAGTCTCTAGAAGATTACATCAATGTTGAAATGGAAAATTTTACTGGACATAGACATTTGGAGAGAAGTTTTGCAATCCCCCAAGTTTATTTCTTGTAATAGTATTCTTCTCTTCTCCTTGGTTCCTCTTCTATTGAAGTTTGGAAATAATTAGGGCTGTGCGATCTTTGTTCCTGACGACTCAAACCTTTAAACCACTCCAAACTCTGTAACCAACTTGTCCTTCTTTTTCCTTTATTTCTTTTCTCACATAATTTGCCTTCTAAAATCAGTTGTAGCATTTTAATCTTTTCCCCACGGATTATATGGCCGAAATACTGCAGCTTTTTAAGTTTTTCACTCTAGTTTTAAGAGTAGAGAAGATCTTTTCACAAGGATTACATTTTGCTTTTGTCTTTAGTGGGTACCTATACATGTTACAAATATTATTCGGAGGCCTTTGAAAGCTTTTAAATGTGCACTCATCTTACAAATAACTCCTACCACTCCATAATATGCTTCAAACATCATCTGCTAAAGACCAATATTGTTGAGAAGTTTTTTTCTTCTTCTTCCTTTATACGAATTATGCTTTAGGTTAAATTTTAGTTTCAAAGTTTGAACATGAGAAGAGCAAACAATCGGGTGCCATGCTTCGTGAGCATCTGCTCGCTACTGTGAAATTCCATCCTCGTGGTATTTAGAAATCGAAATTCCGGTGGCGATTTGAGTACCTTCTACTATTCTTCAAGTGAAATCAGTGATCCATCTAACGTCCGAGAAATGATCTGATTGCGATGGTTTGAATTGTTTTCATGTTCAGTGATGAGATGATTTTATACTTGAATTGGCATGTGGATCATTGAAATTCAGTAATAGTTGATGTACATATGAAATGGGAAGTACTAAAGAAAAAGAGGAAGACCAGGAATCAGATGGACTTTGTGCAACTGTGCATGCAGGCATGAGAACAGCTGGCACAGAACCGATAGCATTCATGAAAACCGTTCAATTTAGAGACATTATATTACCAAGGCAAGACATTAACTAAGATATAATTGGAATTAGAGAAGTTAGTACTAGTAGTTAAGAAATGAATCTAATAAAAGTTTATGTGTTCATTGGAATAAACTTTTCATATTTTTACGGTAATCTAACAACAAAACATACTATTTCAATAGATTTGTATATAAAAAAATCTCACAAGCCACGCTTAACACATCTTTTGCCTGGTGTAATCTCATGGACATCACCTCCGGCAATTCTACAACGAGCCATTTTTTTGAGCGACTGGTATTTCAAATATCAAATATCATCAGCTTTGTTTCCGCAGGTCTCTGATTACTTCAACTTTGACCTTTTAGAAGTCCGAATCATCAAGAAGTTTTTGCCTATTGTGATAAATTCTACTGCTTTCACCATTCCGAGTAGCCCCACCACCTGAGAGCGGTTAGTGTCCAGACTCGAACTTGTTGAACTATTTTATTAGTATTTATTCTTTTCGAGTCCTCAAGCATGTGGTTTGGAATATTTGCTGTATCTATTACAAACGAGATTTGTGTTGCCACGTGCAAGTCTCAACTGCCACGCGTGTACGAGATTTGCCTCCAAGTGAAATATAAACTACTACCTCAGAACCAAGCCCTCGCCGAGAACTGAAACTTGGTGCTTGGGAATAATCTATTTCTTTACCGAGGGCATTACGATGGTTAATAGGTACCTGCCTGCATGCCTGGTTCTACAACGCTGACTAGATTCGAAGAAATGCCTGTGATAGTTCTAATATTTATAATAACAGGGTGTAGTTACGGAGCGCTCTGATATGTTGGCCCAGGAGACCGCACAAGACGATCATTAGTACGGCGGCCGTGCGGGTCACATTGTCAGATGAAACCATCAAAATATTTGAGATCTCAATTTGGTATCGTAATTTTTATCTCGATAAAAATGTGGAAGATTAGAGAAAGGTTCCCAAAGATAACATTAACTGATACGAAAGCCAAAGGGGTATCTAACTATTGTTAATAACGGATAAAAAGGTTTTCGCTTGGTTTCATAACAAATAATGGTTACCTAATATAAACAAAAGGTTAATGTATAATCAAAATAGAGCATTTATGACGAGATCAGGTAAATGCCAAACAATGAAGTTGGCTCCCTAGGAAAGATTCTAATCATGAAACCAATCTGAAATTTGAGAATACTTTGAACATAATATTAGACATTGATTTTGCTTTGAAACAAGGTTTGGCGGCAGACTTTATTGGAAAGTCCTGGCTCCTCCTAATGGAAGGTACTTAGGTACCTATCATAAAATCCATATGTACTGACCTCAAGTTTACCCACAACAGGTACTAACCCATAGACAAATCTAGAGTAAAGAAGGATTTTAATGATTTTGGAATTATCTCTTTTATGGTGTCAATAGGGTAAGTTAAGTAAGACGCGATTTTCTAAAACTTCTTTTATCTAACGGAAAGGTGCACCTAAATTCAATCTATTTTTAACATTTTGTGTGGCCAATGAGAGTAACAATCAATGTTTAAAGAGCCTTCAGGGTCCAAAGGAGTAGAAAAGTCTTTTAAATATTTTTACAACCCATTGTAATCATTGTTCAGGAAACCTTCCACATACAATGTTCAAACGTGTACCTGCCTGATATATTGCCCATATATTTCACTTCTGCATGTTTCTGACTTTTGGCTTCTTTGCAGTAGCAATTAACAATGTTGCTTCAAGTCTGACTTTGGCAAGAAATGATTAAAAGTAATTAGGTAAGCAACTCTGTGTTTCTGAAACCAACTGCTTTGGTTGCGTTTTTGTTTATGCCAAACATACCTTCAGTTAGAAATTTATGACCAAAACAAGCCGATTTTAATTATTTAGGTTTGACTTCAATTTACGTACATGAAAAGAGCGGTGCTTGTATGCGATATCAAGTCTGCACGTGAGTTCATGAAGTAGATTTTTGTTTAACCTTTTTGTCCAGCTTATAGATAGGTATTACTTGTTTGACACTTCTTAATGTTTTTGATTCAATGCCGAATTGACTAACATCAATAATAATGTTGAAGGCTCTGAATTTACTTTCTAGATATTATTTATAAACCACCCATCTCTAATGCATAAAATAAAACTATAACTACCCTCCCTTGGTAGCCATAATTTTCGATGAGGATCATTATTAGTAAATAGCTTTATAGTTTTATTCATACAAATCTGTGCATTATGTTAATTTTAGACATTGTTCCTCAATAACTTGAGTTCGTGGCCACATAATTATAAGACTCTGAGGGTTAGGTGGTAGAAAATGCTTTGAGCATTAACCTCGCCTCGTGGTTACCTTCCACTAAAGTGTTATTATTAGTATTATTATTATAAGACACGTAAGAGTTAGCAATTGGTAAAGGGTGATCCGGGTAGCCTTCAATTATTACATTTTCTCTCTTAATATCGAATGTTTCATTATTTTTATTCACTAAACTAAAGTTATTTTCTAAGCTACTTCCGCCATTGTCGTAAATTTCAAACTGCATACATATCATAGGTTTCATTTTGTCAAAGAGCGCAATTCTGTTTTCAATCTTTATGTATCTTCCCTGGAACATTGCTATTATGAAGGGCTTTGGTGTCCGATACGCAAGTGTTGGATCTTTAATGACTTGGTTTTAATGTCTTTCCACGTCCCAAGCAATTTTCTACCGCCAAAGCTGCAAAATAATTTACAGTCGGTATTGTTCCTATGTGCGGGCATGCCAATACACCTCTACCGATGCTAATAATAGACTAGAACCTGCGGTTTTCATACCTTTTCAATCGGCTCCATTGATTGAGTAAAGGAAAACAGCTGGAACATCACAATTCTCTTGGTAAAAAGATGTGATAGCTTTGTTCTTGTTTGTTCAAATTAATAGATCTACATGAACACATTTAAAATATGAAATCTATTGCATCAGTATGGAAAAAGGATGAACTCTTAGAATGATAATGATATAGGTATGAATGAAACATTACTGTTTAGAATGAATATTCATGTAGTATGAACGTTGGACACCTTATACCACATATTTGTAGAATAATTGGAGTGAACCATGTTCTTTGATCTTTCTAATACAACAAATTAGTTGAATATATCATTTTCAGAATTGATTCTGAAGCTATTCAGTAAAAAAGGAGAAACTTAGGATTTTCCTATCATGGTGACAAGTTGCAATGCTTTTTAGATTTTTTTTTTTTTACTAATTCATTTTCTATGAAACAAAAGCTATTGTAATAATATTTTTTTTTTAAACCTCAAACCTCAGTCCTTTTCTAAGAATCTATTTGGCAAACCCATTTTCTAAGAACTTACTTGGTGAACGCTTAAAAATGTTTCCATAAAATCATCACAGGAAATGATAACCGATGCCAATTTGCCAATTTAAAATGTTTGTGGTTACACTGGTTAAAACACTGAGGTCTTTCCGGTTCTCATCATCACTGTCCTCTGATTACAGACTATGCCGCCTCTTGATATTATTGATCATAACCCTCTCAACCTAGGAATATTAAGGCTGAAGCCTGGAGTAGAAGTAATGCATTCTGAAACCAATGAGATTTGACACAAATGTTTCTATGCATCTCTTGGTTGATATGGTTTTATTTTCGCCTCAATATAGCATACTACATATTGTTTTAGTGGGTTCTCGTTTAAAACAAATGAAAATAAATCTTGAGATAGGTAACTTTAGAAAAAGGTCAGTGAAGAGTATTAACTTATTTTAGTCTTTGTGGTTGGTATAATAAAAATAAGAATTGCTTCAGCCACACAGAGATATGTTGTATAATACGCACGTTGCATAGAATAGTGTCACATCTCATTTTTTCCCCATTTGGGATTTTTGTATCGCTAAAACAGCAAAAGGTCTCCTGAAAGTTAAGGTTTTGAGATGTGACACTGTTCTATGCAACGTGCGATATGAGAAGGTTGATAAAAGCATATTTATCACATCCCAATTGTATCTACTCAACTATCAAAATGTTAATTAAAAAGTAAAAATAAATTGAATATAAATATTTATGGTATTAATAAATGTAATTGAAACGGTTTGAAGAGGATACATTAAACTTTAAACGAATAACCTGATTTTAGAATTACACTTATGAAATTAAGAAAAGTAGTTTACGATGGCCAACGATGTGCATCAATAATTTATAACTAGGTATCTACTTGGACTACTTGGCTTCATACATGCATTACCTGAAACTTTTATTGATAATCTCAATCAGCATTTCGACAGATGCTCTTTTGACTACCAGTTGGTCTATTGAAGCTTTCCTCAATCGACTGGAAACGTTGCAGTTGGACGTTGTGTTGTAAGCAACTGGTTCCAATCAAGTGAACAAACTGACCAAGCATGAAGCTTTGAAAAGGTGACTTGAGAGAAATGAAACGGGGAAAAATTGGTACTTTTAGATTAATTTAGATCTAAATGACGGCAGTGATAGTCTCAATAACGAAAAAGTAAGTAAAATAAGTCTGAAAAACGAAAAATGGTCCATAAAGAAAATAAAACAGCTGTTTCAATAAAAACAAGACAAATTTCGTTGTTAATGAAAAGAGATGCAAAAGAAATCTACAAAATATTCGCATTTAATTTCAGAAAGACAACTTTTTGAGATTCAGCTGCACTCCCACAAAAAAGTCCCAGACATTTCACCTGACAACTCTCCTATCTCCACAGGTATTCGGATGTACAGCGACCAGACGACATGCAAGTACAATTTCACTTCACTTGTCATGTTCGAGCGTACAATAAATCAAAACACAAGTCTGCACACAACGCAGAGAACAAAGTCGGAGATGTTTATCTGCTAGTAATCGGGGTATGGAAAAAGAAGAAACTGCATCACATAATCTTCATGTCAAAACGGATGATGACGATTGCTGTTTTAGGCAAGTACATGACATCGAGTACCGAGGTATGCTGTTCCAACTGTGGTGTTTACATGATCAACATTTCTTTTGAAGACGTTGTACCCGTCTCTTGTTTGAATTCTTCGCTTTATGCCATGACCATATTCAATTGACTTGTCAGCCAATGGCAGTACATGTTTGAAGACGACTGTTGTATCATTTACAGTCCTAGACTTGGAGGGTATTTGAAAGGGGAGATCAACCTTTTATGGCATATATCTTTAGACAAAATTTATCATATAGCATTATGCAATATTATACTGAAGTCTTACCTGTTAAAGTTGAGTGAATTTCTCAGGTATACTGTAACAAGAATAATTTTGACTAAAAATAAATCAAATGAATTGACACACAAAAAATGATCTCCTACATGTAGTATACATTAATTATTATTATATTTCTTGAATTACGTTCTGTACATTGAATGAAAATGAAAGCATAATCAAACACCTCGGACGAGGTGTGAAGAACGCCTATACAAAGAAAGAGATAATATTCTAAAGTAAACCCTTCCTCTTTGATATAATCAATATTTTTTATGTAATAGATTCGGAAGAGAATGCCGTTGGCATTAACACCGCCCTTGATCAAGTTTTGTTTTCTTAATTTTAATATCTATGTATGTATATATTCTATGTCATTATTTTGTAAATGAAACTTGATCCAACTTGTTTAATAATAATAATAGATATATTATTCTGTTCCGCAAAAAAATATTTGTAATTAAAAAAATGGTCATTTTAGTATCATTTTACTACATTAATATTGTTCATAAAATTATTACAAGTTATGGGTGATAAAGAAGACAGTCCACAGTTATGACAACCAGGAAACTCAACTGTTGTAAATTTCATGTTGGTCACAGAGGTAATGTCTGTAAGGCCATTCTACAAAGCAAAGCCATTCTCTTGGTTCCCACCTCCCATTACTCATCAGTCTAACTATCTTAGGACCTAATGATGGCGGTCTTGTTCATAATCATAGATGAAATCCTCGACTTCGGTGTTCTTTGTACTACCGGGGCGGTACGTCCGACCTCGTTGGTGTGCCAATTGATCTCACACAATCACAATAGTTGTTAATATCACTTCAGGTAGACCAGGTCCTCGGTCACAGAAGACCTCCGCAGATAATTTCCTCGGTTCTTTTTGTGTCACAAATTTCTCATAATGGATTATTATTTGGAAATCTTTTGTGAGACATTTAAAATTGTTAGACTTTGTTAGGCTTTGATATGCCGCGTCCATTGACGATAACTGCTCGGAGTTGATTACAGTGGCGAAACTAAATGTTGAAATTAAATTAAACATTTGAATTTTAAAATTAATTCCACACACTCAATAAAACTTCTGTCAAAACAAAAATTGAGCAACAAATAGGTACTTTTAATTTCAGCAAACTTCAGGAACTGAAGAAATCAACAATTCTATTGCAAAATGTCTAATAAAAGCATACTTTTAGTTCCCAGCCTGCGGAGGCTGCATCATATGGAAAGATGGATGGACATTGTTGTTAAATCTGAGTACAATAATAATTCTTAAGATGTTTGAACTTGTTAGTTTCATTGCGGCTCCAAGTTCGTATTTACACGTTCAACATAAAAAAATACCAAGGTAAACTTGATTGATATTCCTTTCCTTCGATGCTCTCCACTGATTCAAATCCTCCAGTCAGAAATTTCATAGGCTGAGTCGTGATCTTCCAAAATAATTGAATTTGATGGTCTCCGTACAAAACCAGTGTACCAAATGAACGACCAAATTAGGTAAGAAGATAGTCACAGGGTACTTGGGCTGCAATTATTCCCACAAGTTGAAGAGTAATAGAAGCGGTATTCCTTTGTTTGAGAAGACTACTTCGTTCCTTTGGGGGACTTTTGAGGTTTACATCGATCACAATTATTACGCTCAATTTGAAGTTAAAATGACCTTTTAATTCAAATTTGATCGTTTGTTCACTTAACGCCGGGAAAATCTTTTGATGTCCCTTTGTATGGAGTACCGCCGACTGAAGATAGTAACAATTTGTGGTTTCAAATCTTTCGTACTAATTTGTACTTTACCGATAACCAATCTTGAGTTGAATATTTCTTACATGGTGATTTTCTTTTACCAGAACCGACATTACCCCAAATGAACAAATCGGAATGTTTGTTCTTTCTCCCTTCTATTGTACCTATCTCAGGAACATATTATCAGATACTTACTTACCTCACTAAACGGTAGTACAGCAGTTTGTGACTATCGGCTTCCTCAACATAGAGCTATACTAATACCAACTCTTATAATCAGACCTAATACTGCTGGTATAATTATTATGTAGGTACTTGGTACTTGCATCGCGGAGATTCTGATCAGATACTTTGACCATAATAGAAGTCTTATCTGAAGTTGGCTTCATATCAGCTTGATTTTGAATTTGGATTGACAATATGTTTGCATCACATGGCCTTCTTCAGTAATTTCGATACCTACTTAATTAGTGTAAATCAAGTCTGCATGATCCCAGATTACCTTCTAGCGAGAGAGTTACCTGCTGAATGTTGAATGTGCGATATGCACACTATTAAAAGATTGATTTACCAATCGAACATGGCCATGTACCATAAACTGTTTGTTAAATAAATGTATGTATTGTAGGTGTGTTATGTATTTATACTCATATATTTCACATTCAACTTATATGTAGTGTACCTATGGATACAATTTTAAACTTGATATACGGAGGCCACAGTAAAATCTTTTAACTTTTTCCATATTGAATAGTAAATACCAATTACTTTTGATATGGTTTGGAATACATCATTCTTTTCAATAGCCACTCTTACCATATCCATTAAAAGGCGAACAGTTTCTGACGAAAAAAAAAAAAAAAAACAATAACCAATAATATAAATGATTTGATTCATTGTGACGAAGAAATAAACCGTGTACAAATTATTAAAAATTATATATATTATAAGAAATATTATATCTATAACTTGTTACATACATGAGGATAAAAAATTGAAATTTAAAACTAGTTTTGAAATCATGGCATGGGACACCTGCTTTGTTTTTTAGAGTGTTCAGTGCTTCTCTTGGGTTGCGTTTGGAACCTGGGATTGGTTTGGCTTTGTTTTTGAGTAAAGAACAGAGTCTTGAGTCTTGCTGGGAGCAATTTATTACAACAGTGTAAATCACGGCGTGCACCTGCCCTTCTGTAGGCGGTGAACATTGGCTGCAGACGGTGAACTGCGAATCTGTTCTTCGAAGTTCGAGTGTTTCATTAGTGTTGTGTTATGCGAGTTTTTCTTAACTTTCAACTCTTTTCGTTTTTTTTTCCATGTAAAGTTAATTCAAGAAAGTGACAAACTTCCATTTTGCAATCTTATTAGACCTTGAATTTTAATTACACTGGGTATTTATAATTTTATTTGAAGATGACTCTTTTTCCAACCTCTAAACACAAATCAAGTAGCATTGTGTTTAGAGACTATTTAGAGGATAGTGCGTCTATGTCTGAAACTTTCCCTAAGTGACTGGATCGTTTCGTTATTGGTGGTCCAATGTTTAGTCTTGTAGGATTCCTAAGTTTTGATCAAAATCAAAACATGGATTATTCTTCGCAATTTTTAAATCTTGACCACTTAGGACACTTAGTAATGGTACTGACACAAATGCTGGTTTCATGATACTTTTAGATCCTTCTGTACTTAAAATTTCAAGAGAAAGACCAGCCTTTATATGGAAGGATCCAACTATAAAAGATGCTGGAAGGACGTAGCGGCGAATCGCACAAGATAGAAAATTGTGGAGTAGTTGCGACATGCATCAATGATCAATAGAGACATTCCCCTGTATCCAATGATGAGATCACGGGTCCATCAGGAAATCGAGGTAAAACAGGTTTTATTCTAAACGTAAAAGAATCTGTGGTACGATTGTCACTATATTTTCTTCCTCTTTGGAATGATGGATATGAACGAATTAGGACAGAGACGAGTAACTCAATCCTCAATCAATTTCACCTCAAACAACCAATGTTCACGTGGGTCCTCTGTTGTGTTCTTTCAACTTTCCCTCTATTTTATCTTTATCAAGCATAAATATTTTAATAAGGCATTTACTTGTTTCAGGGGATTGTTCTTAAGCATTGAGAATCATTATCTCTTTTGTTTTTTAATGTCTCCTCTATTAAGAAGAAAAAAAGAAGATAATTAAGGATTTAAGACACTCTTGTAAAAAAAACTCTTGAAGAGTAGAGGGATCAAGTGCATATAATTATTTTAAGTGTCTAAAAATCAGGTTATTACAATTTTTAATTAATAGGATTCTATTATTTACGTAACTGAAGGATATATCGTCTGCCAATTCGGTCTTTAGCTAATGGGTGACACTTATTTGTGTACATAAAACCTTACCTTTTGCCCATTTGCGCTCATTTCTGGCGTGTATTTTTCCTAGATTTTTTCGTCATGCTGTGCGCAATGGTCCTCCTGGCCCATTCGGCTCAAAGCGAGAATTATTTTACTCATCGATCAACTCATTCATTCAACTCAATGGTCTCGTTATTTTTCCCTACGAGTTATGTATACAGGGTGGACCAAAAAAACGTTAACACCCGTTAATGGTAGATTACTGACGACATTTCCAGCCCGGATCAGCAATTCTTTTTTTCGGATTCGCCTTCGTAACTGCACAAAGTGATTTTTTGCAACTTTCTAAAAAAGTCCGACTTTGTCTTATTCTTCAGGTCAGTACTTTTTTCCTGTTTAAGATGAGTTGATTCTGAACAATTCTGCAGAAAGTCAACAAAATTTTGATGTTTCTAGTCACACTACTTTGTTTTTTACGGTTTGGTTTGTCATATTTTTTTACACCTGAACAGAAAAAAAAACACACGAAAAATCTTTTTTACTAAATAAAAACACTCGACATTTGTCCGAACAAATTTTGGCACAGACACGGGCAAGTTTGATAAAAGTTGGCGGCCAACCCAAGGATGCTAAAAAATAATTTTACGATCTTTTATCACGTGATCTTCTGGGAAAACGAACCAGGTAAGTCTCAAAAAATGATGTTCAAAATCTTAAAAGTGTTGACCGTGTAGGGTCGTCTTGTACTCAAAGAGTAATTAGCTATTTATGTCTGATAATTATTTTCCTTGGAATTAAAAAAAAAAAAAATTAGCTAAAAAATAATTTTAAGATTTTTTATCATGTGATCTTCTGGGAAAAATTATTAGATGTTTGCCAAAAACTCTTCAAAAATCCTAAGAGTTTTCTAGCTGTAGACTGTGTAAGGGCGTCTTGTATTGTTTACAAAAATTGTTTACATTGCTTTTTTTGAATACCGCGGTCTCACATGCCTTCATCAGCCAGTTTAGGAAAATTCAAATAATAATTTTCGTGCTTTTCAGATTGTCAGTGGTGTTAGGTAGATGTGGTAGGGCTAAGAGTGTTAGTCGCATGACCGAGGTTCAATTCTCGGCGGTCAATATTATTTTGATTATCAAAAAAAACCCCTGAGAGACTGCCTTGATAATGTAAGGATGGTTTTTCTTATGCTTCCCTACGAGAGAAAAAAAAACTAGCGAATTTTCCTAAGGAAAATAGAGTCTATAAAATGAAGCCAGGTAAATCATAAACAATACTAATTAAATAACAAATATTTACCGATTGCCAAAGCTTAATAGAAATCTTGAAAAAAAAATAATATAATATTTTGTAAAATGAATAAACTTTTGCAGTCTTTATTATGTATTTTATACTATTTTGATAGAAACAAAAAGGTATTTTAAAAAACATTTTGTGTTAGTATGTTCAATGAGAAACGATTAGAAGCGCACGATTAGCTCAGTCACTTGCCATGCGGAAGATCCCACCCGGGTCCGAACGCTAGAGCCCGCAAAAAATTCATGACTACAAAATATAAAAAGAATGTTGCCATTTTTTATTTAGCCATAGTACACACTATGGATTCTCCTCACATAAATTTTTGAAATCAATGGTGACTTTAGTACTTTAGTTCTAACTCAGAACTGTCCCTCTACGTTCTACCTTCTTGCCTCTCTTTCTCTTTCGCTCTCTCTCTCTCTATCTCTCTCTCCCTTCTCAATTCCCTCAGAGGAACTGTTGGAAGTGGCGTCCACCTTCCTGGATGCAAAGGTTAAACCTCTTCATCATGTTCCGTCGAATGCTGCGGAAGATTCCAGGTTTTCCCATCAGGTCATCGAATGCCAACAGGATTCTTGCTACCAGATTCTGCTACTCTTGCGTCTCCACTGTAAACTATGTTTTTCACGTGATCCCAAATGTTCCTGTTGGCAGTTCCATATGCTAAATGCATATCTGCCATTTCAGCATCCGAATAATAATAATTATGTAACTTTTACTAAAAAAAACTCAAGAAGTTTAAAGATAATATTTCAAAGAATGCAGAAAAATATGCTTGAAAACTATCATCGAGAAACAAACAATCATCAATTTGACTGACCTTTAATTAATTCCAAGGAAAATAATTATCAGACATAAATAGCTAATTACTCTTTGAGTACAAGACGACCCTACACGGTCAACACTTTTAAGATTTTGAACATCATTTTTTTAAGACTTACCTGGTTCGTTTTCCCAGAAGATCACGTAATAAAAGATCGTAAAATTATTTTTTAGCATCCTTGGGTTGGCCGCCAACTTTTATCAAACTTGCCCGTGTCTGTGCCAAAATTTTCTCGGGCAAATCTTGAGTGTTTCAAAGTGTAAAAAACTTACATGAGAATTTTTTTTCTATTCAGGTGTCAAAAAAGATGCCAAACCAAACCGTAAAAAACAAAGTAGTGTAGGTAGAAACATCAAAATTTTGTTGGCTTTCTGCAGAATTGTTCAGAATCAACTCATCTTAAACAGGAAAAAAGTTCTGACCTGAAGAATAAGCCAAAGTCGGACTTTTTCAGAAAGTTGCAAAAAATTACTTTGTGCAGTTATAAAGGCGAATCCGAAAAAACGGATTGCAGATCCGGGCTGGAAATGTCGTCAGTAATCTACCATTAACGGGTGTAAACGTTTTTTTGGTCCACCCTGTATACAGTGTATATGACTCATAGGGCCACATTATCAAACGAGATTAAAGTTCAGCCAAGCCAGACACGCCCTCAAGTCGGAGTTTAAACCAATCACAGCGAATTATAGCCTGAATCAAGGGATAGTGTCCTCTTAGATTATTTTTTATGAATCTAATTACGTTTTATAATAAAATTCGGCTCTTGGACTCACAAAACGATTTCAATTGACTGAAAGAGTGATTTTTTTCGATCTAAAATTCTAAAGATTAAACTTTTTGACTTGAAAGAGGTCAAAAGACTTTTTAACAAAAGTCAAAAGACTTTTTGACAAAAGTCAAAAGACTTTTTGACATTTTTTTAAAACAAATATCGACTCACTCAGCTTAATGATCATATATCTCGATTGAATTCAAACATTCCCCCGTCCAGGCAGATTCAGGATAGATGAACTTTTTTTACCTGAGAAAATGCAGAAGCAGAATCGCCTCAAGACGAAGGATACAATTCGCAATAATAATAATACTAGGTAATAATGATAGGAATACCAGAATATTAATAATTGCTTTGGATTCGCACATACAATCAAGGTCGTTTATATTGTCACTTCATAAAATGTAATTATGGCTAGCTGGAATTTTACACAGAGAGTGAGCAGGAAGGGAAGAGGCTTTACAAGAAACAAGAATAGTTTATAGAATATGACTGTATACATAGCTATAAGAAATGTGTACTATGTAGCCATTAAAAGATGTGACAGAAAAATCGTCCACTTATAATCTGAGGAGTAGTTTATCTATTGTTATAGTAAATAAAGTACTTTATCATTATAACATGAGTGTTATATTGGATGGAGTGTTTTATAAAGAACGTGACTTGATACTACTGAAAGTCGGTACCTGTCACCTAGTAGTATACTCAGTAAACTCCACCCTATTATGTAGAAGACCGATCTCTGAGTGACTCCAATGAAATGACGTAAGAAGGGATATAGTCCCATCCAATGATGATGGGAGGTGAAATGATTTGAATACACCTGTTAATATGTACGGATGACTCAAGTTAAGTAACGTCGAGTAGGTATGTATGAGAGAACATGGTACCTATTATGGCAAGAATCCATTTTTTGTCAGAAAAAATTATTGAAAGATTGAAAAAATGCTGTTGTGCCTTACTACTGAGGGTATATGAGTAATTGAGTATAGGAGTCGCTGGGACAACTGCAGTCGCTCAAAGGGAAAGTTATCTGACCACCAAATGGAGAACTTAGCTGAACATTGAATGTAGAGTTGCCTGACCACCAAATGGAATGTTAGCTGACCACCAAATGGATTGTTAGCTGACGAAAAAATGGAGACTTATCTGACTATAGCTGACAATCAAATGGAGTTAGCTGGCAACCACGTTTGATGACCGAAAATGGAGACCAAACCTCTTGGAAGCGACGTTAAATCCCAAAAGAAAAGAAGGAGAAAATTAAAATTAAATTTACAAATGACTTGTATAACTTGCTCGTACATTACAGTGAAAGTAGACTCAACTTCTTTAGAGTTGACTTTTGATCCCTTTATAACAAACAGACTTGACATAGAAGAGTAAAGTTTACTCAACTCTAGTGCGCGAACACAGCGGAGCCTACATCCTGGACCCTAATTCTAACAAGAATAATTCTATAGAGAACTGAATGTTATGATCACAATGGGCCCAGATTCAAGTCGAACTGTGACTGAAAACCTACAAACGAATAACTACACTACAATCCATGATAAATTTCTGCTTTTCAAGGGTCATTTTATTATGATAATTTTAGTTGAAATGAACCGTCATGGCGGTTTAGCTGCAAAAGTCTCTTATATTTTTCTAAAAAATTTCAAAAAGCATTCTTGATATACCTACCCTAGCATATTCTTTTATTTTTTTAGTAAATGATTTTCAAATTAATGCCTTCGCTCTTCACTTTGCTCAATAGCCCATAAAAGATCTTATTCAGTTTCCAAGTCACGCCTTTACGCTAATCAATACATATTTAGGGGTCTATCAATTTCAGATCATTAAATTCAATATTTTGATTCTACAATTACTTGGAGTCCCTTTTTTATGTTCAAAAAAGAAACATTTCAGGTTCTGGGGTAATTTGATGCCTAATGAGCGTTTACATTCCACCTATTACAGTCTATTAATTCTATCACTGTCGATTAATTTTACCAGGTCTATTAATCCTGTTTAAAAAAAGGTTTTTACTTTATTTTCCTAAACTGTCATCAATATTTAAACTCTATTTCAGGTAATTTAATCCAGGAACCTATATCGAATCCGTCGTATCACATCATTGGCTTTACGTCCCTTGCCTTTTCAGTAGAAGACATGACAGGGGAAAAATGTCTTCAGCTTTTCGGAGCCTAAAAGTCAGAGAAAAAGGTCGAAAAAATCTATCCTTGTGTTGATTTACAGATATCGATTTGTAAATGACATGGTTTTCAGTATGAATTATTAGTTTTTTTTTTATCCACAGACACATTCGGTCATTATAATGACTACATAGAAGTGGGCATATATTTTGGTCCTTGCTTTGGCAGAGTAAGAGGGACGAGTTGTCACTGTTTGATGAAGGACGGGCTGGTTAGGAACCCTTCAAAATGAAATTGGTCATTATAGGGATTACTGCTATGGACCTATGGAGGTTAGGTGAATTGATAACCTTTTCAGAACCGTGTCGTCATGAAGGGAAATCGGTAAGTGTTAGCATCTGACAGAAAAGCAGAGGGCGTGTACCTTGAATCTATTTTTTGCCCTAAAACTGCCAAAATGCCCTAAAAGAACTAGGTACCTGAAGAGTTTTATTAGAGCTGGAAAAAGCTCTTTTGAGATTCGAGTATTTCCATGAATCTTGGGGGTCTTAGTTCTTTGGGAGTGGAAAAATACACAAGAAAGTTATTCATTGTTACATCAACACAACACCATCTCAAAAGTAACATAAGAATTCACTCGCTACCTGTGTAGGTACCTATAACTTACTAGTTTTCGATAAGATATTAAAAAATCTTCGTTTTTTTCTCCACATATTCCCTCTTTGACAGCACCTCTGAGGCCTCTGACCCAACCAAGACCCCCGCTGCTACTAATATTTCTGTTGAAACCCTGCTTCTTATACGATCATACAAGTCATACATAGAGAAGACCTACCTAGAAGGTACATAAATTGTCTAGAAATTAGAAAATAAAGTCAAACAGAATAGCATGAAGGCTTAGCAGGAGGTAACGCACGCGAGAGACTTGTATGGCAGTCTAGGTGGCTGAGAAGACAGCGTGTCTGTCTGGGAATCTAGAGGTCTCAGGTTCGATCGCCTTTCGGAACAAATCTTTCTGTAAAAATGTTGGTTTTCGTATATATTATGCATTTTAACATTAAAATTATGCATAACTACAAATTTCAATGTAAAGGTTTATGTTAAGTTGTTAACATACATAAAAATATAAAAGTAAAATTGTAATGCCTAGTGTTTTTTAATACAACTCGTTTTATTATTATTATTGTTTATTCGTATTTAAGCATTCATATCCGCTATGAATATAAACTTCTTGACCTGAGGGGTCATTAGATCCTGTCCAGTTTTCAATATCATGTTCACAAGTCATCACTTGGTATAGATAATTATCAACTCTGTTCTCCCGGTAATCAGCAGGGCAGGGGTTCATGTATACATTTTGTGGCAAAACATTTTTAGGCAAAATTAATTTAATGATTTTTTTTTCAAGTGTGTTGAATCTTAAGAGTTTACTTACGGGATCGATAATCAAGGCTACGCTCTGGTAAATTTGAGCTTGGTGGTTTGAGTTCCGAATATGACGAATTTTCGGGGTAAATTGAAGTACATTCTGACACAATCCCAGAAATTGACACAATTCACCCTCCGTATAGCTTGATAAATAAGGCGGCGGACTTGTGATCTGTAGGTCGGTGCGGTTCAACTCCTAAGTTAAATAAAGCAAAGCGAGTTTGAGTAGTTGTAATATAATGTCATGATTAACACAAATTCAAACAGTTAGGTTAGGTATTATTGATAACTAAATAGGTAGGCTGTACCTTATTGTAACAATATGTTGGCTAAGTCAGGGGTTCCATGTTACTGCTTTTGATCAGTCTTACGAACTGGGCCGCTCATTATTAGTAGAGGTATACCCAAAGAATTCTCCCAACTTGGTTTACGTTGACACAAAAAGTCCAAATTTAATCTTCCATCTGATAGTGAAATAAAAATATCCCTACCCATTTAGGTTCCAAGCGGTTTAGAGCGGTACCTTTGAGAAATCTTCTTGACTCTGCCGAACGCTCATTTAATGGCCTGGCATTATGAATGTCTACATTAATATTAAAGGAAGAATTATAGCACCAGCAGAGCGGTCCACTAAATGATCCTGTCCCCAAGACGGGTGCTCCCATTTATCTTGGCATTGCTTGAGCTTTGGTATGTGATAGGTATAATTGTATACAGTCAGATATACCTTGAATGCTGTATGATCCAGTGAACTATGGGATTTGTAAGACTGATTAATTAGATTCATATTTGGGATGATACTATAAGGAAGGCTCTTTGTGCTATGTCACTCTTCTAGACTTGGCTCCTTAAAAGCAGTTTTCTGATTGTAATCATCACTAGCACCATAACCTGTAACACCATCACCTTTTTTAAAATTGGGTTTAACGTCGCTTTCAATTGCATGGTCATTAGGGTGGCCCTTAGCTATAGAGGTGAGAAAAAAATCCGAGTATTTTTCTGAGCTCCCCCCCTCAAATGGTTCCAATTCATAAAAAAATGATACCTATAAAGTTTTAGCTCGATCGGAAATTGTTAACACGTGCCGCCGGGAGCTTAAAGTTTAGATATGCTAATTGAAGGGGCAATATACGTTTTTCCGCACTTTTTGTTTATTTTCTCTGTAATAGATCAACTTAGAATAAAAATTCAAAAAGTGATAGAATTGTAACAAAACTATCTAACAAATTTATTCTCATTAAATTTCCTCTTAAACCAACAGTTCCTTGGCAAATCAATAACAAAGGCAGATTTTTGCTCTACCCCTCTGTATCTCGCTAGCAAAACTGTAAAATACGTCTAGATAAAAAAAAATATCCAAGATAATTAAAGAAAGCAGATAAGTTCAATTATTTTATACAAACAAAATACAGTTTTTTCATATTTTTAATCAGTAATAAGAACAAAATAATATTGAATAATGTTATATTTACTAATGTACCAATATCTGTTTCTTCCTGTCAGGATGCCTTGTTCTGTAGTCTTTTACTATTTGAATATTGAACTGTTTTTGATCTACATTATTAGTAATATGTTATTACGTATTAACTCAATTGCTCATGTAATAATTTCACCCCCTTTATAATTTTTGTGGTTAAGCACTCGCTTGCTATGCGGGAGGCCCTGGGTTCGAACTCCCACGCCGACTAAAATTTGTAATAAAAATTTGGTTACAGTTGTTTGTAACTGATACCTTTCGGTGCACTCGTGTGACCCAACTCCTAAATGGGAAGTATTGTGTCACTTCTCGCTCATCAGAAGGGAGGCATACTACGGGATGGACAGGCTTCAACACAGACCACAAAACGACTACAGTAGCTCCGGTTTCATGGCTACCAAATAACAAGGCTGTGAAACACTTGGCTTTCTTTAAATTACCTTCTCTTTTCTTATCATCAATCCAGTATCCGTTCTAGTTGATAATTTTTTCTTGAGTTCGTTTTTCAACCGCTAATGAAAGTGTTATTTTTTAAACTATAATTATTTTTTTATATTAATTTCTATATTCCTTAATAGCATCTTTTTAAAAATTTGTACAATAGAATATGTGCTAACGTTATTTCTAACACAAAAATAAATGTCTTTTTATCGTGGCAGTATATGTTGAAGCTTGGTATAAAGCTCCCAAGGTAATTAAAGCACCAAAGGGAGACTTAAGTTGTAAAAAAAAATCATCAGCTTCCAAAACATAGATAAGGATATGGCTGCTACTGAAAAGATTGTTAACCATCTGTGGTAGTTAGGCCAAGAAGCTTGTAGGTCCAGCATTCTTTGATGAAGAGGTACCATCTAATATGAAACGAAGATGGTTATTGATTATGAGAAGGATACAAATAAAAAATATGAATGCAAAGTAACCCAACTTGCAACTTTAGTGAAAAAAAATCTAGATTTTTTGGTTTCACGAGAAACAAAAACTTTCTTCAAAAAGATTAGATCAAAACACATCATTCTTAAAGTACCCGCCAACATCCTGGTCAACGAATGAAGATTACCTTGAAGGAAAAAACTTCTTGAAACATTTCAAAGTTGTTAATGATACAGCAGAAAGGGGAGTAAAATTAATGGATGAGTATAATAACATACTTACTAAAAATGAAGATCAAAAACAGTTCATTATTAAAGTAATAATAATTCCGTGCCCGTGCGACAGGCATAAATACTTATATCACGGTGGTGAGAGGAATATATGGACGCCCAGATCCAATGTTTAGGCTCCTTTCATGTCCATTGATTCTACTTGGTTTTAATGTCCTGATTTGAGATAGTCGAGGGTTTTACCCTTTATCGCTGGGAATCGTACCAGCTACCCACATTAACCTCACTCACCCTGGGTAGAGCTGGAAATGCCAACCTCTCGTGTTCGGAGGGAACAGAATTTTCTATGCAAAAATTCTGCCCAAACCGGGGATCAAACTAGGGATCTCTGGACTACGGGAAGTAATCATAACCGTTACGCCACAGAGGCTGGCAAGTAGTAAATGACTACAGAACAAGGTATCCTGACAGCAAAAAAACGGAAATCGGTATACTGGTAAATATATCCATTATTCAATATTATTTTGTACTTATTATCGATTAAAAAAATAAAAGAACTGTATTTTGTTTGTATAAAATAATTGAACTTACTTGCTTTCTTTAATTATCTTGGATTTTTTTATCATCCAGACGCATTTTATAGTTTTGCTAGCGAGATACAGAGGGGTAGAGCAAAAATCTGACTTTGTTATTGATTTGCCCAGAAACTGTTTGTTTGAGAGTTAATTTGATAGGAATAAATGTATTAGATAATTTTGTTACAATTCTATCACTTTTTGAATTTTAATTCCAAGTTGATCTATTACAGAGCAAATCAACAAAAAGTGCGGGAAAACGTATATTGCCCCTTCAATTAGGACATCTAAACTTTAAGCTCCTGGCGGCACGTGTTAACGTTTTCTGATCGAGCTGAAACTTTTTAGCAATTTTTTTCTCATGAATTGGAACCACTTTGGGGGGGGAGCTCCTTCGATTTCCGACCTTCAAAAATAAGGGCCACCCTAATGGTCATATCACGACTGGGGGAGTTAACCTGTATTCGTATCAGGAAACTCACAAACCTGCTACCCACGTTAACCTCAATCAGACTTGGTCGGGTCGGAATGTCAGCATCATGAAATCTTCACTTCGCTGCAAGCTGTTTAACTTCGGTGATCCTACGAGAACCGGTGCATTCAAAGCGCCATCGACGCTGGCAGCAAGACTTTTTTAAAGGTTTATTTTTTCCGAGCCTTTTTTTATGTGACTTTAAGATTTGTGCTGTGGCTTGCATCCCGTAGTATGTCTCCCCTCATATGGACGAGAAGTGACATAAGACTTCCTGTTTTTTAGCTGCTGGGTCAATAGCGCAACGGAAGGTGTACCTGACAAACAACTGTAACCAGAATATGAATACAAATTTTCGTCAGCTCTCGGATTTGAACCTGGGACTTTCCGTACGGCAAGCGAGTATGTTTCACTGAGCTAATAAACATCATCATCATTAAATAACCATTATTTTGTACTCAAATATCTAAATTCTTGCAAACATATATTTATAGGTAGGTACTGTTTCTTCATTTCCTGTACTTTTGTTTGCCTCCTGTTACCATATTTTTTTGAGCACATTCCTTCATTGAAAATAAGTTTTTCTAAGGTTCTTACTTTTAAAGGTAGGTACCTACCATTGATTTTTTAGAACACATAAAATGTTGCATGTATTCTGTAAAAAAGAAAAGAAAAAAAAAAAAAAAAAAAAAAAAACTGCGGGTAAAAATACTACTTATGAATTTAAAAACTACCTACTTCAAAAGAAAAGGTATTTACTATGGTTCCTAAACCACGAGCTAACTAAATAGGTATTGGTGGATACTGGACAGGTGCTCTAGGAGGACGGAGGACGTCCATATTGAGATTCCAAATTAGCACAAAATTTTGTCCACAATTAGCAACAAACACATAATTAGCAGAAATAAATTGCTTTGCCACATCTCTAGCAAGCCTAATATGGCATTAGCTGATGAGCATTGAAATTGCTAATCAAGCAAGTCCTTAGGAATTATTCATTATAGAAATTAACACACGATTTTGTTGTGTAGGTTTATCAAACGAATCAAAGGAATGCCACCCATCTTCAACTTCCAGCAAATGGTTTTCAAATCAGTTATAATTTATAATCAATAGTGATATTGCTTTATACTAGTATATCAACGTCTATCTATACATGTTTTATTTGTATATTTGCTGAAATTCTGAATTTTAATGGCTACTTGAGTCGTTCAATCAGCTTTACTGGAAGAGTTATTCCCTGATGATGCCTTGACAGTTGTGTACAACGCATTAGCAGTTGTTCGCATCAAAATCAAATTTATGCACACTTTTTTTCGAATTTTAAATTACTTTTGACTAATTGAGGTCACTTTTTTGTAGGACTTGGGCCATTAAATTGGCTGATATCTCGTTGAACTGATAAGCTTTAGAAAAAACTAAATTTTCGCCATTACATTCTGATAAAATAATAATGTATGAAGTCTATAAAAAGTGAAGTCTATAAAAAAATAGTCAACATTTTCAAGAGCATGATTTTTACATAAATACTGAAGATTTTCAGTAACTACAGAAGTCATTGAATTATTGACTTCCACAGTAATAGGTGTTTTTCATATAGGTACTAAATAAATAAACGAATGAAGTTAACTTTTAACTTACATGACAGTTAAATTGTTGTGTTATTGATAATCTCGAGGAATTTGTTGTACATAAAGTACAGTGAAATTTCACAATACTTAAACTAAATACTAACAATGTACCATGAATGGACCAGAAGTATCATGACTCGATTGGACGGTAAAATTTATATCACGAAAGAGGTGAGAAGTTAGCACATATTTCAAGAACTCAGGTGGTACTTCTGGCTCGCTGTTTCATGTGGATAATTAATAAAATGATTTACACTTCACGCGATTGACCCAGAGGCCAGTTATGGTGCTGAAGACCTGACTGTGTGATTACCCGGAGATGTGCTGAATTAGCATGTCAAATAATTTCGTGTTTTACGTTTCTTTTGAGCTTTCAAGAAAGTTTTCATTGGCATACTTGATTTACCTGAAGTTATGGTTACAATTGCAAAAACTAAACTGCCGACGTAATACTACAAAGTGTCTGTGACAAGTAAAGTCTCATTTATCAGATCTGTGTCTTGTTACATCAGTATCTTTACACTTGATACTTGAAATTACACTTGACAATATTGAAATTTTCTTTCGTAAAGGAACTTTGCAATTGTATATTACGTCAAGCAATGTGAAGGAACTTTGCAATTGTATATTACGTCAAGCAACGTCTTTCTTAAAATATTATACTTTCACATACTTTCAATTTCTGTTTTGTGAACATCAACGAACTTATCGTACCTACCTACATTATTTCTAGTTATGTGATGGGTAGAACAATACTCATATGAGAAGTTCTTTCAAAGGTATCATGAGGATCCCGGCTACAGCTGACGTATGCACTGACCCTAGTGCGACGTGGTCGAACGGCAAATGGTCGAGAAAGCAGTTTCGGGCATGGCCGTCGCGTCGGTCGCTGTAGCCGATATCCAAATGTTACCTTTAGGATACCATCAGATTCATCCGATGCTTATTATAGAAATGCCGATATTATCATATAAATTGAGACTAGATGAGCTTTACACATCCTATTGACAATATTCTAAACAGCTGCACCTGGTTGCATGTCGGATTTTATTTTTTCATCATCAAATTTAAAATTCAGATTTCTTTATCATAAATTAGATATCCAATTGACACAGCGATTGCTTCGAAATTTATTGTGCGCTCAATGTTACCGTCATATTTATGTTAAGATGTAAGGTAATGTGGTGCTTTCTAGCAAGAGATTTTATTTAATGAATCGATTAGGGTTTTGATCAACGATGGTATACACTCAATTCGTCACAGTCATCTCCATTTTAGACGACGGCAACATCAAATAAATAAATATTTACATAAATCTTTGTCACACTTATCAAACTGATCTAGCAAAAGTTGATTTTATGTCCAAATAAATCTTACCATTAAAACCTAATGGGCAGAATTTTAGACTGTTTCTGTCAATCTCGAGGAATTTCACGTTCCTTAAAATTCCTATTCAAATTAGAGTGGCCTCAAGCCCTCAAGTACCAAACCGCGCTAAGGGACTTTTTTTCTACAATGACGCGTTCTAGCGCGCTTGTCCGAATATTTCATCAGTTAAAATACGGATCAATGTATATTCCCGTCTACATTTTTCACCAGATTGTCCCGATTGTACATTCTTTATGAAATTCTCCAAGAACCTTGTTCAGATTTATTATGCTTAAGATTTAGAGTGTTTGTTTTTTGTCTCTATACCACGTTCATAATAGAATTTTAGGTACCAACGTATTCATATATTATACATGCCTCAAAATATTTTAGAGGTTTTATTTCATACTATTTTAATTGGTTTTTAGGAGCACAGAATTTTTTCGACCAGACAAGTAAAGCTGGAAATTTTGCATGGGTTTCCAGCTTTGGGCTTTGGCATCTCCACTAACACATACCTATTTCATTACGTCAGGTATGTATTCTGAGTCTGGCTTCTGCTTTTAAACACCCAGCCAGCATTGACCAACATTAAATTAAACAGGAAAAAATTAAATTAAAATTAAAATGTTTAATTATTTAATTTTGATGTGGCAAACTTTTTTCATTATTTTATTTAAATTATGGTATTTCATAATGTTTCATTTTATTTAATATTCAAGTAAATAATTATGTAGTTTATTTTTGATACTTGAGAAATATCGCTGAACATACGCTGAACCTGTAGCGTCGTGCGTCGTCCAACCAGTTGAAGAAATGGTGGTTAACCTCTAGGTTCGGCTTCTCGTGATACTATTAGCTATTTCCAGCTAAACTTAAGCTTACTGAGGTAAATTTGGGTGCAAGTTTGTAGGTTTCCTGCGAATGAAAAGTATAGGCCCGTCTTGAATGACCTCAAAGTTAAGCAAAAAAGTTTGAAGGAAAAAAAACCTACATTTCCAATCTACGACCAAGTGAACCTAGTCTGTTAGACATGTCTTTAACGACTGCGACCAAAGCGTCCATTTAGATATTTTGTACAGATCAATATGTATAAATATTTCAGACCTCAATTACTCAATTGAAAAGGCAATGGACTCGTAACTAATAGGACGATGGTTCGATTCCCAACCGTCGGGAATATAAGTTCGGGTTTAAGTAATTGTGTACAAAGTCAGTCGAACCTGGATATAAGAGAAAAACATCCAGGTCAAATTTACCTCTTTACAAGGGAAAATAACCTCTTTACAAGAGAAACATGTACTGAGGAGGATTTTTTTTCCTAGTCCCTTGAGTTCTCTTATAGACAAGTTTGACAGTATCAATACTTTGTTCTAGCAATTCGTATTTTGTATACAAACTATCTTTACAGATATAGAACATGACCCTTTGACCTTTAGACTGCACAGTAGAAAGTCAATCCCCACAGTATGGCTTGAAGTGAAGAAGGATTCCAGACCTAATGGTGTAATTTATTGGAGTTTAATGATGATGCGGGCAGACCCAATTAAACTGGAAGAGCCGGGGGGAGAAGGATGAGGAAGGACACGCGATCCTTATTGAGAATCTGAGCAGAGAATGCTCTGATAGAAAAAGTGCTGCTAGTGGTGCTACCTTTGTCTACTTCGCACTTGGTATTTCAGGCAGGGATGTTGCTAAGGATCGCAGGATCTCAGGCAGGCACGGTGCTATGGATGCGTATGAGATGACTTAGACCTGTTTTATCATCATTGCTGGTGGTGTTTCCTTTGTCTACTTCGCACTTGGTATTTCAGGCAGGGATGTTGCTAAGGACTGCAGGATCTCTGGCAGGAACTTTAATAGGGAGGGGTTTGAGTTGGCTAGGAAATGTGTTTTAGGAGATTCATGGTATGCTTGATGGTTTCTATTGGTGCTACTTTCTTCCTATTCGCACTTGGTATGTCAGGCAATTAAATTGCTATGGACCGAAGGATCCCAACCAGGGTTTTTATCAGGGTTATTTTTAAGAAGGGGTTACAGCTGGATAGGACCTATTTTATTATTATTATTACTATTGATGCTTCATCTATTTTGCACTTGGTATATCAGACAGGGCTTTTATTAAGGAGGGATTTGAGTTGGATAGGACCTGTTTTATTATTATTGCTAATGATGCTTCATCTAATTTGCACTTGGTATGTCAGGTAGGGACATTGCTAAAGAAGAGCTTGAGTTGGCCACGGCCTGTTATATCATCATTATTGCTAGTGGTGCTACCTGCATTTAATTCGCACAAGCAGGGATGTTGTTAATGGCCGCAGGATCTCAGTCTGGGACGTTGTAAATGAGGCGTTTGATTTGTCTAGGACCTGTTTTTATTATTATTTCTAGGGGTTTTTCATCTAATTTTCACTTGGTATGTCAGACAAGGACGATGCAAAGGATAGAAAAATCTCAGCCAGGGTCGTTGGGAAGAGCTTGTGCTGACCAGGACTTGTTTGGATTATCTTTTTTCTAAAATTGGGCTCATTTTGACTACATTCAATTTAGCTGTCAGTTTATGGAGAAGCCCATTTTGTTATTTTATTAACTCACAAGTTATGTTGTATAGTGATAACGACAGATACAATAACATACCAAATCTTTGAAAACTTTGTACCAAAGTACAAAACTTTCTATAGTACAAATCTTTGAAAACTTTGCCTTGAAAATAACTTTCTGTTTGGAATTCTAAAGAAAATCTGGTTCAAGTTTTAGACCACAGAACAAGATACATTCTATTTCTATTCAAAATCAATTTTAACATCCGAAAAATTTATTCAGCGAGAATGTTCTCAAGCCACCTCATTTCAGAATCCACCTATTCTGATTTGCCAAACTCAGGTGAGAGTTTTATTAGATCTTCTCTGAATAGCATCTGTCAGCTTTACGATCGCATGTCCGCTCGCATCTATAAACTTTGGCGAGAGAGCGAGTTTTTGAAAATTATAATTTGGTGCCAAAATTTGACAAAGTAACTGGTGTTCTAACACGGAGCGCAGAATTAACTCTCGAGAAACAAACTGTAAACATAAAAAATGAGATTAAACGTGTTTTTTATATAGGAAATTGTATACGCCCGGATTTCGTGTCTCAAATAAATTGTATATTTATTCATTGATGCGGCTATGACTGTCAGAAAGTGACTGGAGAATCTTGTTTTGACCATCTTGCTGTTTAGGTACTTTCCGTGTTCCGTTTTTTCTGCTTTTAAATGGTCGATATTTGGCCAAAGTTGACTTAATGGGCAAGATTTATAACACATACGAGTGGGTTTCATCAGAGATGTTGCCACAAAATTAGGAAACACAAGAAAACATTGTTGTCACTTCGGGCAAACATTTTTTTTAGTTTCTTAGTCTCTCTCTTCCTTCAGTCTTAACTTTTTTAAGAGTCAAAAATATTAAAAAAAAAACTCTACTAATTATTTATTTCGAGCTTAATCTAACATCAGTCTTATTTTTTTATTTTTTTCGTCCCTCGAATTCTCAAATCGACATATCTTATGATACTGAACTGTGTAGACTGAAGGATTCGTGCCATTTGGCACTCAACACTGCAGCAATATTCTTATCACGACCTTTTCAAATTATTTGTGGAGTACATCTTCAGTAGAAGAAACCACTTATTACAGCCTCAGATCTGTCAGTCTTAACAAGTTAAAATGACAACTTGTGTTAATCACTCAAGATTTTCTAAATTTTATGCTGAACTTCGGACTTGAACCACCGACCTCCAGGTTAGAAGTCTGCCACCTTATCGATGAAGCTACTGAGGTCATTCTCAGTCTTATTGAACATCTCTTTAGCACCTTCCAATGAACACTATGAACAGACACAAAATTTAGTTGGAACCTATAGTCACTTGACTTGACATTACTTTACATTGAAAATTTGACTATGCATTACAATTAATGGACTCAGACCTGCATATTGAAAGAAAAGAATTCTTGTGGTTGAAAACAGTTACTTATTAGGAATTTTATATAATATATCTACTGAACTTCCTGTTTTTTATAAGTGTAGTCAATTGGTGTATACCTATAGAAAGGATAGTCGGCTGCTGTAGCCTTTGATCACCAAAACTTAAAAAGATCTTTAGTGACAACTTTACCTACTGTAATATTAATATAATAAATACGTATTTTTAACACTCTAACTATGACTAATTATTACACATTACTATTAAATAGTAGGTATAAAAACTCTACATTCAATCAACGTCGAAAGATCACTTTAACTGGTCGTATATATGAGACGCTTCAAAAGCTCAAAGGAAGCAATGGAAAAACGGGACTCCATTTATTAAATTTCACATCTTTGATCTCATCTTGGCAAGTTATTTATCACGCAAGATTTTGATTAGATTACCTCGAGATTGCATTTTGTTTTACTTCCCATACCTGTAATGTATAGAAAGCATTGCATTAGGTCACTTTTACGAAATATATTTATTTATTTTTTCTTTATTTTTTTCTCTTTTTACTTCTCTTACATTGTATATTAATTTGTAATTATCAGTGTTGCATATAATATGTCCAATTAATAAAGTATGAATAAATAAATAAATAGAGCTGATAACGTTTCTAGACGAAAATATCAAATACCTCTTAAACGACAACACTTTTGAAGAAAATGTACGACGTTCATCTAATATGATGTCGATCTTGACCATATTTTTCATGATTTGTTCATAAATTTCCGTCATATACCTACATAGGTAATTATTATTTATTATTACCTTCTAAGACATAATAATAATAAATCATTTGTTTTATTTTTCTTTTCTTTTTTTGTTTACAGAGGACCCATCCTAAGCCTTTTTTGTTCAAACAAGATCATGGGTTTGAAAATAGAGATAGTCTTACGCAACAATTCCGCTCTTCGTAAATAAATTTCAATAAAAAATTTACTGCTACTGGGTGATTCTCCAAAAAACGTACCTTTTCGATATGAAAATTGAAAATGACATAAATTACTAGAAATAAAAAAATAAAAATACTGGGTCATTCTAATTTCACTATGGAACCTAACGGTACCAACGGTGTTTTCATATTTTCCTTTTTAACTGTGAATTTGGGGATTTTTTTAAAACGGCTGCCTACGGGAAGTACTTGGTTGTCTACGGAAATGACGTTTTTACGGAATACCAGTAAATATTCTTCTGAATAACTTTTTAAACAATCTAATAGTTTTTCAGATTACTATATTTTAGATTAGTCTTCTATCAATGATACCTAGAATTATTACCTATACTTGTAGCTATCCATAAAAAATGTCAATTTTTTTCCATTGATTTTTTTCCACCTACCAACTGCAAAAAATAACAGAACCAAATGAAACTAACTAACAATTTTTTCAATGGGCAATGGGCCAAAAAACATTAGGTTCATTTTGTAAAAATAAATGTTCAAACATAAAATAAAAATGAAACACTTCAAAATTCAAGGTCAATTAAAGGTAATTGAATTGAAACGGATAATTTCTAAATTTAAAGTTTACGGTTTTTTTAACCATTAAAAACAGCTTATTTGACTCCTCTGGGTCAGAATCTTCATCATAATTCGACCATCATCACTTGATTCTTCATCTTTTCTATCATCACTTGATTCTTCATCTTTTCTATCATCACATGACTCTTCATCTTTTCTATCATCACTTGATTCTTCATATTTCTATCATCACTTGACTCTTCATCTTTTCTATCATCACTTGACTCTTCATCTTTTCTATCATCACTTGACTCTTCATCTTTTCTATCATCAGGTGACTCTTCATCTTTTCTATCATCACTTGATTCTTGATCTTTTCTATCATCACTTGACTCTTCATCTTTTCTATTATCACTTGATTCTTCATCTTTTCTATCATCGCTGGACTCTTCATTCTTTCTATCATCACTTGACTCTTCATCTTTTCAATCAAAAATGGATTTCAATTAAGGGGATTGGTTGATGACTGTGGTTTTCTCTTCCACCCAACCCAATGTAGTGTATCAGTTTATCATTACTGGATCAGTTTTTTTTTTTTTTTTTTTTTTACACTTTATTAATAGGACATATTATACACAATACAAATAATTACAAATTAAAATACACAATACAAAAGAAGAAAAAAAAATTATATACATAATATATGTCCTAACTAGAGGGCGGGGTTATTGCCTTAGGCAATCTCTTCCACACAAAGTTCTGTAGGCAACCCATTATTCCCGTAGGCAACACATGTCTACGGAAATGATGCCTACGGGAATGATGAATTTATAGTTTTGGATTAAAAAGCACTCATTTTCACACATATAAAATTTCAAAAACAACATTTCTATTAATTGTACACAAAAAGGAATTAAAAAAGATATATATATTTTTTAATGCATATAATTATTATTTAAAAAAACTGTCTACTGAAATGATTTTGAATCTTACGTCAGCATAGATCTTACCCTATACGATTCTATATCTCAACTAATTTTGAAGAACCCCAAATTATCAAATTTAAAACAAGTACATTAGATGTCCGCACAATGTTTTGATATGACAAAGAGGAGAAAGATGCACTCTAGTGCATTTTTTTAAAACTGTTTTCGTTTGCCTACGGTTATGACGAAAAAACCAGACTCATTTATTTAGATCTAATAAAGTATTGAAAATAAAATTACAAAAATAAAAGGAGGATAAAAGAGTTGTCGTCATATCTTTGTCAAAGTATTAATGATAAGTTTTTTGTGAAATTGTTGCAAATAACTGAATAATTCAAGGCTTAATAATGAATTTTGAACGAGTTACAGTCTACGGAAATGATTTTAATGGTATAATGTATTTCTTTTTTAATAATCTGCGATTTTATTAAAAAATGTGTTTTATCAGAAATAGTTTAGACTATTACTATCTTCATTATTGCGAATAATTGAACTTTTTTAAGTTAAGCGTTGACGGGATAGTTGGAGTTACATGAAAAGGTACGTTTTTTGGAGAATCACCCTACTAATATCTACATAAAAAATTCAATATAAAGTCACATCACTCATTTGTCATTTGTGATAGAAAGTCGTGTAATGTCCGCACACCAGTTCATTTTGCCTCTGCTCATCTTATGGCGTGGATCAAAATGAATCCTTGGTTAGCCGTGTACTTAATGTTACAAATTGAAAAAATCTACTACCTGTTTATTATCGGGTGATCTTTAATCCAACGCTTTGATGTATCACTTCCTCTAACTCCGATCGCTTGATCTTTGCTAATCTAGTCAGTTTACAACATCGAATACACACTCAGGCATACAGGGTATTTCAAAAATAGCATTTAATTTATTTTTATTTTCATAAATGTAGGTAAAGGTGAGAAAATTGTGGAAATGCACCCCTAAAAGACAAATACCCAGAGGAAGACATGGATCAAGGTGGTGGGACAAAACAATGTAAGACTTGAGAATTCTAAATATCAGAGTTGAAGACGCTTCTGACGTTTGAAATGGAGGCGCCATGTTGACTACGCCAAATGCCGACTGAGACATTTGTGACCATGGATGTAAGTAAGGTACAGGTACCCAGAAAATTGTTATGTACCGTATTATACTACTCGTTTGCCGTTCGTTCAATTGCCAGAGGTCCTCATGGATAATAGAAGTAAACCAAATTAGTCTAGTACCGCAGGCGCAAAAATAGCGAAATAAATGCAAGTTTTGGTGTAGTTTTGATTTTTTGTACCATAGTGTATTTTGAGCTGCTGAACACGAATCTGAGGTTTGCCAACAAAAATTTTACCGGCAAATTTTTTTACAGGCAAAAAACAGGCAAAAATTTGGACTATTTTTAGTTTTTCTGAAATATCTCCCAAGTGATTTAATTAACGCCAACACTAATTCTATACAAAGTTGTTCACAACTAAATTCCCTACATTTTATGTTCTACAAAAAAAATTGTGCGACCAACCTTTGAGCTTTGAGGGCGCCCTCAAAATTCAGGCAAAAAATCAAAAGTGGCCAAATTTGCGATTTTTTGAAATTTTACTTCAAAATAACGCTCCTGACAATATTTTTGGCAGTTAAAAATGTCATTGATGGCTTCAAGGCTAAAGTTTGAGACTTTTTCAGCCTATTAGAAGGACCTTTGCAGCCTTTTGGAGTGACATAGAGATCATAGTCACCTGTGTCTATCTAGAACCCTGGTTTTAAAACAAAAAGTCTTGCTGTACATGTGATTTTTGGTAATATAGTGTATTTATAGCTGCGAAGTATGAATTTGACGTTTGCCAACAAAAACATTGCCGTCATTTTTTTAACAGGCAAAAACGGCCTGAATGGAGCTTTTTTCAGTTTTTAACAATATCTACGAAACTATGCATTTCAAAGCAACGTTAGCTGATTACTAAGTTCAACATAACTAAATTTCCTACATATTTTGAGTTTTGAGAGCGTCCTCAAAGCCCAGGCAAAAAGTCAGAAAAGGCAAAATTTGGACTTTTTGAAATTTTACCTCGACATAACCGTTTTGGCAGTGTGAATGATATTGTTTAGTTTAGACTCTAAAGGTCTAAACTTTAGAAGCTAAATTTCGTAACTTTCGCAGCTTTCTTGTAATACCTGGATCTAGATCAGGGTCACTTGCATCAATCTAGGACCCTTCCTTGTTTTTAAACAAAGAGTTTTGTTGTAGTTTTTTTTTTTTGGTACACTAGAGTATTTGGACTGCGGAGTCCCGAATATTGTGTTTGCAAAAAATAAGTTGCCGGCCAACAAACTGTTTCCTACTATTCTTTCAAATGTCATCCTAAGTGAGTATTGCTATTTTGTCGGTTCCAATCAGGCTGGGTGAGGTCGATGTGAGATTAGTTTGTGATGGCAACGCCTATCTATTCCACTGTCCTATATTTCTACATTATGAGCAGTTCATTTTCAATTTATATATCGGGCACCTGATTTTAAAGTGTTGGAGAAAGCGTTCTCATAAGATGGACAGTGGGGATGACATCCATTCAGCATGTGTCAGAACAAATCAAACATTTCTGTGGTGTTTCGCTTTCTAGCTCTGATCAACACGTTGCTTTGAAGGATGCAGCAGTAAAAAGAGACAACAAAGATGGAATGGAGATGTTCGAATGGTTGCAACAACATCTCCCTTTTCCCAAAAATCCATGTTTGTACTCACTCAGCACGGTTGTGGTGGCTGACGAACGCATATACTACCATAACCAAAGAACTAGGTGTCGAAAGCATCCAGAAGAATGTCATTGGTATGACTTCAGTAGCCTTAAATTTAATAGAAATGATAGAGTTCAACCGCTTGCAGTCATGCGTAATGCCATAAAAATTGACAATCAAATGGTCCCCGTCAATCCCACAACTTTATTCCAACGGATTTCAGTTGCAAAGCATTCCAACGAAGAGCTCGAAAACTTTTTGAGCTACGATCTAGGACCTTAATCTTTGTCACTTTTTGACAAGGGATGCATGAGAAAAGGAACAAAGTCCACTCTCTACAAAGATCTTAAGCCCCTGACGTACAAGCACTTTACGTAATTGATGGGGGATTCCTGTATGTAATTGATGGAGGATTCCTGTTACACAGAGTTGTCTGGCCTACAAATGCATCATTCTCTTCAAGCTGTGACAGATACATGCAGTATGTCATCTCCAAATATCCTGGGGTAGTAGTTGTCTTCGATGGCTATCCTGAAGATATTCAAAGAGGAACAAAGACAGCTGAGCGTATGAGGAGAACTAGGACTCTCTCATCTGCAGACATGCTTTTTGATGAGACCATGACACCAACAATGTCAAAAGATAATTTTCTAGCAAATCCAAGAAATAAGAGTCGTCTCATTGACTTACTTGCTACCAAATTTTCAGAAGCAGGTTTGCAATATAAGCAGGCAGAAGAAGATGCAGGCGTACTGATTGTTACGACCTCACTCAAATGAGATATTAGTAATCTTGTTATCTTGATTGGGCTCTGTGAAGTTGACAATGTCTTCTATTTAAAACCTGGAAACCAGACCAATTGTCCAGCTTTGTATTCACCCCTTGAAGCTGCAACTTCCTCATGCGTGAAAAAACACAGTCATCCTCTTTCTACATACAATGAGCGGGTGTGATACGACGTCGGCTCTCTTTAAACAAGGAAAAAGGAAATTTTTAAAAACCCTTGTAAAAAGTCCTAGTCTTGGAAAAATTATAGACGTCTTCAAAGACTCTGAAGCGTCCCAAGACTCTGTAGTCGCAGCAGGAGAACGCTTCTTAATACATTTGTATGCGTCCAGTGAAAAAAGTCCGTCTTCACTTAATCATCTGCGATACATATGTTATACCAAGGCAGCCTTTAGAATCAACTCCAACACTGCTGCGTTACCACCGTGTGCACTCCTTCAGGGTGTACCCTGTACCATCAAGTGCAACAATGGTTGGGAGTAAGTAAAGCTCCTGAAGAATGGGGATGGAAGCAAACTCAAACAGGTGTAGAACTTATATTAAATCTCTGTCCCCCCGCTCCCCCCGAATTTCTGAAGCTCGTTTCCTGCAAATGTACGAGAAACTGTGGCTGCAGGAAAGCAAGACTCTCCTGCTCCGCTCTATGCTTGCAGTGCGAAGGGTCTGGCAATAACATGCCATCAATGGAGGACCCTGATCCAAGTCCCTCACAAAAATGTGCTGCAAAGGTCACAAAATTTAGCCTTTAAACCATTAATAATATCATTCACACTGCCAAGAAGTTTATGTCGAGGTAAAACCAAAAAAAAACTAAAATTTTGCCTTTCCTGACTTTTTGCCTGGGCTTTGAGGACGCTCTCAAAGCTCAAAGGTTGGTTGCACAAAAAAGTATTATGTTATGTAGGAAATTTAGTTATGCTGAACTTAGTAATCAGCTAACGTTGCTTTGAAATGCATAGTTTCGGAGATATTGTTAAAAACTGAAAAAAGCTCCATTCAGGCCGTTTTTGCCTGTTAAAAAAATGACGGCAATTTTTTTGTTGGCAAACGTCAAATTCATACTTCGCAGCTACAAATACACTATATTACCAAAAATCACAAGTACAGCAAAACTTTTTGTTTTAAAACCAGGGTTCTAGATAGACACAGGTGACTATGATCTCTATGTCACTCCAAAAGGCTGCAAAGGTCCTTCTAATAGGCTGAAAAAGTCTCAAACTTTAGCCTTTAAGCCATCAATGACGTTTTTAACTGCCAAAAATATTGTCAGGAGCGTTATTTTGAAGTAAAATTTCAAAAAATCGCAAATTTGGCCACTTTTGATTTTTTGCCTGAATTTTGAGGGCGCCCTCAAAGCTCAAAGGTTGGTCGCACAATTTTTTTTGTAGAACATAAAATGTAGGGAATTTAGTTGTGAACAACTTTGTATAGAATTAGTGTTGGCGTTAATTAAATCACTTGGGAGATATTTCAGAAAAACTAAAAATAGTCCAAATTTTTGCCAGTTTTTTGCCTGTAAAAAAATTTGCCGGTAAAATTTTTGTTGGCAAACCTCAGATTCGTGTTCAGCAGCTCAAAATACACTATGGTACAAAAAATCAAAACTACACCAAAACTTGCATTTTTAAAAGCCAGGATTACTAGACTAAAATGGCGATTCTCCCGATTTTACCGATTATTTAGTTTTTCATCACTCGCAGTAACACCATTTTCTTTCGCAACTTCTAACCTGTTCGAGTACCGACTTTCGAGGGATTGAAGTATCCTCAATCCCAGTTCAATATTAGGATGAGCCACCCTGTAATTCACAAACACCCCCATTATTCTTAAAGACCTAGTTCCGCTTGTTGTATCAGTAGAATCAGAGCCAAATTAGATTTACGAGAAACTGAGAACCGAAGTGGATATCTCAGCTGAGATCTGAGATAATCGAGTTTGATTCCCGCAAGTGTCATTAAGTTAGAATTTAGGACCGGAAGAACTTAATGTCACCATCCTTAGAGCCCTGTCTGCAGTAGTTTGATTCCCGCCAGTTACATCAAGATTAGGGAGAAGTTACGGTCAAATAGTAAAACAAGTTTAGATTTTTTTTTTAATTTGTGTTTAACGTCGCCTTCAACTGCATGGTCATATCACGATGGGGGCGTTAGGTACCTTCCATTCGCAGGAAACTCACAAACCTGCTACCCATATTAACCTCACCCAGCCTGGGTTTGGCCGGAATGCCAGCATCACGAAGTCTTCACCTCGCTGGACGTTGCTTAACTTCAGTGATCCTACTAGAACCGGTGCATTCAACGCGCCATCGACGCTGGCACAAGAATGGATATAATCCAAGTGAACACTCTTAAATCGGGCTATAGTGCGCTGTGATTGGTTGAACCTCTCGAGATGAAGGCGTGTAGGACTCAGGCTTAGCTTCACTTTAGTCCTGTTTTAGATAAGGCTCTCAATGTCACACACCATTTAGCATAATGAGCATGTCTGTATTTCGAAAACAGATTTTGATTCCTTCCAGCGCCAGCGGCTTCTAGATTGATACAGGAATGACTTCCTAAACCAGTCAGTCAGAACAGAAAAGTGAGAAGTTCTAATGATGTCACCCTCCATTGAGTTCTGACTAACAGTTTCTGTCAACAACGAGAGTTCAGCAAGCTTTACACGCCTGTTAATCCTGAATGCACTTTGCGCTGCCATCTTGATATGGACAAGCAGTGGCGGCCTTTCAGTAACCTCTTGAGGAAGGGGTACCAATATACCAAGATTTCAGTAATTTTCTCCATTAGTATCTTGATAAGGACAAATAGTGGCAACCTTTCACTAACATCTTGAGGGAGGTTGTACCAAGTTGACCACTGGTTAACTCGTTGCACTCAATTATTTTGATTTTTTTTTTACTCACTTCTACTTATTATCAAACCTATCTCTTTTTCTTTCTGTGTTCCTTCCTTTTTAATATGATCATTATTTTTAATGTATGGATTCCCCAAAGAGACGTAGAAATGTCTAGAGAACATCATTCTTATCAGAAGCTGAGCAATAATGCTCCTTTTTGTACAGCTCCTACCACCCGAATCTCTAAGCAATTGCATGAATACAATGATAAAAATAATATCGCCTTATTTATAGTGCCCGATTAGGACAATTAAGTCCCATTATTTCAGCAGTAAGTCCAAGAAGTATTATCATGTGTTAAAAATCCCAAATGGGAGAATAACTTGTCATGTCCCATCTGGGTTTCAAACCCGCGACCTCTGGCATGTCTGGTTTCACAGACAATTTATTATCATTATTTCGAAAAATTCTCTTCCACTTTCGTATTCACACCACTGATTTTAAGAGATACCATAATTAGGTTTAAAAGTCGTGTGGCAAGTTTTTTTTTATATAATTATATATTCATCAAAAGTAAAATCAAAACTGCAAATAGTGCAAATCCATACTTTTTGGCAAGAGCCCACATCAGTACCAAGTTGTTGGTACTCCAAATAGCCACTTCCACTTTGGTTGAAAGTATGCAAGTTGCAACCAGCAGAACTCGTCAGCTCATTAACGATGTCTAATGGGCGAAATACATACTTGTTTGGCTTAAAGTCGTCCACCAATAATGCAAAAAAATCGTTTTTTTTTTTTTATTATTTCAAGTTTCTACTCCTAATAAAGTTTTTTCTTGTATTAAGTTTGGTTTTAATACCTTTTTTAATGTTACCTACAAATCCATTATCTTTTTCATTTTAAACTCGATTTTTTCATTTAATTCTCTTTATGGATTTTCAGTCAGATTTGTGGAAAAATCTACCTAGTAATCGATTTACTATTTGAATCATGTCAAAGGTGAACTACAGAATCTCTTTCTCTCTTGTTTTTTTTGTTCAAGTATCCAATGTAATGTCTAAATTGCTTACATAGGTAATTGTTCATTACCTAGCATCACGATTTCTTGAATCTATTCCTGGTCAAGTGTTCCGTTTCTAAATTTCCAATTGAAATTTCAATCCGAAAATAAACTCATCTGATGGCTCTAACCACAAGAGGTTAAAAGTTAGATGATAGATAGGTCAGTTAGGTAATCAATAACTTCCTAGGAACCCTGTAACTAATGGTAAGGATGAAATTGGTGATGGACTCAAGAGATGAGAAATACATACCTCATACCTCGTTTTGTGAAAAGACATTGAATTAACTGACGTGATTGCAGAATTGTATAAAGGTGACAATTTAATTACTTTGGGTTTTTTACAAATCCAGGAATATTTTTTGGTTTTAGAAAAGCTTGGGTGGCGCGGCACGGTGATATGTAAATTTGAAATTTTTACCTTATCTTTTTTAACCTTATCCATGCCACTAATTCATTCAACCACTCCTGATCATTGTCTCTCAGTAATGACTATATCTAGGAAGTTGAAATGATTCTTCTGATTCTTGATGTGCAATAAACAGGATTCATCTCATGTTCTCAAAAGATATCAGCCAAGGGGCGAATATTTAGCCTTTGATACGCCGGAATGAATATGCCGGAATCGGTAAAGTACCTCCTAACACCGGGTTTGGTGTGTCATTTTTATTATATTGAGCTGTTATTAGATTTAATAAGAAAATTACCTATCAATGTTTCTCAAAAAATACACATCACAGAAACTTCACAACTTTTCGAATAATAAAAGGATCCATCCCCGTACAGCTTCATTATATGAAATGCCCCCAGGTTCAAAACATGAAGGCACCCAGTCACGTAACCTGTGATATGAAATGAGAGGAAAGCCCTCATGCCCCTAATCATAGGAAGGATACATTTAGGACCGAAGGCATTATTGAAGGCTTAGGTGAAGTTGCTAATGCTAATAACAAGTATAACTTATCTCTTTGGATTGGATTGATAGGAGTTCATTGGGATCGGAGGCACAATCCTAACTAGCTAGGAGGGGGTGCCACGGTGCGATCCCAAGATCAGATGATAATCTCTATAATCTTCCAACTCGAGGCTAATTTGATTTCTTTGAATCATTTAAACCGCGTCAAAAATATAGAGCAAGATTCTTTCACTTGTATTTCAGATCTCAATTTTCGATTTGCTCAAAATGTTGGAGATATTATAGGTTTCTTATCGCGCGTATCTTTCGATAATGTCTAATATCTCGATCAACTCGTAATTGCTTTAGTTCGTTTGGAATGAACACAGTTAAAATGGGACTACCTGCCTCGTAGCTACTTCAACAGTTCTAATAAAATTACAAAAAAACTTTTATATTTATATCAATCACAAGAGGATGTCATAATACCTGAAATCAGAACTTAATATTGAACATGAACATGTGAGAGGAGGAAGTTAGTAATAAGTGTAATAACGATTGCGGTTACCAGCGGTCCAGAAACTGCCAAATATCCTATTTATTGTAATACATAAAATAAATTTTTAATAACAGACCAAAAACGTTAGGTAATTATTTGTAAATAAGATCATATTAGAAATCCAAAGTAATCTTAGGTATACGAGTATGTAATATTTTATATAAAACTAGGATTCTTTAAATTTTCACTCACCGACTTAAGTTTCGCCTAGGCTCGTAACGCATAGAAAAAAAACATTTAAGTTTTATAAAATGTCTTCAATAGTGTCATTTTATTTTTCCATATTTTTTTTCAAGTCTATTACTTATGTACTCCCGGTGGAATTCAAACCTTCTAGTCCTGACAGTAGCAATCACCAAATTCGGCTTACGTTTGATCTTTACTGACTGACTTGCAATAAACTTTGGGTATTAAATCCTCAAATCATGATTTTCGGATAAGGTATATCTCGTGGCTAAAGTTCATTTATTATCGGGAATAATAATTGTACTACTTCGTATTCGCTCAGACTCCTTGTTAAAATCAAGGTTTTTGTCAGGACCGTAATTTGAGGGGAAGGCACATTTCGTCTGTAATAGGGCTTCTTGATCTTGATGAAGAGTTCATATCAAATATGTATAATATGTATATTCGTATACATAATTGTATAAGAATAGAATAGAATATACCTTGTTTATACTACCGAGGTAAGACTGAAAAGTCCCTTTACTCCAGCAGTAAAACAGGTCTTATATTATATTTTATGGTATTAGTCTATCGAAAGGATCTTCCAATTTTATTGGTCTACATATGGGAAGGATAATGCGACCTATTTAAATATTGACCTACTTAATTGGTAAATTTTAACGGCTGTTTTGACGGGATTTTACTATCAACGTTTTTTCGTACTCGCCAATTGAAACAAAATTTAAAAACCCGAGTTTGAAGAATATTGTGTCATAAATGATAATGAATACGAATATCAATAATGACAAGTTGTTATGTGTCAAATCAGTCAAAAAAACAAAAGTTGTTGTTGTTACCTACCTAGGGTAGCTACAGCTAGGGCAGTGACGGTGTCTTTCCAACTTGAGTTGAAAAGTTGACTTCTTCTGAGAGACATATTTCAATGTATGATATGCAGACCAGGTACCTACACCAATCAACCAAATATACAAAAGTGAGAAATTGTACTTGATGTAAATGAATATCAGAAGATATGATATTATGGTTTCAGAAGTATCAGAATTAGAGACTAATTTCATTTTTCAGGGCCCTCAAAAGAAACCCCTTACTCCAGCCCTGGGTTCAAAGAGATTTATCTTGACACCTGCTTACAGCGGGCAGCAGGTGCAGTGGTCTTGGAGTGGGCGTTTCATTCACCAGCAAGAAAACCGAGCATAATTGAAGATCCAGGCTCACCCCTTCACTTATACAGGGTATTCCTAAATTTCGTTCACAAAATTGAGAAAATACAAATTATACATCGATTGTTTAGTAATAATAATAACACTCTTTAGTGGAAGACAACCACCAGGCGAGGTTATTGTTTCTGCTCAACGGAGAAAAAAAACATACTTAAGTCATGGGAAACATCATCATAATATTAAGCTAGGTTCGCTTACAAAAGGTCTCTTTTGCTTTTACAATGCATTTTCTTATACAAGTAGATTCGACATTTTTTCTTTTTCTTCTTTCTCATGGTTTCATTTATTCTGCCACTCTTACTTACACATTTGACTGCTGTTTGGAACACCCTGTATATGTATTTATAAGTCATATATTACAGGTTAACACTACAGCCTCTCCGGTACATCCATGCATAACAAATTTTCGGTTCTCTATCGTCTGGGGAAGTCACTCAACTTGTAGGCTTTGAGAATTATTCATTTAACCCTTCAATGCCCGAATTAAAATCGACCAAAATGTTGTTATGATAGTTCGAAGAAATGTTTCTTATTTGGTTTAGTTCTTTACCTATTCAATATTATATCTCAATATTGAAAGGGTTTACCTGGTTTCTTGAAATATAAGAAATTAAGTAGAAAGTTTAAGGTTGTGTTCATTGTCCAAATGCGGAAGTTCCTTAAATCTATGATTCGCAACTTCAAAAATTGGATCATTGTAAAATGTAATTTTCAAAAATAAAAATAAAATATGTAAGGCTAGTATACAAAAGAAAACAAGAGACTTGGTGCTTCAAAAATGCTTTCACCATAATAGTCAAATATCTCTTAAAAAAATAAGTGCCGTATTATGAAACAGGATTAAAAATCTCTCTCACTAAACAGCTGATATAAATACCCTGTGATTGGTTGAATTTCCCACCAGAGGGCGTGTTAAGGGATAATGTAAGATTAGTAAATCTAATAATGTTTCATAATTCGGTCCTAAAGGTCTCGAATAGATTACCACTTTAGAGTTATGAATATCAGATTTATTCAATCAGGACTGTCTGTATTTTCTGTAATATTTGACCATGTCTAAATAACTCAACCTTTAGAGAGCCGTAGAGATGCCTGCCTTCAATCAGTATCATAGTATGATACTGATTGAATATCCGTGCCATCAACTAACCTCTCTATTTTAATCAGTATAAACAGAAAAGTGAGAAGTCAAGTAAAAGATTTTTCTTCAAAATATAATAAAATTCATGAATTTAAGTTGTAGACTGTGGAGGGTTAAGGTTTTTATTACAAGTTATCGAAGAAGTACATTGGATACGCCTTCGAAGAACATTTCGGTTATCACCCAACTATCTGAACTCTCATCTTATCTACCTGTATTCTTCTGGGATCGATGGAAATATCTTAAATGAGTAACCATATTGTAAGTTCAAACACAGCAAATCAATTTGCTACATATTGTTTATTCTAAACCATACAACTTTTTTCACCTTTTCCTAAGCTCTTATACAAGGTGGGTCTTTTGTAAGCAGACTGGAAAAGACTGCTTTTCATGTCTGCTCTTTTGTTTACTTCATAATACCATCCTGTCATTTTTTACTTTCTTTATCCTATAATAAGGAAAGTATTGTATTTCACCGTAGATCTTAGGCATTGTAAGTGTGCAAACCTCAATCTAAGCCACTTATTGGGTCAGAAAACGGGTACGATTGAAGGTTTCTTACCCAAGCAAATATTTTTATCGGTTCAATAGGTATTTTCAGACATCCAACACTTATCTGAGCTTTGAAATCTATTACGAGCTCTCAAAATCGATGATTGATTAATTTCTACAATCAATTTGAATGCCCAAACCTCTAGCCACAATTTTTTCAAAACTGTTTTGTCTGGAATTTCTACTACTAGAGGAAATCGTTAAATGGGCAGCTGCTAACCAAATGACTGATATCGAATTTTTTAGCCTACAACTATGCACGAGTCGACTGTAATAGATAGCTCTAAACTGTTTTTTATACAAAACATATATTAGATATTAATAAAACCTATACGGATGATATCTTTAACCTGTGAATAGGTATCTACTGTACTGCTATCTAGGAACTATTATGTATTTATCAATAAACTCTATACCTACATAACTACAGATATACCTATCTTTATACCGTGTACCTACACATGAATATAACCTCTATGTAAGGTATATCTATGAACTATGTATATATAGATACTTAAAATTTACAGCCGATTCGGTACATACCTACTTCATAAAGTTTAAATTGTTTTCTGATGAACGTTGCTGATAAGATGTGAGCGGCATGGGGCCAAAATTCTCAACGTCCATCTTGTTTTTGTTTCTTGTCTTAGGTTACAGGCATATTATATATGTTATTCCGTTTTTTCTTAGCACATATTATATATTATATTATGACTGTTGAATCATGTATGAACCTATTATAAGACAAGTGTAAAATAGGAATGGAAATTTATACTTTTCTTGAAACACATTCAAAATTTGATATTGATAAAATTGTAAAGCATGCCCAATTGCTCAAACTAATGTTGAATTTAGATTTGCAATTAAGTAAAACCTTATAAAATCTCTTTCATGACATCAATAAAGGATACGACTATATAACAATAATATGAGAAAAACAGAATACCTAGAAGAAAAGCCCAGAGTACGATTCCTAATGTACAAAATTTCGCATTAACCCTTTAACAACCAATGTAAACTGTAGTTTACATCGAAGTTTACTCGGAGATTTTGGAGGTGCCGGGCATCATATCGATGCCGCAACCTAGCGGATTTATTTCTCAACATGTTCTGAGCACATTCCGCATAATTTCATTGTTTACTTTTGTCTCTAACTTTTCAAATCAGTGATTTTGAGACGGAAAACAGGTGGCTGTACACTTTTGTCGAAAACAGTGAATTTAACTAAAGTTTTGGATGCCTTTTTGTTAACCAAGTGGTTCTGTAATTTTTTAAAGGTAAGTTTATCTTGTTTTCTTTTGATTTGCTATGCATAAGATAGTTTTCCTTTTTTAGTCTGGTAACAATCGTCAATCTAGGAATGTAACCTGGAGTTTACAGTGGTAACGAAAGGTATGATAAGTTGAAAAAATTTGATGTAAATTCTTTACATGTTTCAGTGCATTATTTGCATCAGTTCAATTTTTAGGCATTACCAACGTTATTTCTGCATACCATTTATTAAATTTTAATTAATTTATGTTCACAGTAGAAATTAAACATGGAGAAACTGCCAACAAAGAGAGAGAGAGAGAGAAGAAAAAAAGTTGACAGATAATGAGATATTGGACCTGCTGAATGATGTAAATGCAATCGATGGAAACCAATCATGTGATGAGTTTGCAGAAGAAGATGAAGATGAGATGAGACTGGCTCAAGCTATTATTTCTGATATTATGTCATTGGAGTGGCAATAGTTAACTCCTGGATCATCTATAGAGAGGACTGTAGACAGCTGGGGGTAAAAGCATTACCATTGCTCCGCTTTCAATCTTCAATCTTGCAAAATCTCCCATTTCTAGGCAGCAGCCTAGGAGAAGAGGCCGCCCATCTCTTGCAGAACCTGTACAGCCTGCTGTTCTATCAGTTCACGACCGACACTTGGCTGCTGAAGAGCAGCGATATGATCAAGTCGCCCATGGCCAAGGTATGGGCCTAAGAAGAGATGCAAGGTGTGCACAGTTGGAGTAACTACCGTTAATTGTGAGAAGTGTGATCTCAACTTTTGCTTCTCAAAGAACAAAAACTGTTTCGTGGAGTACCACCGACGTTAGAAGTGATGATTTGACTTTCATTATTACAAAAATATTTGATTTGACTTTCATTATTATTAGTTAACTCTTATACCTTTCGTTACCATTGTAAACCACAGTTTACATTTTTCGACCCCACCCCCGAATTGACTTTTTCACAATTTTTTTTTTAGAAACCTATTTTTGAATGATAAATAAAGAAAAAAATGTACTTAAAAAAAATCCTGTATTGTTCTTTCATAATTCGGTATTTAAAGGGTTAAATTGAACTCTGCATTTGAGGCGTGGAAAAAACAGCGTAAACTTTTTATATATTCTACAAGCGTCCAATGCTAACCTAACTCGCACGTTTCCTCAAAGTAAGACACGTTATAATCAAATTAATTGATAATAGCCAAATTGACTAAAATTCCCCGTTTTTGAAAACCCCATACCTGTCCGTAACGTGTGATTTAGGTTTATATCTTCGAGGCCTTTTCTACCATTAATAGTATTAGCATGTCAGAGTGCTCAACTCGAGTGTCAGTACCTGTTGGGCCAAATAGCTCTTTCAGTAGTTTCTCTAAAGCTCTTCGAGTGAGCAATTCTAGACTTGGCAAACTTCTCAAGTGTGGGAATGTTGGTCAGGTGTTCTCCATTATTGAAATTAGTTTCGATTATGTTATCGCTTCTATCTTTGGAACACTGAATTCCTCTATCTCTCTGATATGGGCATAAATTATACTATAGATGGAGAGACAATTTTTTGTGCTGGTCCATTGAAACAGTCAGGTTGTGTTCGAGACTTCTGAGATTTTCAAGATAAAATTCCGACCGTCCGTAAGGCCCAAGTTATAACTGAAAGTATTTCGAGAAATGTGAAGTTATTGCGATGGCTTTCTATATCTTGCATCTGACTTTTAAAAAACCAGATTTTTCCAAAAATCAAAGTTACTTAAGCCCCATAGTTTGAAGAAGATTTATCGTTAATGCTTTATCATAAAAAAACTCTGTTATCATATTTTAGTAAAAATCTTAAATTTTCACCGTAAGTTGTACCACTTATACAGATCCATAGATACCGATGTTATGCAAAGATATTATGTTGATTAAATTGATTATTCAAAACAAAAACAATAAAAAGAAGGAGAAGCAGTAAAAAAGATATCGAGATTAATGACATAGAAACAATTTTTTTCTCAGTATATAAGAAATAAGTACTTGAGAAACTTTATACAGAACCACTCGTTAAATTTAAATACCAACAAAAGAACGTACAAACAAGAGATACAAAAAAGACCGTGTAGTAACACAGGTAAAAATGAAAAGTTACAGAGAGAAGGATACTGAAGCTATGAGAATCTGCTGTAAATACTGAAAGTACAAGAAAAATAGACCAACTGAAACTAAAGAAACGTTCAAATCTAATTAAATAATGGGCAGTAGCCTAATTGGTTTTAAGGAGCGGCATAGAACAAACCAGGCAAAACTCTCAAAACAGATTGAACCTTTTGAAGGCGACGGTAAATTAGAGATCTTTTGGGCCGTTAAAATAGTTTTTACATTCAAATTCTGTCGAACCTTCGATATAATTGTGGTGGAGAATAGGCTCTAATTATAGGAGAAAACAAGATCCTGAGCACCTCCATGATGTTATTATAAACACATTAAAGAACACCTCAAAAAATGTTATTATAAGCACACGAAGAACACCTCCGAAAGAATTATGAAGGAATATTTTCAAAACAAGACGAAAAAACAATGGACCGCTTAAATATTAATAAAATGGGGATAGAGATTTTTCAAGCTTTTAATTATACTGATGAATGTGTTGGGATGAGTTAGACGTGGATATTAATGAAGCTAATGTAAAAGGATTTCTGAACCCCTGCGTCAAAAATATGATGAGTCCAAAGGGTTTGAAATTAGTTGGAATTCCTAATAACTAATTTTAAGATAATTAACTTAAAGACTTCATTTTTGTCTTGTGTTTAGTAGGTATGTAATGTATAGTTTAAGATTTTTTAAAGATTTTACGATGATCATGATAATGTTGATTGAGAATACTTTGCTTGATATGAAGATCAGTTTTCCTTTCAATGAGTTGTTTTTGATCAAACGTACAAAAATAAAGACAAGGCTATGCATTTTGTCAAAAATCTACTTGCTGAATCAGCTAAACTTTATCGTAACTATGTACTTTTTTAAGTTCTTAATTGCAAAGACTTTCATACAGCTGTGAGCAAATTATTGTGACGTTCAGTTAGCCAACATTTTTTGGTAAAATAACTGAAATTCTTTTATTTTACCTGTACTGACAGTTGAAATTTGGTACATTTTTATTTTTCAGCTGAAATTTCCAGCACATACTTTAGATACAGCACCGCTAATTAGTAAGAATTGTAAGACATACTTTAGGAAATAAAATATTAGAAATAAAATCGAGGAATTTCTATCGAACGTGATCACCAAACTTACCGATAACTTATCGAACGTTCTGGAATTTGATACAAATATTTGTGTTTTTTTTTTAATTTGGATAATATATTTTGTCATACGCTTTCGAATGTACGTCAGTGGTAAGAAATTTAAAAAATTCAGCAGGTGCAAATTTTTATATAAAAAAAATTACAATTTTTTTAAGAGGAATTAAAATAATGTTTAATATAGGTATTAATAAATTTCACCAATGGAGTTCATGTTGAATGCCAAGTCCTAGTTTTCTTGGATCCGTACTTAGTTTTATGGGTCTCAACTTTTTTGGTTATTTTGTTGTTTCATATTTTGCTGTTGTAGAAGGATTTCCTCAGACTCGTTAAGTAAACTGAAGATTAAATTAATCACAAGAAGCAGCATCGCACCCTATCGGTACATAAGAAACCCAGGCAAACGGTCTCGCACTTAGAAACCCTAGTTCATTTCTTTTTCACTGTCCTCACTGTAACGTATTGGCATAATGGGTTTCTCTGTTGACATTTTAAATAAAACACTAGCAATATTTACATTCTATAAGAGCGCAAACTTTGAGAAAATCATCTTGTAGATAATAATAAATCAGCTTTCATTTTCTCAAAAAAGTGCATGAGGTCATCTCCAGATACATCTTAATCGGTGCACATCCGATCGTTGAATGAGTCCGAAGTTTGTTTGATTCATAATCCAAAACACCGCCCTTTATCCACCTAAAAGTGATTCATAAATACACTATTCATATGTTTCGTGTTGAATAAGTTTCATGTTTGTTAGGTGAAACCAATACACCATGTTTGTAATCATCAATACAGTTCATGAAAGCATCTCCAGTTGTATTTCCATTCTGTGCTCTAACCAAGAGATGAACGAGTTCCATGTTTGTGTGATTCCACCAGAGCGTGTTATTATTTACATTTTGATTAATTCCTATTCAACTTTTTACATTCTCCCCTGGTCCGTGTATGTTGACAATGTTGAGTTGTTGACTCTATTAATTTCCCTGGCCTGACTTATGACCACAGCGACCACGCGTGTTCCAATGTTTTCCCGATCATTTTTCAGTGTCATCGCTCGTGTAGAATGCAGTTTTGAAAATAATGAAATATGAGCTCGATAATTTCAAATAGTGTTGGTTCATGTTTGTTGGGAGTGCGTTGGTGTTGAAGGCAGATGTTGTTGCGCACCGTTGGTGGAACAAATTTATATCGACGAACACCTCACAAATCATGCATCGAGACAACATGAAACTTGCTTGAAAAATTCGAATTAGTGTATACAGTCGGCCAACACTGGACAATTCAAAGACTTTAAGATTTATCTTTTTGTGTCCTGTGGTCTGCTGAAGCGATTGGATAGAAAAAGAAGGTTGTAGTATCCCTTAGAATGATTTGATGATCCGACTATCTAAGGCAATGGTTTGTTTTGTACTCAAGTACTCCAAACAAGCTTCCATACTCCCTAATACAAGAATATTAACTTAGGGTGACATTAATAGACAAGATTACATTCGTCAGGACTTACATTTCCCATTTGAAACAGTATGAAAAATTCAAGAGTTTGGGGAGGTATTACAAAATACATATTTACTAATTTCACCCTTCAAAATCGTTTTCTTCTTATGTACTGAAATGATTTTTTTTTTAAATAAAATTATCTTCGTCAGTTACATACATGCTCTAAGCAGTAGTGTCAGGGTATCATTACAGAGACTTCTTCTCTATGTAGAAAAAAAGTCACAAATGAAAGTGGATGGTAAGAATTTCCAAAGGAATGTACACTTGTACAGTGTGTGTTCATATTTATAGTTACTTGCTTCTTATCTAATATTATTATAGTTATAATTTTATTACTTTTCATTATTTTTAATATTATTATTATTATTCACATGTCTCATTATTATTATTATTATTATTTTTATCAAGACTATTATTCTTTTTGGCATACCGCAACGTTTTGTTTTGCACATCAACGGTATTGACGTTAGCAATCTTGTGGCAGGTGTGTCCAAATTATAGTACCTACCGACTTCTAGAGGCACACATAGATCGAATACTTTTCCAGTCTAAATAAGAAAGAAATAATGCGAAAAGGTTTCAAATTCCGCCCGGTCCAAAATCAAACCAAATTAGGATGGCTCCAAATTCCGATAGGGTCTTATTTTTTTCATCTTTTTTTTTATCAGTCTTCAAATACTGTACCGCCTAGTGTCTGTACAACTGTTCCTATCTCTGCGAATAGTTGCGGGTACATTTTTTTATACGTTTAAATATCTTCAATCGTGCTTCGGTGATGATGTTCATAGTAAAAAATACTCCAGATCAAATTCTCAGAGCTTTGAAAGCAGATGTCCATATGACGCTGTCTTAGTGTTTGAAGATTTCGTTTGTACTCTGAGTTCTTTGTAAGAAAAATGTACTTTTCAAAATTGTCAGCTCCGAGAAACCATTGTCTGCCGCTTTTGTGAGAAGATTTTGTTGTTACTTTCAACTTCTAGTTCTTTGTAAAGCAGAATGGTATTTCACAAAACCATCGGCTCCAAGAATCGACGAATGCTTTCGCAAAGAACTGTTGAACAATACTGATTTTAACATAGTAAAACTACATAGAATGGAAAAACAAAATATGAAACCTCTAAAACAGTACCTAACATGATACCAGAATAGCATTGGCATCCAGAGAATGACTTTCATTGTTTACATAATACAGCGCTATCCAATTATATGATCCAGTGACATCATCAGTGGCCTGATGATTTTATCTCTATAATTATTACTTTCAGTTTTCATCATGTGAAGCAAAGCAGTCAAATCATCAGGACCGTCCTCCATGAACGCAGTGCCATGGAACACTAGTTCATTTAACTTTCTGTGTATGTCATTTTACGTATAGCTCCATTATAATTAGTTGGGGTACCGTTATAAATTACATTAAACAGTTTTACAAATCACTCAACAGCCCATTAGTGCTGGTGGTGTTTTTTTAATCAATGATAAGATAATGGCAAACAGCATTACAAATACCCACTACGTATTAAGAATGTACAATATTGACTGAAATTAAACATTGATTAAATAAATCAATAGCTTCGGTTAGAATTGATAAACGCCAACCAAAGTAAGTGTGAAATTAGGGAATAGCAATATATTACGACTCTGAAGAACAAGGTAATTAATAGAATATTTTCATAGCTTTACAGACAAAGTAAGTTTCAAATCCTGCTGGGTCAAAAAATGTCTGTTCTGTAAAGTTTCTGGTTCACTCATAATCGTGAGAAAAATGAGTGGTAGTTACTTGTATGTCAAACGATCATGGCGGCATTACAAGAGTAAAGTATCCCTTGGAGAGTGCCACAAAAATTAGAAAAAAAACACTAAAAGATAATAAATATACATATTAAAAAAAATTCAGTAGTATTGTCGATGTGCTGTCAAAAAAAAATGTGAAGAGGCCCTTGCTTCACCACAATATTTTTTACTTTTATAATTTTTTTCCTGTGTGACTCAGACCTCTGAGCAATCAAGGAAAATAGTTGGTGTGTATATAGGTGTAAGGTTATACAGTGTTAGGGATAGGAGAAAATTACGTAGTGGTACTGTATATAAATTATGTATCTAAAATGTTATATATAGTATTAGTGATAGGAACGACAGATTTCGTATATTTTTGTTGCTTTTGAACAAATGAAAAGTTTTTGACAGTATATTTAAATTTCTCTACTTATACCTACTACGTAGCAATGGAAAAATCAGCAAGATTATTTTCAAGTCATTCTTAAGGGCTAAATTAGAAATCATCGGAGTTTTCGATCATCACAATCACTACTCCTGTTGGGCTTATCTCAACTTTAATCCTAATTCGGCCCTTAGAGGTAGTTGTGAGTTATCTTATTTGTGTTAAGCACTTACGTGATATCACAACTACTCACATGCTTTACTAAATCCAGCCTTAAAATGGGACTTGAACCACCGACCTCCAGGTTACAAGTCCATCGCCTTACCGTTCAAGCTTCAGCTGTTCAAGTTGTGAGTTAAGCTGCTTAACTTTTGCATGAACACCCGCATATTTTTATATTTCAGGGTCACATTAATAAACCAGAATACAATAAAAAAGGATACATTTACTTATTATATTTTCTTTCTTTTTTCACAGATAAACGTGGTATACCATTTTCATCATTATAATTGATAAGAAATGTTTATGTTTATATCTGTATACTATCTGGATAGTACTATCCCATAATGGACCAATGCACAATAGAATTTATATACTAGTATATATACATAGTTCATATGCTATTTACGTGTGCGTGATAATTATATACAAGGTCAGCCCAGGTGTGACTTATCTCTATGTTTCTATGGTCCTACAGCGCCACAACACAATGACTTCCAGCCACACGGGCGATGCTTGATTGTGATGGTGCTACTGATGATGGTGCTACTGATGGGAATAATAATGATGTTGTTACTAGTGGCAAGATACGCGCTTGCATGTGGAAGGTCCTGAACTCGAAGCGTAGAGCCGACAAAATGTAGTCAAATTTGGTTCATTGTTTGTAAGGATGCCTTCCAGTGCGGCGCTCGTGTTGACCCAACACCTAATAGGAAGGGATTTTGTTAGTTCTTGCCCATCAAGGGCAGGCATACTACGGGATTAGCAAGCCAACAAAGACCATATTTGCTGTCTACTCTCTAACTCTACAGTATACCTGCAAGTATGGCTCGAAATTACGAAAATCCTTGCTTCAATTTGAAGATAGTGTGCGTCTTGAATAAGATACCTAATATCCTTTCGATTATCCATCCAGACACGTGTATATGTAGGTCAGTGCCAATGAAGTCAGTACATCTTGATGACAACAAAGCATGCTTAGCCGCAAAGCAATGACGAGAGTGTATCCTTTATCTACATAATTATTGTACAGGGTGTAATAGAATACATAGGCAAACAAAATTCACCATTGTATTCAGGAGCCAGTTCAGCGAAAACATTGCCTAAATTTGTGAACCCTCGAATACAGAAACTCATACAGAGTACTTCTGAGCTTTTTGGAATTTCGTCAGACTACTACTTGTATAGATATCTCTCTCAATTTATCAAAGCTCCAGTAGCCAGGGTTATCTTGAAAATCATGAAGTGGGTAAACAACTTCAGTTTTATCAAAAGAGATTTTTGCAAGTCCGTCAGAGTTGCGGTCTTCAGATTTAGATTTTAGACAAACCACAAACCTAACGTAGAAAAATAATACGAACTCCTGCTCAACAGGTAAGTTTCTTAATTGTCAAGCTAAATTTTGTGTAGCAGGTTTGTGAATTTCCTGCGAATGGAAGGCAACACCCCTGATATGGCCACACAGTTGTAAGCGATGTTAAACGCAAAAAAAAATTGCAGGTTGAAATGAATTTTCAGTTAATTTAACATAGAAAAAAAAAGGACAGAGAGGTTGGGAGAGAAAGTATGTTTGAGAGAGAAAGAGAGATCCAGTTTGAATGAAGTGGAGGTGTGGGGGGATTGATCTATGCCCTCATCCATAGCCGGAAGTGACCATTTGATCAAATAAATTGTCGCCATGAGACACAACAGAAGCGGGACTGCTCCTGGATTACAGGGAGTATGCCCCCACCTCTGACGAGGAGTCAATAGGTTAGTTAATGAACTTCCTGTGACGGCAGCTCTTGTTGCTGTCTTTACCAATTGAATCAATACAGTAATAGAGTCGAAACTGGGTATAAGAGAATGATAAGAAAACTCTAGTGGAAGGTTGCCACCAGGTGAGGTTGATCCCAGCGAGTGCACGAGTTTTTCCTCATTAATTTGAGTTTGTGACCACATAATAATAAGACTCTGATGGTTAGGTGGTAGAAAATGCTTTGAGCATTAACCTCGTCTGGTGGTTACCTTCCACTGAAGAGTATTATTATAATGTTCAAACCATTTTCTGTCTCCTAACTCACAAGAGTCTTATTATTATGTGGTCACAAACTCACATTAATGAGGAAAAATTCATGCATTGGGTGAGAACTCGAGGGAACGGATTTTTTTCCCCTTATATACGGGTTTCTCATGTAAAGAGGTTAGTTTCACTTACAGAGAGGTAAATTTGACCTGTATGTCTCCTTTATATCAACTTCTTTTATATCAAGTTCCCTTATATCCAGTTCTCTTACATGCAGCTCAAGAATGAGACTCAATGGTAAAAACTTTTACTGGTTAAATTTAACCATTCCAAGTGGATTCAATATAGGTAGAATATTCATAATTTAATCAACACTTCTTAGTTTATTTTCAAAGTAGTATTTTGCACTCAATTTTAAATGACTAATAATTAATATGCATATTTCTTGTCGCATTCCCTTATTCCTTCTTTTTCTTCTATATTTCTTTTCTGTTGTTCATTCAATTATCTGAAACCAACTTTTGAGATTACCTGATCTCAGTCTAAATTATAAATGTATCGCAGCATTTTTGTCTGATTTACAATAGTACCCTAATCTCTGAAGGACAAGGTAACAAAAAATCAATTTCAAAAAAGCAAAAACGACTGATAAGTCCATCTCCGCAAGCACTGCATTCGCAATACCCTCTTATCTCACCGCGTGCTGTGCCAACCACATCTATCATTGTCACGGGGCGATCACTGAATATCTCTATTTGGCCTTCTAGGCTTCTATCTTTGTTTCAAAGAGACCGTCGTCAGTGGTATTATTTACTAGTCGCACAATTTGAGCATGAATAATAATTACAAGAATGTCGGAATGAAAACGATAGGAAAATTAAATTATTACCATTTCCAATATCGTCATCAACAAAAACAATATTATATCCGTCATCTAAATCGCCAGCATTACGATCAACTCAAACATTATTATCAACAACAAAAAATAACAACAACAACATCATAAACATCATCAACTCAAACAAGAACAACAAAAATATCAACAATAACAAAAGTGGGGTATGTTCATCTTTCTATGACGTTCATATATTATTGCCTGTGTTGGAATCACCATGATTCTTTCCGTTACCATTATTGGATTCAGATATGCCTTACTTAAAAACTTACCTATCAACACCAAACAACAGCAGCAGTACAAACAACAGCAGCAGTACAAACAACAGCAGTATGATCATGGTCATCAATAATCATAATGACCATCATTATTATCGTCATTAACGTTCTCATGGTTATCATCAACAGTATAATTATAAGCGTAATTATGATTGACTTAAACGACAACATCGTTATCATCAACAATATCACTATCAGCGTCATTATGATTAACTTTAAGTACAACATTGTTATTATCATCACCACACCCATCGCATCATTTAATGATAACAATGACATATCAGAGGGATTTCTGCATCAGGTGGCTTTACTGCATGTTTGGTATGTTGGCCATGTCATTTATGTTAATCGTTCCGTGTACCAGCTTTAGCTGCCTGGGTGCGACTATTTGCTTATCTGATTAGTGGTCATTTCTACCTCCAGGTACTACCTAGATATATTATGTATTAACTACTACCATTCGTTTACACCTAAGTGCTAGTTAAATATATGACTACCTATCATTTTATCTGTATCTATCAGTTGACATGGTTCTGGAGGCTCTTGTCAGTTATTAACCCGCTTGTGTGGACAGGGGTGGAATTTTGTAGAGATAATTTCATCGTCTGGCCACCATCTCATCGCTCACAATGACGTCTTCATTAATGATTAGAATGATGATTTTCTGACTAATGTATAATATCTATCATTGTATAATTATTATCATGCACTTCAATGTGCTGTAGGACATTAAAATTGTAATGAGTACATAATTATTATTTTTGTTTACAATAACTACAGATGGAGCAAGATATCAAGTTGCGTGGCTGTCGCAAGCACAGAATCATTATGGACGGGTTTACAAGTTATCACGTATCATTACAGAACTGGTGTGCCTCAAGGCAGTATCGGATGACCCTTGGCTCCAGAGAATACGGTCAGTTTGGTGTCAGGTAACTTTAGAGATGCACTTTGAAGATTTGAAACAAGTTGTTGAGCCAGAGCACTAGGGAATGCTTCGGGTTTTCGGTATGCTTAATTGGTTGAATGCCTTGCAGGTATCAAAGTTGGGTAACGAGTTAGAGATGGCATGAGAGTTGGATGGAGTTCTACACACACGTATGTCTAGTCGATGGATATTATTTTGGTTAATTAGAAATAGAAATGGAAAGAAACCTTCGACTTCTGATTGTGGACTGCGCTCTGAGTTTGGAATGTATTATTGGATTTGAGTGTGGAAGAAATTAATGTGGGCACTGAGGGGCTTATTCCAAAAGATTAAGAAATTATCCAAGATGGAAAGTGACTTCGAACTTTAGGTAAATATAGAAACACCTTTTATTAACATCGACTAAACATCAGTATGAGTAGCCTTTTTATTTTTTATGAATTAAATATTAATCCTGCATATTAGCTTCAGCCTAATCTTTAAAAGGTAATGCATCTTAGAATGACGACAAAATTGCATGATATTCTGTCTAAGTTGTCTGGAGTACTATGAAAGCACAGTTAAGAATAATAATTAAATCCTTTTAAATTCTATGATGTTTATTAAATTTAATAATTGAAAACCTTTTTTCTTATTGGTACTACTTACATCCTACACCATAGAAACTTCGCACGTTTTACACACCTGAAGCTTTGCACAGTTTCACCTCTACGAAATGAGTTCACAAACAACTATTAGCAATGTTCATTTTGCCAGGATGTACGACTATCTCAAATCCTGCTAGGCATTAACATTAACATGCGAATTTCCTCTTCCCATAATGTACAAATTTATTTGCATACATTCGTCATACTGAGGCCTCAATTCAGGGAGTTGAAGAGGGGACATTGGTGAATACCAGAGTTTCCAAAATAAGGAGAACTAGGAGCTCAAAAATCAGGTTGAATGAGAATGTTAGCGACAGTAGCGACTATCTTCGAAAAACGAATGTCACAAAATGTTAAGGCCGGAATTAATAATAGACGTTTTTGTAATACCTCTGTGGCGCTAAGTCACAGATTGCGTACGATGTAAAATAGGGAAAATCGAGGCTTTGACAATTTGACAGGACCCTATTTTCTCCCTCTGACGAGATTCCTGTCCATCATTCCACAAATCCACATCCTCCAACATGCGTCGGGAAACACGGACATACTAGTCGGAGCATACTTCACCTCGCTCGGGCGGAAAACCAATAGACAAAGAGTGATAAAAAAGTAATTAAATAAGAGAACAGCGCGTTGGGAGTATCACCTTCCTGTCATTTCATATTCCAGTCTTGAGTTTGCACACAGGACATGACCTAGCTATTCGCTAAAAAAAAAAAAAAAAATCGCTAGATATGTAGTGTACTACTATGCTATAGTATTCCATCCTATCCTATTCCAGCATCGGTGGTCAAGGTGCTAGACATGTAACGTAAACTGGTACCGTGTAATAAAGTGGTTAACGCGCTAGTTTGATAATCCAGGTAGCGTAGGGATCTGTTGTTTCGAATCCCACTCAGTGTATGAATTTTTGCTCATCAATTCGAGTTTGTGAACACATAATAATAAGACGCTGAGGTTTAGGTGGTACAAAATGCTTTGAACATTAACCTTACCTGGTGGTTACCTTCCATTAAAGAGTGATTTTAAACAAGTCAGACCGTGGAGAGGATCTCCAAAACCCAATTGGGTAGGATGAAACCAACTGTACCCTTGAACTTTCTAGGTATACTAATTTTCATACCTAATCAACAATATTGTATGTATGTGATACGGTGAATTATGAGATTCTATCGATACCTCTTCAAAAAGATATTCCATATTTTTTTGCCAATACACGAGTTTAAACGGGACATTAAAATTCGCCACGCAACGTTCGAGCTTTCTGAGTCATTAATGCGAAAAGATTTCGGTACAGAAACGATATTCGGATCCTATGCTGTTTGGAATTTACATAAATTTTATCTCAGGGTCGTGATTTATGAATATTTTCAAGGGGCTTGATATTGTTCAGAAAGAACAAGTAGTACGGACGGGAAGTTCAAATACAACAGTAGTATTGATAAGGTCACTAAACATACCGACCTCAGTAGCTTGATCGACAAGGCGGCGGACTTGTAACCTGGAGGTCGGTGGTTCTAGTCCCGGTTTCAGCCTAGATTTAGTAGTGCGAGTTTGAGTGGTTGTGATATCACGAAAGTGATTTACACATAAATGATAACTTTAAGGTCACTAGACATATCCAGAGAGAATAATATGTTTATGATTTGTTAGCATAATATTGATGTCCTTCGCCGATATTACAAAAAACGTGGAACACAAAAACCAGGCTTCACGAAAACAGCTGTAAAATGGCTTTGGAGAATAGTTCAATGGCCATATCCTTCTACTAACATTACATAAAAGTGAATACGGAAAGCAAAGTAAGGGTGAGCTGCCCCCTAGCCGTCCCCTTGTAAGCACACTCCTAAGTTGAACTCTCATAAGTACGTCCCAAGTCCGAAGCTGAGGAGACCCCTAGCTACCCCACCTCTGAGTACACTCCTGAGTAGGACTCTCATAAGTACGTCCCAAGTCCGAAGCTGAGGAGACCCCTAGCTGCCCCCCCTGAGTACACTCCTGAGTTGGACTCTCATAAGTAAGTCCCAAGTCCGAAGCTGAGGAGACCCCTAGTTGCCGCCCCTGAGTACACTCCTGAGTAGGACTCTCATAAGTACGTCCCAAGTCCGAAGCTGAGGAGACCCCTAGCTGCCCCCCCTGAGTACACTCCTGAGTTGGACTCTCATAAGTACGTCCCAAGTGCGAATCTGAGGAGACCCCTAGTTGCCGCCCCTGAGTACACTCCTGAGTTGGACTCTCATAAGTACATCCCAAGTCCGAAGCTGAGGAGACCCCTAGCTGCCGCCCCCTGAGTACACTCCTGAGTTGGACTCTCATAAGTACATCCCAAGTCCGAAGCTGAGGAGACCCCTAGCTGCCCCCCTGAGTACACTCCTGAGTAGGACTCTCATAAGTACGTCCCAAGTTTTAAGCTGAGGAGACCCCTAGCTCCCCCCCCCCCCCCCTGAGTACACTCCTGAGTTGAACTCTCATAAGTACGTCCCAAGTCCGAAGCTGAGGAGACCCCTAGCTGCCCCCCCCTGACTGAGTACACTCCTGAGTAGGACTCTCATAAGTACGTCCCAAGTCCGAAGCTGAGGAGACCCCTAGCTGCCCCCCCCTGAGTACACTCCTGAGTAGGACTCTCATAAGTACGTCCCAAGTCCGAAGCTGAGGAGACCCCTAGCTGCCCCCCCTAAGTACACTCCTGAGTGGGACTCTCATAAGTACGTCCCAAGTCTCTGAAGCTGAGAATTCGTGCGGACCGTGTGGCGTTTCTAATCTTCTCCATTGATCTCATGCTGTACTGGTCTCGAATCAATTAAGCATATCATTTCAGAAAAGACTGTCTGGCATTACTTTTTCACCTGGCCAGGATTTAAGTTGAGAAGAAGAAGAAAAAAAAAAAAAAAAAAAAAAACAACAAGTTTCTTCTGCATTTCGTGGACTTAGCCCAATTCTCGGTACAGAACTTAATCTTGTCTTGGTGCAACACTTTTTTTTGTCTCGTTAAGCCACGTGCATCTTGGGTCTTAAAATTGTGCTGGAGTGTGGTGGATAAGATTTAAAACTGGTAGCGAAAATTCAAAACTGGTAGCGAAGATTTACAAGATTTCAAAAAATAAGTGGTGACTATTCGGTCGTGGGGATATGAATAACCTGGAAATGAATGTTGGGAACTATCTCTTTTATTGAAATACAGTCTATACATTTTACGAATAAATGTTAGTAGGTATATAATTCAATTCAATATTTATTGTGTGATTTAAAATAAAAAAAAAATAATATTATGCTAGGTAAATAAATTTATGGAAAAAAGAGAAGAAACGAATAACATAATATACATAATTATAGGTAGTGTTCACGCCATGTGACTCCAGTTTGAATTGCCTCCAAACTTTCCCCGCGCATATCAATCGATCTCTACGCCCCTAACTGTTAGAGATAACACTTCGATATCAGATGATAGGCATATCATATGTTATTACAAAGAAAGCCAGAGATTCGGTACGATAGATTGGGAACAACGATGGCTCGTTCAGATTGTAACAACCAGTGGTCAGGGTACGTCTTCGCTCCTTCCTCAATCTACCCCCTTTGATCCACTTCTAAAGGCGTACGTAATTACTTGGTACAAGTACTCAAGGTAAGACCATCCAATCTCATTTCGTAGTAGTAGATTATTTCTTCCTTTTCTCTTTCCGTGTAAATTTAATACCCTTTAATACACCTTTCGTAGTAGCGTTATTGAACCAGCGGCCTTTTCTTCGTTAAACCCCAGTAACTGGGAAACTTAGGTCTTTCGGCTTCAAAGCCCCAGTTACTACATTAATTCAGGTAGTATCATAAGAATTGTAAAACCTATGTTCTTTTTCATATTGATGTTTTCACTGTTCTTCTTGAGGTTTTACAAAGCAAAAAAGCTGATAGCTATTTACCCTTTTGGTTAAAGTAACCGCTGAGCGCTAATAATCTATATCTAGGTATTTCATAAATTTTAGGTCATTCAGATTCACTTGAGATACTCCATTTATAATCATCATCATAAGGTGGCGTCATCGTGCACGATGGTAGCCAAATAGTGGAGGAATGACCCAGCACTTCTACCACTGTCTTTACAAGGACTATAAACAGGGTCTGGTAGATCAATAAAAACTAAGTGGAAAAAATTTAAGTCAGGATTCTAACACACGTCCCTGTTTTTCCTTAATAAAATAAGTAAATAAAATTGGATTTTCACATTCCCGCCAGCAAATTGGTCACCGCTTAAGGAAACAGTCTTGTGTAGTGCCATCCATTCTCAGCCTCATGTGTGTAAGGACCCAGTGGTTCACCAGGCGTGGACTTGGTGAAGACTATACGGTCGTGGAGCTTATCGTTGTGACCCACCCAGAACTCAATGCGCTTCGGAATCACAATATAGCCGCCCCTGTTGATAAAATATACTCTTATCATTAGTAATACCAAAGTAAATGATACAAATTGTATTGATAGCATACTATAGTTATAGCTCATATCAGGGAAACAGGGTAACTACTCCAAGTTATACAGTCATGTACATGAAACACATTATTTTCCTCAAAGAATAGCTAATGAGTTCTGCTTTCCGAAAACCAACTCACCAGTGCTGTGGGCGAGGCACATAGTCCCCCTCCTTGTACTTGGCCTGCAGCTCCTCCGTTATCCTGGACATTTGATCCCGGCTCTCACAGGGCTGGCTCTGGGCGGATGCTATGGCTCCTATCTTGCTGGCGTAAGGTCTCGACTGGAAATAGGCTTCGGATTCTTTGTCTGACGTTTTCACCACGTGACCTTCTATTCTCACCTGAGAACATGGGAAACTCATTAATACATTTTCAATATTAGTCAGAGTTTTGCTTAATTTCTACTGAGGAAGTCCAACAAAACCCCACTTCGTCAAACAAAGGATTGAGCAAGTCCTTGCAAATTTTCTTTCAATGAAAAGTTGAAAAGTTTAAAAAGCCCACGCAATGATAATATCCATACCATTTGATTCTGTGGGTTAGAAAATCGGAACAATACTCAATATTTTAAATTCATCAGGTAAAAAAGAAAATGAGAATTGTTATTCTTACTGATAAGTGATTAAGAACCCTGAATGATTATTCCTTCCCACATGCATAATATTATTTAAGACTTTCGAGATTTGTAGGTCCTACTAAATGAAAACCGGCATTTTCTGGCCGGTAAGGTTTATTTCCCCGTGGCTGGCATCCTACTTAGAGTTTTTAAATATCCGTTATCAGTACGCCTTTCGATGACAAAAGGAAGCTTGTTGCCAGATTTCAAGTTATTTGGGTTAGCCGTTACGGAGCTCTGTTGATCATGAACGAATCAATACAAATTAATTTTACACGTACCTATTATTAAAATATCACATGGATTCACCGATTCATAGGTTATCAAGAGCTCTAAATCATTAGCAGTCATCAAGCATAATTGAAAGACTGTGCTCCAACCAAATGAACTATGAACAATGACTCATACTTTTTCCTAGCAGTCTGGTGCGCCCGTGGCATTCACATAATTAGACACAAGTGCAAAATAATATACACCACAAGTGTACAGTGAAATTACAATATAGGTAGGTACTTATAGTAGTTCAAGTCTGTATACTAACTATCATGATAAATTGTACAAATTCAGTCATATTTGAAGTTACCGTAATTACCTCCAGTAAAAATATACAATCAAAACCTCATGACAACTAATATGCTACAGAAACTTCCATGTTGAAGCATTAAAATATTATGTTAATAAGACCAATAAGTGGATAAGCAATTCTCTCCATTTATCAATGGCACCTAACTAAACCATTCAAAGCATTCGTCGTTCTAGTAGTAAAAATCTACAACCAATCCTCCATGACATGGAATATGCTACACGCACCTGAGAAATAGTTTGGAAGGTCATTTGAAATTCATAGTAAGGTCTGTAAGGTGTGCCAATGGCGTTATTATTCTTTTGTAGCATGCCTCATAAGATCACGAAGGAACACCTCTTTGTACACTACTTGAACTACAATAAATACCTAGGTATATTTTCTTATTGTGGACTTGTAGTAACATAGTATGCTGCGGGTAGAGAGCATGGTCAAATCACTTGAATCCATTACTTCCTCCCCACGGTCTACATTTTAGAATAATTTTCACCCTTTGAGTCTTGTCCGTTGAGACCGTTGAGCAGCTCAGCCCTCAACACTAACAAAGTATCCGCTGAAAATAGAGGCAGTATAGTAATCTTATGCAAGGTACAAATTTATCCATCCATTTACTTACAGATTTCCTTAAAGGCTCCCAATAGAATGCTAAAGATACTTTTGGATTTGCAGCCTGCAACACGAAGGAGAGAGAATATGCTATAAATTATATTAATTTTTATAATAGGAGAAGGAAAAGTATTTCTTTGGGAACCTGTCTTCCCAGACAAACGTGTTTTTCTTGGGCCTTTGGGTATGCTCTCCATTTACAAGCAATTTTTCCCTTTCAACCACAGGCTGGCTTCTTATTTGGAGACTTACACCCGGTGTTTATATATTCCAGATGCTCTGCGTCCATCAAAATCAAATTATTTACGTCTGTTGTTCGGCAGGATTTGTACTGAAACTTGTGAGGTACGGTAGCGATTTTGAGAGTAGTTATTACGGTAGTAATTAAATTGTCTGTAATCGCGGTAGTAATTTTATCTGGTAATTAAAAAAATCCCGGGTAACTTAAACGAATAAAACTTAGCCATTGTCGGGAAAAGAAGATTTGTTCAAAAATAATTGTACAGAATAAACATTTAAAAAAACCTTACCGCTTCATTTCCGTTTTTGCTGTTGTAATGGTTATTTCAAATGATTTCAGAAAAAAACCATTTATAATTTAGGCGCAAAAAGTTCAATAGTAAAAAGTCTTACCAGTTCAGTTCCTTTTCTGCTGTTGTAATTGGTAAAGAACACAAAGCCATCTTTCCCAAATGACTTCAATAAGACCATTCTGCCAGATGGAGAGCCATCTCTGAAGGAATAAAAAAACTCAGGAATTATTGGAATTCTTGTCATTTGTCTTTAAAAGAGTTTGAACTTGATAGTAGGTAATTTTAGAGAAGAAGACAGTCATGTGACACGCGTGTAGTTAAACAAATCATTAAGACAAATTATATTTTCAAGTTTTTGGTGCTCTTGTGCTGACGCAACATCAACTTCAACATAGTAGGTATTTATGTTTTTTTCTTGCCTATCAATGGAAAGCATACTAAGGTGTATTGTAAACAAAAACACTGTAAATATTATTGTCACACTTAGAGCCAAAATGTGAAAAACAAAATACAAAAAAGATTTAGGAAGTCTGTCCCCCCAGCGCACCATATCAGGGACGGTCTTACCTTATCCCTGTAGTAATCCTATTTATAAATTTCTACTATATATTAATTAATTAATTTTTTATCAAGATGATCATCATTTGTAGAAAAATGTCTTACTCCGATACCGTCGCTAGGAACATTGAGTTTGCCTGTTGAATGCCTTGTGTTCGATTTGCCTCGCTGAACCAAGTTTCGAATAGTGTGAAAGGATTTTTTCAATTTTTGATTCCAACAGGGCCTCACCATCTTCCAAAGACTTTCGAGCAATGTGAGTACCTAAAATCACAAAATTATTTTATGAGAATTTTAATTTTTTTTTTTTTTTTGATGAGCATAATATAAAAATTTTTCCAATTTGATTAAAATTGGGCAAAAATATACCTATTTGACTTCTATGTGGTTAGTAAATTTAGTGGTACAAATTGTTCTTTATTCTGTTCCTATCATTGTATAGCTATATCTGATCAGTAACAATATTATTTATTTTTTAACATGATTGTCAACGTTCAACAATGGAACATTGAACAACAAAAACAAAAAAATCCTCTTGTAAAAGAAGGCAATCTTACATTTGGTTGATGCCTTTTCAAAATTATCTTCAGTTGAGCCCTTGAACTAAATTTTGTTCTTTAAAATGCAAGAATAAAAAAAAAACCAATAAAGAAAAGTGAAATGGGTAAGTACAGCAAATTTGATTAACCAACTGACCTTGAGAACTTGTATTTTCAGTTGACATTGTAGAAACTAATTTGCTCAGAAGATAAAAACCAAGAAACATCCAAACATTAATCAAATTTTGAAACATTTAACACAGTGACACACATAAACACTTAGATAAAAATTCAATTCTGAGATTCAATATAAATTGGAGGAACATTATAGCTACTTAGCTTCCAATTAGAATAATAAATTAAAAATCAATAGCATTTTCATGTTTGGTTTCTTTGAGCCAATGACAAATAACTGAAAAAACTTGTTATAAAAAGAAAAAATATACGTTTCTCTGAGTGGTTCAGTTGTGACTAGGTCCAATATTTACACAGCCTTTCTTATCTTATCTATGACTATACGAGTAAAACCTTTTGAAAACAATTTATTAAAACTTTTTCTTCTCTAATATTCTGAAGAATGTGGTCAGGTATTTTTTCCAACAGCTCTTGATTATAACCCACATAAAATTGATTAAATGAATTAATGTTTTTATTATTATCAAAAAGGTTTTATTACTTTTATAAATTATAAGATTTTTTTGTTTAATAAATAATTATGTAAATCTCTTGAACTGATAAGTTGTTTTTTGTTTCATTTTGATGGAACGGTGGTCCCATAATTTTGCAGTTTTTCATATCTCGCTCATTAAAGCTTTACCTATCAGATAGGACCTCACCTACCTACAAATTTATGTACCTACAAAACAAACCAACATGTATCACTTCGGTTGGTCTCTTGTTATATTTGTGAATTTTCTATTTATAAAAAAAATATCTTGAACTTTTACGCTAGGAAAAAATTGAGCTTTGTTTGATTTAGTTATGGTTCCAATAAAAATTAATTGTGTCATTATCTTTTAAATTCATGACTATTTTTGTGAATGATTAATTAAAAAAAACTGTACATTCTTAAAAAAGTATGCATAATTATATTATAAAAATACATACATAGGTACATATTATTATCCATCATTACCTGACGAGTCGGTGTAATAATTATCTCTATATATAAAACAGAAGGGAAAAAAGGTGTTACATAGCCAAAACGGCTAAGAGATAGCGAAAAATGTCTCAGAACTGACCCCCCCCAAAAAAATTAAAATTCGCTTTGTGCCTAGAAATAAATTATTAAAAAAAGTATTAAACAAAAAGGCACATTGCCTGTCCAGCAGTGCGGTCCATTGACCATTAGTAAATTTGTAGCAATTTAGTCCCGTTGCAAAGCACGGGCAAACGGCTAGTTATGATAATAACTTGTCAAAGGGCAACCTCTCATCAAAATGTAATTTTATTGTATCTAAAACTTGTTCTTTTTTGAACGCTCTACTATATCGGAAAATTTACATCATAAAGCACCATTTTGAAACATTTACTGTAAATATTAACTGCAAATTTAATATTATTTTTTTACAAAACGGTTTTACTATTACAGGTTTTTTCAGATTCATAAAATTGTTGTTTAGGGCTTGTGTTCTATAATTTCAAATTGTTATTTTAAAATTAAAATCATCACGTATGTATATCCTTCCTCGAGCCATCACGATTTGAATTTGGAGAATAATTTTACTCCCTGTCTCATCAATTAAGTTTGAACGAAACTCACAATCAAGACTTTTTTGTTTCTTAGCTTCAAGGAAACAGATCTGCTTGTATTGTGCAGAAAGAGAACTCTAATTAATATGTTGTAAAAATATATATTTATATTTTTTTTAAAATCACAGTAGGTACAAAAGCCTCATCGCGCCCTTGGTTGACAGACAATGTTCCAAGTAAGGCTGCCGCATTGCCTCTTTCGACGATTATAGCTGTCTCTGTTTTAAATAAAATGCTGATTGTAAGAGAGCGCGATTAGCTCAGTGGTTAAGCACTCACTTGCCATGCCGAAGGTCCCGGGTTCGATCCCCCGTGCCGACAAAAATTTGTATTCTTAATTTGGTTACAATTGTTTGTCTTCCGGTGCGCTTGTGTTGACCCAGCACCTAAATGGGAAGTATTGTGTCACTTCTCGCCCATCAGAGGGGAGGAATACTACGGGATGGGCAGGCTACAACACACACCACAAGCGTCTACAGTAGCTCCTGTTTCATGGCTGCGAAATAAAAACGGCTGTGAAACACTCATCTTTAAAAAATAATGAACAAACTATCCTGACACAGACTGATCAAATGATCAAGTCTCAAATACTAGAAGAACATGATTTATCAGGGATTGATGACATGTCCTAAGAGTCTTGCTTCAGAATCATTCATTTATGCTAAATCTCCCGTATTTCCACTGATTATGGTCTAAAGTTTTGTACTCTGTTCTGTACCTATGTATTCTGTGGTTTTTTTCTTTCCATAATTTGTCAAAACTTTAGAAGTAATCACAATATTACGAGTTACGAGCTCTAAACTACAACATAATTTTGTGAAATTAATGGAGCAGTGAAATATTGGGTGCATCTTCTTCACAAACACTTACAAAGCAATCTAGGTATCATCCGACTAAAACACTATGCATTATATTTCTATAAACTTGAAACAATGTTATTGTAACTATCCATTTATTTGTTGTGGTTCAGGTCTATAGTGTATAGGTAGATACTATAGATATGTATTTATTTATTGACTGCAGTTTAAAGTTTCAATTTCAATGCATCTCGAGACAGTAAACTTCTCTTGGCATTTACGGGAACATCACGCTATTTCTCCCATAAATGTTAATTGTGTTTCAAATTGATTTTGCAGAGAGGTGAGTGAGGTCAAAGAGCATCCAGGAAATGTAGTTCTGGCTTCAGACCTGAACTTCCCATCGCTTTGTTCATTGTTGAGTGGCAACACTGTTGATGACAATGATAACGTCATTATGGGAGAAGAACATCCAGGGAGAAGAACATGACTGTAGTTCTGTTGAGTAGCAACACTGTAGATGACGTCATAATGGGAGAAGAGTATCCATTAAATGTAGTTCTGGCTTCAGACCTCGAGTTTCCATCGCTTTGTTCATTGTTGAGTAGCAACACTGTTGATGACGTCATAACGTGAGAAGAGCATCCAGGAGTTGAAGTTCTGGCTTCAGACCTCAACTTTCCATGGCTTTGACTATTGTTGAGTAGCAACCCTGTTTTCGACTTCATAATTGGAGAAGAGCACCAAGAAAATGAAGTTTGATACTGACTTCAGATCAATTTTTCTCTGAAGCTTTATTTGTAGCCTAACACTTATGTACGTACCTACATGGTATATTAATTTTATTATGTAGTCTCTGACAATTATGCTCAATCGTCAGACCTATCCTGTCCAATGATTGACAAACATCACCTCTTACAAATGAAGCGTGTCCTTAAATCAACCTGATCCTTCCATCACTCGCTATACAAGTCAGTGTCTCTCTCCTTTTCTCTCCTCTCTCTCTCTCTCTCTCTCATTCTCTCTCTCTCTTTCTCTCTCTCGCTCGATCTCTCTCTCGCTCTATCTCTCTCTTTCTTCCTCTCGCTAATACACACAGCGCGTCAAATCTATTAGATCACCACGTTCAGAACAGAAACTCAAGAGATCCTCCATCACACCAGAGCCCATTATAATGCCACAGCTTACTGCTTATTATTGTGATACTGCTTATAGATTTGTGTTCTTATTATTTATCAACGAAACGCTAGTTCTGCAACGCCACGAATACAAATTTTTATTTAAAAGATCATGATCATAATTCATTTATTGTTAAAATGATCAATGATCACATAAGGATCTATCTCTAACGTAGTTGAATTTCATTCGAGGAACTCACTGGTTGTTACTTAACTTTAGTGACAAATTGAGAACTGTTTTATTGATGGTGGCCAAACCCAGTCTGAGTGAGATTAATGTTAGTTAACTGTTTGGTAAGTTTCAGCTAATGGAATTCAAAACCCCGTCTTGATATAAGATTTTCTATATACTACTCTACTTGGTCTAATTATGGATTAGTGGATGTGCCTATTTACTCATATGGATTAGTGGGTGTGCATATTTAATCATATATTATGAAATACTGGATGTGCCTATTTACTCATATGTATGTGGGTGTGCCTATTTATCATATGTATTAGTGGTGTGCCCTTACTCATATGTATTAGGGATATGCCTTTTTACTCAATGGATTAGTGGATGTGCCTATTTACTCATATGTATTAGTGATGTGCCTATTTACTCATATTGATTAGTGATATGTGCCTATTTACATCATATAAAGGGAGAGAAAGAAAGATGTCAATCTCACCCAAATATTTTTATCTTTGAAGAAATGAATGTGAGGATGATGCCAAATACTCAGACACCATCAGTTCATCATAATTATGTTGAAAGAGAAGGTGTTAATAGTGTTAATCCCTAAATGGTTTTCTATTAATATTTTGTCGTTTTTTAAACACAAAAGTGTTTTTTGGGGCAAAAGTGCTTACTGCTAATCGTGCTTATTGTGTGGACTTGCAGTTGACTCCTAGAAGAGAGAGAGAGAGAGAGAATGGTGCTATGGCTTGAGCTCAGAAGTTGAAGAAGACAGAGATATTGTGCCACGGCTTCAGCTCACTAGTTAAAGAGAGATAGAAATATTATACGGCTTAAGCTTACAGTGAGAGAAAGAGAGAGCTTTATGTTACTAGTGCTTGAGTACACGAGTGCGAGAGAGAGAGGGACAGAGATGGTACCGTGAGAACCAGTCAGCGATGCTGTTTCCCATGCTCCCACTCAATCAGGCGATTCAGACGGTCGTGCGCTACACCATCACGTGCCCTCTCCCCTTCCTCTCTCTCTCTCTCTCTCTCTCTTCCTGGAGTACTAGAAAGAGCCTTACTCTATGTATAAAAACTACGTATACTACGTATTATCTCTCTCTCTATTACTACAATACTACAATCATAGCATATGTCTCTCCTCTTTCTCTGGCTATAAGAGGCTAAGAGCCCAATTCTATTATCTCTCTAAAGTCCTAACACATTACCTCTCTCTCTTATTCTTACTAGAGTACTCTAGAGCCCTAATCTATCATCCCTCTTTCTCTCACTTACTTTTATACTAAAGTCTTAGCACATCATCTCTCTCTTACGACAGTACTAAAGTCGGGAGAGAACTCGTGGTACTCTACCTGACCAATAGTTGGGTCGGGAGAGAACTCGGTGAGGTCCCTCTCTCTCACGCACTGGTGTGTTTCAGCTCCAAGCATCTCTCTTTTTCTGGTTCTTCTGAAAAAGATGGATGTGTTCTTATCCTATATTCTCTCCATCCGATCTCTCTCTCTCTCTCTGTCTTTCTCTCTCTCGCGCGCGCTCTTACTTCTATTCTATTTGAATACCAGGTTGGCTGGGTGTTGGTGGCTCTTAATTGGCATCTTCTGTCTATTTCTCTTTCTCTCTCTCTCTATCCCTCGTTCACTCCTTGGTCCTCAATGTTGACGTGTTGAGATTAGAGACGCGAGTTGAGAGCCCCAATCACGCTGGCCGTTACTTAACTTCAAAGACAAAACGAGAACTGGTGTATTCGGTATTCAACAAACACAATTTTGTCTCAAGTTACTGTCAGTTGAATGGTATTAAAGCGTACTCAAGTGTAGCAAATTACGTGTCATAGTGTACAAGTTGCCCTATTAATACATATCCCCCTTTATAAAATTTGATGAAACATGTTTCTCCCTCGCACCAGGGCTCCTTTGTTTCAACAGCAAACGGGAAAACAGGTGGTTGTCACTTTTTTTTGTTTCTTTTGGTGTTTCATTGTTTATGATATTTTCTTTTTCTTTTTTTTTTTGCCGCCAGCTTAGCCACTCGTGCAACAACTCTAAGACACAATTCAACATGTGATGAAGTGACAAGAATGTTGGGTATCATCTAAACATTACTTTTCCTTCAAAGATAAAATATTTGGGTGAGACTTCAGATCTTTCTTTTTTTTTTCTTTCAGATGTTCTCCTTTATGTTTGCTTTTCTACTCACGTTAGTGCAATTTTAGTTTATTTTCTCTTGTGTAAATAGGTACATAATTTTGAGTAAAAAGGCACCTCCACTAATCCATATGAGTAAATAGGCACATCCACTAATTCAAATGAGTAAATAGTTACATCAAAAAATCCATCTGAGTAAATAAACACATCCAGTAATTCATATTATGAATAAATAAGCACATTCACCAATCTATTTTAGTAAATAGGCACATCCACTAATTCATATGAGTAAATAGGCATACCCACTAATCCATATGAGTACTTAAATAGGCACATCCACTAATCCAGATAAGTAAATAGGCACATCCACTAATTCATATGAGTAATTAGGAACATCCACTAGTCTAATAGGTAATTGTTTATTTGATACAATGTTACAAACAACCTTACCCAGTCTGCGTTAGTCTGACAACAGCCTGTACGCTGTACGAGCGTTCAAATTGGAGTATTCAATTGGTCAGTTACAAATGTTGTTATTTAATTTTAGTGATATTACGGGATTGGGTATATTAAAAAAAAAGAATGTTCATAAAAACAAGTTCTATGACAAACCAACGTGCCCATGTTAAACAAAGAAGGGAAGTTAATAATTTAAATTTTCTCCGATGCATTTTTTACAAAATTCGAAAGTTATACACAATGATATAATACACAAACACATGAGTTAAAGTCGTAAATTTATTCATTTAATAAAATAAAAATCTGACATGTTCGAAAATACCATGTGTTCCTTGAGAACGTCGGTATCAATATCTTTTCAAAACACAACTCAACCCTTTGTTGAAAATGTTAGACTGTGCCAGGATGGTGCCACTATAATCAACAGTTCTGTTGAATTTGAAAAAATATTAGTGAATGGTGAACTATGGTGCCATAATTAGTTCAGTATGTAAACATTACACGAGGCATCCATTAGAGCTGTCTGCCTGGAAGAGGTGGCTGTGTCTGCAGACTGTAGATAATAGATATCACGATATGCATTGTATACACAGGAAGAACTTAAATGAATACTATTGCTGTTAACCCTTATTAACCCGAGTTTTTTTTTCTTAAAATGTATTAAAAAAATTATTGGATCTTGTTAATTACTCATTTTAAACAAACTTTTTTCCTTAACTTTTTTTTCTCCATATTACCGTTTGTCCACAATGGGGTGTTGCTTAGATGCAACGCGGGGCTAATGAGTGGTATAAAAAGACTTTTTTTAAATAGCTGAAATAACAAATTGAAAACGTTTTATTAACCATTATTTTACATAGTTATAAAAGTATAAACAAAAACAAATAGCAAGAAACAGTTATTGCAATAATAAAGGTCAGAATGTCAGCGTCAGCGGGGGTTATGCTTAGAATGTCAGCGGTGAGACTAGGGTCTCACCCTGTGATAAGTCTCGAAACAACTTACACAAAGACCTACATCACACTTTCTCCAGGATGTGTGCATTATACTGGTACAATAAGCGCCAGTACTTCGACGGCGTTTCTTGCCTTCATTAACCACGACCAAGTGAGTCTGAGTAGCGCCTGTGGTCTGAGGGCAGGTCGGCCTCCTTGTGTCGGAGAGACACCATGAGTTCGCAAGTAAGAGGTTGCAATGGTTCTTTTGAACTGGAGTTGAGTCATCTTCTCAAATTGCGACATGTTGTATAGATTCCAAGCATTTTGAGCACTGACATCAAGTGTCCACGAGAAGATGGCCCACCACCATTTCTTATAACGGATCGCTAATATGCGATGTCTGTTGATGTTCTCATCCATCAAGTCTGTCCCTCCCATGTATTTTTGTTATATCCAGTAACTGCAGATGGTTGTCTAACCTTTACAACTCGTTTTAGCTTACTTGAGTATCTATTTACATGAGAGATGGGTTGCACAGAGTATATGGTAGAAGCTAATGTAACTGCTGCATTATCTTTCCAGGGTAATAATTCTCATATGAAATAGGCATGGTAATAACCCCGCGTTGCGAGAATGCAACACACTCAAATAGGGTTCCTTAGAGCAGTAATAATTGTACTTTTGACTATAAAATATGTGATAATGGATTCCAGGGGCTTTCATTAATTTAAATAATTAAACAGACAATAAAAAATAAAATTAATTGAAAAGTAAAATTGAACTTACCGTCGAAGGTCCGACATTTTAATTTCGAAAAATAAGCGCCATGGCGTTTATCTCCTCTGCTTGCACCTCTTTTACAAAATGAGCATGTTTTCTTTTGAGGTGATAAGAATCTTTTGTTTACATTGCAGATCACGTAATTTCAATGCGAAAGTACTAACCAAAAAAAAGAAAAAAATCAAAAACCAGGCCTACCACCAGTGTTGCGTCAATGCAACGCGGGGTTAATAAGGGTTAAGACATAGACAACACTTTCGGTATTGTACCCACAAGAAAGATTGGAATTAATTTTATAGTTGTACCATGTACCAATTGTAGATGTAACAATCAGTGTTTTACCAACAAGAAGAACTGAATTGATTGGCATTGCTGGAGACATAGACACTAATATCGGTATTGTACCCACAAGAAGGATTGGAATGAATACTATGGCTGTAGACATAGACACTAATATCGGTATTGTACCCAAGAAGGATTGAAATGAATACTATGGCTGTAGACATAGACACTAATATTGATATTGTACCCACAAGAAGGATTGAAATGAATGAATACAATGGCTGTAGACATAGACACTAATATCGGTATTGTACCCACAAGAAGGATTGAAATGAATACTATGGCTGTAGACATAGACACTAATATCGGTATTGTACCCACAAGAAGGATTGGAATGAATACTATGGCTGTAGACATAGACACTAATATCGGTATTGTACCCACAAGAAGGATTGGAATGAATACAATGGCTGTAGACATAGACACTAATATCGGTATTGTACCCACAAGAAGAACTGGAAAGAATACTATGGCTGTGGACATAGACACTAATATTGATATTGTACCCACAAGAAGGATTGGAATGAATACAATGGCTGTAGACATAGACACTAATATCGGTATTTTAACCACAAGAAGGATTGGAATGAATACTATGGCTGTAGACATAGACACTAATATCGGTATTGTAACCACAAGAAGGATTGAAATGAATACTATGGCTGTAGACATAGACACCAATATTGTTATTGTACCCACAGGAAAAGCTGAAATAGTCTAGCTGTAGACCAGGGGTGACCGGTGGCAGGGGTGGAGCTGCGGACCCCTAGAAGAAAAAGAAAAAGATAAGATTTTTCAACTCCTAGCTCATACACAATGAAAAATTCTAGAACAATTAATGCATATTTATTATGATTGGCATGGTGAAGAAACTGTAGAAATTCTTTCAAGAGCCACTCTATAGACTATAGATGATGTATTGTGGTAGCACCCCCAAAACATTTTCTCATAGGCCGCGACTGCTCTAGACATAAGACTTATCTATCGGTATTGTACCCACAATCCAGAACATAGTACAAAAGAAGTGTACAATATTTTTTTTTAATGAAAGATATTTTTTCATGGGGTGGAATTATCAGGGCCGAATTAATATTATTAAATTTGTTCTCTTGCATAATATACAACTTATCTAATTCATTTTGATATTCACATACAACATAACTTTTAGTTTACTCAGGACAATACCAGAAAGACCCATTGGGATCAAACTCATAAATGTCTTCTGTTACTTGCCAATTCCATTGTGTTCAGAAAATACACTATCAGGAAAGTATAATTATCTATCTATATCTATAATCATCATGTAGGGTAGTTTTTTTTCGATTGAATATAAAAACTATCACGTGAATGTAACATTGAGTACACTCCAAATGACAGTGCCTATGCCTTATACGTACGAAAATTGAGTTTGAATTATCCTTGATAAAAAAAAATTGAGTTACAATGAGAAATATCTTTTTACTTCCTATAAATTTCTAATATTAGAAGTATAGTGTTCGTTTTTGTAAAAAAAATAATATTTTTTGCTCCAATTTTTTGCTCTGGTTCATGAGATAATGAGTTGTGGCGCCCCAATTAGGTAGTTTCCCAATTAATTTGGAATGTGTCTCTGTGTTATTTAAATTTAAAATGTGTCTCTATATTACGACCCTGATCTCACGCTACGGTGGATTCCTCTTCATAAAAACCTTACAGTTTATACACCTCATATTCAGGGAGGGTATGAACCACGCGTAATGCAGGTTGAACAAATCGGCAATAGGTGAGTTCGGTGCGAAGATTACCCGCACCTTTTTCGCATGTATGAATTCGGTGCCGCCTAAAAAAGGTGATGTATGAGTTCGGTGCGGTCCTAATGACTCATAAATTGATTGTTTTTTTTATAATGTACTCTGTTACTTGTTAACAGTCATCCTGCTGTTATTAAGTAAGTAGATTATGTTGTAGACAGTTACATTCAGCAAGGCTGTCCATTTCCTCCTTGAAGGCCATGCCTAGGGTTAATAGTAGGGTTAGGTAAAATACAATGAAGGCCATGCCTTAGTTTTATAGTAGGGTTAGGTAAAATATAATGAAAGCCATGCCTTGGGTTTATATAGTAGGGTAAGGTAAAATACAATGGAGGCCATGCCTTGGGTTTATAGTAGGGTTAGGTAAAATACAATGAAAGCCATGCCTTAGGTTTATAGTAGGGTTAGGTAAAATACAATCAAGGCCATGCCTTGGGTTTATAGTAGGGTTAGGTAAAATACAATCAAGGCCATGCCTTGGGTTTATAGTAGGGTTAGGTAAAATACAATGAAGGCCATGCCTCGGTTTATTAATTGAAGGCCATGTCTATAAGGAAAAAAATACTATAATTACCTGATCATCAGGGCAAGTACCAGGGCACCGAATTCATACATGACCTTTTTTAGGCGGCACCGAATTCATACATGACCTTTTTTAGGCGGCACCGAACTCATACATTTTTTTATTTTATGCACCGAACTCATACGTAGCCGAACAAATCATGCAAGGGTATCGGGTAAATATTTATAATAGTCAATCCCGTATTTCAGTGGGTTGGGGTGTTATTAGGGGTGCTAGTCAAGCCCAGGAATTGGGGAGGGTTCTGAGCGTTGTGGTACCTAGGAATTAGGGTTAATGAAAGGGTCTTATTGTTAAGACTGTGTGTGTGGAAGCTGGGGGATTTTACAGAGAGTAACCTGACACCTACCCGTATGTAATCAACCATTAGGAAGACTGACAGAAGGATTGGAGGAATTTTTACTTCAAGTATCTTAGTAATGGTGTTGGTGGTTTATTTTGATGTGTTTTGTAGAATAGTTATTTAAATTTTGTAGCTTCAGAGGTTGTGTAAGATATGAACCCTCTAGTAAAGTCTAGTACAAGTAAAACCTTACTCAGAATTGTTTCAGTATTGAGAGAAAAGTAGGAAATCTATTTTAGATTTACATTTTTTCTGGTTATCAGAAAATAATAGTTTTGGAGGGTTTTTTGATATTTTTGGCTCTCATTAGCTACTGTTCGGGTGTGTTTCGACATTGGGGGACTTCAAGATATAAAAAATAATCTCAGAGATTTCTATTAAAATTAAAGGCATCGAACTGATTAAAGGGATGTACCTATATGAGCCTCGACAGCTTGTAGAATAATGTAGCAGCTCTTTGACTTGAAGTTCATAGGTGTGTTTTCCACCCGGTACAAATTCTAATTTATTTTTAGAATCCCTAAAAATTATAAAATCCTCAATATTTCGCAGATTTATTTAAATTTAATTCACACGTTACCATTTTATCTAGATATTATAGATAAATTAGGTAACTAAGTCATGAAGTTCTGAAACGACACGCTACTTATCCATATGAAATATGATAAGCACATTGCATACTACGAAAATAATTCCAGGGGAATACCATACCAATTTTGGCGGCTTTATACCTACTCCTTCTTGCGACCAGAAGGCCTTAAATAATGTATTTTTCCTGACCCTACATTTGTCCTAACTCTACACCCGAGGCATCGCCCTACATCGTGGCTGAACGCAAGCAGTAAAACAAAATTTTGCAGCTTGCCAACTTTCAACAGAAAATAATGGTAGATGAACCCAATCGCAAATATGCTAATGGACTAATTTAATCATGGGCTTTACAAGCAATTTGATGTACAATCCGTCCCATCATGTTCACAAATTATTCAGTTTGTTAGTGACTAATTGACTATGCAATCCACTGTCAGCCCATCCCCCCCCCCTTTCCGTTTTCGATCAAAATTAGGTATACCGTGATAAAATTTCCTTTTCTAAACATTCGTTTTCAGAAAAATCTATTCTATTATATTTGCGTTTATTTTAAGACGTCGTGGTAACTTAAACCAGCCATGATAAAACGGCAACATACTTGGGACTCAAATCACCGTCCTTCACGTTACGAGTCTGCTAATTTCTTACTGTGGTAGGTAAAATCTGCACTAAAAATCATGTTAGAAACACGATTGATTCACTTGAATCCACTCATTCAAAACTTGAAGAAAAACTCAGTTACTTATCTTTAAAAAAAAATCTTTGTTAATTTATTATTACTATCTATTTTTTACTTTCCTTGTCCTATAGAGAGGAAATTAATGGAATCACCCAATTTTTTCGATAGTCAGTTTTTAGTGCCAAAACACGTTTTATAGTCCCCAGAGCCTAAATTCTAAGTTTCAGCCATTGGTCCGTGTGTGTTAGGTGTGTCTGTAAACAAGTTATCTCAACGCAAGTGGCGGAAATCGACTCCTTTTCGGGGGATAAGGAAAGTCGTGTGGTTTCACACCAGTTTATTTCATATTGTGCCAAGTTCGGTACTCATTGTTTTGCTCAGAACTCCAGAGATACTAAAAATGTACTAAAATTCTTGCGCTCTTATTGTTTCTTGTTCAAAATAAAATTGAATCTTGACCGCCGTCTGCCTCTGGCCATAAATAATAAAATGAATTTCTTCGGTCCAAGTGTAACCAGCGGCAAGTACCTACTTGCTTACATTTTAATTTGCAACCACAAGAGATTGGTGTGTGAGGCAGGTGATGGAAAAGTTTCCCTTTAACTTTTGACTCCTTTCGGGCAAATCTTTTTTTTTTTTTTTAGGTCGAATTCTCAAATATATGCCAAAATTACATGCATTGGGTAGAGCTGATCCGCACACTACAGATAGTTTCGATTTTTTTGGGGGTTGAACGTAGCTTTTAACTGCATGGTCATATCACGACGGGGGTATTACCCTTTATTCATATGAATATGTTGGGCCGGAATGCCAGCATCACGAAGTCTTTACCTCGCTCGACGTTGCTTAACACTTAGACGACCGGCATGGTTTTTCGTGAATTCTCTTGTGGAACCGGCGATAATACGGCTATCCTACCCCGTGTACCACCGGTGGTACACCCGGTTAATTCCGTACGAACGTGCGTGTACCACCGGTGGTACACCCGTTCGTCTACGTGTTAAATTCGGTGATCCTACGAGAACCGGTTCATCCAACGCGCCATCGACGCTGCCTATGAGGTTTTCATTAAAAGAGGAACTTGACCATGAAATACTAAAGACCTGAAACCAATAACCATGCCAGACTCCGTGGCGTATCGGTTGTGACTACTGCCCGTAATCCAGAGAACTACTGCCCGTGTTGCAACCAGCTTGGCTACAGCTGTAGGGGGGTTATGGTTTCAGCCAACTCAAGTTGAAATGTTGGCACGTTCCGAACCACATAATGAGTTCTTTTTAGTAAAAAAAATTAAATTTTGCTCCGATTTCAATTTTTTTCATATTTCTGGACGTATCATATTTTTATGTGTGATCAACCATCGTGCGAACGTGGGCTTTTTCTTTATAAGCCATTAAACGCTAGGGAAACTGCAAGCTGGCCTGACTTGTTTGTTAGTCCGTTCTCTGTTTACAGTCCTCTAGCGAGAAACTGGTCTTCTCCTTGTTTAACGTTCCCCAGCTAGACTTGTATTTAAAACGCTATTATAACAATTAATAAAATAATGCTTTATTTTAGATATAAATAGACATATAATTATGTATATTTGTATATGTACAGTACAAATATTATTATAAAAAATTAAAAAATGGAAACAATATAACTAAAAAAGAAGCAAAAAATATAAAATTATTATGTCTTAACTGAAGGGCGGGGTTATTGCCTATGACAATCTCTTCCATCCAACCCTTTAAACTAACGTTCAGATAAAACGGACTTGGGTAGTGAAAGCCTCAAAAAAACTCAGGTGCACTTTTAGGTTTTTTCTTCTTTTACTCTGAAGCAACACGAGAGGAGAACCAACTAGCCGATAATTATGATAATCACGGGACACCAAATCATAGCATAGGGGCTCTGGTCAGACCATGTACTCAAGTAATAAAGTCTGCTTCCGAAGTTATAGGAGGTAGAGAGGCGATGAAATAATTACACACGAGGAAATCAGAGTTTTGCCTTGCCAGCGTCGATGGCGCGTTGAATGCACCGGTTCTCGTAGGATCACCAAAGATAAGGAATGTCAAGCGAGTTGAAGATTTTGTGATTTTGGCATTCGGACACAGGCAGGCTGGGTGAGGTTAATATGGGTAGCAGTTTTGTAAGTTTCCTGCGAATGGAGGGTAACACCGACGACGTGATATGACCATGCAGTTGAAAGCGACGTTAAACCAAAAAAAGTTTTCCTTTGCCAGTGTTAGAGGCATGTTGAATATACCGGTTCTCATTTAGTCATTGAAGTTAAGCAACTTTCCGCGAGGCTAGAACTTGGATGTGGGAACATTCAAATTTGATCCCTCGTGAGGCTGGGTGAGGATAATTTGAGTAGCTGGTTTCTGAGTTTTCGGATGTTCTAGGTTTATTATATTATTATTGTTTTTTCGGTCTGTTTGTCAGTGTAATAATACTTTTCAGTGCAAGGTAAACCACCAGGCGAGGTTAACTCTCAAAGATTTTTCTACCACCTAACACTGAGTCTTACTATAATGTGGTCTCATAGTGAAATTAATAATGAAAAATCCAAGTATTGGGATGGATCCGATCCACAGATCACGAATCCATGCGTTCATATTGCAAGTGTAACTACATCCACTATTAGTAGTACCTGCCTCAGTTCAAACACATGTTTTGAAGAAATGATTTAATAGGCCCTAAAGGCTCCCCTATGTACACGATGTGAATATTATTTAATGAGACATGAGGAAGCTATTGGTCACTCAGCGTTGGCGGACTTACTCTTAGGTACCTACTTTGTACTTTCTTGTTCAAAAAATCCTGATCATAAATTGGACGCTTGGGGTGTGATCAAAAAGAAATAACCGACCTGGTCTTATTAATGGCTCATTACAGGTCGTTAATAATCCCCCCCCCCCTCTTTCATATAGTCCACGAAGAAATATGGAGGGAGACCATACGCCTGAATGAATTGAACTTAAAGGTTACCTTTCATTGTGTAAATTACCACTTACCTATTCAACCTACCTCAGTAGCTACAGATATTTATAAGGCAGCAGACTAGTAACTTCGAGGTCGCTAAATCGTTTTCACAATCTGGAATATTACTGAGTTCGGTTTTGAGTCATTGTGACACTGTTGTGTTCAACAGTTGTCATGAAATTGAATAAATAAATTGGTACTTTTAGTTTATTTTCTTCTATTTTGCCTTTTTCAAATTCAAACATTGTCGTCATTTAGGACTCTTTATCGTAGAAGAATACAAAAGAATCTTTATCGCAAAATTGGCAGGAAACTCACAAACTTGCTACCCACATTAATCTTACCCAGCCTGGGTTGGGCCGAAATGCCTGCATCACGAAGTCTTCACCTCACTGAACGTTGCTTAACTTCGGTGGCAAACAAGGATTGTGTACGAAAAAGATTTATAGGTGGGTTTATGGATCTAAAAAATTAAAATTGAAAATAAAGAAACATTGAAACTTAAAAGTAAAATAAACGGCCAAATTTCCACGGAACAAGAATTCAATAAAACAAGAAACATCAAATCAAAAGAAAGAACAAAAGACCACTTCATGAGTTGCCTACACTTCTCTTTAGATGAGGTGATTTGAAGGGCTTGAAATTGACTTTTGACGTAAGGAGGTAAAATATCCAAATTGAAAAAGTAAAATTAAATCAAAATGGAGAAGTAAAAAAATACCTATTCCCAATTGACTCAACCACGTCAATATTCCATCCATTTCTTGACCTCAGTCCATATCAGTGTTCCTAACTGTCGCTAAATATCACGTCAATATCAGTCAATGTTCACCAGTCGTTGCAGTCAATGTTACTTAATCTGAAGTAATACTTAAGGTAGTTCCAAGGGGTTAGTCTATTGGGTCTGTGGAGGGGTGGGAGGTTTTAGTGTTTTGTGGTCGGTTGTAGGGAAGGCTAGGGAACCATGGGATCCGGGGCTCTCCTCTCTTACAGGGGACAGACCCGGTTCTTATGGAATGGCCTCCCATTTTCACATAACCAGGCTTCCGACATGGCGGCAGTACCCATAAGTATGCTGCCGTCTTGGGCTTGGTAGGTATCTATCTCTATTAAAGAGATTTTTCCTCCTTCCTGTCCACAGGCCTGAAGTCCATTCTGTGTCACAAAAAAAAATCTGACCTTACTTTTTCTATTATTTTCTGAGTGTTAGGAATTAGGATAGATATTTTTATGGTGTTTGGTTGAATGTTGGAATCAAATCTTTCCTAAAGCTATTATTTATATTATTTTTGCATATTTATCGTGATGATCGGTTAAGTTATCTTGTACATTCAATATAGGTTTACACCAATGAACATATTTTCAAAAATAATTTTACCATGCCACATTCAAAAATATTAATATTATAAATATTAATATTTGTGGTTATTTCAAGAATACCTAACTGTATGGAAGGTATAGCTATACTATGCAGATATAGGTATTGGATATAACTGGTAAAAGCTTTAGGTACACTTCGACTTAAGGGAAGGGTTTAGTTTTATGGAGCTCTAAAATAAAATTAATATAAATCCACCATAACGCGCAGCGTGTTATAACCATAATTCTCAGGTTGAACTTAATTTTTGCACTTTTATTTTTGGCAATGAGTTAGATACGAACTTTACTTAAGTGTCAGCTATTAAGAGGTAATTATTTTAATCGTCAGGGAAATCGTGTGGGGCTTTTAATTTTTGGAGTGTGTAAATTATGGTTCTAAGAGACAGTTGTGTATAATATCACGTTCTAGTACAGTACAGTATAATACAGGTATATCGTGGCAACAGTCTAAGTATGAATCTACGTATGAAAGTCAGCAGGTTCGGTTTCTGAATTTCAGGGAGCTTTGACCCTTCTTTGAAGTGAAATGTCTAGATTCTCCAGGTGTCCTCAGAGCATGTTGGGGTTTCCTTCCCAAATATGACTAAATTTTTTCTTTATTCTCCAGCATTTATTTTGATGTTGTTCTTATATGGTCAAATTCTCAAACATTTACACATAATGTCATAATGAGGGAAAAGTTAAGCCAACGATTTGCAACGCTATCTGTATTACCAGGCTTGACCCCTTCCATAACCAAGGTATGTGGAGGGCATTGGTTTGAAACTTGAATTTTTCGACACAGACGAACAGATAGGTAAATGTTATCATATTAATTTGTGTTAATCACTTGCGTAATATCACAACTACTCAAACTCAATTTTATAAATCAATGCTGAAACCGGGACTTGAACCACCGACCTCCAGATTACAAGTCCACCACCTTATCAATCAAGCTACTGAGGTCGGTACGAACAGATAGGTACCTACACAAGGGGCCGAATTATAAAACAGGATCACATTTAATCTAAGTGGTCACTATTTTTTAACTCAGGCTTTAGCGCTCTGTGATTGGCTGAAACTTTGACATGAGGGCGTGTCAGGCATAGCTTAACTTTAATCCTGTTTCATAATGTGGCCTTTAGCGCTTAGTATCCAAAATAGCCCAAACTTAAATCATACTAAATGTTGATAGAAGCCTATCTAAGTTTGGAATGAAAATAAAAAAAAATTCCCTATAGATTTGGGCCTGAAATCTGCCGTGTGTACATGAATGAGTGTACAAAGTTATTTGTAACATTTAATAAGTAGGTACCCGTTACAAATTTAAAAGCTCTTTAATGATTGATAATGGATTAACTCAGGGTAACATTTATATTATAGCTGCTGAATGCTGGTGCTGCAATTACGTCTAATGATTTTGCCGACAAAAAACCTCACATGAAGATTTTCATTGACTATAAAAAGTCTTTGGAGGTACCTTTATTTTTTGAAGTTTTTCTTGTTCTGTGCCGGTGTTACCATTTGGTAACTTGTTCTGTCCCACTGTTACCTTACATGGAATAGTGTTACCATTTGGTAACACTATTCCATGTAAGGTATTACCAAAAGGTAACACCGGGGTCGAGAAGTGGATGTCTTCGGTGTTACCAAACGGTAACACCATTTTTCTGAACAGGTGTTACCAAACGGTAACACCGGCACGGAAAGTGTTAAATAAAGTTGGACTAAAACAGCAGTGACAAAAAAGTCTGTCGTACGGATAGTAGGTACACAAATATTTTGATTTTATTTTTTGTCTACATAATGTCACGTTTAGTTTGTCAAAATAACAGGCTCTACTAAAATTGAACGTTCTCGAGAGTCGACCTCCCTCAAGTTTGCAAGTCAGCTGTCCAAAAATCGAATTATTAAGCCCATTCAGGGACAGTCTTTAAAAATTATAAATTAATAGACCAGTTGGCTCTTTTTTTTTGAAGAAGATTGGCAGTGGGCCAAAATTAAACCCATAAATCCACTTTATCGTGGGACTCTTACTTCTTGAATACGAGAATGTGTACAAATGACACATCCACCAAACATGATTTACCTACATCAACTATTGAGCAATAATTTTATCATTGAAACGAAACAATGAAAACTGGTAGTCAAGTGCTTAACGCACTAGTCTGGTAATCCAGGTGGCGTAGGGATCTGTTGGTTCGAATCCCACCCTATGCATGAATTTTTCCTCATTAATTTGAGTTTGTGACCACATAATAATAAGTGACTGTTAGATGGTAGCAAATGCATTAACCTCGCCTGGTGGTTACCTTCCACTAAAGAGTGTTGTTATTTTATGATTAATTATTTATTTAACAGGTACTTTGACAGGTCATAGATCATGTTTTTTCAGTTGAAATTGCACATCCACTGATTATACAGGGTGATTCAGAAAAGTACCGTCAAACGTTAACCACATATTCTATGGGCTAGTTAAGGAGGGGTCAACTTTATAAAAGAAAGTGCACAAATGCCTCCTAACGGAGGTACACGCCCCTAAAGGTGTTTTTAAACAATCGAAATTTTCATTTTACGGCTTACCTATTTGGGATATCGCAATGTGGTAAAAAAATCACTCTCAATACTAGATAGCACCTTTCTTTTGGCACAAAATTTAACACCATTCCAATGTCAGGGGCGGTCTCAGGAGGGTCAGGTGGTAGAAAAAAGGTTCTAACTTTTTAGTCGTTCCTTGTAATTCACCCTATTAAAACGTCTGTCATTGTCTACAAAAATGTTCTAAATAATTTTTTTCTCAAACCAACACAAACGCTTGAAAATCGAAATTGAAGGGCTTAAGCCGAAATAAGATTTACAGCAAATGTTCCACATGGGCTCCTCTGGCTTCAATGCAGACCTCCATACGCCTTCGAAAAGATTGACGAACACGTTCAAATATTCCAGGTGTATTTCATTGTTAAATAATGAATTGGCTGAAAGTTCTTGTTCTAAAATTGTATGCTAGTTGCATAGGTTTCAAAACTTAATGCGGTTTTAAAATCTTCAATTTCAATTTTCAAGTTTTTGTGTTAAATCGAGGGAAAAATTATTCAGACCATTTTTGTAGACAATGACATAGGTTTTAAAATGGTGAAAACCAAATTCAATTACAAGCAACGACTAAAAAGTTAGAACGTTTTTTCTTCCATCTGACCCTCCTCAGAACGCCCCTGAAATTGGAATGCTGTTAAATTGTATGCCAAAAGAAAGGTTTCATCTAGTATTGAGAGTGATTTTTTTACCATATCGCGATATCCCAAATAGGTAAGCCGTAAAATGAAAATTTCGATTGTTTAAAAACACCTTAAGGGGCGTGTACCTCCGTTAGGAGGCATTTGCGCACTTTCTTTTATAGAGTTGACCCTCCTTAACTAGCCCATAGAATATGTGGTTAACGTTTGACGGTACTTTTCTGAATCACCTTGTATATTACGTCAACTAAGTTTTACCTAAACCTGGACACGTTTTATGCTTGTGTACCTACCTACCAACCTACTGGTGTTATTAAAGGATAAGACATAAATCCTATTAATTATAAACCTAAGCTTATTATTATAGAACATGTTTGATCAAGTTTTATTTACAATAAAGTACATAGCATATTTACATAGACATTGAAATTAATAAAACAAAACTTGATGAAGGGCGCGGTGCTAATGCCAACAGCATTGTCTTCCACACCACCCTTGATTTAAAAAATAAAGATAACACAAAAAAGAAACACATGATATCACTACCTACATAAACAACACTACATAATACACGACACACAGGACACGGAAGGAGCCCAAAAAATTGTCTATGGGCGTCCAAGGGGTAAATACACTATCAATCCTTCCACCACCATGACACAACCATCATGGACACAAAAAACAAGTAGGTACTAGCTTTGTGCCTGTACTTTTCTACAGGACTAAAAATAAATAAAGACATACCCTAAGAGTGTGTACGAGTAAGTAATGAAGATCCGAAAATCTACCCAAATTTATAAGGTTGTCCAACCAAGATACCACCGCAGGGTGGCCAAAAGACTTCTTATCCTAAATCAATGGACCCAGTTTGTTTTCTGAAAGTTCATATAATATGCCTAACACTCACGAGATAACACGAGAGGACATTAAGGACGATAAGCAGAATATGAAAATTAATATTTTTTAAGCTCGTAAAAATTTACGAGAGTCATAAAATCTTTGATGAATTATTATGGTAATGATGGCAGAAATTATGATACTAAAAATAATTTTACTTATTCTGATAATGTAATGTATGTAATGATCATAATAGAATTATGTTTCAAATAATTATTAAAATAACAATAACAATGAAAAAATATACTTAATATTATATTAAGGTCTCTAAAGCACCCAGCTCACCCATTGATAATCAGCCTGAGAGACCAAGGGCCACGGTAATGAGATCTTGGACGGAAAAATCGTTAAATTTTACGATTCGATTGATCGGCTTGAATGGTGTTTGCAAGATCTTAAATTTTATCTGTTAATACCGTTTTTGGACATCATTATACGGCTAAATGGGGCCCCATTAGAATTAACACCCGGCGGTCGACTATCGCCCAAGAGGTAAGTGGATATAGCAAACAGATAAGTTTCAAATGCATCTTAATGATCATAAAAAATACCTTAATACGAGTATATCAAATTGGTTGAGATGCAGGTTTGGTCGGTAGGGCCTTGCAGGAGTTGAACCTGGTGTCTGTAGTGTATTTGTATAACCCCCCAAAAACAACACTTTGTGGTTACAAAAGGAAGAACGCCCCACTCAATAGAATGTGTACTATTTGCTAAAAATAAATGATATCTTTATCCTATAAAATATATAAGACCTGTTTGACTGCTGGAGTAAAGGGACTTTTCAGTCTTACCTCGGCAATGTAAAAAAAAAAAAATATCAAATAGAGCACACCTTTACCCTCACTCTTTTTATTAATCTGCAGTTCTGCACTCCTCTCTGAATCCTCTTGAAGTTTTACTTGTTCAACGGCAATAAAAACTGGTGGTCGCGATATAATTTATCTAACATATTTTACAAAGTTAAGGAAAATCGTACTCCGATTTTCTTGCTCATGGTTTTATTCTTTGGACAGACTATTGTAATTTTATTTTTTAACAAAAGAACTTCAGTATTTAAAATATTCAAAGTACATTTTCTCACCCAGCCCAATATCAGCAAAAAATTACCTGCCATTTTTACCACGATTTCATTGGTAGGTATGTATCGTAAAAAGACAGTGATGACCTTATAGTGATGCTTGAATGACCTTATTTTACTGTTGAATTTTTATTTTTATGTTCCTATTAGGTATTTATAAAAAAAAGTATAGTTTATGCAAACAAAAAATAAAATAAAATAGAAAGTGACAATCTCATAATATTTCAGATTAATTATAACTTATTTTAATATGAACAACTTTTCTCATTAGACATTGCCTTGAGTGATTCAACGGCACCTTGTTTAATTGTGTATGGAAGCGAGCAATAATCCAATAATAGCGAGCAATAATCCACTTGAAGGAAGAAAGAAAAAAATATAACAGGAACAAAAATACTATGCTTATTTGAAGAATGTTTTTCGTCGTTCAAAGAGGCCAGTTGGTCCACTTATGTCACCTGCAGTTCATAAATCACACTCGTTAAGTTATCCTCACCTCAAGGAAAAGAAGGATTTATAAATAAAACAATCAAAACGTTGACTGAATCCAGTTTGATCATTGTTAAAGTTGCCATGCAATTTTATATTCTTACAGTGAATTTATTAGAATACTTCTTCTTATTCATTAGGTACTTTAGATGTTCAAACGGACTTGGTATTTTTACAGACCCCCCCCCACTATTTTTTTATTTTTTTGCAATAAATCAGGCACCAGAATCAGTTTTCTGGTGCAGATCCATTTTGCTGTGTTGAAAAATGGCACATCCACTAATAACTACCTATAATATTATAACATCCTTGGAGGTTCTCCAGCATTTATTCGTCTCATAATATTATTATAATTTAACGTTAACTTGACCAACATCGCTTGAAAATTCAGATGCACGATTGAAACCTCACAATTTTTCTTACAATATGTACGAGTATGTGTACGAGGTTTGGCTATTAAGTTCGTAGACGCGAGCCGCTACGCAAAAGCTGTCCATGCTAGGAAGATATGATGAACATCTTTAGAAAGCTTCAAGTCTTGTGTTTTGATTGATAGCTGTCACATGCCTGTACTGTAATTAGTTCTGTTGTAATAGCCAAGCGCGCAAGACACCTTTTTTAATTTTGCCGGATTTATGATTGATACAAACGTTGAGCAACGAGCGATTATTGAATTTTACGTAAAACTTGCTGGTAAAACTTTTTCTTTGTTAAAGACAGTGTATCAGGAGTCATGTTTGAAAAGATCAAAGCTTTATAAGTGGTTTAAACGGTTTCAAGGTGTTCAGGAAGATGTTGAGGACGATCCACGTCCTGGTCACCCCCAAACCTCAAAAACTGACGAAAACATTGAAAAAATTGGTGTTATGATTCGTTCTGACCGTAAATTAACTCTAGGACTAATGGCTGATACACTTAAAATTAATAGATAATGTGTGAGACAAATTTTGCACGAAAATTTCCACATGACAAAAGTTTGCGCAAAAATGGTGCCATGCGCCAGTCCACAGTGCCTTCTCCGTGAAGACGTTCCTATCCAAGTACAACATCCCAGTGTTGGAACACCCTCCTTAATCACCCGACCTGGCCCCGTGCGACTTTTACTTATTCCCAAAAAATCAAATCTACCCTGAAAAGTACCAGATTTGACAGCGTAAATGACGTTAAGAAAAAACCGGCAAAAGTCTTGGAAGGCCTCACACAAAATGACCTCCACCACTGTTTCGATCAATGAAAAATTTGCTTAGAACGTTGTAGGGATAGAGGAGGGGAGTACATTGAAGGAGATAACTACTAAAGTTGGGTAAGTTAAACACACATCGTTTTATGGAAAGAATCTACGAACTTAATAGCCAAACCTCGTATGTATGTATAATGAATATGAATGTATCTGCTTTCGAATTGGTATCTAAGGTTGGTAATATGATTTGAAAGATTTCATACTTCAAAGTAATGTTTACAATTTAGGTTAAATCTTTATAATATACCTAACAAAATCTTCATAAAAAATCTCGTAAAAATAAAGTATAATTGAAATTTCAATCGAAATAATTTCAATTAAACGATGCGATGCGACGGACGGTTAACGTGCAATTTCAATATGCCATATAGTTCATGAAAGAGGTTAACATTATCATTAAAATTTAGGACCGCAGTTATTATTCTATAGTGGAAGGTAACCACCAGGCGAGGTTTATCCACATATTAATAAGACTAATCATCAGGGTCTTATTATTATGTGGCCATATAGGCAAATTAATGAGGAAAAAATGCATGCATTGGCTGGGACTTGAACCAACGAATCCCTACACTACCAGACTAGCGACTTAATCACTTGACTACCAATACAGTTCAGGATATAAATAATTTTACGTGGTCTGATTAACACTGTTGATAAAGAAGATTTCAGTAAAATTCTAAGCAAAATATATTTTTATTTTTGAGGTCGGCATCAAAACTATGATTTTGTGACAACCTTTGCTTTGTTTGGTTCTGGCACTCCTGCTTCCAATTTTTACGGCTGGATGGCCTTCCTCACGCCAATTTAGGCTGCTATTAATTTTTGTCTTTTTCTTTGGGGCAAACATGACTGATGAGTGATGACGTATCTGTTTTACGTAGCCCAGCAAAATCTTAAAGGCTCAAACTGTATGTTCAACCTCAGTAGCTTGATCGATAAGGCGGCGGACTTGTAACCTGGAGGTCGGTGATTCAAGTCCCGGTTTCAGCGTGGATTTATTAAAGCGTACTTGAGTAGTTGTGATATCACGGTAGTGATTAACACAAAACATGATAACTCACTCTGCTCAAAAAAAAAAATAAAAATATCTTCTAAATCCCATCTAAAATCAAAGTTTGCTCGAAATCTTAGCCCAGAAGAAAATACAAAAAAGAACACAATACTTCCGATTTCTAATATTAGAAATTTCTCGGAAGTAAAAAATCAAAGTCTTTTTCAAATCTCATCTCCTCGGAATCAGTGTCCAAGCTCTTCCCCTCATGAAACTCTCAACTGATTGCTTTGCCCTTCAGACCAGCACCATCAGCAGCGGATGTGGGTAATTTGTTTTGGGTCTCAGATGTAGGGGAGAAAACAATCCCATTCAAGGTGTTTTAATTTCAATTTCTTCAGGGTAAAGAGAGAGAAGAGAGAGAGAGAGAGAGAGAGAGAGAGAGAGAGAGAGAGAAGAAGAGGCAGAGAGAGAGATAGGGAGAGAGAGAGAGAGGAAAAGAGAGAGAGATTCGTAAAAACGCAGGTTCTCTCTATATGAACCTAATCAATAATATAAATATAGTTGGTCAGAACAACTAAACTGAAAATAAAACAATAAATTATATGTTTGGAAATGAAAACCAATAAAAGATCAGTCCAGTGGTGGAGGTAAAGGTCAATCCTTAGTCCTTGACGTTGAAATATAATCTTATTCGTTCATTTTGCTCTTTCCCAATCCCACCTGGGGTCTGCATTGTTCAACCTCATGGGTGAGGTTAGTTGGTCGTGGCACATTTTTTCATTTTATTTATCCTCCTAATTACAAGGTTTTTACCCTCCACTCAATGGGGATCGTACCAGCTTCTCAATTAACCTCACCCAGCCTGGGTAGGGCCGTAGTAATAGAATACCTGATGAAAATTAGCAATCTTCATAGGAGCGGAAAAAAACGAGAAAACGATTTTTTTCTTGAGAATTTTTCATATAATACATCTCAATTTGTTGATCACTGGATTTCTAAAACGGTAGCACCTAAAAAGCTGAAATTTTGGTCTTCATATTATGGAATATTTTCTTGTTTGACGATCCAAATAGGACCTCAGTCACAGAAACATTTTTTTTTTTTTTTTAATTACCGACCTAAAGAAGAAATTAGCGGCCATCATGAATTAATAATTTTTGGATTTTTTCCTTTACTATTTTTAGATTGTTAATAAAATATATTTTAAATGTAAAACATTTCTTCAAACTCACTACCGAGAGAACAATAAGGGTTGGTGCTAGTATTCTATTATCCTAACTTGTAAAATGATTTCCACTTTAACCCTACTACCACGTCAGAAAATAATAATATTAGGTAATGATAAGAAAGCGTTTCAACACTGCACTGTCATAAACTTTTACAGGTCTGCAAAATGTGTGCCACCCTACTCTCAAACTCACAACCAATCCGCCACTGCTCGGATGTGTGCTTATTGGATACACAGTACACCCGTCATAATTATGACGTGGCACACCACTGTACCTCATAATCTTTGAGCCAGCCTTGTGCAGACATTGTTTCAAGAAATGACTGGTAAGCACGACAGGGCATTTAAAAAGGCATTAAGGAGTCTGAACTATTAGTGGTACTAGCTGACGAGGGTCTGGTTTGGTAATGAGACTAGCGGAGTACCCAGACAGCGCCACTGGCGAGGATCGCATCGACTACCCGAGCTGGACAATCAAGCGCATGGATCCGTGATCTGTGAATTGGATTTGACCCAATGTTTGGATTTTTCCTCATATATTTGAATATGTGACTGTTTATTTGAATAGTCGGGACCACTTTAAGGTCTAGGTTACCCGAGGTTACCCGAGGGTAACATAGGGCGTCTAGGTTACCCGAGACTTAGGTTTAAACCTTCATTCACGAGAAACATGGAAACTGACAAACCAGCATTCAATATGAACCTCATCCTCATCCATCCTAGGTCGGGCCGGGAATAGCTGGAATCACGGAGATTCGAATTTCATTGGTTCTCCATAAAGTGAACCATGTCCGAACATTCCTTGACGATGCTTAACTTCACCTGTCTTAACGAGAACTGGTCTATACACGTGCCGTGCCACTGAAGCTCGCTGGCTAATCTCACTAACCTGGGTTGGGTGGAAGAGATTGCCATAGGATTAACCCCGCCCTTTAGTCCGGACAACTGTTTATCTTTATTCATGTTATCTATGTTTTATATCTTTTTTTCTTGTTTTTAGAGTTCTAAATTTTATATTTTAATTTTCATGATTACCTGTTTATACATAGGTAATATTATGTCCTTTTAATAAAGAGTTAAATAATAATAATAATAACCTGTTTCTATCTAGGATATCTGTTACTCAAGACAGAATATTCTCTTTATAATAAATTAATAATACAAAAGGGTTATGTTTTTGTATGTATAAATAATAATCATTCAAACATTACTAACCATTTCAAGTTAAGAAACTGCGGGCGTGGCGTGTGTTTAAATGATTTGTTTCATAACGTTAAGAAAATTTTAGTACCCATAAGTATTATTAGAATGTAAGTATTTTAAGACCACAAGATATATTATATGAGCAATTTGAATATACTTTCGGGTCGTTTTCATGATATGAACATTAAAATTTAACCCATCGATTAACGGCAAAGGTTATCCGAGGTCACTAATCATTCAACAGTTAATTGGAAAAGAAAATTAATGAAGAATTTAACCATTAGGATAACCATCTACTTGAAAGGGAAGGTAGTGCTGCATTAACCAAAACATTAGAATTAACCAATTCCTCCCAACAATAAGAAACCAGCTATCATTTATGAAAGCCAAAACCTACCATTAATTATCTTGTGATTTGGTAGGTTTTTTTTTTTTCTTTCTCAAAAATCATCTGCGAAAATTGAAGAACATAAAAAAATAAAAGGAGAACCCTCGTCCCTCATAACGTTTGAGAATGTCTTTTGTGCGAGAAGTGAAAAAGGCATCATAATAAAATAGAGAATTCGTATAAGAAGAAAAATAAATAACTCGTGTGAGTGTTCTTGCAGATCTGCTTTTGATGGACGATTATCAGGGCCAGTTTGAAGGACAAGAGCGAGATAATTATGAGATACTAAAATTAGGATACAGGAGATGATTTTCCATCAGGGATTTAATGAGCCAAGAAAATCCTTGTCAATGATTACATGACAAAGTGATTTTCAAATTTTGGTATGGTGTATCTGTTGGACAGTTAAAATAAAACAGTTTGTAGGTGTCTACTTCTTTTTGTGATAATTAGGTGTACATACCTATCTATCTTTGAAATGATTAAATTTGTTATGTAACTTTTTCAGGGTTTACCTACCTAGCCTAGCATACTTAACCTAATCTGACCTAATGAACTTCTAAGTTGAGAATAAAATGATTTATTCTTAAGTATTCATATACCTATCTTATACCTATCCTATCTTATGGATGTGGCTGTATGGCAAATTCCCATGATAAGGGGAATAACCAATGCCAAAAAATTAAAAAAAAAAAAATAAAAAAAAATCTTATGGATGTTGGTCATTACAGAATTCAAATTTATATTACTAATTACCTTTTAAAACTAATTTTCTCTAGGCTTAACTGACTGATAGATGTTGAAAAAACAGAAAAAGCAATTCTTACAATCGACCCTGCTTTTTCTACATGTGGGTACTTTTTCGGAGATGAAATGAGATGGGCGAAATATTTCTTTAATTTGATTCTTACGATTTGGAAATGAACTACACGCCCACATTGAGAGTCGGGGGTTTTATGGGCATCTTATCTTTGTTGTGCTGAAGAATAAGACCAGGCGTGTTCGGAGGACTTCAGAGATGATTTTTGCGTGAGGCTCACCAAGATAATGAAAGTCACAGCAGATGCGGACAAGCAACATGCCTAAAGAATGACACGATATGCAGAAGGCCTTTGAAAAAAGGTCTTAGAAGAAAGGTTTCTGAAGAGTAGATGTCATAAACTATAAAAATCTGATAATGATCGGAAGATGAAGAATTTTGAAAGATTTCAAAAACATTTCAAGTGCTGTCATGTATTTGAGTTTTTTCACTTTAGGATTTTTCAAGTTTGCGCCCTTCGATAAGGGCTCAAGGTTATTTTATGATGGTGTTGCCGATTCGGAAGGATCGGTTGTTGTCTTTAACATTGCCGAAATGATGCAAGATAATCATGACTCGTTCTCTTTCTTATCTAAGAGGATAAGTCTTTTAGTTTGTGAAAAAATGTTAATTAGAAATCCACAAAACGAAATATTTCACTAGCATCAACCTAACAATAGTAATAATGTTTTTTATTACATTAAATACATGCACCTTTTTCTCTAGTTCCTCTGATGAAAGTACTGTTTGTTCTTTAATTTCTTTAATACGAGTAAGTGACTTTCAAAATTTTCCATTATAATCGTCTTATTTCAACTCTTTTGTGGTACTTTGCCAAAGTCAACGCAGAACATGTACTTAGAGTTAGATTATTGATTTTTCCCATCACAATATTTAATTAATTTCTTTACTCACAATGACTATAATATTTCCTAACACAAAAAACCAAGTGCATTGATTGAGTAAGCTTAATTGCATCTAATTCATGTAAAATTAAAACATCTGAAAACAAATTAATACAACAATAAAAAGACCCGCCTCTTTTGTTAGTTAATTGAGTAATAATTATTAGAAAAATTACTAAAAACAATAAAATCCCTCGCTAGCTAGTTAATTTGAAAAAGGCAACTAGATGGAAATTTTAGAATTGTCCTGAGTTTATGGGGTGTCTGAAATGGTAATTATGTGCCTGGTAAAAAGGTGGCTATATCATGTGGTGTGTTTCGTCACAGGAAGTTGCATTTGTCTTCATTAAAATATAAACAGGGTTAAAAAATAAAAAAATAGTAAAAAAATACTTGGATTTACCACCCATTGTTTCACTTGTTATTTTTATATCAAAATTTACTAAAGGCGGATGATATTATTTTCATGGAACCATATTATTATCCAATGAAAGTATTGAAAAACACTTGGACAAGATTTTTTTTAAATTACAAACAACAATGGGGTTAGTTAATATTCTGTTCAGTTTGAAATTCTCTTAAAAAAAATAATAAATAAAAATAACCGCTTCAATTTTAAAAGTCATTTGCGTGATTTTTTTAATTACGATAATTATTATGTCAAGGTAAAAGATTACTATAAGACCATACACTCATTCGTTCAATCTCGCAAAATTTTAAGTGGCTTTCTCCAATCTTATCCTGTAAACTTATATATCTTTTTTCTTCCACAGAGAGGAATTCGCAACACCTGCAAGAATCCCGAACTTGTCATAAAGCGTCTGGGCAGAAATTTACGACCTGGAAACTTCAATGGTAACAAGACACCGCAGCCAAATGCCAAGTGGACCCAAAAAGTCAGCGCCTGTCCTGAAACCCATACGTGACGTGCTGGCACTAATTAGAAATCGGACACCAAACGTGTTCCTTGCGTAAACTGTTGGTTTATTAAAATACCAACTTGACTAGAGGCCTCGTAATTAATCTTAGGGGAATTTACGAGGACAGCAAGTGGGGTCCCCTTTCTGGGAGACGAATTGGGTGATTTTTGAATTTTGTTCCAAGTACCTAACTACAATCTATAGTGTTCAGTTAGTGTAACGATGCCCGTTATGGTTTTTCATATTTCCACTGTCCATTTTTTTGCTACAATTTGAAATTTAGTTGATGATTTGCAGTTTGTGGACATCTCGTCTTTGAAGTAACTATTGATAAAACAAAATACATATAATCTCTGTTTCGTGTTAATATAGGCCTGTTGGCGAGTGCTACTTGACGAGCGCTTGCCTCCTGGCGAGCTTGATTTCTCTTGAGTTCTTTCCAGGCACTTTAACTTCAAAGATACTGTTGATAAATTCGTTATAATATCAGATGATTAAGACCTAAGATTTTAATTTTCTTTTTTCAATTGACTCTATCAGCTGCCTCTACCCTTCTACCTCTTTCAATTATTCCTGATACATCTCGTTTTTTTCATCCTCCTCATCTCCGCTTTCTAGTTGCCCCATTAAGCTAACGAAACAATACTCTAAATGCATTTTTATTCTTCTTCGAGGAAGAAAAAAATACACTCAGCGCTTGGTGATACATGGCCGCTTTGAAGATTGATTCTGGGTTTCAGAAGATTTAATTGGTCAAGGAATATGTAGGTGGACACCATCCCTTCATAAATTAAAACCTGAGATCTCCTTAAAATTTGTAGTAATTACTCCTAACGTTTGGAGACAGAGACGGTTCTTTTCTTTGATTTTACTGGACAAGGAAACTTAAAGAAGAATGGAAATTAACTAATTAGAGTTAATGATACTAATTTATTTAACACGAGAATACTAATTTGAGTGACCAATTAAGAACCTTTGAATTAATGAAGAAACGCCATGTAAATTTCATGTAATTAATTTGCACCAATTAATTATTATTATTTTATTTGTTGAACTTAATAATGTATCAAAAATATCAAAAGAATTATAATACTTGTAATATGTAGATATAATTGAAGGTATTCATGCATATTATTCGAGTAAAGGAAGCTAATTTGATTCAACAAAACTAATTTGACTGACAAATTAAGAACCTCTGAAATAGGTAATTAAGAAACATTTTTATCCAATTTATCACTTTCTTTTCAAATTTTCTCCTAAAGTGAAGAGGTCAAAGGATAGTGAATCAAACAAAAAGTCAAGGCAGTTCAGAATTTTGACAAGACTGATAATGTCCACATCTGTTTCGACTTAGATTTTACAGTTACCTATAACCTATGTTTTATTCCAATTTGTGGAATTTTTAAGCTGAACTCCATTTTAGGAATGTCTCTAAGAATGAAGACGAACTTCAAGTCTAAATTAAAATAAAAGCTGAATGCATAAACAACAATAAAATATTGCCATGAATAAAATATAAAGAACCAAATTTTAGATGCCAATTGGAGATTTAAAATATGTTTATGGACAAACAAAGAAATGAAGACGGTACCATTAGAAATTTTGAATTTTTTGACAAATTTAATATTCATCGGACTTGTGTGCTGGTGGGTTTCATGTCAAATTTTGTAAGGTTTGTTTTGTTTCTGTCTCCAACATGAATTTTGAATATTTTTATTAAAACTTAAGATTATATTTTATAAAAGAGATTCTGAAAAATTGAAAATATTCATGAAAAGATATGTAGTTCCCTGCTGGTACATATTTTATGAATCAAAAAGATAAGTTTCTAAATGGTTTGTATAATCTTTCTGTGCTCACTGTAAATACAATGCATTCATTGCAATCTCTTGTACATAAATATTAATGCCTTCAACAATGCCCAACATCTGTGCGGCCAAACGTCGAAAATCACCACACAGAACTTCAACTACAATTTGATTTATACCTCTGAAAATGCCGAAAAATTCGCCAACTCATTTCTCTGATGATCTCTTGTAGCATCGGTTTAGAAGTTTACAAAAGAAACGTCAAAATCATGAAGTTTGTGGGCAGTCAATGTCTTTTACCTAGTTCATCAAAAACAAATTTGATAAATGAAGACACCCGTTTCAAGCGACCGAGTTTTCATAATGAAGACCAAATCAAAACGCGAGGATCAGTTCAGGTATTGTACGCCAATTAAAACCCCTTTTCAACACCAGTATTGTTAGTTTTGCTTAAGAGTTGAACTGATCTTTTTTCCGCATAGAAACTCAAGGGTTGAATAGGTGTATCGAAAAAATCAGCGTTAATGATCATACCTATTCAAGTGAAAACCATGATGAAGGAATCGAATATTGCGGGGTGTGGGTTTGTTTAGATACACCACATCTACCATTAATCATTCTGGTGTTGGGAGATTTCATCACCATTTTGACTTTACAAGATTTCATAAGCTATTTTGATTTTATAAGACTGAAATAAGCTCGGCCAAATGAAAACTTCTGTCATTTAGCGCGCGATTAGCTCAGTGGTTAAGCACTCGCTTGCCATGCGGAAGGTCCCGGGTTCGAACCCCCGCGCCGACAAAAATTTGTATTCTTAATTTGGTTACAATTGTTTGTAAGGGATACCTTCCGGTGCGCTCGTGTTGACCCAGCACCTAAATGGGAAGTATTGTGTCACTTCTCGCCCATCAGAGGGGAGGCATACTACGGGATGGGCAGGCTACAACACAGACCACAAGCGTCTACAGTAGCTCCTGTTTCATGGCTACGAAATAAAAAAGGCTGTGAAACACTCATCTTTTTTTTTAAAAAAAAAAAAAAAAAAAAAAAAAAAAAAAAAAAAAAGTTACACTATCTTCAGATTGTAAAATATATGAACAACTAGCGGGCTGTCGCCGCTTTGCGGGCCGAGGCATGGCCGTGAAAGCAAAAAATCCTTTTTCGCCAATGGCAGGTGTTGTAGTGGGAGTTTCGAAAAATCCCGTCTTATTGCACATCTAGACTATAAGACAAAGCTACCTACCAAATTTCAGCTCGCTAGGTATTACGGTTTGGGCTGTAGAGCGATGATCAGTCAGTCAGTCAGTCAGTCAGTGACTTTGACATTTATATATTAAGATAAAATGGCATAATCATGTTAATCATCAAAATAATCACATGAATATTTTGATTGCAGATTATTATTTTTTTTTTTTTCAACAGAAACACTTCACCTGATATAGGTAAATGTTGGCCACACTTACCTTATAATGATGACATATACCGTTGTATTTTCCTCTAGAAAACCTTCACAACCTTGAAAACTAAATTGTCCTCTTTTAATCTCGAACATGATCTCACAGATTTGGTGCCGAAAAAGACAAATTGAAAATGGAATAATAACAATAATAATGGAATAAAATGGTACAAGAGCCAGTACCCAGTTTGATGATTACAAATCACACCAAAACCTTTTGATCGTTTGGGATTCCAACAAAAGAACAATACATCACAGCAGTGAGTGACTGTCTTTTCCATTTTTTCCTTTGTTGTCTTTTCTATGAAAGTGCGATGAGGCGCGACAAATTGATAGCAGTGGCATTTGAGGACTATTGAGGAGTGATCCTGGACCTAGGCTGGTTTTGTTTGTTTAGGCATAAAGGCGGAATTGCATGCTTGCTTGGATTTCACAGCATTGATCTGTTGTATTGTTCAATTTCTTATCCTGATCCAACCAAAAAACATAAAAGTAAAAGAAGGCCAAGTTCCTAAATCTCGGCCGGTAAATGTACTGAGTGAAGATAATCCTAGTTAACATTACGTATTGAAAGGTGTATTGAGACTGATCACCAAAGGAATCAGTCCAAGCTGTCATGCCTTCTATGTAACAATTGAGAATATTGTCTAGGTAAACTATCATTAACATTTTCAGACAATTTTATGGACGTAACAGACTTCAGTTTGCTATGTTTGTTTAAGAACAGCCTAAAACAATCATTCATTTTTTTAATAGCATGAATGTGTATACTCTGTATACCATAAAACAAAAAGAAATATTTAGTGGGTTTCTATTCTCAGCAAAATTTTCTCTTGAACTTGGTGTTGGAGCACGACCGTGAGCCTATTTTCCATGCTATTGATACTTCTCGCCCTTCTAGGAAACCTGTTGCCGATGCTTCGTTTTATAAGGAAAATAAAATTCAAATATTGTTTTCTTGTTTCGATTGTTTTCGGACACGCCTCAACTTTGTTTAGGGATTACAGGAATCGATCCTTTTTCTGCATAGATACACACATGTGTCTTTCTCGTGTCGGTCATGCTTTTCGACATGAGATTCCTTTTTGAAATTCAAAATTCTTCTAGAAAAATTGTGTTTGGAAATTAAATATTCCGATTTCCAGTTGATCGACCTCAGTAGCTTGATCGAGATCGCTGAGGACTTGTATCCTAGAGATCGGTAGTTCAAGTTCCAAGTTCAGTAAAAATTAGTAGTGTGAGTTTAAGTAATAATTGTGAGAACACGAAACTGATTCACACAAATATGATAACTTTTACTTGATTACATCAGTAAGTTGTATAGTTAGATTGGATAAATAAATGTTTTCATCTTTGACTCTAACATGGTTAGTTCATAAGAATGCAATAATTTCAGAGATGGTCTCTAGGACCTCAAAGCCTTTGGAAATTCAGAGGCAATTAATATTCTTTAGAAGATAATAAATCTCTAGAATCACTGTCACAAACCACAAAGATGAAAGAATAGGGATGAATCTTGTCGTGTGCTGACCAGAGTGAGGATCTTCAATATGGGCAAACGTCTTCGAAGAATTCTATCTGAAGTTGAGGAAGTGCAGCAAAAAGTGTAGCTCTTTTCAATGTTGTTTTTTGACCTTACATGGCCAAATTTTATTATTTTTAGAGTATAATTATAATTATATTTTATGTATCTATCCGACCAGAACTGACCTCGTCAAAAGTGACAATTCATTACAGGAATTTTGAAGAAAAAATTTCAATGTGATATTGTTAAATCCTAATTAGAATACAATTTTAAAAGTTTTTTTTTTACTTAGAGAGGAGGTAAAATCTTCTTACCATTCAAGACGGAAAGTAGGGTTTAAGTGCTTATAATGGTGTGCTATACCTACTAAAAACCTCCTCTCTACCACCACGGATACACCCGGAACCGTGTTGTACATTACTTCGGGTGTAATTTTAAAAGTGGTGTGATCCTTCCCTTTTAATTTGATAAAATATTTTCATAAAAAAATATTCTTGAAAACCTCATGTCGACCAGTCTAAGTTCGGCCATTCTAAACAAACAAAAAATGATCTAGTGGTTCGAGTTCTCGAATGTGACGGACGTGTTTATCAATTTCGTAAATATTCTCGGTGTTTTCTTATCAATAATTAATTTTTGAAGTTTATATTTCTACTGTGTCATAGAATTAATCTTTGTGACCCTTTTTTACTAGCCCAACTCCGGTAGGTGGGTAATCTTGGTTCGGGTAGCGCACCTTCAAAATACTATCCCATTCTTAAAACTTGAATCGCGTACGTGCGTTCAAGTTTTGACATAGATTCTTTCGTGGTCGGTGACTGCGGTGGATCGGGGAAAGTATTATTGGAGAAACTAATGAAGGGAGAACTATGGGTGATCCAGAATCTGAAGAAGAGCTACTTAAAAAAGCAGCTTTCAAGCGAAGCACAAAGCTGAATCATTCTCCTATCTCAGGGACAGGATCGCTCCCGGACCTGACCAAGGAGAACGTTCCTGCTAGCCAAGCTGAATCCGAAGATCTGATTACGCTGTCGACTCCAACTCAACGATCTCGTTATGAAGAGGAGACCAATACGGAGATTGCTCAAAGACGAGTTGATAGTGAGCTGAGCAAAATGCGGAGTATTCTTCAGAAATTGAAGCTGGTTGAAGACTATCAGGAGACGGGCCAGGTGGATATCAAGAATAGCATTCAAGAATTGTTGGAGTCAGTTAAAGTCATTGATTCCATGCAAAATGTTTGGAAAAACTCAATGAAGAAGCTGGAAAAACGATTCAAAGAAGTGAAAACCCGATTTAAGACTCCTGTCAAGAGGAAATTTGCAGGAAACTCTCCAAACATGGAAGAAGACCAAAACTTGAAACGTAGCGTCACAGGAAGCCGCAGTTTTTTGGGAGGTACCTCGCTAACAACCATTCCGACGCCAATGGAGACAGAGACAGAATGGACAGAAGTAGTTAGCCGTAGCAAAGGAAGAATGAAGGAATCCGCTGAAGCTGCTTCCTCTAAAGTCCCTGCTGCACCTATCGACTCCAAAAGAAAGAAGAATAATAAAACAAGAAGTAAACCAGATGCTCTTCTCATTAAAGCTGGTGGGCGATCCTACGCAGATATTCTAGGCGACATCCGGAAAAATGGAAATCCAGAAGATTCAACCATTATCAGACGTATTCGGCCTACGAAAACGGGAGAAGTACTCTTGGAGCTGGATCGTGATGCGAAGGAAAAACTCTGCCTTAAAAGCAAGCTTGAAACCCTCCTAGGAGAAGGAGTAATTGTGAAATCTTTGGAGCATAAAGAAACATTGGAGTTCCGGGATCTGGATAGTCTTACTACTGTAGAGGAAGTAGAAAGTGCCATCAAAAGAGATCTGCCTGACTACTCTGGAGAGCTTAAAGTTCGAGTTACACGAGAAAACCGCATCGGACTTAAAGCAGCTTATGTAGAACTGCCAAAATCTGCGGCTGACCGTTTGCTGAAAAACAAATTCATAAAAATAGGGTGGGTTCGTTGCATCATCAAGCAGAATGTTTCTGTCGTTAGGTGCTACAGATGTCACGGATACAACCACATTTCGACAGCTTGTCCGGGACCTGACAGAAGCAAACTCTGCTACAAATGTGGAGGAGCAGATCATCAAGTCAAGGACTGTAAGGAAACAGCTGAGTGCATGCTTTGTAAGGAGGCCGGAAAGCAAGGAAATGAACTGCAACACATTCTAGGATCACGAGACTGTGCCGTACATGGAGATGCCTTGAAAGAGGCAAGAAAGGCCTTAAGATGATTTCGTTTTTACAGGCAAATCTTCATCGCAGTAAACTGGCTTACGAATTACTGCAACAGCGGGTCCGCGAGCTTAACGTGGACATTGTACTAGTAAGTGAACAATACCAATATACTATTCTTGACCCTACTAATTGGCTTTGTGACACTCTTGAGACTGCCGCAATGTGGATAAGGTCACCGGAAAAACTCCACATCATCAGGAAAGGCTCAGAACCCGGATTTGTTTGGTTAAAATGTAGAGAATGTGCTATAATTAGCTGCTATTTCACCCCTAATGACAGTATTGGCGTTTTTCGTGAAAAAATTGACGAACTAGAGGATACAATTAGAAGTATTTCAGATTCTGACGTCATAGTCGCAGGCGACTTCAACGCACAAGCAATCGACTGGGGAATGTCCGTCACGGATAGTAGAGGTAAATATATCCTTGACATGGCCGCAAGAACTGGAATAGAGGTATTGAATACTGGAGCAGCTTCAACATTTAGAAGACCCGGTTATGCTGAGACGATCCCTGACGTGTCTTTCGCATCAGCTGAACTCCTACCACAAATACAGGGATGGCAAGTTCTTGAAGATTACACTGCAAGTGATCACCAGCACATCCAGTTTCAACTCGTGGGGCGTAACCAAGCATCTGCTAACTCAAGGTCACCGACAGCGAAGTCGGGATGGAATTACAATAAGTTCAACAAAGATAAATTTGTTGAATCCCTAAATAGAAGTGATGTCTTACGTGTAACCCCTGATGATAACGTTATTATACAACCTGAACACCTAGTGAATGCTACAATGGACCGCCTGAAATATGCATGTTCTGAAGCAATGCCACCTAAAGGACTATTCAGAAAGAAAAAACCTGTGTACTGGTGGACAGAAGAAATAAAGCAGTTGCGTAAGGAGTGTTTGAAGCTAAGGCGAATCGCACAAAGATGTCGCAACCGACCCCAAGCAAATGAAAAAAATAAAATATACTTGGTTGCAAGGAGAAATCTGCGAAGTACCATCAACCGCACCAAAAATCAGTGTTGGCGAAAACTAGGAGATGACATGAATACCGACCTATGGGGTTTAGGATACAAAATTGTCATGCGCAAAGTTGCTGGAATGAAACCCCCGATAGTGATGGATGCAGATGTTATGGAGTCGATAGTCCATACACTCTTCCCAACTCATGAGCTTCGTCCTATAAGATATTTCACTTGTACCGGAGAAATTCCAGAGTTTACGATTGACGAACTAATGGAATCAGTGTTGTCCCTCAAAAACAAGAAGTCGCCAGGACCTGACGGGATCATCAACGAGGTTCTGAAAGTTGCTGCTCTGACTTTCCCTGGTCTTCTGCTAGATATGTTCAATACCTGTCTAAAAGAAGGTCTTTTCCCACGCAGATGGAAGATCTCACGCCTGGTCTTGCTTGACAAGGGGAAGGGCGGAAATTTCCAGCAGCCCTCAACATATCGTCCCCTCTGTATGTTAGATACATCCGGAAAACTCTTTGAGAAACTGATAAAAGGGCGACTTCTCAAATCAATAGAAGAAGCAGGAGGTCTCTCCAACAAGCAGTATGGGTTCAGAGCTGGTCGCTCCACTCTTGATGCGATCGACGAGGTTGTCCAAGCAGTACAACGTGCTGACAACCGCAGCCGACGGACGCGCCGTGAAGTTCTTTTTGTCACACTTGACGTCAAAAACGCATTTAATAGTGCAAAATGGATAGATATCCTCAGAGCTTTAGAAACAGAGTTTCGATTACCACAATATCTGCTGAAACTGATCAGCAGTTATTTGGAAGACCGTATCCTCATTTATGAGACAACCAGCGGCGAAAAGACGGCTGTGGTGACCGCCGGAGTGGCCCAAGGAAGCGTACTGGGCCCTGACCTATGGAATGCCATGTACGACAGCCTCCTGAGACTGCCAATGCCGGAGGAATCTGCTCTAGTCGGCTACGCTGATGATGTTGCGATCTTGATTGCAGATAGAAACATGGAGCTTTTGCAGATCAAGCTGAATAGAATCATGCGCCGTGTCAACTCATGGATGTCCAATCATGGTCTTCAGCTAGCCCTCAGTAAAACTGAAGTTGTCATCCTGACCAAAAGACGAATTGACACTATACAACCAATCTCTCTAGGAGAAGAAATGGTCATGACAAAAGCCAACCTGAAGTACCTTGGCCTGATGATTGACTGCAAGTTGAACTTTGGAGAGCAAATTAGACGGGCTGCTGAGAAGGCGGACAGATGTACCATGGCACTAGGACGAATCCTAGCTAACACAACGGGACCAAGAGCCAGCAAAAGATGGGTTCTCATGCTAACAGTACAATCAATCCTACTGTACGGAGCAGAACTGTGGTCCGACTGTCTTCAAAAGGAGGTGTACAGAAAGCGGCTCGCACAAGTACAACGAAGAGCTGCTCTACGTGTGACATCCGCGTACAGAACAGTGTCGGAGCCTGCAGTGCTGGTCATCGCATCTATTATCCCCATCAATCTCCTGGCGCGAGAGCGTCGAGAAATCTACCTGCGACGCAGCGAGAGGGATGCAGAATCTGTGAAGAAGGAAGTGCGAGAGATTATGCTAAGAGAGTGGCAGATCGCCTGGTCGGTGGAGAGCAGGGGACGCTGGACGGCCAGACTCATCCCAAACATTGAATGCTGGATGACCAGGAATAGCGGTGAAGTGAACTTCTACGTCACGCAGTTCTTAAGCGGACATGGCTACTTCCTAAGCTATCTTCATAGGATGGGCAAGGTGGCAGAACCTAACTGCATCTATTGTGCTGGAGAGCTGGATGACGTTGAGCACACCTTCTTCAGGTGTGACCGATGGCTGGCTGACCGCGACGCGCTGGAAGGAGACCTTGGGGTAACCCTGACACCTGAAAACATTGTGGGCCACATGCTGAGGCATCAAGATAACTGGCGGCGCATCGAACAATGGATCCAGACCATACTCCGGCGCAAGAAGACAGATCTCGACCGTCCTGATACCTAATTTAGTTCGTACACCATAATTATATCTATTACAGGGCGAATAATTATGTTATATGTATAATGTAGATTGTAGAGAACAATTAGTATAGTAAAAATATACTTTGTAATGTTTATGATGTATGCCCCAATTGGCATTATGCCTGTCCCGAAGTAATGTGTTAAACAGTTCCGGGACAGAGCTTCAAGGAGTAAAAAAAAAAAAAAAAAAAAAAAAAAAAAAAAAAAAAAAAAAAAAAATACCTACTAAAAACCTCCTCTCTACCACCACGGATACACCCGGAACCGTGTTGTACATTACTTCGGGTGTAATTTTAAAAGTGGTGTGATCCTTCCCTTTTAATTTGATAAAATATTTTCATAAAAAAATATTCTTGAAAACCTCATGTCGACCAGTCTAAGTTCGGCCATTCTAAACAAACAAAAAATGATCTTGTATCCAACGTTCCCCTACGTACGAACGCCCTGAAACTTGAGACCTACAAACCTGTCATTTCCTCACAGACTGAGACAACAGCAAAGTCTGGACTTCATTATTTTCTTGGTCACTTTAATTTTACCAACATCATTATCATCATCAACTTATCCTTCTTTTTAATTTTCAATCTAAATAGTTAACCTATTATTATTTTCATCACCAACTTCTTCAAAATCATCTTCATTATAAACAGTATCATTTCCAACAAGACTGATATTATGATTATTATTAGTTGTAGTATGACTTATATTGTTTACTTATTTCTCTTCTTTCCAGCCGAACGGTTTTCTCAAAGACAACGGAGCGACAGTTGTCTGAGATCTTCGGTGCCGAAGGCATGGCGGCATGTCGCGGCGCGGCAGTAACCAAAGACGCTTGTGTGGACCTATGGCCGCACCCTGAGGCACTCCTAATCTCCTTCCGTTTCAAAATTTGAATGACATAAATTGAGAGAATATATCTCTCTTTACTAATTAGTGAAGAATAGGGAATTTTAATTTGTTGTTTATTATGTAATTATATTTTTATATAATTAAGAAAGATATCAGAACTATTGGTAGTTTTATTTCTATGAAGATTAATAATAATAAATTACTTATGAGCTCTTTTTGTTCGCAAAAGATCTATTTAAGGTCGCAGTGACAAAGAGCTTTCGTAGCCGACAGCCCTACTTATACCAATACCAAGATATCAGAACTATGGGTAGTTTTATTTCTATGAAGATTAATAATAAAGTACTTATAACTTATGGGCTTTCTATGAAAGCAATTTTCTCATGTATAATGTACCTTCTAGACACTTTAACTCTTTCTGTACAAAATGAGATTGATGGGTAACCGCAAGTGTAGAAAGTCTACTGACTAGGAACCTCTCCAAGTGATGGGCAGTTGGGCAGGTGTTCCAGGGTCTGAACTTTATGAATATCTTCCTAGAACCCATACATACAAAGAAGTATCAAGAACAATGAACCAGATGAACCTTCGAATAAAAGAAGATGAAGAGAAACCTGACCAAGTTATGATACTTGCGGCAGATGACCTGTCAAAAAGTTCTTGATAAGGGATCCTCTTGTACAGATATGAAGGTAGATCTTTAGGTACAAGTAAGTAATCTATGGGAATACTGATAGCTCCAGCAAAGATCTTTAAGAGTAGATAGGTAGTAGGTTACACATCTTTTGATTCTATCTTTGTGATTTCCATCTTATCTTTCAGTTCATCTTCAAGAAGATGTCTTCGGATTTGTGAACTAAAAGATTATCTTAAGATTTCCAAATGTGGATTTGAGATCTCTTATCAGGAGGTTTTAACAAAGGGCAGGCATAGGGGAGGAGTGTTGTCACTTTGGTTCGGAGATGGAAATCTTGTAAAGGTGTGATAGCGGATACGTATTAAATTTGAAATCAACAGTTGGTTTGGATTATTAGAAAAAATCTATAAGCATAAGTTCACATGCATTTTGACTGTAGATACATGACTAAATAAAATACGTCAATTAGCAAGATATGTGTATCTATCAATTTGTGGCTGTTTAGTATGAAAACATTGTTCTCATCCCAAGGATCAAACTATTGGTTGTTTTGGCTAACTCCAGCGTTGATCGAAGTCTTTCTAGAACGGAGTATCTTTTAGTACAAGGCTCAAGATTATTAACAATTATTAAAAGACAATATTTGAAATAGGTACAATGGTACATAATTATGGTACATACTATTCAGATTCTTAAGTAGTAAGAGTCTATTGATGCTCTTGAAACCATCTTCTCAGCTATTGTTAACAACAATAAAAGACTTGAGGGTAGTTTTGTAATTAGCAAGGGCCTCATCTTCACCCTGAGCCATTCTTCCCGAAGAATACCATCAAACCATTAACATAATTATCTCCCTGGAGATTTGGAGATCTTATCGTATCTGTTTCCAAAATCATATTTATCTATTTCCAAAATCTACATTCAGAATGAGATGATCTTGACAAGTTTGAAATTTCATCTTTTATCTGTAAAATTGATTTTAAAAAATGATAACATTGTAGAGGAGACCTTTTTTTATTATTACTATTATTTTCATTTGCCCCAAAATATTTATACAATTGGGTTCAGCAAAGTGTAGAGTAGATTAACCCATACGAACCCATAGTTGAAAATCCGATTAGCTGAGCGCGCGATTAGCTCAGTGGTTATGCAGTCGCTTGCCAAGAGAGAGGTTCCGGGTTCAATCCCCCGAGCCGACAGAAAAATTGTATTCTAAATTTCGTTACAGTTGTTTGTAAGGGATGCGGTGCGCTCGTGTTGACCCAGCACTTTGATGGGAAGTATTGTGTCACCTCTCGCCCATCAGAGGGGAGACATATTACGGGATAGGCAAGCTAAAGCACATACCACAAGCGTCGTAGCTCTTGTTTCATGGCTATGAAATAAAAATGGCCTCGCTACGCAGTGCCTCCGCACCGCTTCAAGGTATCATCCTTCGCGGGGGATATATTACCTATTATTGTAAATGGTTTTTGGGTAAACATTTCCAAAAGTTAAGTTTGACCACTTAAATAACAGGGGTTAATATTATATCTTCATGACTCCCTGCTGGCATATTCTACATTGTTCCAGATCTTATGTATAACATTATAGCATTTATTATAGGATAATAGTTAGGGGACTCAACATTTTCATCTGGTTATAATGTTAATTTTAATAACTGGGTAATAATAGACCTAATAGGTACATAAAGAGAAATTTATTAGGTATTTATTCTTTATCTATGTAGAATCATCCTCAGGCATCATAATCAAGTGGATTTTTCCCATTAAATTTCTCAAGACTAAATTTTCTAGAAATAAAGCAGGAAATTGTCTGAATCAGCCAAAAAAAATATTTTTCATTAGAGATCATGTTTCGTCTCTTCTCACTCCAAACACTGGCACATATTCAATAATATATATACAATTCTTTTTTCTTTTTTGCATATTTCTGTTAATCACTTTCGTGATATCACAACGATCAACTACTCAAACTCCCTTTACTAAATCTACCCTGAAACCGGGACTTGAACCACAGACCTAAAGGTTACAAGTCCGCCGCCTTATCGATCAAGCTACTGAGGTCGGTCAGTATCTACAATTCTACATAATATTATGGGTACATATATCTACTTTTATGCTTGAATACAAGCACGAACATTTCTTGCACCTAATTTATAATCCCAAATCGGTAAAGTTTCCTCTACGCCCAAATTTGCCATACTCAATATTGTGCATGTCCCGTACCATACAATTTGGGCGGTAACTTGTGAAATCAATGCTGATATATGAGCGCTCCAAATGCATTAATTCGATACATTATTGGTAGCCACAAATCATATGGACCGTATTACTGGGCGCGTAAAGTAGACCGAATTAAAGTTGGACATAAATTGCCGGGAGACAGCTGAAAAAATATAAATCCCCAGAGTATGGCACAGCACAAGCAACGCACTTTTTTATTTTATTTCAAAAGATACAGACTCAGGTTGCGTTGTGCGGCTGGTATTGCCGTCACACTGACAGCACTAAGGACACGCATCTTGGGATGGCTTACTTAATTCGTCCTTAGTAAGCGAAACCAATTTTCCGAATTTGAAGTTTCCTGGTGTTGTCATTTTCATCATCATAGGGTGGCGTCATCGTGAACGATGGTAGCCAGACAGTGGAAGAATGACTCAGCACTTCTACCCCTGTCTTTACAAGGAGGCTAATAATTGATAAGGGCCCCCAGAATCAAGCCAATACTGGTCTACTCCTTGTTTATAGTCCCCCAGCCAGACTGCTGGTCTACTCCCTGTTTAAAGTCCCCCAGCCAGATTGGGGAGTCATTTTACTTCCGAGAAATGTCTAATATTAGAAATCGGAAGTATTCGCGTTGCTTTTGAATAATTTAGTGTATCCTTTGGGCTTTCAGTTTTACCAGCCAGTTCTTATGCATTAGTCCACTCAACATAATCATGACAAGTGTTCTAAAGTCAACATATGGATAAGCGAATAACACAGGTCCCGTAAACCGCAAAAGGCTAGTTTTAGTCAGTCAGTCAATAGCATCAGTCAGTCACTAATATCAGCTACAGTAACGCGGGATTCATTCCTAAAAAAACCTCAGCATCAGTCAGTCACTAATATCAGCTACCCTAACCCGGGATTCATTTCTAAAAAAACCTCAGCATCAGTCAGTCACTAATATCAGCTACCGTAACCCGGGATTCATTCCTAAAAAAACCTCAGCATCAGTCAGTCACTAATATCAGCTACCGTAACCCGGGATTCATTAATAAAAAAACCTCAGCATCAGTCAGTCACTAATATCAGCTACAGTAACCCGGGATTCATTCCTAAAAAACCTCAGCATCAGTCAGTCACTAATATCAGCTACAGTAACCTGGGATTCATTCCTAAAAAACCTCAACATCAGTCAGTCACTAATATCAGCTACAGTAACCCAGGATTCATTCCTGAAAAACCTCAACATCAGTCAGTCACTAATATCAGCTACAGTAACCCGGGATTCATTCCTAAAAAAACCTCCCAACACAAACCTCTCCCTCACCGCTTAGTTCGCGAGAAAACACAAAAAATCAAAAGATGAATAAATTTATGGAACAACCAATCCACTCGAACCAGATCAATAAATCCAAAAGGAATGTTTATCCTGATTGGACAGACAAAGGCTATACCTATACTCCATCGGTCTGACAAATATTCAGAATATTTTATCGGTAATGCTTGCTCAATATAAAATATTCCAATCGGTATAAGCCTTAACATATCAAGTGCAGTCAGCTGCATTGTTGCAAAGTTCTAAATCATCCGAAAGTTTGTAATTATAGTCCTTCCTTATTATTTTTCATCTTCCTCTCTTTCTTATTTTATATCATCATCATCGTCAATATTCTCATCATTTTCATTTGAGCCCGGATTTTATGCTATTGCATATTCTGGCGATTTTGATCGAATTTGCATATTTATGCAAAAATGTGGGTGATTTTGAATATTTTCAACACTCTTAGTTGTTAAAAAAGGATTTTGAATATCAGACATATAGACCGACACAGACCCAAGTTGGTTATGAATAGGCCAATACCAGAAAAAAATACGGTTTTATTTTTGAAATCCTAACATTTTTTCTTTCTAAAACAAACATAATAATAGGGAGGTACATAATTATGAACTTATATAAAGTGGAAAATTTATCCCATTGTATAAATGGGAAAAGAAGACAAAGAAGAAGAAGGTAAATTGGAAAAATTCCATGTGTTGGAGAGTATCTAAGTATTCACTAATTTACTGGTAGTGTGAAGCATAAATAAATAGGTATCTACCATATTCGCGCTGATTTCGTCTGAAATTTTCTTCATATTTTCCAAAATTTGTGCATATTTTTCAATATTTCTACTTTCTTGCCTGCATAATCATATGCAATTGCATATTTTGGGAATTTTTGTCTGCATATAATCCGGGCTCTAATCACATCATCGTAATCATCATCCTCTTCATCCTTTGTATCATCATTATTCTCTAACTACAAGGGGTATTATTATTATTGTTATTATTTAATAACATGGGTATTGTGATAAATGATGGTGGTCTCCTTGAAGGTACTTTACTCTTTGTTGGAATAAATTTTAACGATATGCACTTTGGACTTGCCAAAAAAATGGACCGAAATTAGCGATCGTTTCCAAAAATCTCCCGAGGATAAACGAAAGTACCTACGAGTATCATTACAATAAATGGCTATGATCTTAAAACTCTTTATCTATAAATAATAAGTTATTATATTTGTGTTAATCGCTTTCGTCAGATCACTAACTACTGAAACTCGCTTTACTAAATCTACGCTGAACCCAGGACTTAAACCACCGACCTCCAAGTTACGAGTCCGCCGCTTTATCGATCAAGCTTCTGAGGTAGGTATCTATAAATAAAAATAACAAAACGGACATCACTGAACACTATAGGAGTGTCAATAGATAGAATACAAATATTGGAAATGTGTTAGTGGATGTGCTTTTTGCACCAATAAATAACCCGTTATTATACCAAGTACATTGATGAAAGTAGTAAGAATTTTATTAAATTTCTTATTTTGAATCAATGAGAATGTGATTCAAAATATAGTTCATTTAAGTAGCTCAATGATGGATGAATATATTTAATGTAATTTTCATGATGCTTAAAGCAAATATTCCTCTCACAAGGTAAGGTATAAACTCTGAATAAATAAGTATTATCAGACAACCAAACAAAAATCTCAAATTCAAGTGGAAACAATTTTTGGCTGATTTTGAGGGGCCATGTTCCACTACACAAAGAGTGGCTGAAGGCAGAGTCTTTTTGGACTTTATTATAATAATTATGTCCAAGAAGAATTTCATTTGGCATCCTCATCATGAGAATGCTGTGGCTCCAAAAAATATGTCTAATTGAACACATGGCATTTTATTTTGTGGTCAAACCTTACTGTCTCCATAGTGTTCGAACTTTACCGTCTCCATACAACAAAGAAATGTCAGATGTATATATCTCCCTTGCCTTTATCCCATATTAGCTTATGTTGCTATTGGGTTCGGCATTGTTCAACCTCTTGGTTGAGATATCCAATAATAATTATTGCAAATAAACAACACTGTAATGCTATTGTAAACCATCTTTTTTGTTGAATAATACGTTGGTCAGTTCAATATTGTAATTAGATAGCGAAAGGTCATCAAAATAGTCCTTAAAATTGTACTATGTATGAAATAAAATCCAATTTCTACCCTCATCTTGTCCTGTAGAACCAGTCGACCTAACAACTATATTAACTAAAGTGGTCAAGGAAAAATAATGTAAATGTAGTTTCATAAGGTTGCGTCCATACAGTTTCATGTACCCAATTTAGCTAGTTTCTCATTTTCGTAAGTAACATGATTTCATTTCTGAATGCATTTCTTTAAATGTTTCTTTTCCACAAGGAAGTAAAGATGAATGAGTAACTAAAATAGATTCGTGTCAACACTAATAACACCAAACACAAAAACATCAATGCATGTATAAGGTCTATCCTATTGACAGGACAAATAATTTCATTATGGACAAATTCTTACAAAGTAATCACACTGTAGGTACAAGATTGTATTGGATGTTTCTTCTTAAAAATATAATCTTTTACATCATTTTGCTTGAAAGTAATATTGTGTTTGTTATTGATGTGTCTTTTAGGTCCTTTCAATGGCCAATTGTTAATAGAATTAGGGAGGATACAGAAATTTGTAAATCACAAATATGATTACAATGTCCGCTTCCTGGACATCCCATCCTTCAATTTTTTTCTTCGTAAAGGAGTCTTGTTTATACACCCATTGAAAAAAATTCCGCTCTTCACAATGTTTGCTCATGATGCCCACAAGCTCGAACATCATATTACATACTTATTAAAAAGAAGAAAAATATTGGTATAGATTGATAAATATAGCTATTACTAACATACTCGTACATCGAGCCTGGGTCAAAGAAAAACTTTTGTACCTAAAGTTTTTATAAGAATATTAGAATAGAAATTACCTTGTGTATACTGCCGAGGTGAGACTAAAAAGTCCCTTTATTCCTGCAGTCTAAACAAGGTCTTGTTTATTTTCAAATTTAAACAGACATTTCGTACATTTAATATTCTTAAGATTATACACATAAAAAAGCCTTGCTTGGATTCGAAAAAAAAGGAAAGAGACAATAATATTAGAACGTGTAATACCTACACCAATATAGAGAGGTCCTCAAAATGAAACAAATAACGGAACGAAACAGCAAAAATCCATCAATTTGTTTCTTTTTTATTGCCTTTCCTTCCCTTTTTTTCCTTTATTTTGGGAGCAATGAAACCTTACCAAATGAAAGTTCATCCGTAAAGAAAGACTTGGTTGAACACATTCAACGAACAGAGAGGACTTCCAGAAGGAAGTAAGGATTGCTATTTTCCTTCTTAACTCTGCAACAAAAGAATATCAAAAAGGAGAAGGCTTTTAAAAAATACAAATACCTGTCATCCGTCTTTCACATCTTCACCAGGGAGCGTGTCAGATGAAAGGAGCCAAAACCAATAAGCAAGAAATATAATCCACCCACTGAGGTATGCACGTTTCCTGTGGGCCTTTCAATGAAGATATTTCGCCACAAAGACTCGATTATTTCCACTCGAAGAAATTTCTACCTCGTATTTTTTGTAATAATGACTGTGGATTGTTCAGAACTGGCGTTCTTTTAAGACCTAAGACTTGAGGGTCTCCCTAGCCTTAACAAACACCCATAAGACTTTTTTCAATATCGCTTTCAACTGAATGGTCATATCAAGACGGGAGTCATACCCTCCATTCGCTAGAAACTCACAAACCAGCTACTCAAATTAACCTCCTCCAGGATAAGTGGGGCCGGGAATTGCCAGCATCACGAGGGCTCGAACTGTAATGTTCACCCACCAATATCCAACACCGCCTTTACCACTGAGCTACCGGGACTTAAATGTAACAAAGCTCATGCAGTTACCTACCGTCTACCGTCCTTAGTAGCTCCATCAATCATGCAGACGGTGGAATCGGGAGATCGGTGGTTTGTATCCCCATGAGGAATATTAAAAAAAAATATAGTTTTAAAAAATAGAAAATTGTGGTCAATTATTGTATAAGAACGAGCAGGTAGATTTCACATTCTATCAGTTAAATTTCTAGGGTCATCTCTTATCTTTCTAGTTATGAGTCTTTTACTATTATGTATGTATACCTACCATTGGCTGAGGAGTGAAGAGGTACTATACCTCCCAAACATAGCTACAAAAACCCTCGATTTTCTTCTTTTACGAAGGAATGAACGGTTCAAGATTATTCACAGTGTAGATAATAAGTTAAAATAGATAATAAGTAGATAATAACAGACCGAAAATCTTTAAACACTTGGTGAAGAAGATGAAGATAATAATATCCATATTAGCTATTAAATATTATTTGAATTTCGGCACGTTTTAAAAATTCGCATCATGCAGATATCCGTCAACCTAATTGCCAAAGATCTGTCTCAGGTAAACCTTTCTTATCTAAGGTAAATAAAACTCAGGAAAGGTACTAAAAAATCCTTGGATTTCCTGTGTGCTGAAAAGATAAAAGTTTTCATCTGTTTGTTCCGCTATTTTTGGTGCCAAAATATTGTGCTATCTCCTACATTTATGCCTACATTGGTGGTCCTTGTTGACATTTGATAATATGTATACAATATACCTACATATACTAATACGGAATCTATTAATTGTATGCAGAAGAGTGTTTAAGTGATAGCTGATTTTATTTGACTAACGTTTGGCAAATATCTTGGAATATCATAGCCCAACACCAACAGGTAGAGAGATGCTTTTTCATCATTATCTCTCAATTCCCGTTTAAGAAGTGCTCTCATTGAATCTAACTAGAACATTTCTCTTAAAATTAAATAAATGAGCTGGGCGCTTAAAATAAGGGATTGTGGGACCAAGGCCGGAGAGTAGAATTTCCGTACTGCAAAGATGAGTGGACCTTTGCACAAGAAAAACCCTGAAAACACTAACTGCTAGAAGTTTAGCCCCAACGACCTGTGTATCTGACAATAATCCTTATTTATACTTCCCTATCAGTGATCATTGGAGGAAAATATCAACTTCTAGAGGTTGTAAGACCCAACCACAACGACCCAAAAAAAGACCTTATTCATACGACTCGATCAGGACTTAAAAAACAAATTAAATATATCATTTTTCATTGCCATTATTACGCGGCGATGATCTCAAAAGGAATGTTTCATGCCATGGGTGGGATCTGAGCGAGTTATTATTCAACAATTTAGATCAATCTTTATTTACAATTACAAATATATACAGGTGCAGTCAAAAGGTATAATTAATTAAATATAAACAATGTTTGATCAAGTTACTTATGTTACTGTACATAAGTTATTGTACATAAATAATTGTACATAAGTAACTGTACATAAGTAAATGTACATAAGTATCTGTAAAAGAGACAAGCAGGTCCTAGCTTTGGTGAAGAAATCATAGCCCACGATATCGACAAAAGAGATTTACTTATACATAATTAACTGAACATAACTAAATATACATACATAAGTAACTGTACATAAGTATGTGTAAAAGAGGCAAGCAGGTCCTAGCTTTGGTGAAGAAATCATAGCCCACGATCTCGACAAAAGAGATTTGCCGAGATCTCTGTCCGCCGGCGTTGATAATTAGCAAAATTTGAAACTTTACCTCGGAGGCAATGAAGTTCCGTGTTCCTTTATAGTGGTGAGAGGTACCTCATGTACAATTGTACATTCTATGTATAACTATTTATGTTATATATTATACCTATTTAATCTATTTATGTTGTTATATAAAGCCATGTTTTAACATCTACATAATATCGATTCTTAAGTGCCTATCTATCACTGTAAAAACACACATGGGATATACCTATCTATCACCAATGTATATAATTTATAACTCTCTCATTAGGCACCGGTATACCAATTAGGCAATTAATTGACAGGATATCGGCAGATTGACAGTCGTGCCGATCCGAGATTTTTTTTAAACTTGCCATTTCTTGAGACGGTTGATCGGATTCCTGGCCGAGTTTGGGTTTGCTAATGAGGGAAAAGGAATTTTGTGGCTGACCGCCGCGATTTTAAGGCGACATCCAATCGGGGTCCTTTTATGAGGTGTTTCCGTGTTTTGAATTTCACCAATAGAGTCATGTTGAGGTGGTATTATTGATTTATAATAGGTACTCATTATTATTTCTATTTATGTAGTTATCTGTGATAATTGTGGTGGTTTTAGAGACACGAAATGATGTTTTTTTATTTAGGTTTATGACTGTTAGTGTTTCACAGCTGATTACTTTCTATTACCTATAAGGTATAGAAAGTATTGTAATCACGGAATTATTATTAAATAAAAACAACTGTTCAGTAGGTAATCAATGAAGAGCGATGTTAATGTCTTGGCAATCCGAAAAATTATGCAGCATAAGGTACTGTATTGTTACTTGTAACAATTTAGGGTGGCCCTTAGCTATAGAGGTGAGAAAAAAATCCGAGTATTTTTCTGAGCTCCCCCCCTCAAATGGTTCCAATTCATAAAAAAATGATACCTATAAAGTTTTAGCTCGATCGGAAATTGTTAACACGTGCCGCCGGGAGCTTAAAGTTTAGATATGCTAATTGAAGGGGCAATATACGTTTTTCCGCACTTTTTGTTAATTTTCTCTGTAATAGATCAACATAGAATAAGAATTCAAAAAGTGATAGAATTGTAACAAAACTATCTAACAAATTTATTCTCATCAAATTTCCTCTTAAACCAACAGTTCCTTGGCAAATCAATAACTAAGTCAGATTTTTGCTCTACCCCTCTGTATCTCTCTAGCAAAACTATAAAATGCGGCTGGATAATGAAAAAAATCCAAGATAATTAAAGAAAGCAAGTTAGTTCAATTATTTAAAAAAAAAAAAAATACAGTTCTTTTAAATTTTTTATTCAATAATAATAACAAAATAATATTGAATAATGTTATATTTACTAATATACCAATACCAAAATTTGGTAACAGTTTTTTGTAAGGGATACCTTTCGGTGCACTCGTGTGACCCAACACCTAAATGGGAAGTATTGTATCACTTCTCACCCATCAGAAGGGAGGCATACTACGGGATGGACAGGCTTCAACACAGATCACAAAACGACTACGGTAGCTCCTGTTTCATGGCTACCAAATAACAAGGCTGTGAAACACTTGGCTTTCTTTAAATTACCTCCTCTTTTTTTATCATCAATCCAGTATCCGTTCTAGTTGATAATTCTTTCTTGAGTTCGTTTTTCAACCGCTAATGAAAGTGTTATTTTTTAAACTATAATTAATTTTTTATATTAATTTTAATTTCTATATTCCTTAATCGCATCTTTTCAAAAAATTGTACAAAAGAATATGTGCTAACGTTATTTCTAAACAAAAATAAATGTCTTTTTATCGTGGCAGTATACTCGTATGTTGAAGCTTGGTATAAAGCTCCCAAGCACCAAAGGGAGACTTTACTTGTAAAAAAAAAAAATCATCAGCTTCCAAAACATAGAAAAGGATATGGCTGCTACTAAAAAGATTGTTAACCATCTGTGGTAGTTAGGCCAAGAAGCTGTAGGTCCAGCATTCTTTGATGAAGAGGTACCATCTAATACGAAACAAAGATGGTTATTGATTATGAGAAGGATAGAAATAAAAAATGTGAATGCAAAGTAACCGAACTTGCAACTTTAGTGAAAAAGAATCTAGAATTTTTGGTTTCACTAGAAACAAAAACTTTCTTCAAAAGATTAGATCAAAATACATCATTCTTAAAGTACCCGCCAACATCCTGGTCAACGAATAAAGATTACCTTGTAGGAAAAAACTTCTTGAAACATCTCAAAGTTGTTAATGATACAGCAGAAAGGGGAGTAAAATTAATGGATGAGTATTAATAACATACTTACTAAAAATGAAAATCAAAAACAGTTCATTATTAAAGTATTAATAATTCCGTGACCGTGCTACAGGCAAAGATACCTATATCACGGCGGTGAGAGGAATATATGGACGCCCAGATCCAATGTCTAGGCTCCTTTCATGTCCATTGATTCTACTTGGTTTTTATGTCCTGATTTGAGATAGTCAGGACGGGGTTTTACCCTTTATCACTGGGAATCGTACCAGCTACCCACATTAACCTCACTAACCCTGGGTAGGGCTGGAAATGCCAACCTCTCGTGTTCGGAGGGAACAGGATTTTCTATGCGAAAATTCTGCCCAAACCGGGGATCGAACTAAGGGATCTCTGGACTACGGGAAGTAGTCATAACCGTTACGCCACAGAGGCTGGCAAGTAGTAAATGACTACAGAACAAGGTATCCTGACAGCAAAAAAAAAACGGAAATCGGTATATTGGTAAATATATCCATTATTCAATATTATTTTGTTCTTATTATCGATTAAAAATATAAAAGAACTGTATTTTGTTTGTATAAATAATTGAACTAACTTGCTTTCTTTAATTATCTTGGATTTTTTTCATTATTCAGCCTCATTTTATAGTTTTGCTAGCGAGATACAGAGGGGTAGAGCAAAAATATGACTTTGTTATTGATTTGCCCAGAAACTGTTTGTTTGAGAGTTAATTTGATAGGAATAAATGTGTTAGATAATTTTGTTACAATTCTATCACTTTTTGAATTTTTATTCTAAGTTGATCTAGTACAGAGAAAATCAACAAAATGTGCGGGAAAACGTATATTGCCCCTTCAATTAGGACATCTAAACTTTAAGCTCCTGGCGGCACGTGTTAACGTTTTCTGATCGAGCTGAAACTTTTTAGCAATTTTTTTCTCATGAATTGGAACCACTTTGGGGGGGAGCTCCTTCGATTTCCGACCTTCGAAAATAAGGGCCACCCTATTGTAACATCAGTACGACAGTACATACATAGATACATACAAGTACATAGATAGAGTATACATACACATACATAGAGTACTAAAGGTTGAGCCAAGACCTGACTAATCTTGCACATTCACAGGCACAGCAAGGAAGGTGTGCGATTTAAGACTGCAATTTCTCTTTCTCACGCTCAGTAGACTGGCTATCATTCATATGGCATTACGTGTGGTACACTCTAGGACTGTAAAACGTAGATTAGTTATCATATTTGTGTTAATCACTTTCGTGATATCACAACTACTCAAACTCGCTTCACTGAATCCACGCTGAAGCCGGGACTTGAGCCACCGACCTCCAGATTACAAGTCCGCCGCCTTATTGATGAAACTAATACTGAGGTCGGTTCAAGAACGTAGGTAGATTGATGTAATCTGTTTAAATTGAAAAATGAGGAGTTATATATTCTTTTTAATAATAATAGACTAGGATTCATTGTTATTTGGACCAATCCATATCCACAATAATCATAGATGTTTGCCTTAAGACACAGGACGTAGTATGTAGTGATTTGGATGTAATACAATTGTCATAATAGAATACCATATTATTAAAATAGGTATCTTGATTTTAAGATCCTTTCTGGTTTAACGTCTCTCTTATTCGTATATCGAAGTCATCTGTGAAGAGGTTTTTGTCATTCTTTTGTGGAAAACTCACTAACCAGCTACCTATATTCACCTCACCCAGCCTATGTGAGGTCGAGAATATCCAGCATCAAAAATTTTCGAACCTGGAGGGTCACCCAACATGTTTTCACCTCGCTGGATGTTGCCAAACTTTAGCCATCTTACAAGTGCTCCTTTAAATGTGCCATTGGCACTGGCTATTCGAAAATTTCCTAGTTACTTCACGTGAAACCGATTCAAAATTACCTATCCTATTTAAACAGTGAAAATTTGTTGTCTCTTCATTTTCAAAACCGTTTTTACAAACGCCAAAACAACGTCTTGTCTGTACTGTATTGTAATTTTAACACAAGTCAGTATACAACTTCCTGTATTGTATTGAAATTTTAACAAAAGCCAGTATACAATTGATTGTATTGTACTATAATTTTAACAGTTGTCAGTACACCGCATCTTGTATTGCAATTCCAACAAGTGTGCAACTAATTGTCTAATCTCCATCTTATTTGGAGAGAACAGTTTCAAATTCTTTCAGAATTCCCGTGATTCTTTTACCGAATACATTGTACTGTGAGACTTGGCCCTCACAATGTGCTTTCCGCAGTGTTGCCAAACCTTCTTCGGTCTGCCCTTAAGGACGGCCTTGCTTTGGCTCATTCCCCTGCTAATTCTGGCGGAAGGGATCATGCACGGCCTTGCAGGTTACTGGATCACACCCGAAGAAGACTTGGATGACATCCTCATCCCTGTGGTGGTTGACATCATCTTCTTCGGCTTTGTCTGGTTGCTTGTGTTCATGGACGAGAAGGTTGTAGGGTGGCTCCATATCATCTGTCTCGTCATCTGGTGGATAATGATCATTGGAATCCTTTTGACTCCCTTCCTTGTGATGTTTGACTTAGCGATGTCACATCAACAAACTCGGAATAGTAAGACTTTGTCCACTTTGTATAATCAAGTTGGACAAAGAGAGGAAAGTAACCCGGGTGTGACTCATTTGAGTGACAAAAAGTGTTTTGTGCTGCTTACTGTCTTGTCCACGTATGTCTTCTTGCTGATCCTGGGCGGTTTCCTTTACTACAGCTTCTACATGGAAAACTATGGCTGATGTAGAACTTATTTGAGATTATTATCATGTATTTTAATTGAACTTTTTAACATAAATTTTGTCATTTGTTTTATCTGTAAACTGATCCAAGCCAGCGTCAGTGACAAATTTATTTTAATATGAAAATACATAGAAAAAATATTTTTCAACAATATTAAAAACGTCTCTTGAATTAATCATTTGCAGGAGATTTCCTGCTGGAAAAGTTCCATGGATGCACCCTTCATTGCCTCTTTGATAATGGTATAATGGCAAATTGATTATATCAGTTCTCGTTGTAACACTGAAGTTAAACAACGTCCAGCGAGGTCAGGACTTGGATGGGTGATCATTCAAATTCGAATCCTCGTGATGCTGACTATGTCTGATCCGACTGAGACTGGCAGAGGTTAATGTGGGTCAATGGGTGTCTGGTTAGTGAGCACGTATGTAATTTAAATAGTTTCTTTGTTATATGTCACTTTAGTCCGATCAGGATTACAAAAGTCTGCATTTCATCATTGTTATCCATAATCCTCGTTATGTTGCCACCGGTCGCTATCCATACAAATAACTATAGGTACTCATTTTTCAGAGGTACATTTGTATAGACCTTGAACATACCAAAAAAATCCTACCCTACTGCGGATCGAACCCAGGTTACCGTGCGTGTAAGTCTCTGCGCTACACAGCTAGGCCACGGTATTCTCTACAACATAATACTTTGGGTAGAGTTTCCAACTTCCCAAGTATGCCAACCAGAGAATAGAAGTGTCACCAAATGAGAAGAATGGACACTCAACTTAGTGATGGGACTCGAGTGAAGATTCTCAACTCGATGAAAATCCACTCGATTATTCCCCAACTCGATTTGTCACTCGATTATCTGACTCGAATTGAAAATCATTATTCAGTAGATTAGTTATAATATGAATGTCGCACCACTCGAGTTCCATTCTCTCACTCGCAAGAATTTCATCACTCGAGTAGGTAGCGAGTAAGTGATGGGACTCGAGTAAATATTATTCTCAATTAGATAAAAATCCACTCGATTGAGCAAGTGACGATTGAGACGCGAATCGAGTCAGTCTTAGCGAGTGAAACTTAGCGAGTGAAATTCGAAAAAACTTGACTTGAGTGGAATTTTTTTCAACTCGAGTTGAATCGAGTGAACCAAAAGTCGAGTCCACTCGGTTAAATTACTCAACTCGTCCCATCACTTACTCAACTCGAGGTCTCATTAGAGGTAAACCAAAACAGGATTAAAGTCCAGAATGTCCCTCAACTCGGGTTATAGTGATTGGTTGCAAATCCGACTTGAAGGCGTGCCGAGCTCAATTTTAATCCTGTTTCATAATTTGGCCCTAAGTGCGCGAACACAACGGAGCCCTATAACCTAAAACCTGGCAACAAAACGTACTAAGGTGCCAGTATAGTATAAATATATTATATAAATACGTACATACATAAATATTACTATACATACCTATAACATGTCGCCGCCATCAATCACACGTAAAAAATGAAGCTCAAATTTGTCCGATGAAGCGTTGCAACGGTTTGATTTGTTTTTCAAACGCCAGACCCTTTAATTTATAACCCCCGGGCGGGTTCGAATCCCACCTTGAGCGACAAGAAGAGCTTAAAGAGCTGATATCAGTTTAACACTCGCTCAGGCCCCCTCAGGAGATTGACTGCTTATGTAAATAACACAAAATCCAGGATGGATAAATAATAACCAAGACACCTTGTAATAATAAATAATAATAAGACAGGACTAACAGGTTTATCATGATGGAATGAATAAATATTCAAATTTTCTAAAACGCATTGCCTCCTAAATCAATCTCTAAACAAATACACAGGGATTAAATAATGTGGTATCGATATCCATCATTTATAATATAAAATATTTAACATGAACCTACTTAATTCCTAATGCTTTTTCAGTCTAGCCTATGTCTCTAGGGATTTAGATATTTGATATGAAAGGATCTGAGGAGGTAGTTAAATTATTAGTTATTAGGTAAATATGTAGGTAGGTATTACGGTGTCATGGTGAAGAGTGGATTGTACGAGTAAGGGTGAAATTAATAGACAAATTCTATTACTCAAGTCATTGCTAAGCGTTTGTTTTTCCTATCTTACACAGTACGCAATCCGAGACTTAGCGCCACAGAGGTATTACAAAAACGTCTATTTATTGCGCCCTAAATATTTATTGAAGTGAGAGACTTAATATGAGACTGATGATTTGTAGATGACTTAATATTTGTAGCTGTATATTATTTTTGTGGCGTAACGGTGTTGTAGCCAGAAAGGAAGAAAGGAAAGGGAAAAAACACACACTCAATAGTAAGAAAGTAAATATAATGTATCCAATTAATACAAAACGTTTCAATTTATTGTTCCTTCACTTGAATCAAGAAAATCACCAAAATCGGACTTCAGATAAAAATTTATTGCTGTTACAATAAATAATGTACCAACACTGCAGGTAAATTACGTCCTGTAGCGTGCACTTGTAATTCAAACGAATCCTACTTAAAACAAAATTTCGAAAGTCGATTTAGTGAGACCAAAAAGTGCAGTATAAAATTTAATGTTCAAACGATACCTGCTTTAATTAGGCACTTCATCAGCTGGGCTCATGCGATAAATTAGAAATTAGCATCCCAAAAAGATTCGATTCCCAATGCATTTGCCTTTCCCAAGCTGTAATTGCTACCTTAGAATTGGGCTAACGGCAGCCCAGTGTCCAATGATATTCAACATGGCTTCGGCGATTGCTAATGATATATTTTATCGGATCAAATTATAACCATGTTTAGCAGTCTTGCATTCTGATATACAGGATGTACCGTGATCTCTGATTGAATAATACAAGAATAATTGGAAAAACTGAAAATAAGGTACATAAGCCAGCGTCGATAGCGCGTTGTATGCACCGGTTCTCGTAGGATCACCGAAGTTAAGCAACGTCCAGCGAGGTGAAGACTTCGTGATGGTGGCATTCCGGCCCAACCCAGACAGGGTGAGGTTAATGTGGGTAGCAGGATTGACAGTTTCCTGCGAATGGAGGGTAACACTCCCGTTGTGACATAAGTAATATTTTCTTCTTTATTTATTTTTCATACTGTAAAATCATTTATTCTTAATTTTATTCTGTAAATATTGTACTTTGTCCTCCTAATAAAGATTTAAATAATAAAATTTAATGATATACATAGGACTGCACAAAATGAAGTTAACTTTCGTCTGAATCACACGGTACAGTGCTTGATCCATATCTTCGTAATTAAAGAGTATCAGTGCTAGAGTAATTACACACCCAGGATACATCAGATACTCACTGATCGCTCCCTGACTCTTAGATCTGAGATGTGATGGAGGCAATTTCCGATTTGATTTGCTACCGAGCTACGCCTTGTTTTGGAGATATAGATCGGTAGAAATGATGATGACCTCAAAATCCATGTGCCCAGAGCGTGCCTGTGGATTCGAAAACCATTTTTATTTTTCTTGCTAGAGCACCCAGCGTACTTTGGTCGCAAACACATATCCGGACATTAAAATATAAATCGAACTCTTATGCATAAATTAAGTCGAGGCATTAGATCCAGGTTCTCATAGAACAAGATTATTTTAGTATTACATTATGTTGGGTTGGGTGGAAGGGATTGCCAAAGGCAATAACCGCGCCCTTTAGCTAGTACATTAACTTAATTTTTTTTTTTTTTTTTTTTCTTGTATCTTTGCTAAATCTTTTTGTTTTTCTTTATAATTTCATTTTTGTTCTACCTAATAAAGCTTACTATAATAATAATATGATGTTAAGATCACTTGTCACAAAATTGTCAAACACAGGGATTCTTGAGATAGAACTACGAACATTTTGTTTACAAACCCAGAAAACGTAAAAAAAAGGCACATTAGAAATAATAATATGATGTGAAGATCACTTGTCACAAAATTGTCAAACACAGGGATTCTTGAGACAGAACTACGAACATTTTGTTTACTAACCCAGAAAACGTAAAAAAAAGGCACATTAGAAAGCTCTGTACATATCTGCGTACCAGTGGCGGCTCCTGACTTCAAGACTAGGTGAAGACAAATTATACCCAGAAGTATTGAAAAAATAAAATTATTAATTTATCAGATCTTAGTTCTTATGGTCTCATAAACACAGCCCATTGTAAGTTATGGCTGTTTCCCTGCAGAGCATGGTTTTCTCTCATACCAGTTTTGCATCATATAAGTTTTTATAGGTACTTTTTTTGGAGAACACTTGGTACTTAATAAATAAACAAGGCCAGCAGAACAATTTGTCAACACTTGAGCTGGTACACAGCCATTCATTTTTCATAAGCCATTCAGGCTTGAACTGTATGGCTGTGGGACAGGCATTTGCTTTACTTTTTTAGTGGTGGTTATAGTAATTGGAGAAATTGGACATCCAGTAATCATAATATCTTTCTTATCCTCATTACTTCTTAATCTGAATGGGGTTACTTTTAATGTTTGAACCCCATGATTTTGTGGGAATCTCATTGTTTCTTTGAAATATTGTTATTAGTTATTCATCGTAATAAAAAATATTAACTGAAAGTTGGTAAAAAGGAATTAAAATAAAAATATTAGGATTATACCTCAGTAGATAGGTAGGTACAACATTTTAAAGAGGGGTTAGAACTGGGAAGGAAAGAAAGTTAGTTGAAGACTAAAAATTACAATCCAAAACTGGAAGAAAATCCACCACCAGATAAATAAATCTAAGAAAACATACTTACTACAAATATATAAAATCAGCTTAAATTTCTGTTACCATTGATGTTTAAATGACTATTTATGAAAAACACAGATATTGCCTTATAATTTTAAGTACTTCACTGGAAGCTGTGTGCTTAGCTACCTGCAACCTGCATAATTATAATGTTATTACTGACACTGAAAGAAGTACATAGCTACTTCATATTCAACTTATTATGAAAAGCACAGGTCAGATCAGGTAGGAATAATGTTTCTATCCTGTATCAAATACTGGCAAATAACTTTATTAACTAGTTACACCAATTAAAAGTCACTTGATTACCGTTGAAAAGATTTGAAAATAATCTAATAAAATTTAAAAAGTGCGCACCAAGTTTTGTTTACATTCTAAAGATAAGAGATACAATGTTGCCAAGTTAATTTCATAGCTAAATTTCTACAAACTTCAAGAGCTATATTTTAAATTTAAAGAAATCCCTCAAATCATGTAAGACGTATTTATTTATTTAAAAAAATAATACTACACCGCCTGAACAGAATTTTCTCTTGAGAATTTCATTTCAACACGTCTAAATTCATGATTTTTTTTAAAGTGGTTCCATAGTCAGGATCTTAAACAGGACCACCATTGTCCCTATTTAAAAACATCTTGGAACAACTAGATACCAGATTATCTTATTTGGCTCAATTTCGGTACCTACATTAAATAATTATTTCGAGATTTGACTTCAATCGATATGTCCTTTTTAAGACTATAGTTGACAAGATACATAAATAGTTAAAATTTATTGGTATCGGCTATCGTTAGGAACTATGTACAAAACTAGAACCCAAAAAATGAGAAATAATATCCAAAATTCCTGACACAAAATAATGCTTTCCTAACGCCTACGTTATTATTATTATTATTTATTTTGTTTTTTAATATTACAAGATTGTGCTAGATATTGGAGGCTAAATCATTGACTGGTTTCCTAGGTCTGGCATAATGCTACTGGCAACAATGTTAATATCAAAAACACATGACATCGCACATGGTATGTGGCTTCGTGACATTTCGTATGAGTTCGTGTAGATATTGTAAACTGAATACAACTGAAGACTGTCCGGATCCGACACAAGGGCCGAATGGTGCAATAGTTTTTGCGGGATCTATTGGGCTGCGCTCAAGTGGTAATAAAGTCAACTAAAGATAAAATAATTGTTTTGTTTCTTTTTTCTTTTACTGAAAACTGAAAAGAACTGAATTCTGAAATCACTGATCATCTTTGTGAAATTTATTTGCTTTCCTCAACTTTCCTAGGTTTTTGAGTTTTATCCTTATATCAGAGAACCATCGACATGTATACCAACAGAAGTAAAAAAAAAAACAATTTTTTTTCATCATAAATTTTTACATCGTATTTTTTACGTATTTTGTCCGTTTTATTCTTTCACATATAAAAGACGAATGATTATTGTCAATTGGAATTTGATGCGTAAGTCATTTTTGGTAAGAGGATTTTTTTGTTAAGAAGAATTTTGTAGTTATATAGGGTTAGGTAAAGTTAACGAGGTGAAATTGCACGATAGATCACTGACTTCAGTTTGTTGGGTAGGATGGTTGGGTGAGGGGCTTAGGTTAGGTTGAAATTAGTGCAGGTGGTTAGGCCGGGTCGCGCAGCGACCCGGTCTAACCCTGCACTAATTTCAACCTAACCTAAGCCCCTCACCCAAGCTATCCTAGCCGGCTAACGAAACACAACATTTAGACTGACAACCGTTTGTTGGGTAGGATGGTTGGGTGAGGGGCTTAGGTTAGGTTGAAATTAGTGCAGGTGGTTAGGCCGGGTCGCGCAGCGACCCGGTCTAACCCTGCATAATAGTTTATCACAAAAGCGAAAATAAATAATAAAAAAACGTCCTGGGAAGGGATCGAACCCGCGGACGTCTAAGCATCATGACGCATGGAGGCCATGGATCATTCCTGAAAACTACGCCAGCGCTGCAGTGGAACTTTTATGCAACATAATTATCACAGATCCCGCAAAAACTATTGCACCATTCGGCCCTTGTGTCGGATCCAAGACTGTCCTCAGTAGCATATTACATAGATATAGTTCTTGCCTAATATTTCATGATACCTACTTGGAAATACTCAACTCTGATTGGTTGATTCAAGGACAACTGAAGACAATTTCGAATTGTCTTCACATTTGGTGTTCTCCTTGGAAAGTAACATGAATTGTTAAGCAGCATTGATCTATTTTACACAAAGCTTACTCTTTTTTTTTTTTTTTTTTTTTTCTTTGAGTTAGATCAATTGTGCCATGTTCAAGGGATTATGAGTAGTGTTTTCACTGTTCAAAATTAGGTGAAAATGTCTTCAGTGTCTTCACCCGACGAGCCGCCACTGCTGCGTACCCAATCCTTTGGGAACATAAAAATACCAGTATATCAGTATAAACAGAAAAGTGAGAAGTTGTACTAGATGTACATAAATATCAGAACATACCTGGACAGCTGTTTTGAGCTTGTTTGCTCTCATCAGCAGGTAATAGTTCTGAGTATCCATGCCCGCAACTAACCTCTCTATTTTAATCAGTATATTAAACAGAAAAGTGAGAAGTATAAACGTGGGTTGGGTGGAAGAGATTGCCATAGGCAATAACCCCGCCCTTTAGTTAGGACATATGTATATATTTTGTTTATTTTTCTCCTGTTTATATTAATATTGTCAATTTTGTATTTTAATTTTTACCATTATATGTCTGTATACCTATATGTTCTACTAATAAAGAGTTTCTAAATAAATAAATAAATATAAACCAGGAAAGCATGACCTGACACAACACAGTCTATTTGTGAACATCAGGGATAACTGCATTGGATACTATTACGAAACTGATGAAAGAAGCATTTCATGAGGAGAATAAAAATCACATAAAATTTGGAGAAGATGAGACTGATCACAAGACCTGATGTGCTTAAGATAGAAAACAGTTACGTGATAACTAAAAATGAAGAGAGATAAAAAAAACACCCCGCTACTAAATTTCGATGAAACAGTTTTCCGTGGTTTTGACAAGTCATCATCACCTGATAATCCCGCGTCTATCGGTTCAAATTCGGCACTAAAATACAGATTCAATATTTTTTTATACATAAAAAAACTAAACCCCTTTATTAGGCCTCGTTCACTAGTCAACCCTTACGTCAATCATTAGAGAACACGCTATAAAAATAGAGAAGAAAAGAACACTGTCACTTTAGAAATAATAATTTTACCCCAAAAATAACAAATTTGTTAATAAATTTCCAATTTACGAGCAATCTTCGTTTTGTGTTTCTCCAAGAACAAATAATCAAAGGGGGAGATGACGTTAACTGTCGCTAAATTTGTGGGTTTTTTAAAGATTTTTTTTACGAGATAATTTTTATATTTCTGTTGTTATTTGTTTTTACAATCAGATATTTTTCATTATTTTAACAGATAGTCTTTTATTTTATTTCCAGAAAACCAAAGTTTTTATCGTCCGGGATTGTTTGTATGTCAATTTCCTAATTCAATAAGCTTTCAGATAACTGTTTGAGTTGTCTCATAAATTGTAGCATCTAATAGATTTCTTCGAGAAATTTATGTCTTCTGACAAAGAACACATCAGAAATAATTGGAAATTTATTTGTTTACATTTATTTCTCTAACGACCGTTCAGACAAAACGACTGAATCCTTTGGAAAACTTACAGCTGCAGGATGAAGTTTTATAGATTAGCCTTTCCAATTTTTCAATTTTCGGGAATTTTTCAATGGACATTTTTTTTCTTTTTTTACATCGTGTGAGACAGGAATATGGAATAAGTCCAATTATTTTAAGAAAAGAATTACAGCTACTTTTGGTTGAGACTAGAAGTTCTTATTATGCCAATAGTACCTATTAAAGATTGGTCTCATTTATTGGTACAAGTAGAGTATTTTTTACGTCGCTTTTAACTGTATGGTCATAGGTACTTTTTATTAATTAAAAAGGCTCCATCAATACGGCTAAAATTACAGCTTTGTACACAATACCTAATTGAATTTCTTTTGGTCCCAAAAGATACAATAATGATAAATAAAAAAATCATATAAAAATATATTATTGACTAAATTTTATAAAAAATGCATCTCTAATAAATTAATCAAGATATTCCACAAGGACTTTTTAGTCGGAAATATTTTGATACGAAATGTACATCAATTTCAAGGATCAGAAATCATGCAGGAACATCAAAACCTATTTAAAAATAATGCAGAATCATTTTCATTTTCATAATTTCCATCCAGAAATCTTTTGTTTTGAATTCTAAAACTACACACTCTGGCGATTAAAGGTTGCCAAAGGCAGACAGCTTAAATGAAAATGTTAACATCAAAAGCAAAGATATTTTACAAAGGTTAGAGGTATGCCAGTATTTAACATCGCGCAGAAAATGACTCGACAATTTTTATTAATAAATAAAGATTAAATTTGATTAAATATAAAACGTCTATTCTTTTTAGCAAACCTTTATTCACAGGTATGGAAAAGGGTACGAAATTTATGAATATTCATACAACACCTGACTAGCTATATCTTCATTAGGAGAGCGTCAGGTACCCTTCTGAATGTTATAAATCAAAGATAAAGCTTTATTAAAAACGAGGAGAATGATAAAGGATTGCCAAATGATAGCGAAGTAAGTCTTTTAGAAAGGAGATTTGTGTAAAGTCATGAAGGTTCAATTAATAAAATAAGCATAGATTAAGATTGAGATGGATATTAATAACATGAGTTTGGCAAGAGATGGTAGTTTGGGCGGATTGCCAAGCCTGCGAGTTTAGAAAGGTTTAGGATTTGGTAGTACTGATTTATCGGTTGTATGACATTATGGCAATGGTAGTTATAAGCCAAGAGGTCATAAGTGAAATGTGACGGGTTTTCATAAATTTCAAGAACCTGAATATTTCATTCATACTTCGGAAATCTAAACACCTATAACAGCTTCTTCAAAATCAAATTTCAGAGAGTTAAAAACACTATATTTTCGTCTTCTTTGTTAGCCTGACAATGCATGGATTTTTTTTCATTTATCTGAGAACTTGAACACATAATAATAGCACCAAAATAAATACTGAAATAAAAGGACTCTTCAGTCCAATTCGCGGCTGTAGAATACGTGTCAAATATCACCGTGGGAGAGTGAGTTAGCGCGGTAGTTCCCAGCGGGGTAGGATTTTCTCTGCTCTTTACTTGGATGTTCGGGGTCCACTCATACCTCGTGAGGAAAAATGAGTAGCTAGCTGCTTTGATGTGAAGCAGCGACCAGTGGCAGAATCATAGACAAAAAATAAATACAAGAATTTGTAAATTAAAGTGGTAAGGTCCTATGATACTGCGCTACCTACTAAAATTGTGACGTAATAATACAAAGAAAAAGCATTATTGTTATTATGAATAATTAGTGTCTCTTATACTTAACACTCAACTACCTACCTAAAACCGATAAGGCGACGGACTTGTAATTTGGAGGTCGGTGGTTCAAGTCCCGGTTTCAGCATGGATTTAGTAAAGCGAGTTTGAGTATGATTTTTTTTCCAAACAAGTTTTTTATCACGAAAGTGATTAACACAAATACCTATGATAACACTCAACTACCTAAGTTTGGTAGTGGACTGTAACAACCTATAAAGCTTGATGTACCCGAGAGATTATAATATAAAGTCTTCTCTAGTTGTAGTGCTGATCCATACCGTTAACAGAGACAGACATATAATTATACCTCCATATTATTATAAACAAACAAAATATTTTACCTCCCATGAACTAAAGTATATTTGACAACTATTAAAGGAGAAATCGTAAAAAGATCAGCTACATTAAAATACCCAGAGGTAGCTAGATAAAAAAATGAGATTGTAAAAATGTTCACATCAAATTTCTGTCAGCTGAAAATTTGCTAACCATAATCATCAAACCAGAGCCATAAAATTAGCATAGTACAAATGTGTATAAGAAGTGAGGAAAATAGCAGGAATATAAATCTGCGCCGAACATTTACGCACTAAGACTGATAAAAAAAATATCTTCATCCGTGCTCCTCAATAAAAATACAGATGTTGATGGGGACATGAATTTAATACAATGTTTAGACTTGATGTGTAAAAATAATGAATATTTGAATAATAAAGTTGAGAGGGATATGAAAATCTTAATATATTATATAGATTTGGTGTGTAAAACCTTGATGGATTTTTGCATAAAAAACCACTCTATCAAGTTGATGATGAAATTGCTGTACAAATATTTACCTCACGCATCTATTGAAGCAGCAAATCGTGGTATTATGAGCTGCAAAGCGTCGTATTAGTAGCAATAGACATTCTGATTGATGATTCGCATAGGTAAATTTGATTAAAATGAGTTAGTTAACATTATACAGTAGAATGTACAGTGTGTTCATTAAGTCCGACGCACTCCTCGTAATTTTTGAATGGTAAAAGAGGAAAACCTGGAACTTTGTATACAGGACACCTAAACTAAATAAATGCACTTTCAGAGGTGCTCAAATTATTGGTTCGGTGTCCCCGGGGGGGCACAAGGCGGAAAAACATTCACATCTTAAATGGAATGACCCTATTTTGTAATTGTATTATTGATCAACCTAATTTTAAGAATTAGATCGGTGAAATCGAGACATTTTTATCTTTTAGTAAAAGAAAATAACTTCCGAAAGTTGTAGATAACAGTTCGATTTTCTCCGAAACGGAAAGTAATAAAGGTCCTATTTTGCAAAAGGATTCTCTCAAATATCTCGTTTCGTACAAAACATTAATGATTTTCCGGGGGAGTCCTAGTGGTGATCTTGAAAATTTTCTCAGGAGTTCACAACTTGGTTAGATTAAGGTTGAATGATCACTCGTTCAATGTTCATTATAGTAAATATTGATTCTGTGTAATTTATTCAATATAGTATACTAGGGGGCTATCGCTCGCTTTGCGGGCCGAGGCATGGCCGTGAAAGAAAAAAATCCTTTTTCGCCAATGACAGGTGTTGTAGTGGGAATTTCGAAAAATCCCGTCTTATTGCACATCTAGACTATAAGACAAAGCTACCTACCAAATTTCAGCTTCCTAGGACTTACCAGTTTGGAGAAACAGTGATGAATCAGTGAGTGAAACTCTCTTTTATAAGTATAGATTGCAAATAATAACACATAATTATTAGAAACAATAGAAGCTCATGACTTCATGAGTGAATATTTTTTTAAAATTGGGTTTAACGTCGCTTTCAACCGCATGGTCATATCACGACGGGGGTATTACCCTCCATTCGCAGGGAACTCAGAAAACTGCTATCCAAATTGACCTCACAAAACCTGGGTTGGGTCGGAATGCCAGCATCACGAAATCTCCATCTCACAGGATGTTGCTTAACTTCGGTGATCGTACGAGAACCGGTGCACGCGGCATCGACGCTGACTATGATGAGTGACTTCAAACCTTCACTCTTTTTATCAGTCACTGATCAACAAATTGCTCCCTGAATTTATTCAAACTATGCAATGTGGCAAATACATCGGATGTTTTTCTTGATGTCATTAGTTACCGTGGCTCACCTGTTTAGTTTTACCTGTCATTATGTTGTCATTAGTCATTAGTTACCTGGGTTCGATCCCCGGCGGGGATCGAACCCAGGTCACCGTGCGTGCAATGCCTAGCGCTCTAACTCACTCGGAATTTTTTTGCTCTGTACTTGGGTGTTCGGGGTCCATTTAATGTGAGCAGCGAATAGTGGCGGAATAATAGGAAAAATAATATTTAAGGATATAACAAAGATACGGTAAAGTCCTATAAATCTGTGCTACCCACTAAAATTGTGATCTAATAACATAAAGATGTCCTTGGTGTCCTGCTGGAAGCACTCGTTTCTTGACTTGAGCATTTTGCAGTCTAAGATCATTTTATTGTAGATTTTGGTTGCATTGCCTACCCTCTCAATAACTGTAGAACACCTATTTCTTACAGCTTTTTTTCTTCATGATGTTAGTTGTTTGTGTGACACTTAGAACCAGCGACTGTGCTCTCAGCATGAAAACATAAATAAATAAATTCGAAATGCGCTCACGCAGATGAAGTTTATAAATGCAATATTTTAATTTTACTTAAAAATATTATGTACATATTTTAGACACCCTAAATATTAAATTTAAAGTAAAGTATGTAAACAACACTACTACACCTTACAATACACATCACACATAGGGCATGGAACTACATATTACAATTCTCTGGGGCTGGGCTCCCCAGTACATTGCTCCAGGGAGCCAGTGGGTTTTCATACCACTATCAATCCTTCCGCCACCATGTCAACCATCATGGACAGGGGAAAAAATAACTATTTTTTTTTCTTCTAAAATCTCTGGATCCGCGACCATAATATCAATGCAGGATAGAAAATCATACAGCCAAACCAGCCCATGCAGTATTGAAAATTTCAACAACAACAAAAAAATCACGCCCAGCTGGGATTCGAACCCGCTATCTTCTCATCAAAGGGATGACATCAATGCAGTGTGGAAAATAATACAGCATTAATCCAATAGTGATTTTTTTTTAAATTCCACCAGGATCTTCTCATCAAAGGGATGATATCAATGCAGGGTGGAAAATAATACAGCAATATTAATCCAATAGTGATTTTTTTTTTTTAATTCTACCCAGATGGGATTCGAACCAGCTATCTTCAGTTAAAAGGACAGAGATAGGTACTACCTCACAGTCTTCACCACGAAGATCAGCATATATCCTCACCGGAAGACACACACGCTTTTTTTAATTCCACCCGGATGAGATTCAAACCCGCTAACTTCAGTTAAAAGGACAGAGATAGGTACTACCTATCTCTGTTAAAAGGACAGAGATAGGTACTACCTATCTCTGGTACTATCTATCTAGCATATATCCTCACCACGAAGACACACACTTCCTTCAGCTGTATCCACCCGCCGGCGCCGCTCAGTTTCCAAGCCCATGATTCGCCTGCTTCTTCAGCTTGTTCATCTTCTTCTTCCTCTCCGCTTTCCTCGAGATGGTCTTGTCGTTCTCCTCCTCGTCCTTGTACTTGACTTGCGAGGCGGCGATGCGCTTTCTCGCCTCGAGCGAGCTGGACCGCTTGAAGTTGAAATGGTTCTCCAGGTGACGCGACAGTTCGATGCTGTCGTAGCCGGGCTTCTGGCAGATCGGACACTCGACCAGGAAGATCTTGTGCGCAAACTCGTTGCCAAACACGTCGAGGCCCAGCCGGTCTCGGTTGAGCGCATGCGCGCCAGCCTCGTCTTTCAGGGCCATGTTCTCGAAGTAGACCAGAAGGGTGTCGGGGTCCACCGCGCGGCTCAGACGGTGCACGTCGAAACAGATGCCCAGGATTATCTTGTCAACCTTCCGAGATAAAAATGAACGGGGGAAATGATACAAAGATGTCAGCTGCCTACATTTAAAAATCACTTAAGAGTTCCCATATTTGGACTGCGGACAAGAATAAACTCTCCTTTTTTCTCATCTGGTAACACACAAAGGCCTGTGTTTGCCTTATCAAGGCTGCCTACTGCCATGACGATTTTTAATAAGAATGCCACAGTCCTGGACATTGCCGACAGCCTCAAACAATTTAAAGAGAAGGCAAAGGCTATTTTATATATTTAATATTTTGCATGTGATTCTTCATATTTTTTGTAAAGATGTGATTAGATGTAAGTTCATTGATTTTGTAATTGCCTACATGTTAGGCGTAAAATTGATTGTAAAAAAAAAAAGTTTGAATCCTGATTAAGAATGGCACTTAGATATTTCAATGTTTAAAATAGCTTTATTGTGTTGTGTTTACATAAAGTTATACACAATTTATATAAATAAATAAAAACAAGTAGAGCTAAAGCCAGCATCCCACGTGTTACACTCGTGACTACTTTCCATAAAATTTAATATTCTTTAATGATATTATCTTAATTGTGGATGAAAAAATCTAGGAAAACCAAGATCTTTATAAAGGATTTTATTTTTATAACTGTATATAATATATTGCAGTTTGTACTGATTTTTTCAATATTTTTATTTTGTTATTTTTCAACTGATTTGTGCAATTTAGGTACCTCCCCAATAAAATACAAATTCCAATACATAATTTTCGTTTACCTGTGAATCAAATATCATCTTTGCAGCCCGCTCACAGACATCTGGGTTTCTTGAAGCACGCAGGAATTCTTCTTCTGAAAATTCAATGTTGAGTGGAGCTCCGTAAGCTGCTTTCTCTTTGGATGAGCCATCCAGAGTGCCAAACATTTTGAAGGACAAACTGCAATCCAGAAGCTGTTTAAGATTAACGAGTTCTGAAAAGACTTGTTCACTGTTGTACTGAAATTAAAAATAATAATAATTGAGGTTGGTAAATGTACTCAGTTTAAATACCTGCACTTTGTTGTTGCAACAAGACCTTTTTTCTCCAAAACCGGCCACTGATTTGATGATTGAGATGATCCTTACTTATCAAAAATCTACACATTACATCAAAAATACCTTTGGTCATTACTAGATTTGGTTTGAGATCAGTTACTCAGTAAATCATTCAGTGAGTAATTTTTAAAATCTAAGATTTTACTTAGTAGGAAACCCAACTTTATCAGTCTTTACTTGTGTATAGTATAGAAACAGTCTCAAAAAATAAAAGGAGAGACATTGTGGTTATTTGAAATGGTGGTTTTATCCTTGTAAATACCAACATTAACCTCACTTAGCCTGGGATGGGTATCAATATCATGATGGTTTGAAATGGTGCAAGCCCAGGGTACTACTCCACTTAGCTACAGTGACTTCTTGGGTTAGGTATTTAAACTAGTGATGATTAGTAGCTATGCATTGCAATTTATTTTTCTATTGGAATTCTCCCTGCATCCTGATGTTACCAACTAAAACTGAGAGGAGTAATAGTGGGCATTTCATTAATGTAAGCAAGTCAATCACCTTGTAGCCTATTCCCCGTACTTGTGTTGTGGATGTGTCTAGGTACCCAGGAACAGTGATGTGCAAGGCACAAGCCTGGGAAACACATTGGGCAATTTTGACCCATCAAAAATACTTTCAAAAAGTGGTTTACAGCTGTGAGACTTGCTTGGGGGAATAGTAGGTACCTTTAGAGAATCAGCAGCAGAAGTGAACACTAGAGGCCAGTGAGTTGTTTACACTTGCACATCCACATCCAGAGATAAATAGATCAGAGTTAACCTCACAGTCCCTTGTGCTAGCTTTATTAGTTGAGTAATGCCAGGATTTTTGCTATTATACCTAAGAGTTTCTTTTAGGGGAGAAGTGACAAGTAATGTAACAGTAAAGATAGGGAACTAGGAACTTACTGATAATTCTTTAGAGCTGGGTAGGCCCACAAAATTCAGGAGCTTAGTATACTCTATGGACAGATTAACTCTGGTCCTAGAAAGTCAATGTCAATATCAAAATTACCAGGTAAAAACAACTTCATAAAACTGAAAAATTCAAAATTGACAGTATCTTTTCATTTTTAAACTTTTCAAATGTAGATAGCTGTAAACGCGCCTTTACAAGGGGATGCGCATTTTGTTTTCAAATGCGCGCCCACCTTTCTTACGGCGGGAATAAATTCAAAATTCGTTATCATTTCAACTACACTTCACTGGACAAGGTGGAGTGTGGATAATTATCTAGGTATAATTAGTTCAATAATAATTACTTGGCTTCTTAATCGGTAAGTAACTACACCTTCTTTAATCTGAATATTCCAGTTTCCTGTCTAAAAGAATATTCTAATCATAGTGACATTTTTTTGTGCCAAGTTAGGTAAAAGCAGAAACTGTTATCAGGACCAAAAGTGATGAATCTGATAAGAAAACATACACCTCTAGGTGTCAAAAGTCTAGAAAACTAAATTCTAGTCATGTTGTTCCCTTTATCATTATTTTGTTGTGTTCTACCAAAAATATTCTGTTCAGTTATGATAAGTGAGCATTTCATAGGTAAGGTTCAGAACAAGTAAAATGGTTACCTACACAGAGCATTGGATTTGTCAATTCACATTACAGTTGAATCTGGATAAAATATTAGAATCCAAGGGACAGAGCTAAAAGTCCATTTTTTAAAGAGGTTTCTATTATAGTCAGTTCTCTATTACACATAAACAGATGATGCAGGGACCTGAGATTTTCTCTGTATTTGTGTGCAGGTTTGATTGTATTTGTAGTCTGTGTGGTGAAGAGAGCTAGTGGTAGTCAAGTGGTAAAGGTGCTAGTCTGGTAATCCAGGTAGTCTAGGGATCTGTTTTTTGAATCCCACCCAATGCATGAATTTTTCTTCATTTATTTGAGTTTGTGACCACATTAAAATGAGACTGAGGGTTTGGTGGTAGAAAATGCTTTGAGCGTTGCCTGGTGGTTAACTTCCACTAAAAAGTATTATTATTATTCTAGCTGTTATGTTTGTATAATTGTTATCATCATGTATTTTTTTTCTTTTCTAAAGAAGTGTTAATATTGTTATTAAAAGTCAAATCAAGACAAAATTCAAGGGTGATTCCAATAGATTATAATTATAATCTATATGGCTTACCTATGCATGAGCAGTTATATCATTAATTCCCTAATGAATGGTTATAACACACTTACCTACCTAAGATATCCCTATTTTCATTACATGCAGATGTTTGTATTTTGTTCTCCTCATACTCATAATTATTTGTTCTTGTTTCAGTCCAATAATTAAATGTTACAGTATTTTGTGATATGTTCAGTTGTGTCCGATTGAGTGTGTATCAAACCAATATTTTCCTCCTATCAAGGCACATTCCATTACTTAGCAAGGCCATGGCAACTGAAAAAACAACTGATTTAAAAGGTAGGTTGCTATTATTACTAATAAGTGAAAAATTATAATTCAATTTATGAATTATTGATATTAACATAAGTACTTAAAATACATGTGTGATTCATTGATGTTTACTTTCAGTTGCTTGGAACATGTTTGATGTAATTTCTATTATTTGATAAAAGAAAAAAAAATTACGGAAAATCTTACTGGTGAAGTATAATAATTGGTTGAATAAATATTGATTTTTCTCACATAACTGGCACATTAAACAAACCATAGAAAATTGCTACATTCAAGCATCATCTAGCAATTGGGTGGGTATTCACTTATGTTTCAACACTTGAAATTTAAGTGAATATCCCACCTGGGTGGACTTGATGTGGGTAACAGTTTGGGAGTTTTAGTGAATGGAGATTAAACAAAACAAAAGTCTTATAATATGTTAATTTTATGTCAAAAGGAAACTAAACTAAAAGAAATACATCAATTTCACTAATGTTTTGCTAATTTCAGATCAACGAGTTCCCTACAAGTCTAGAAATGAAGTTCTTCTGGAGAAAGATATTGTGAAAGAGCCAATTAAATTGTTTGAAACTTGGTTCAATGAGGCCAACAATACCCCAGGGATTATTGAAGCTAATGCAATGTTCATAGCAACCAGCACAAAGTAAGTTTAGAAGTATGTACCAATTATTTATTGATATTTTGCTATTGAAAAAGTTGATGGGAAAGATATTTTTTAAACCACCGACAGGAAATGATACGGAAACTAAGAGGACCGACCAGAGCCAAGAACATCAAATCTACAAACAGACTTTGTATGTACTTATTTAGTAAATTCTGAAATGTAAAGTGGTAAAGAGTAATGGTCTCACATAAATAATAGATGGTTGTCTATCAACATGTAAGGGCAATGCTGGATTCCAATATTTAGTTTTCTAATTTTTTTTTTTTTTTTATCGTTTCGGTCGACTAAGGACCACGGCGATTTTAATTTTATTTTATTTATTTTTAAAAAAAAAAGAAAAGCATTCTTTCTATTACTCACTTTATCATTTTCTTTTCTTTACAGAAGTGGTCTTCCTTCTGGCAGAATGGTCTTGCTGAAATCCTTTGGAAAGAATGGTTTTGTGTTCTTTACAAACTACAACAGCAGAAAAGGAACTGAACTGGTAAATATCAACTCTAGAATTTACTCATACATAAGGATAAAGTATAGTTTTGTTGTAGGTATGTAGTTTCATTGAGCCCCTTCACAATTTTTAATATTTTAGAAATTAATTACATTATTTTCTATAAACATTGGTAATGCTCTTAAACAAGAAACTAATTATTTTCCCTCCCAAGATATGATTGAACACTGGAAATGCAAATTATAGTGAAGTAAATTTTCTACTTAACCAGTATTTGAAACAAAGTGTAATTAATTGTCTTCCATTTTGTAAATAATAAAATACTTCTGATCTACATAGATATAATCAAAAGTAATAAATGACAAAAGCATTTTTAAAACTACCTGTAGGAAATTTCCAGGAGGTTGAAATCAGTTCTATATGTTAATTTTATTTGAAGCTCATTATTTGATTTTTCTTATGCTTTTACAGACGGAAAATCCACAAGCATCACTGGCATTCTACTGGGAACCATTGAAAAGATCAGTAAGTTTCGAAAATATTAGGTACCTATTATATTAATTGAAAATATAAACATCCCATTTTCAAAACGGTTGACTACCTGTGTCTAATAACTAGCACATTCATGAATTTTAAATTTTCATTATAATGATTCCATATATTTTCCAAAAAATTTGACTTTCTTTGTAATCAGAACTTTATCATAGCCACAAGAATGGAAACTCAATCTTGTCTGTATTATGAACTTTTGATGATCTTAATAGGTCGTCCTCAATTAGACTCATCATTGAATTGGCAAGTCTTTTCAAATGCTTCTTAGTTGCTTGTTCATTATGTATGTGATAGTTTTGCACATGAAATTGATTAGTTTTCAGCTCTAAAATAAATTGAAACCACTAAAATTAGAGCTAATTATACATGAATCTCCCCTCAGGTGAGAATAGAAGGACATGTGGTGAAAACTTCAGACAAAGAGTCAGAAGACTATTTCCAGTCAAGACCTTACGCCAGCAAGATAGGAGCCATAGCGTCTGCCCAGAGCCAGCCCTGTGAGAGCCGGGATCAAATGTCCAGGATAACGGAGGAGCTACAGGCCAAGTACAAGGAGGGGGACTATGTGCCCCGCCCACAGCACTGGTGAGTTTTATTTCTAACCATAATATAAATGCTACTTTAGTTAAAAAGTTCAAAATATTATAATATTTGACCTGAAATTTCTGTTTTCAACATACACTTGGGAAAGTTATAATACAGTATGTATTGATGAATATTTTTTATATTAAATCAGTTCATTTGTGAGTGTTATCATTATTGAAGACAAAACAACGCCTAACACGCCCTACAACAACCTTGATAATTATTATTTGTGAATATTTTTTATAATCTCATCACAAAAAACAACAAAAACAAATTTATTTACATTATAATTTATTTACAAAGGGTTGGGTGGAGGAAATTGCCATAGGCAATAACCCCGTCCTTTAGTTAGGACATATGTTTTATATTTTTTTCTATTCTTTTTCATTTTATTGTATATTTTTTCCCATTTTTTTCATTGTTAAAATAATTATTTGTACTGTACATAATATAATAATAATAATAATGCTTATTCTTTGTGTTATTATGTCACAATTTTAGTGGGTAGCGCAGAATCATAGGACTTTACCACTTTAATTTACAATATCTTGTATTATTTTTTTGCCTAAGATTCTGCCACTGGTCGCTGCTTCACATTAAATCAGCTACTCATTTTTCCTCACGAGGTATGAGTGGACCCCGAACATCCAAGTACAGAGCAGAAAAAATCCTCCCCCGCTGGGAATCGAACCCAGGTCACCATGTGTGCAATGCCTAGCGCGCTAACTCGCTCTGCCACAGTGACTACTACTGTACATAATATATGTTCATTTATATCTAATAAAGTGTGTAATAATAATAATAATACCATTTTCCGTTTCATCACAGGGGTGGCTATGTGGTGGTCCCCAATGTGATAGAGTTCTGGCAAGGACAGAGTGACCGGGTACATGACCGCATCGTCTTCTCCAAGTCCGTGCCTGGAGAGCCTCTGGAACCCTATGCACATGAGGGGGAGAGGGGGTGGCGGTACAAACGATTGTTCCCCTGAGCTGAGGTACAGGGGAGAAATCAGAGACCAGGCGACGTGGCCGAGGGGAAGTCCTTGGGTCAATTTGTAAAATAAGATTTGAAGGAAAATAAGATACCATCCCTTATCGGAGATATGGTGTGCTCTAATTGGTGGAAAGTCCGACTTAAGTTAAATAATGGTCTCTCGTGTGTACGATTTTGTGCCAGTGCGTATTTTAGATTTAGATTGGTGTAAATATTTTGTGAGACTTGGTACTATACTATTGTAAAAAACTAACAATGTGGTTAAAATGATGAGTGCATTAAATAAAGGTACCTTACTTAAAATATCCTTTATTTATTACTTATTTATTATTATTACAAATATGTCTTCCAATTAATTATAGGTACATATTTAATAAAATGTAGTAAAACTTCATAAATTCCAATATGTAGTCCATTTTTATTTTCTTCGCGTATGTATTTAGTAGCTGTAGGTACTGTAGTAAAAAATAATCATACTAAAATTGTGCTGTCAAAAATTACCGTCTGAAAAAATTTAAATTTAAATTGTTTCAAAAGCTGAAGCAAAAAGCTCGGGGTCCAGGATAGTTGAAAAATCAGGTGATGGTAGAGCAAGTTTCCATCTATCACAAAAAATAAGCCCAGCTATTCAGAGGAAAGAAGAAATGCGGCGGCAGTTGTGGGCTATGTGCTCCAGGGAGATGAGTTGGTTGACTTGTTTCAACGTACTCGCAAGTTCACGGAATCCTTTCGAACTTAATATTCTTTCAAACAAATTCCTAAATTCTTTGATTTCGAAATATTGGGGTTAGTTACCACAATTCACTACTCACAATAAATAAATAAATGTGTTTCTTTGTGTTATTATATCACAATTTTAGTGGGTAGCGCAGAATCTTATTTTTGCCTATAATTCCGCCACTGGTCGCTGCTAACATTGAAGCAGCTACTCATTTTTCCTCACGAGGTATGAGTGGACCCCGAACACCCAAATACAGAGCAGAATTTTTTTTGCCCCGCTGGGGACCGAACCCAGGTCACCGTGCGTGCAATGCCTAGTGCGCTAACTCATTCTGCCACGGTGACTACTAGTCACAATAGATGTCATTAGGCCGCAGTGTTAACTGTATGTAGTTTCAACTGAAATCGTACAACCAATCAGTTAACACTATTCAAATTCTCAGAACCGGCGTGAACGACAGGCCTACCGCCTTGTTAAAGCGCCGTTAAACCGAAAAAAACCCTCAGAACTCCATAGCGGACGATGTGTTGAAAGGCAGACAGTATCCCCGGTAGGCGGGGCCGTAGAAGAAAAGCTCCGAGGCATTCAGAGGCGTGGCCTTCTTCCTGTTCTGGGCGTGTAGACAGAGGTCCCCCCGGGGACAGGAACACCGGAAGTAGGTGGAGAAAGTGTCGGCTCGGATGAAGCCACAGAATTGTTGCTCGGAGCATTTTTCTAGCTGTAAAATGGAGAGAATTTGAATTTGAATGGGTTTACTTTATTTTACATAATAGGTATATACAAGTTACAGCCACCATAAATGCTGACTGTATTAAAAAATTAGCTATTGTCCTTCTGACAATAGCCATTGGTAGGATCCGACGGGCAGATTGATCCAGGACTTGCATCGAGCATTGTCGCTGATCGATAATTTAAATTTGCGATCTATTTAATTCACATTTTATTAATTAAGTATTTTATTATTTAATAATTATATTATTTTCTTTTAAACGTTCTAATAATTATCTTTCATTCATTTTGATATGTCAATTGCATATTTAAAAATATAATTGAGTTTCATTTTTTCGATATTAAGTATTTTTAAAGACTTTGTCATTTTCAGTTTTTTGGAAAATAAACTTTTTTAAAAACACAAGTGGGAGATCCCCACTTATATCTGGCGCAGTCAAATTTTGGGTGTTTTCACCCCCAAAACAAAAAAATCTACACCCCCAAAAAGCTAAAACCCATATAAAAAAAAAAAACCTTTTCCGAGGAATAGTGAGGAACTCAGTGCAGTGCCCTATTATTGGATTACCCTTTGGATTACATATTGGATTACCCCCGTAGCTGTAAAATCGTCGGATTTTCTCGCATCGAACCACGAACCGCAGACCCCAAGTCAGTCAGCAGAGCAGAAACCAGTCTCAGTCAGCAGGGCAGAGCAGAGCAAGGACCTGGAACAATAGCTTCTCATACCTCACACGGAGCAGTTACCGAGTACCTACCCACCTCAATGTTGTTGATTCTGCTGGCACTGTAAGATAATATTTTTTCTTTTCACTTTTACTGTTCAAGGGTTTAATCTTTCTCACTATTGTTTACAATTACACTACACATCCTCACCTTCTTATCTCTTTACTATAATCCTTACTACTAGGTACATAATAATATTACCTACTATCTATTATTTTTACATAGAATTTATCTATTCAAAACGGACTCAGACGTTGAATCTACCTTGTCTGAATCTACCAGAGAATCAGACACAGAATATTCATACGATCCCTTGTTAGAAGACGATCTTCTAGGTATTTTTAGAAAGCTCACAATGGCTCCTCCGGAACTCAAATCTGAACACCTAAAAATGGTGCCCGTATTTTCGGGCGAGGTCGAGCTGCTATCGGAATTCATTTCGATATGTGAGACCATGGTAAAGCATTTCTATGATGAAGCAAATGCTGACAATTTTCAAAACATCTTTTTGATGTCTTCGCTTCGCTCTAAAATTAAAGGCGAAGCAAAGCTCAATTTAAGTTCTTACAATATTACTAATTGGAGGGACTTAAAAACAGCTCTCCTGAGTACATACGGCGATAAGCGTGATTGCTATACGCTTACAGTCGAAATGTGTGGTTTAACACAAACGAAAAAACGAGTCACCCTTTGAATTTCATAGAAAAATTCAAAAATACATTAACCTTCACTCTAGTTTCATGGATACCCATGAAATGTCAACACAAAACGACGTAAGAGATTACGTTTCGAAACTTGGGTTGAGGACTTTCCTCAGAGGCTTAAAGGAGCCCTTAGGTGCTCTCATGAGAACAAAAAATCCGAGAGATCTTGGCGAGGCTCTCAACATACTCACAAACGACTTTCAAATTGACGCGGTGAAAAAACCGTATGAAAACAACAACAATTATAATTCGAACTATAACAAAAACAAACCATATTCTACAAATACCACAGAAAAATACATACCCCCTCACATGCAAAACAAAAATAATCACAATAACTCTACTTCAGGTAGTGGACTTTTCAATCCATTTCGTAATAACAATTCTCAACAAAATATCAACAAACCGCAGAGTGGGATGAACAAGAATCAAGGAAACAACAATACAAACGTTTGGAACAGATCTACACCCGGGCCTTCTTATAGACCGACACCCATGTCCGCTATGACAACAAAGCCCCGACTTAACAATCTGGAAATGACCCAAGAACATTACGAGTCAATCGAAGACTCAAACCCCATAAATGAATATGGGAATCAACCAAACGACACAGACGAGGTCCAGGATTTTCGAGAAGAAGCCTCGGACCAGTAACTCTTATGAATTTGACAAACAACGACAATTACTTACCATTTTTAATCATACCGGGACTTAATTTGAAAATGCTTATTGACACTGGTAGTACAAAATCTTTTATAAACCCAGAAACAGCCCAAAAAATTTTCAAAAACAAAATAAAATATGATCCATTCGAAATTAATACTGCTCATGGACGTTCGCGAGAAAAATATAGCATCTCGATTCCGTTTCCCAAAATTTTCAAAACGACGGGCACAATGAAGCTACATCTCTTTAAATTTCATGACTTTTTCGATTGCCTCTTGGGAATGGACAATCTTATGGCCCTTAGTATGGTAGTTGACTTGAAAAATAATCTGCTTCGATCGCCAACGACCGATATAACTATCCATCACAGAGACACAGTTACCCAGGTAAACCACATCACACTCGAACCACGACAGGAACAGATCGTAACTATAGATGTTATGAATATTCAAAACGGAGATTGTTTGATCCCACACAAAATATTTGGTTCGGCTTATATACCTGAAGGTATACTTAGAGTCAAAGACAGTAAGGCAATATGTACACTTGTTAATGACACGGAATTACAAACGAAAGTTTTGTTACACCCTGTAGAAGCTTTATCTCTTCAAAATTTCGAACAAACATCCACATATTCCACATACAATAACTTGAACAACGCTCAACTGACAAATTCAGAATTTGATTTCAATAGGATTAGAATGGACCACATGAACACAGAGGAAAAGGACGGAATTCAAAAACTAATAAATAATTACTCAGAAATTTTCCATACAGACACTAAGAATCTTACATTTACGAACGCCGTAAAACACACTATACGAACAACGGACGACGTACCAGTGTATACGAAAACATACCGATATCCGCATGTCCACAAAGCTGAAGTTCAACAACAAATTCAAAAAATGTTAGAGGATGATATTATTCGCCCCTCCCATTCCCCTTGGTCCTCCCCACTTTGGATAGTTCCTAAGAAACTCGACGCTTCAGGTAAGAGAAAGTGGAGAATCGTAATAGATTACAGGAAACTGAACGAGAAGACTATTGGGGACCGCTACCCCCTCCCTTGCATAAATTCGCTCCTAGATCGTCTTGGTCGCTCTCATTATTTCAGCACCCTAGATTTAGCATCGGGATTCTATCAAATAGAAATAGACGAAAGTAGTATCCCCAAAACAGCTTTCAACACCGAACACGGGCACTACGAATTCCTGCGTATGCCCATGGGCCTAAAAAACGCACCTGCTACTTTTCAGAGAGTAATGGAAAAAACTACTGCGAGGTCTAATTAACGTAGTATGTGTTGTGTACCTCGACGACATCTTGGTTTTTGGCACTTCCCTTCAGGAACATTTAAGTAACCTTTCCTTGGTATTCGACAGACTAAAAAATGCTAACTTGAAAATTCAACTAGACAAGTGTGAGTTCTTGAAAAAAGACGTTGACTTTCTTGGTCACGTTATCACACCCGAAGGTGTCAAGCCCAACCCCAACAAAATTAGAGCTATAGAAAACTTCCCCATCCCGAAGACCACAAGACAGATTAAAAGCTTTCTTGGACTTTTAAGCTATTATCGTAAATTCATAAAAGACTTTGCAAGTTTAACAAAACCATTAACTAAACGGTTAAAGAAAAATGCAAAAATAAATATAACTGATCCCGATTATCAAGAATGCTTTGAACTTTGTAAAAATTTGTTGACAAACGAACCAATACTCCAATACCCAGACTTTAGCAAACCTTTCATTTTGACAACCGATGCGAGCAACGTTGCTCTCGGTGCAGTGTTATCTCAGGGACCCATAGGCAGTGATCGACCTGTTGCCTATGCAAGCAGAACGTTGAACGACAGTGAATGCAACTACTCGACAATCGAAAAGGAACTACTAGCCATTGTATGGGCAGTAAAATATTTTAGGCCTTACCTATACGGACAGAAATTCAAAATTTTCACAGATCATAGGCCTCTTCAGTGGCTCTTTTCTCTTAAAGAGCCAAGTTCTAAACTGATACGTTGGAAACTAAAACTTGAGGAATACGACTATGACATAGTTTACAAAAAAGGTTCACAAAATACAAATGCGGACACCCTTTCAAGAGTTGAACTAAACATGAACGAAACCAACTCACCCGTACAACCAGTACTAGACGACGACTTACTATCTATGTTACCGGAACCGGACTTAGAACAGGACATATTAGACCTTGATGCGTTCGTTGCAGACGCATATGCTCACTTACTAAGAGAAGATCCTGTCACTCAAGAACTTCCCCCAACTGTTGACGTCGCTGTACCCCCAGTCCCCATCACCTACGAGGCCGCTACATCTTCAGAACACATCACCAATGTCGCCCCTGCACCTCAAGATATCACCGAACAGGCAGAAGAAGAAGATATAAATACTATCCACTCCAACCTGGAACACCAAAAGAAATGTTTAAGATGAAATGCTTAGACTACATACAACAAGAAAATTAGAGATATTTTGTCACTCATATGGTAGAATATATGCATTAGATACCCTTTATATTTTGATAACTTGTAAAACTATTTATAAGTATAATAGTGAACATTAGTATTGTTGTTTTCAATTGTAATTTTTGTAAACAATGTTATGTTCCTTAAAAAAAAAAAAAAAAAAAAAAAAAAAAAAAACACCCTCTCATAGGTATACCTATCTTTGACGGTCCAATTAATTTGGGAAAGAATCAATTAATCCTTTCCATTTCACATTTAGCCCACCCTAACCCACTCAAATCACTAAAAATCATTCACAGAGACAAAGAAAGACGAATTTACGAGTTTTCACCTGAAAATCTCTTAGGACAACTAACTGAGTTCTTAAAAACACACATTGCACCAAAAGTCAAATACCACGTATTCTTTAAAACTGAGAGCTTATACGAGGAACTATCGAGAACTTTACAGACTTACTTTAAAAATTCACAAATAAATCTTATCAAATGCACTAAGATGCTAACTGACGTGACTGAAGAAAACAAGAAAACTGACATTATAAAAAAATTTCATGACGGAAAAACTAACCATAGGGGTATGGACGAAACTACCAGACAAATTAAAGAACACTACTACTGGCCCAACATTGCTAAACATGTACAAGACTATATTAATAACTGTGAAATATGCCAAAAGACCAAGTATGACCGCAACCCCTTGAAACTGACATACAACATCACACCCACTGCATTAAAACCGTTTGATGTCCTACACATAGACACCATTTCTCTTGAAAAATCCAAATTTCTAACGCTTATTGACCCCTTTTCTAAATTTGCACAAGCCTACTTGCTTCGTTCTGCTCAAGCAACTGAAATCGCGAGTAAACTCTTGGAAAGTTTTGCTCACCACGGCGTTCCTAGCCTAATTATATCAGATAATGGAGGCGAATTTAAAAACTCAGTAATAAAAGAACTCCTTTCTCTTCACAAGATTAATATCCATTTCACCTCCTCCCAGCATCCTGAGTCCAATGGAGTAATAGAACGTTTTCACTCGACATTAATAGAGCACATACGATTATTCAACAATCGCGAAGAGTTCAAAAACGATTCCTTGTCCTTAAAAGTAAAATACGCGGTCATTGCTTATAACCACACAAGTCATTCTGTCACAAAACACAAACCTATAGAAGTGATCACAGGGCATTTTGAACCGTCCGACATAACGGATATTGACACAGAACAACTAATAACCTCAAACTACGTGGCACATCATAAAGAGAAAACAAAAATTTTGTTTGAAGAAATAAGAGAAAAAATTTCTCAAAATAAAGAGAAAATCACTTCACATAAAAATCAGGGAAGAGAAGCTCTTCCTGAAATCCCTCAAGAAGTTTGGGTCAGAAACAAGCAAATACAAAGCAAAACGCAAAACAAATACAAACAAGAAAACATTGAAAGTATTGATAAAGGTCTGAAAACAGCAAAAATTATACCCACCCACCACAACACTACAGAGAAAATTCATCTGTCAAACATTAAACGTCCGCCCAAAAATGTTTCAGGTGCCTCATCTGCACAGCAACAAGTGCAGAATTCAGACTCCGCAATATAACCGAAAATCTCGGAATCCTACCAATCAACCTTGGCAAAGCAAACTTACAAAGAATTACTTCCTATCTTTACTTCCTACTTTTCCTATTAATTATGATCAACAATATGACCTAATTTATCTTAAGTCCATCCCATCTTCAAGTGAATTAGGATTTACTACAGTTATACCGAAAGTTCACTACTTCCTGAAATCAGAAAAATCCCTTAAACCTTTGAACAATATCTGTGAATTGGGAAAACCTTATCAGTGCTTTCAGAGAAATGTCAATAATAATCTGAAAGAGTGTGAACGCTAGAAATTCAAAAAAAAAAAAAAAAAAAAAAAAAAAAAAAAACCATGTTGATTATATTCCCCAAATAAATATGTTTATTGTTGTTTTTCCTTTCAGTGAAACCATAAAACTAGAATTAGGAAACGAAATTGAAATAAAAGAATTAAAAGGCATATTTCTAATTGAATCAAACAAAGGAAACCTTATATTTAGGAATGAAATCTTAAACTTTTCATCCAAGACCTCAGGAAAACCTACAATCCTGGAAAATGTTAATGTCAAATTTGGTTCAGAAAAATTATCTGATTTCAAAATAAGGATTCATGATTTAAATTTAGATGACATTAAGCTAAACCAACTGACTCCAGCAAATAGAGATGTTCAATCTTTAGACAATTCATTGAACCCTTGGAAAATACTAATGTGTATTATCCTCTCTGTATCCATTTCATCACTGATACTGATAATTAGGAAATGTAATCTATATTTACAGATACTACATCTATTTAAGAAACGTGAACCAGAAAATGTTCTTCCACAAATTAAGCTAGCATGTAACTCTTCAACAAATCTGGGAATCAATCCCAATCCTTCCCTCCCAGGGGATGCAAAGTTCTAAGGGTGGAGGAGTTACAGCCACCATAAATGCTGACTGTATTAAAAAATTAGCTATTGTCCTTCTGACAATAGCCATTGGTAGGATCCGACGGGCAGATTGATCCAGGACTTGCATCGAGCATTGTCGCTGATCGATAATTTAAATTTGCGATCTATTTAATTCACATTTTATTAATTAAGTATTTTATTATTTAATAATTATATTATTTTCTTTTAAACGTTCTAATAATTATCTTTCATTCATTTTGATATGTCAATTGCATATTTAAAAATATAATTGAGTTTCATTTTTTCGATATTAAGTATTTTTAAAGACTTTGTCATTTTCAGTTTTTTGGAAAATAAACTTTTTTAAAAACACAAGTGGGAGATCCCCACTTATATCTTACATAATACATCACCTAAGCTAACAAGTAACTTCTGAGATAATAATTCTATAAACGAACTATTTAATCCGTACAGGCCTTGCCTACGGGTTACATACAGGTCTTTGGCTGTATGGAATGGCCTTACCTACCAATGCCAAAAAAAACCCCGTACAGTCTGTACCGAAAAGATTCTGAACGAAAAGATTCTGACCGTGGCGTATTGTGAACGTGGCCCGCACGGCTGGCGTTCTAGTCGAAATATTGAAAACTTCTTTCTTATTTCACATCTAGAACATTAAACGAACCTTCATTCAAAATTTCAGCAATCGAAAATTTACTTGTACGGAAAAATAGTGATGAAAATGTTAAATCTTGACCCGGCCATTAGGGATCTTTTGGTCTTCTCAATTTGCACTGGTAGTCAAGTGGTTAACGCGCTAGTCTGGTAATCCGGGTAGAGTAGGGATCCATTGGTTCGAATACCACCCAGTGCATGAATTTTTCCTCATTAATTTGAGCTTGTGACGACGTAATAATAAGACTCTGAGGGTTGTTAGATGGTAGACAATGCTTTAAACATGAACCTCGTCTGGTGATTACCTTGTACTAAAGAGAGAGAGAGAGAGAGAGAGAGAGAGAGAGAGAGAGAGAAACAAATTATATTTTTTATTAAATTATAACAGGAGCTGCCAGTCTTTGACTGGTTGCCATTCCGCACAGCATATCCATCAAATCTATCAGACAATTTTCTAACATATTTTATACTTTTTAACATACCTTGATGGACCCGTGATTTCAAGCGTTGTCGATTTCTCGCCAATGCTTCAGGTCACAATGCTTCTTCCATCTCTCTCTATCTTGTGCCATCCTTGTCCATTTTGGACCCATTGATTTTACTATTGGATCTTCCCATCTGATGTTCGGTCTTCCTCTCTTTCTTTTCTTGTCTCTGGGGTACCACTCTGTAGTTCTTACTGTCCACCTATTATCCTTCATCCTAGCCACTTTTTAACATTTATTATTTTATAATGTGAAAGAACTCACCGGTTTGCACCTGTAGGAATCAAACGTGAACATGCTACCGTTGTGGTAGCATGCTACCGTTGTGGTAGCAGCATGTTTATAATGTGAAAGATACACAACTCACCGGTTTGCACCTGTAGGAATCGAACGTGAACATGCTACCGTTGTGGTGGTGGTGGGTGGACAGGTGCCGCCCCAGCGCCCAGTAGTGGTAGGGGGGGCAGTAGCAGTGGGCGGTGGCCACCAGGTGTTCCTCGTCCGTCACCTCCAGAGCTTTCTCTCGGGGGGAGCAGGGGGGCACCTCGGAGATCTTGTTGCAGAACTGGGAACGGAGAGAAAGAAATTTCCAGCGAAATAGGTTAAAACGTTTTTATAGTATCAGTTTGAGTATAAACAGGAAAGTGAGAAGTTTTACTAGATGTACAGATGTACACGAATATCAGAACATACCTGGACAGCTGTTTCGAGCTTCTTTGCTCTCATCAGCAGGTAATAGTTCTGAATATCCATGCCATCAACTAACCTCTCTATTTTAATCAGTATAAACAGGAAAGTGATTGTTGTTGTAGCCAGCTTAGCTACAGCTGGAGAGGTGAGTTTTTTTTTTTTATAGTATAGTAAGTAGTGCTTTATTTAGATTGTCGGCTCGAGACAGGGAGTCCCATTATGCTAACAGTTTAATATAGCACCTCTTTATTTATTGTGTATTTTATACAGGATATTTTAACTAGAAAAAAATGAGAACTAGAAACACATAATAACTAGAATTATTATGACTTTTATCAATAATTATTATGACCTTTGCAGTTCAAAGGGACGTTAAAACGAAAAAAAAAACTGACTTAAAAAATAAAAGTCCCGAAAATTGTTGTTATTACCAGATGGTAACAGTCAATTAAATCCCCCAAAAAAACTATTCGTGTAAAAATAGTCGTCAAGTGTTGAAATTATTAAAAAAGAACTGATATCAAAAACGTTAATTTTCTATGTTTGAAGGAATTCAATTAAAATAATAGCCTCACAACAACACCCTTGAGCAAACTTTGATTTGGTACTAAATTAAGACACTATAATATTAACCGTGTTCACCATAGCAGCGTTCGTTAATTCGGGCCTTGATTTTTATAAATGTAAATAAGTTTTACTCTTATGTTTACCTTCAGTTGAGATCGACTGTCCAGGTACATTGTCCAGGGATCTGTGTAGTCCTCGTTCCAACTGAAATCAAAATATGGATTATGTATTTTAGAGACGATCAAGTACCAAGAATATAAAAATAAATATAAATAAATGTGTTTCTTTGTGTTATTATATCACAATTTTAGTGGATCGAACTTTTCCATATCTTTACTATTCCAATATCTTATTTTTACCTATAATTTCGCGACTGGTCGCTGCTAACATTAAAGCAGCTACTCATTTTTCCTCACGAAGTATGAGTGGACCCCGAACACCCAAGTACAGAGCAGAATTTTTTTTGCCCCGCTGGGGACCGAATCCAGGGGACCGTGGCAGAGTGCGCTAACTCACTCTGCCACGGTGACTACTACTCACAATAGATGTCATTAGGCCGCAGTGTTAACTGTTTGGAGTTTCAACTGAAATCCTACAACGTCGCTGGGGATCGAACCCAGGTCACCGTGCGTGCAATGCCTACCGCGCTAAATCACTCGGTCACGGTGATTACTAAAAAAAGTACCAAACATTAAGAAATAGCTGTATTGTAAAAAAAACATCAATCAATTCGAATAAGTACAAATAAATGCAGGGGACTGTCGGAAGTGTCCTAAGAATGCACTATTAGCTAAGTAGTAAGATACAGTCTTGCCATCAGAAGGTCCTGGGTTTGATCCCCAGAGCGGACTAAAAATTAGTTACAGTTGTTTGTATAGGATACCTCCCGGTGCGCTCGTGTTGACCCAAAACCTAGTGTATTGTGTCGCTTCCTGCCCATCAGAAGGGAGGCATACTATGAGATGGGCAAGCTACAACACAGACCACAAGCGTCTACAGTAGCTACCGTTTCATTGCTACGATATAAAAAAGGCTGTGAAATACTCATCTCTAAAATTAAAAAAAAAACTTAGCATCATTGTGAAGCATGTCACAGTATGTCACGCTGCGCGCTGCCCATACGTTTACAAAGAAAAACTGAAAATATCCAAGAGCTCACAGAACCATGTCCTGTCTAACTTGAGCCAAGCGTGGCCTCAAGAGAGTGGAAGAGATTGCCACAGGCAATAACCCCGCCCTTTAGGTAGGACATATTGTTATTTTCTTTTTTACTTATTTATTTTGTCATTTGTTTGTTTTTTCTTAATTTTATACAGTTACCATTGTACTCTGTCCTCCTAATAAAGCATACTATAATAATTATAATAATACTCACTTCCAAGGGCAATCCTCCTTGTCCTTGTCATTGCAGCGACAGAGCCTCTCCACAGTGGGGGCTAGCCAGAACCTCTTGTGCACCACACCACACACGTCGTTTAGACTGCAGTTCCTTAGATCCCGCTCACTCCTAGCCTGCGGGAGAGGAATGAATACAATGATTATGGTCAAAATTAGTGTACATGCGGGCTGTTTTCCATTTAACTCCATGTATTATGCTGTTAAAGCTTATATTTCTTTTTATTGGTAGGGAAGGTGGCAGTGTGGCAATGTTCTTTATACAAATTCACAATACTAACCCGATTTTTATTAAACTTGGTACATGTGTCTGGCTGGGGGACTATAAACAGGAAACAGACCAGTAGTCTGGCTGGGAGACTGTAAACAGGGAGTAGACCAGCATTGGCTTGGTTCTGGGGGCCCTTGTCAATTATTAGCCTCCTTGTAAAGACAGTGGTAGACTGGTAGAGATGCTGAGTCATTCCTCCACTGTCTGGCTACTATCGTTCACGATGACGATACTCTATGATGATGATATGTGTACGTGATGGTCTCGCGAATAACCACTTGAATGTCTCAAAATAAAGGTAAAAACTATAAATTATAGCAGCTAAGAAACAAGAGGAAGTGTACTCACCTCTCCTGGATACAGGAAAACTATCTCGTCTAGTTTACTGGTGATGGCGGTATACTTGACACAGGAAATGAACTGAACCACACAGTACGCCAGGGTTGGAATCAGCAGGGTCAGAAATATACAGGACATCTTGCGTTCTTGTTAAGAGCGGTCGAAATGAAACGGTTTAAAAAAAAACTAAATTACGAAAGCGATGGCCTGAACGATCTGTGGCAGTTTGTCTAAAACGATTTTCACAAAACAAAAACATAAGCTTAGGAAAAATAACTTTGTAAATAATTAAAATACTTAAAACAATTTTAAAAAAAACGTAAATAAATGGAAAAAACTTAAGACCGCTATGTTTCGTGAAAGATTTTTTATTTATTTATTAAAAACTAGAAACTATCCTAGTTTTCTTAAATAGTATCTACTATGTAAATCTTTATTAAATTCATGAGTGTATCCCGATCATTTTCAACCCTTTCGAAATATCCATACAAGTTTTTAAATATGTACTTGCTTACACCGGAACTTTTATTACAGTATCATGTTTTCCAATAAACATTATTAAAAAAAAGACTAAAATTCGTATATTATTATGCATATTTAAATAAATAATGTTTACATTTGATTCCATTCAATACACCACATTGTCGCTTCTTTACGCTGCTACTAGCATAACATGCGTGACGGCTGCATTTGTAAGTGGCCGAGAGAAGGCTATTTTTAGTCCCGCGTACGGAAATAGATACAAGTTCAAACGTATGCAGAAGGCGAGAGAGAGAAAAAAGCCAGAAATTTGAACATTTTTGAGAAAAAAATATTAAATTTTATTTTTATGAAATAAATATTTTCGTCACTTCAATTTTTGGTATCAAGGTATATTACGGCCTGGTGAATAGTGGGTCGAGTTCCAAGGGACATGAATTTTTTTTTTAGGTACCTATTTATGATTTTATCTATCAACATAATCTAAATGTTTGTATGTTTACTACTGTAGATGTAGAACCCTTATGTTTTGCTAAGCCATCTCATTGTGATGAGACTTAAGTAACTTATTGTTCACAACCATGGCCATAGCCGGGGGGCCAGCTGCCCCCCCCCCCCCCTATTCAAAATCCTGGCTACGCCCACAACCCCTGTAAGGTTTATGGACAGAATAATTTCTACAAATTATCTAAAGTGCGAATCATTATCTACAATGAGACTAGCATTTGTGAAAAATTATACTTTAGGTATGTATTTATTTAACACTATAAATTTTAAGACATCCGCAGATCCATCTCTCTGAAGTCTCAGATAGAAATGAACATCTTGATTTTTTTTTTTTTTTTTTTTTTTTCTGCACAGAATGTTTACACCTACCTATTTTTCTTATTTGATAAATTTGGCACATTTTTAAGAATTCTATTGCTTTGTTGAAGTTTTATGTACTATTATTCGATATTGAGCACATTTTTAGGTATTAATAAATTGCTTTGGCTTTTGTTACAATTCTCTGAACTATCATTCAATTTCTGTTCATAATACGGCTGTCACTCATTGCGGTCTCTATTCTACTCCAAACCTTCCCTCTCCTTCCACGCTTTCTTGAGCGCGTCCAGTTTCTTCTTCTTGTAATCCTGAGTGGCCCTCCTCTTCTCGTCTATCCTTGCTATCTGCGCGTTAAGTGAGTCCCCCCCATTGATCTGGATGTCTAGTTGTGCCACCAGAAGCTCCCGGGCAGTCTTCCTGTTGTCGCTGAGGGAGCGGGACTGGTGGCATTTCACAACGATACCTACAGGAAATCAGAGAGTAGATTCGTTTTATACACCAGGGCATGAAAATTTAAATCTTTGTGTTTTTTTTTCTTCTTCTTCTTCTTCTTCTTTTAGTCATAAGTGTTTAATATTATTGTGTATTTTTTTATATTTTATTGTAAAAATGGGCATAACTAGTGAACTTGTTGAAAAAAAAAAATTACTACTCAATCTACTCATGGTCTAGAGGTGATACTACTCATGGTCCGTGGCTAAGCGCCAAATAACGAAACAGAATTAAAGTTCATATAAGCCAGACACGCCCTCAAGTTGGAGTTTCAACCAATCACAGGGCACTATATTTTTTTTAGTTTATTTATTTATTTTCTTTTTAAAGACACATGTATACAAAGGTACTTCTCCTAAGCTTTGAAGGGTTTCTATAGATAGAGTTTAAGGACAGTCTGGCTTATATTAACTTTAATCCTGTTTTAAAATTCGGCCATTGGAATCCCGGGTTGAGAGGTATTCTGTAACAAAAAATTCATTACTTGCTCTGTATAAAAAAAAAACGTAGGGTAATCATTTCCAGCCTAGCCTAGTCTGGGTGACTTTAATGTGGATAGCTGATACAGTTCCCAGAAATTGTAGCGTGAAAAAACCCCGTCCTATAACTCAAATCAGGTATTTAAAACCAAAATAGAATCATTGGACTTGGCAAAAACCTAGACATTGGATATATTATGCATCCCTATAAATGTATAAATCTATATCAATCTATCTCACGGACTCACAAGTATTATTGATTAGCTTTTACTACCAGGACAACAGAAATAACAATAAGTACAATTTAAAATCTCTGTATTTATACCACCTAGAAAGTGTCGTCAATCTCTTTAACTCTACATTTTCCCAAACCTACTTGGGGTCAGTATTGTTCTCCTCTAAACTAGTCTTCTGTCTAGAGCATCCTCCTTCTTCTAAACCTTCTCTCGCAAGTCTTTATCTAGTTTAACTCTCCACATATTTTTTTTATATACAACCTGGATTAACAGGAATTCAAGGCATCGGCAATATTCCCCTGCTCAAAAAGTTTAGTCTTTCGAGTAGGAAACCTCTATGGGAGTCGAATTTTTTCCCAGTTTATCAAGGGTTCCTGTTTATATATATGTAAGTCCTACGACTGTATTGAACAAATATTGACACATTCTGCATTTGTAGTCAAGTGGTTGAGGCGCTAGTCTGGTAACCCAGGTAGCGTAGGAATCTGTTGGTTCGAATCCCACCCAATGTATGAATTTTTCCTCGTATATTTGAGTTTGTGACCACATAATAAAGACTCTGAGGGTTAAGTGGTAGAAAATGTTTTGAGCATTAACCTTGCCTGGTGGTTACCTTCCACAAAAGAGTATTTTTATTATAATGATACGTTTTACTCAACTACATAGAATCTCACCCGAGGGTATATGCTGGAGAACAACACAATTGGACGTCTTAGCCACTGCCTGCCCCCCGGGCCCATTGCCCCTCACAAACTGCTCCTTCAGGTCTTTCTCGTTTAGTTTGGGCACTTTCGAATAGTCCAGGTCATATTTCCGAAATAAAGCGGAAGCGAACGAAAATTGGCGCCGAAAAACCGACATCTAGTTTGATTTTTAGACCAGACGTTTTGTTTCCAACAGTGCCAGACCTCGCTGGAAAGGAAAAAGAAGTGGGTTTCATGGAGGGCTTTTTGAAAACTAAAGATTTACCTACTTAACCATAACCACATTTGCATTAACTTTTGGGGTTCGGTAGAAGAGAAAGCCACTGGCTTTAACCTCGCCCCTTGGTTCACTACATATTCTATTGTGTTCTTTTTTTTCATGTTATATTTTGTTGAATGTATCATGTAGTTGACCAATAAGTGTTAAATAATAATATGTTCTACAGGGTAGAATATCTTACAGCTGCGAACTCTAGAATATAATTCTTGTAATGCCCCTACCAGTCACTATCCATACATATAAAGCTATTCATTTTTCCTCACGAGGTATGAGTGAACCCAAACATATAAGTACAGAGTAGAAAATTTCTGCACTGCTGGGGATTTGCCACTGCACTCGGCCATGGTGACTACTATTTTATGGAATTAATTGTCAATTGTAGATCATCAGGTTATGAAAGTACACTCTTGTGAAATTTTATTGACCTAGCCAAGTTCTAGACCAACTAACACATACCTAAAGAAAGATTGTGGTGTGTCGTGTCACATTAACTTATAAACTAAAATTTGGTGGTGTTGTATGAGAAACTTGCTAGTTATTACAGTCGGTATGAGTTGGGTTTAGAACTCGAAATGAAGTTTCATTATACTCGTATGTTTTAGAAGAGACATGTAATACTCATCAATCTAAGTAGCTTTTTTGTTCAGGCAGTGGACTTGCAACCTGTAGGTTGGTGGTTCGAAACCAAACATGGCAAATTTTAGTAAGGTAGGTTCGAGTAATTGTACAGTAACTTTAGTAACTCAAATAATTTTATTTGGAACTTGAATAGATAGGTACTAATAAACTTTCACAAAGCAGTTTGACTTACTTTGTATCGGAATTCCAACTGTTCAGGAGTTCTTACTTCTGCTCTGAACTCAGATCTAATTCTTCTCAAATAATAACTTTGATCAGTCAGATGCAAACTCTTTCCATATTTGAGAAGTTTTCTATACAAGTCGACTATCTCTTTTCCTTGCAATTTGGTAAGACCTGAACAAAAAAGAAAGTTTATTATTTATGTTTTGATTGCTGATGAAAACATTTCTTATTTTAAATATTCTCTCTTACAATAATGTAAACAAAACTAAAACATTGATTTTAAAAAATGAGATTTATTTTTCATTAACTTAAAACAACTTAAGTTTTAGGCACAGTTTAAGGTAACAGGGAGTTAAAAAAGACAAAGAAAAACAATGTGCTTATGAGAAACTACTAATGGAAAATGATTAAATATGTGTGGGTAAGTGTGAATTTTAGTAACAATTTGTGAGAAAACGCATAGAAATATGAAATTAATAATTAGAGCCCAAATTATAATTTGTCCGAAATTGCTCAGATATGCTAAAATAATTACAAAAAATGGCAAAATATGCTAAACTAATTTTGTTTGGATATAATTTCTGGATGTATCAAATGAACAAAATGCTTGATTGCTTGAATTAATCCAAATTTGTTTAAAAAATGCTAAAACTCAAAAATCATTAAAATATGCTAATAATCTTTTGCATTATTATTTGGGCTCTATTAATAATTCACTAGAATATACTACCTTACATATTCTTGTCTAGCTGAGGGACATTAAATAGGGAGAATACCAGTGTCTCACTAGAGGGCTGTAAACATATAAGAGACTAGCCAACCCGCAAGGTTGCAGTTACACCAAGGGTTTAATGGCTTATAAAGAAAAAGCCCTAGTTCTCATGATGGTTGATCACACATAGAAATATGTGCTTCAGAACAAGCCAACTTTTAAACTAAATATAGAGAGAGACCATCACTCCCGGTTGTACAAGGCTCCCTTTATTTTCAAGAACCGCCAAGAGTTTATAAATTAATATTGATCTTAATTCCCACTGATGGCAGCACCATACAGTTTTGTTCTTTTTGTTCTTTGTAAAAAGAAAAACAACCAACAAATAAAAATGCTTTTCTGTTTCCACTTTGAGTAATAAATGTTTGAGATACAATGTTATCCTTATCTACTATATTTTAATTTAAATTAAAGGAATATAGTTCCAACAGTTGTTACAGTGGTGAAGAGGTTGGTTAACTATGGCCAAAAACAAAGTACTGGGCAACCTGAGCCCGTTGGATATTAGTGAAAATGTCAATAGTTGGACTGAACAGTTCGAAATATACTGTTTACTTAACAGTGTTCTGAAAAAAAAAAATACTCTTTTTATCATACTTGAGCCCTGAGGCTTATAATACTCTACACGAGAGTATCGTCCCTGAATCTCTTGTAGAGGACTATATCAACTAGAAGAATTGTTTAATTAAGACTGTGCAACACACCCCAAATTTCTTAATTGAAAGATTTAAATTCAGGGAACAAAAACAGCAGAGAGGAGGACTATGTGGATATTTTGAACAAGCTAAGTGAATATTGCCAATGTAAGCATAAAAATGAATTTTTGAAAGATCAATTCATTTGGGGAATTTTTGCAGAGGGTGGAAAATTAGATCTGAGGAAGTGTGTAGAACTAGCACAAACAGTAGAAATGACAAACCAAAGTGTGTCTCAATTATCAGTCAATAATGTGTCTTCTCAATCAACATCTTCAGAACGTATACATCATTTTGAAAATTGGCAACCATATCAAGCAAGAGTCAAATGCTATTGCTGTGGAGAACCTGGACACACAAAGCCAGCTTGCAAATTCAAAAGTTATCAGTGTAAGAAATGCAAGAAAAGTGGTCATCTAGCAAAAGTAGTATGTAAAGCAAGTTACAAGAAATCAGAAGAACCAAACACTAAATCATTTAATTACATTGAAGAAGATGATGAAATTTCAGAGGATAATTTAAACTTAAATGCATTGTTCTGTGTAGATTATAAAGAGGTAAATTTTACTGATCCTGTGTTTATTACCTTAAATGTTAATAATGAATCAATTAAATTCTTGGCTGACTACATCAACAACAACCTTATATCATTTTTCACTTTGCCTCGTGGTTCAAGTTGGTTGTACATCCTTAACTGTACTATAACTACCCTAACCAAAACCTATAAAAAAGGTGGGTATCTTTCACAAAATATATGGCTGTATTTTCATTATATATCATTTCCTTGTTTGGTACTTTTCCTCTGCCTAAATCAGTATTTTATTACAATTGCTACAAAATGTGCATTTAAAACATTGATACTACCCTCATATAGGTAAGTACCTAATCAACTTAAAACTATGTAAAATATCTTATTATAAAATTCTCATTTTGATAAAATCCTATCAAAGTTTAACACTAATAATAACTCTTATAGTAAATAGTTTTGACAATGAAAAAGGTTCCGCCATAAACCAATACAAAAGACAGAACACTAACGTAGAGTCCCAAGTCAGTGTTACCAACAGGTACAGTAGCAGTCAAAGTAATTGGTGTAATTGTTGCATCTAGCTTGGTCCATTTACACAAGGAGTTGTCAGCTGCAGAGCATGGGAAATCAAACTTTTTAACTGCTGGATCTGAGCTGTCCTTAGCACAACGGGAAAATAATGATGGCTGTCCTATGTTTATGTTCTTGTAGCCACCACCACTGGTAGGTGCTTGATAACGTAAATGGATTGGAAGCTCTACACTGCGTGTGATCTTTGGTCCTTCTTGTGCACTCGGATAAATGTACGCCTTGAAAGGGATTGCTTTCTCAGAGTATGCTGTTGCTTCAATATTGACAGTAGTGTTGAGGGAAGACTCCAAACCTGTTTTGGCAGCAAGTCCAAGGATTTGATCAGAATCTACGTAAACAGAGCTAGGTAGATATTCAACCAATAGAAGTGAGCATGGATAGGTTTCACTGGTGCTGTAGATGTCAATGTTTGACAATAGATCCCGATGGAAGCCGTGGTTTCTCAGTTCTCTTGTGATGGTGACTTGCGATCGACAGGAGACTGAGATGAATGCAGCGCTGCTGAGTAACAAGGTAAGAATAGGATAAGCCATGCTGTGGATGTTATCAGAACTTACTCATAATAGTCCAGAGTTAAATGAGATGAGCAGCGGTCTTGAAGGGATAAAATTAACAGGTAAAGATTCTAGAGAACACCACCTAACGTTATTTTTAATGGGAAATTAAGACAAATGAATAATTCTTTGAGCTGAGAACGCCGATTATTTGAAAAATACTTTTTTTAAATTTTCGCGGCGGAAATGCGGTGTACATAGGTCGCGTTTACAAAAAGAGTGCACAGTGCGCATCCACTCAGTCGTGCGTTTCCTCTTTGACAGCTAAACAGACAGAACAAAAAGTTGTCGGTTAGAAAATGGGTAGGTCTAGGTACTTATGTATGAATTTTACCATAGCACTGTGGACCCGTTCAGATTAATTATACATTGAGACAACAGTGAAATGCGTTTTGTTAACCATTGACCGTAGATGGGATCGTTATATAGCAAATTAAAATACATTATAATTTCTGACTCCTAGCTTAGACTTGTACCTGAGACTAACTATACCTACCTATCTGTTATCTACAGCTCGTGTGCGAGAGCTAGATAGTAGAAACAATTTGATTACCTATCTGCAACCAGCTAGTACCTACCTAGTAGTAAGTTATCTAGTAGGGAGCATGATAATTTCAGGCAAAATGTTTGGCTTCGTCTCCATGGTAACGAGAAAATGTTTAGTTCTTGGGAAAGAAAATCTGTTGGAGGGATAGAAAGTAACCCGCTTGTTCATTATTGTTTGGTTACTAAACTTGTACCCACCGTTAATATTATTTGAAGTCGTTCAGTACTGAGTGAGTGCGTAGACTAAGTTGGTTGTCAGTAGATAGACTAGACAAGTAGACAGTCTCCATTAAAAAAGCGGATCCATTGAGGATGGAAAGTACCTAGGTAATACCATTTACTAGGTACCTATGTGTGCGGTGAACTTTATATATTTACTACCTTTAAATTTGTTTTCTTTATTAGGTAATTTACATCTGATAATTATTTTCCTGATTACATAAGGTACCAAAGTATGTCGCAATACAAAGTTCTTTTCCGTAAGTGCCCAGTCTACGCTGAGTAAAATAAAATTGAATTGCTATGCAAATTTTACAAATAGTGTCACTATACGTAAGTACTTACGTAAAATAATAAATCTGATAGAAGCGGTAATTGAACTCGCAAACTACAAGATGTCAGCCTACTCCAATAGCATGATCCCAGGCAGATTCCTGTCACTGATTGGTCATTTCACTATTCTAATGATCATCTGGTGGTCTTTGGTAAGTAATTATTTAATCTACCTTACAAGCCAGCGTCGATGGCGCGTTGAATGCACCGGGTCTCGTAGGATCGCCGAAGTTCAGAAACGTCCAGCGAGGTGAAGACTTCATGATTCGGGCATTCCCGCCCAACCTAGGCTGGGTGAGGTTAATGTGGGTATCAGGTTTGTGAGTTTCTTACGAATGGAGGGTAACATCACTCCCGTCATGATATGACCATGCAGTTGAAAACAACGTTAAACCCTGATTATTTTTTTTTACCTTAAACAATCTATACAACATATAGGTACAATTTTACGAAACTTCTTTAGCTAGACTACTATGATAGGTATCTATTTATATAGGTACCTATTGTTCTTATTTCTAAGATCAATAAATATGCCTAGTTGCCTATAATTACTTTCGTTTTCGTGATAAAGCTACCTATTATTTTTCTAAACATATTTTTTACTTTCCCTATTTTCAAATGAAATCGCCTTTTGTCTCTAGCCTTTTCAACTAACTAGTTATTTCTTATTAACCTGTTTTGGACGGATGTTTTACGAGGTAGTTAAAAACCAATCTACACACCTAAATAAACTAGCGCCAAAATATTCTCTCGTCAGAAGCAGCAAGTTTGCACTTCAAATTGTCAAACATATTTTCGATGTTGAAATTTGGTCAGAAATACTCACAGTCGAAGATGAAGTTATTTGAAAATGTTTGTCTACAGGAGGAATCGAGCAGAAAGTGTGTCCGTCAGGATCAGGAGGAGACTGACTACGAAGATCAACTTAGAAAGTAAGTAGTGATAGCTCAGAAGATAGCGTCAGTGTAGTGGTCTTTTAGTCTGGAGGTGAGGGTTCGAGATATCTGACAGATTTTTTTAAATCATATTTGCGGTCATCACGATGAAAAATCACATTACTCAAACTTGCTTTACGACATATTTGCTTGACTTTTGACTGAAACCACCGACCTCCAGATTACAAGTCCGCCGCTTTAGCGATCAAGCTACTGAGATTGGTGAGATATTTGAGTATGAACTATGAAGCCCGGACCTTTTGACCACAGTAGGTAGATATGATAATCATGTGATATTATGTTCTGGCTGGAATTCGCTGATGGAAGCTTAACAAGCAGCATTAACATTACCCGACACCCACCCTGGGTTGGGCCGGGAATAGCCATGATGTTTTGCATTTGAATGATCTTGGGTCAACCATCCAAATACTAACCTCGCTGGACGTCGCTTAACTCCAGCGACTGAGCGACCTCCGTGGCTCAGTGGTTAAAAACATTGGTTACTGACCCGGAGGTTGCAGGTTCGAATACCGGTCGGAGCGGAAAATTCTGATCGAAATTTTCCGTTTCCGGAATGCCATGGCTGTAAAGGTAATGTGCCCTGAAGTAATTCGAAAACGGTTCCGGGGATAAATATTACCTTTTTTTTTTTAAAAAAAAAAAAAAAAAAAAAAAAAAAAAAAAACAACAAACAAAAACACCCCTTCAAGTAGCTTTATAAGAACACATTATAATTAATAGGTATATCTAATGTTGCTTATATTTGATTGGTTTAATAAATGACATTATTTGTAAAAAAAAAAAAAAAAAAAAGAAAAAAAAAGAGTCTCCGAGCTATTCTGAGAAGTGTTCGGGGTGTTGTTATACATTATTTTGATACATCTGATGCGTATAGGTACAAAAGATAATCATACATTTATGTCATTTTATTATGACTGTTGGTGTTGTTACGCGTCATAAAATTCAACTCTAGTCCTTAAAAAATCGTGTTCTTTCTTCAGGATGAAATGGGGTGTGGCGCTGGCACTGTCTTTCATTATGATAGAGTTCCTGGGATTTCTCTCCGGCTGCTCTATGTTTCATCCCTCGTACGCCATCTTGAGTATCCTTTATGATTACCCAGGCTGGATTGGGACGGGAATAGCCCAGTATCACGGGGGTCTAAATTTATTCTTATTTGTAAGTCACTGTTTGACCGATTGAGGTGAGTCTTTTAGTTTCAACCAGACGATTTTGCTGATAGTTTTGACCGTCTATCTGCCTCTGATAGTCTTTTACGGAGCTACAATTTTGTAATTATTAGTTACAGCCATCCACTAGGGCTCCTAAATAAATTGTCTGATTAGTTTTAAGGCATTATTGGCCAACTCGGAGTCGTTTGACGACACTTCTTGTGTTTTTTTAAATGATTTTCAGAAGCTAAATAAATTTTGGCTAAGCAACGTCCAGCGGGGTGAAGCTTTTTGGGTATTGGATGAAGACCAACTCAGACCTCAGTCAGTCAGACCTCGAGATTTTTTTTTTTTTTTTTTTTTTTTTAAAGTGGGGTTTAACGTCGCTTTCAACTGCCATGGTCATATCACGACGGGGGTTTCACCCTCCATTCGCAGGAAACTCACAAACCTGCTACTCACATTGACCTCACCCAGCCTGAGTGGGGCCGGGAAAAGCCAGCGTCACGAGAATTAGAATTTGAATGGTCACCCATCCAAGTCTTAACCTCGCTGGATGTCGCTTAACTTCGGTGTTCTGAAGGGAACCGGTGTATTCAACATGCCATCGACGCTGGCTAGACCTCGAGATTAATTTTACTGCACCTGTCTCAAAGAGACCTAGATTTAGAATTTATTGTTTGTTTGACATTTACAGAAATTTAATGTATAAATCATGGTCACCCTATCTATAATTCTATACATGTATATGTATTATACATAAATACATAATACACATATTGATGTTACAGATACGTTAAGAAAATTATTCCTCAACTTTTCTATCTCAGACATTGGCTGCCATGGCACCGGCACAGTGGTTCTCAGCCTATCCCTGCTTCAGTCGTACGGCTGCAGTCTATACTGGTGGGTGTTCATCGTGTGCAGTATGCTGCCCGTCATTATAGAGACCATACTTATCTTCAACTGTGTGATACTGAGGAAAGAGTCCATCTAAGCAGCTCTTTGTTACAATAAATACTCGCCAAATCGCTTGTTGTATAGTCGAACCCGGATGTAAGAGAGCTGGATACAAGAGAGACCTGGATATATACCAGTTGTTGGGTGGAAGAGATTGCCATAGGCAATAACCCCGCCCTTTAGTTAGGACATATGTTTATAATTATATATTTTCCTATGCTTTTTCCTTTTTACTGTATATATTATACCAGCGGGCTGTCGCCCGCTTTGCGGGCCGAGGCATGGCCGTGAAAGCAAAAAATCTTTTTTCGCCAATGGCAGGTGTTGTAGTGGGAATTTCGATTGACTATAAGACAAAGCTACCTACCAAATTTCAGCTTCCTAGGACTTACGGTTTGGGCTGTAGAGCGATGATCAGTCAGTCAGTGGTCAGTCAGTCAGTGACTTTGACATTTATATATTAAGATTGTTTCCATTATTTTTTTCATTGATATAATAATTATTTGTATTGTACATAATTGTATCTTTTTATATCTAATAAAGTGTTAAAAAAAAACAGAAAAAGTTCCAATGCACAGGGGATGGACTGTCGCTGAGCTACACCGAGTCTGTGAATCCAGAGGTCATGGGTTCGAAACCCAATCGGGACATGACAAGTTATCCTCCCTTTTGGGATTTTTACCACATAATAATATGTCTTGAGCTTACTGCTGGAATAATGGGACTTTAATAGTCCTTATCGCGTAGTATAATAAGGCGATATTATTATTATTATCTTCAGAAGTTCCTCGTCAGGTATCCAACTTTCCACTCAGACTGGATGAGGTTAATATTATGTTAAAATCACCCTCGTAGGTTATTTTCATAATTCAACTTTTAGAAAAAGAAACGAATTAATGCACAAAGTTTTGGAATTGATGCACAATAGTGTATTTTGAATTTTGGATATCATATCACTCAAATGACATCAAATACTTGGAAAAACTGCCAGTAATTCCAAGAAATTCCGTCGTAAAATGTACAATTTGTATGAACAACTAGGTTAATCAGTTATTTTTATGAAGAAAACAAGGTGATGTTATGTTTATGCAGTTTATGTATATGAAATATATTACCTACCACTTTTTTAAATGAAGATAACAGCTGTTATTAAGAGGAGTTCCAATGTGAGAACTCTGTTATTAAAAAAAGACCACAAAAAACCAATGTCGACTGTATGGCTGGTTGGCTGGTGCTTGATGTATCCTTATTCTTGGTGTATATATATCCTCTGCTTCAAAAGTTGGTGCCTAATACTTCATCATAAGGTAGGTGTAAGTCTGAACTGTAGTAAAACCATAAAAATATAACCGAAAGACACGAACTTCTATCTTGCATTAAATTGTGTGAACAAACTTATACACGACGTGTTATCATATAATTACTTAATTACTTTCCTTATCCTATTATGTCTCTTTCTTTGCATAGGGCGTTCTTCACATTTCGGCCGAGGTATTTGATAAGGAAAGTACCGATTGTATTCGTTGAAAATTTAATCCACCCAATTTAAAAAAAAATGTATTAATCATTTCAATGGTTACACGTGTGTAAAGTGTAGTGTACCTATAGCACAAGAAATGGTTTGTGTTTGAGACCAATGATAGATGGCTTTTGATCTATTTGATATAGAATTGCTCAGAGCTCTGTCAGTTTTGAGTCTCACTGGATCATAGATCTGATGTCTTCTGTGCCTCTTCGTCCTGTAAATATAGAAAATTGATTAAAAATGAGAATTAGGTCAGGTTAGGAGGGTTAGGTTGTATAAAATGCTTTGAGCACTAACCTCGCCTGGTGGTTAACTTCCACTAAAGAGTGGTATTATTATTAGAATTACTGTATTATAATAAAATATAATGATTACCCCTCCCTACCTATTAAATTATGTTTGCACTTACAAATAAAAATATAGGTAGGTATGTAGAGAAGTGTATGTAAATAAATAGGTAAATATATATTTCATGCTGCTGTATTTCTACAATAAATAATAATAATAATATTTTTAAAATAATTTGATATAAAAAAAAACAGTCACGTATGTATTTATTATTTTTCAACTGGACGATTTTGCAGTTTGTCTGTTCGTGCCACAATGGTTCTATTCCGTCATGTTCCGGTACTCGAACCATTTAGTCCAGGTTAAAAGTTTCTGTTTTAACAATCCAGCTACAGAATTTACTTACGTCATCATCCAGAGAATCTTGCAGTTCATCCCTGGAGAGGTGGTCCACTATAGCCACAGCATAGCAGTCTCCCATCAGATTGACCGTGGTTCGAACTCGATCCCTGTCACAAAAAATAGGATATGATTATATGGGTCGGGTGGAAGGGGTTACCATATGTAATAATCCCACCAATTAATTAGGGGTTATGTCATTTATTTATTTCATCGTATTTATACCTTGGGTTCAATCCTGGATAGTGTATTGGTAGAATTTTTCTACTCTTCTAGATTTATTTTTCTGCTCTCATAACTCGTGAGGAAAAACGAGCAGCTACTTGTATATGGATAGTTGTATAGCGATCCACGGGTAATGTGGGTAGGTCGTTCGTGAAATTCCACTCAAAGAAACGTATTACGCTTATGTCGAATACCATCCGATGTTGAAGAGTGGTTTAATAACGATACCAAAATACTTCCGATATCCATAGATATACCTACTTATGTACTCGGGAGTTAAAATTTTATTAATAAATCCCAAGAAATTTTCCAAGGTAAAATTAAATAGACATGTACTTGGGAGGTAAAATTAAATAGATATGTACTCGGGAGGTAAAATTAAATAGATATGTACTCGGGAGGTAAAATTAAATAGATATGTACTCGGAAGGTAAAATGAAATAGATATGTACTTGGGAGGTAAAATTAAATAGATATGTACCTACTCGGAAGTTAAAATTAAATAGATATGTACTTGGGAGGTAAAATGAAATAGATATGTACTTGGGAGGTAAAATTAAATAGATATGTACCTACTCGGAAGTTAAAATTAAATAGATATGTACTTGGGAGGTAAAATTAAATAGATATGTACTCGGGAGGTAAAATTAAATAGATATGTACTCGGAAGTTAAAATTAAATAGATATGTACTTGGGAGGTAAAATTAAATAGATATGTACCTACTCGGAAGTTAAAATTAAATAGATATGTACTTGGAAGGTAAAATTAAATAGATATGTACTCGGGAGGTAAAATCAAATAAATACTCACACCAGCCAGTCGACAGCGAACAGCAGAGACACGTCATCAGTGGGCACTCCCACGGCTACACACAGCATGATGACCATGATGATGCCTGCACTGGGCACCCCCGCCACTGACATGCTCATGAAGATACTGGCGATCCTGAGGAGAAAGGGGGGGGGGGGTCAATTAGGTGACAATGTGAAGCCGACCTCCGTGGCTCAGTGGTTAAGAGCATTGGTTGCTGACCCGGAGGTTGCGGGTTCGAATACCGGCCGGAGCGTAAAATTCTAACCGAGTTTTCCGTTTCCGGAATGGAATGGATGTAAAGGTAAAGTGCCCTGAAGTAATGCGAAAGCGGTTCCGGGGCACAATTACATTTTAAAAAAAAATACAATGTGAAATTCAAAGTTTACAAAACCCGCAGCGCGCGACAAAAGTCTCAACGGTTTTTTTTTATTTTACTAAATCGACGGGGGAAATCCCCATTACACAAAAGCAAACCAATACAGCTGGTAAATAAGTTTTTTCATAGTTGTGTATTTTATGCTTTCCCCGTTTGAAATGCAATATTATAATGCTGTTTGATTTTATTACTTAATAAAACAGTTTTACAGTAATGTTTATACAGGGTGTCCCATTATGATCGAGACATTCAAATATCTGGAGAACAGAACAAATGAAGATGGAAAGTTCATGTTCTCGGTAAATCTGCTAACTTTTTGGGGGACATTATGATAACCTTCACAAATCTGCCAAGGTTGACCATCAAGGTTATTTCTAAATCAATTTTAGAATTTTAAATATTTTTATTTTTTATCATACATGTGTTAATCACTTTCGCGATGTCACATCTACTCAAACTCGCTTTACTCAATCTTTGCTGAAACCACCAACCTCCAGGTTACAAGTCCGCTGCCTTATTGATCAAGCTACTGAGGTCGGTCGGTTTAGAATTTTAAATATATGGACATAGCTATATTTCAGGTTAGTGCTAATGCCAACGGCATTCTCTTCCGAATGCCACTATGTAGCAGCACCCCCAAAACATTTTCCCACCGACCGCACCTGTTCTCCATGACATTTTGATTTTATCAACAACAAAAAAAATTAGTGGACCTTTTTTCCACTAATTCCACTAATTTCGTCTATGATCCGGAGGACCAAACTCACCAGATGTTCATGGTCAGGCCCAGCGTGACATCCATCCCACGCATCTGCGCAATGAATATGACGCAGATGGGAATGAACTGCGCAAGCCCCGTCATGTGGATGCTGTTCCCGATGGGGAGGACAAAGCGCGTCACCTGCTGGCTCATCTTGACCTTCTCGTCCATCACTTGGAATGTGATGGGCAGAGCTGCTGATCTGGAGAAGAGAAGGAATGCGCTTTTACTTTCCTTATCCAATAATAAGGAAAATCTTGTATTTGTCAGCCTGCCTACCCAGTTTTTCACAGCTTTTTTTTAATTTTGTTCAACGTTGCTTTCAACTGCATGGTCATACCACGATGGGGGTTAACGTTATCCTTCATTCGCAAGAAACTCACAAATCGGGAACACACATTTTTTTTTTTTTTTTTTTTTTTTTAAAGATGAGTGTTTCACAGCCGTTTTTTATTTCGTAGCCATGAAACAGGAGCTACTGTAGACGCTTGTGGTCTGTGTTGTAGCCTGCCCATCCCGTAGTATGCCTCCCCTCTGATGGGCGAGAAGTGACACAATACTTCCCATTTAGGTGCTGGGTCAACACGAGCGCACCGGAAGGTATCCCTTACAAACAAATGTAACCAAATTTTGAATACAAATTTTTGTCGGCGCGGGGGTTCGAACCCGGGAGCTTCCGCATGGCAAGCGAGTGCTTAACCACTGAGCTATTCGTGCGCTCAAACTTTACCCTCATAATTCCAGCAGTTGTTTTGGTGTCATTATTATGTGGTCAAAGTATCAAATATATGATGCATGCATTGAGTGGGATTCGAACCAACGAATGCTTGAGATACCTCTACTACCACAATATACTTATTATCAAAATAAAATTTACATTGGGACAAAGATTAATATAACCAATAGTCAACATCAAAGCTTGTTCATTGCATATTGCATACTCAAAAGTTTCACGGCGTGCATACAAAAGCGACTCACTTGCTTGACGTAGCAAAAGCCGTCAGAATGGCCGGGAAGAAGTTGGCGTAATACTTGTAGGGGTTCTTCCTGGTGAACAGGAAATAGATGAGCTGGATGACGATGGCATGGTAGAAGATGAATCCGCCAATAGAGGTCGCCACAAACTTGCTGAGTTGTCGCATCGTCACTGTCATGTCCTCTATGGAGATGAGTTTGGAGGTGATGACGCTGCATACTCCGATGGGGGTCATCCTGGAAGGAGAGGGGCTGATTAATTTATCATGAATTTAATTGGATAATTAGCCAAAATCCAGATAAGCTCCCGTGTCCCTTTAACTTGGCACCTGACATATACAATTATACATACCTATAGGTATCTTCAATTCGAGATTTTTTCTACTTCACTGATTCAAGTTTTGTTTTGACAAACTTAAACCAAATGAAACCAAATTTTTTCTCACTAAATTTTTTCTACTGATTTTAGACCTAAACTGACAACGTGTTCAAATTTTCAACAAAATCACTAACTAAAAGTGCTCTGGACTTATCAGTCATTGCAAGCAAGCTACACTGGTTTTCAATTTGATGTGACAGCGTACTTTTGTGTAGACAGTTAAATAATAATAAAAATGACCTGGGTTCGATCCCCGCGGGGCAGGAATTTTTCTGCTCTGTACTTGGATGTTCAGGATCCACTCATACCTCGTGAGGAAATATGAGTAGCTGCTTTGATGTGAAGCAGCGACCAGTGGCGAAATTATAGGCAAAAAAATAATACAAGATATTGTATAATATTAAAGTGCTAAAGCCCTATGATTCTGCGCTACCCACTAAAATTGGGACATAATAACACAAAGAAAAAGAATTATTATTATTAATAATAAGAAAAATGGTATCTCACCAAATGGCGATCAGTAAAATCCGCAGCATAATCGTGTAGACAGTCTGAAAGAATTCCAGGACGATCTTCTTTTTTGGCCCGAGTGTGCCTAGAATGGCCCCGAATACAATGCAGAAGAAGATAATGCCCAGAGTTGCGGTTCCGTCCCTGAAAACAAAGAAGAACATGGTAAGAACATTACACGAGGTAGTTTGTACAGCCAACCTCCATGGCTCAGTGGTTAAGTGCATTGGTTGCTGACCCGGATCTCGCTGGTTCAAATCCCTGCCGGAACGAAAATTTCGAATCGAGTTTCCCAGTTTCCGGAATGGCATGGATGGAAAGGTAACGTGCCCTGAAGTAATACGAAAGCGGTTCCGGGAAACAACTACCTTTTTTAACAATAAAAAAAGGACAATCAAAGCTTACAACTTTTTCCAAATTATTATGAAAATGAAGAAGCTAAGAACTTTTTCCAAATGATTAGGTATACGAGAAACCTCAAAGGTAGGTAAGGTAGGATATAATAGCTTTCTTAAAATTATTTACAAAATGATTTTCTATTTAAAAAAATCCATACTACCGAATGAATTCGTTCCTATCATTACTACTTGATCTTGTAAAAGCAAAATCCTCTGATTCACTCACTCCCTGATCGCTCTTTCTTCCAAACGAACTTTTTTTGAAGGAGAGAAAAGCTCCTAAAGACCTTTAAACCACATTTTACACATAACAGGTTTCTTTTGGTGTCCCAGACATACTATAAGAAAACATTATTCCAAATTCCAAAATGAACACCATCAACGGACAAAATAGATTGCGGAGTCAAATCACCGAGATTGAAAAACCTCAATAATAATTTAGAGACGTGAATTGAACCAACGGCCTTCAGACTAAACATACCAAGGCCAGTCTGGCAGCATTTCATCACATCTCAGTCATTTGTTTTGATTCATTACAACATGTGCTTAAGTTGTAAACTTGGAATAGCTTTGCTTATTTGCGAAATAATATTTATGTGTTGGGAGTACCGTTTGTATACAAGGTGTAACTGAATCAACTGTCAGTTCAAAAAGAGATTAGGTATGGGGTGGAACTAGAAGTACAAAAAATCCTCATTGAACTATGGGGTTTTAAAAAAATTCGGCAGGTAACCGTCATTTTGTTGTTTTGTGGAGAAAAATTACCGTTGCTCATGTGTAAAATAAAAAAAAGTTAATATGAGGTTTGAGGAAATCGGAACAAAAAAGAATGTTTATTTTTTTACATACCCTTCCGATTTCTAATATTTACAAATTTGTCGGAAGTAATATTACCATCACTACAAACAAATAAATGAGTTACACCCTATATGAATAAATAACTATTAGGTACCTAATAATACTACTTACTCATACTGATGAAAATACATTAAAGGTGGTACCTCCCTATTAACTAAGAAGAAGTAGCAGTAGTAGTAATTAATAGATAGTTATTATTTATTAATATTCAAACTTACTCAATGACATTATGAGCTTATGACTATTACCTACCTACTACCTACTAGGGGCTACCCGGTGCTTCGCAAGCGATAGTTTGTTTTGACCGACCATACATAGACTCCCGTAGAAGATGATTAGATGAATATTTTACAATGTATTGTACCTACACTACTACCCCCCCCCCCCTCCCCCTCCTAAACTAGGTACCTAAGTACTACCCATGTATACATTGTACCTTCTTTATTAAAAGTTAGTTATCATATTAATTTGTGTTAATTACTTTCGTTATATCACAACTACTCAAACTCGCTGAAACCGAGACTTGAACCACCGACCTCCAGGTTACAAGTCCGCCGCCTTATCGATCAAGCTACTGAGCTGGGTACCTTCTTTGTTAGTTTTTTATATAGGATAACATTGTGGAGGTATTACTACTTATAATAACACTCTTTAGTGGAAGGTAACCACCAGGCGAGGTTAATTCTCAAAGCATTTTCTATCACCTAACCCTCAGAGTCTTATTTTTATGTGGTCACAAACTCAAATTAATGAGGAACAATTCATGCACTGGGTGGGATTCGAACCAACGGATCCTTACACTACCTGGATTACCAGACTAACACTACTAATTCTAAAATATACCAAAACTTATTCCTACTAACTCGCATGCCTCTCCACTCGACCAAGTTGCCCAATATCCAATTCATTTATCATCAAACACAACCTGGTTATACTTGAGCTTACAGCTTTACGTCAGTCTGTACGTGGAACTTTAATACATGAGAGGGAGTAGCCACCGTGGCCAAGTGGGTAGGGCACTCGGCTTGCACTCAGGAGACCCGGGTTCGATCCCCGTGTGGGTAGTTTTTTTCTACTTTATAAAGTGTGGATTTTTCGAGCTCACTCGTAACTTCAAAAAAAAAAAAATATCAGTTAGTTTGTAGGAGTATTCTTTTTTAATAGTTAAATTTTACGGCGGAATCACCGCAGAGTTCAAAATGAAGAGAATTTTGTTTATTGGAACGTTTAGTGTTGGAGTTTGGAGGCTCTTGGTAATTCTGTGCTAGCCACAAAGCCTCTGAAAGTACCTTCCAAATAGTCCAGATTGGTACCCACAGTGTTGCGGTAAGAGAGACTTTGATTACCTACTTTCTTTTCTGAAATACTGAGTTCTCTTGAAATTTCAACTTCACTCAGGCTGAGTGAGCTTACATTTTTTTTTTATTTTTAAGATGAGTGTTTCACAGCCTTTTTTATTTCGTAGCTATGAAGCAGGAGCTACTGTAGAAGCTTGTGGTCTGTGTTGTAGCCTGCCCATTCCGTAGTATGCCTCCCCTCTGATGGGTGAGAAGTGACACAATACTTCCCATTTAGGTGCTGGGTCAACACGAGTGCACCAGAAGGTATCATACCGGAAGGTATGACGACCCGAGGCATGGCCTTATAATTATTTTTCCTAACCTTACTACTCTGCACAATGAGGCATTGCCGGACATTGTTTCGGTCCTGAATCTGGCTCCACCGAGATGTCTTACCTTTGTTTGAGTACCCGTTTCAGAGTGCCGTTCTTTTCCACATAGTCGGTGTAAGTCTGAAAGGAAACACGAGGTCACCAGTGATTAAAATATAGATCTGTAATAATATTTTGTGTGTAATAATAATAATAACACTCTTTAGTGGAAGGTAGCCACCGGGCGAGGTTAATGCTTAAAGCATTTACTACCACCTAACTCTCAGAGTCTTATTATTATGTGGTCACAAACTCAATTTAATGAGGAAAAATTCATGCACTGGGTGGGATCCGAACCAACGGATCCCTACCTGTACCGATGAGGAGGTTTTTTTGAGGAGAGGTAGCTCATGAAAAGTGAGAGAGAGAGACTCAGAGATAGACCGCCCGGTATCTATGGCTGCCTACCCTAATTAAAACCCGCTAAACCATACCGTTATTAATGCTAACATACCGTTGTGGGACTGTTAAATGTACTTCAACGCCATTATATAAAAAGATGAAAAAAAATGATAAATCTAAATTAATATTACATCGAAAGAGGACAAATGCTTATGATTGAGAAAAAAAAAATGTGGTTCGACACATGCAACTTTGCACAAAAGGACCACATCAACTTACTATTTCATAAAAACAAAAATATATGTAAAAAAAATGAGGGCTTGTTGAAAGAGATATTCCCAGGAAGCATTCCCGCCCTTTAGTTAAAGTAATAAAATTAGAACATCTCATTTCTTTTATAATTTTACCCATGTTCAGATTATGCATAATTACCTATGTATGTAATGAATTTGCTAACGAGAATCTCTGCTTGATGTTTTGTCTATCAAGAAATAAACTGTGATTCAATTTATTCTGTGAATAGATGTGCACAGATACGATAGCTGAAATAACTAATCTGTTAAAAAAATAGTGTTCTACATAATGTTTATTTTATGAAACCCACCTGTTGGAATGTTGCCTGGAAAATGTTGTTGGGCACCAAATTCCTGAAATGAGACAGTTATTATTATTATTCAGTTATTGGTTTATTTAGCCATTGAAACTTCTCCCGAGGGTATCTGTGAATCCAGAGATTTCAGAGGTCTCGGGTTCGAAACCCAGCCGGGACATGACAAGTTGTCTTCCCATTTGGGATTTTTACCACATAATAATCTGTCTCGAGCTTACTGCTGAAATAATGATACTTAATAGTCCTCATTGGGTAGGATAAATAAGGCGATATTATTATTATTAAAAAACATGCATGTTTTTTACCTAATTTTTTCTCCCTGCAGCACTCTCAATTTTTCTATCACCAGGCTGTGCCTATGGAATCATTAAGGCTGGTATGCAGAGACGTTTTTTTTTCATCCCTATAAGGTTCACTGTACGGTGGTCCCGAGCTTACTATAGGGAAAACTTCAACTTTGACAATAATTTCAATCTCTTCTTTCAGGAGATATCTGAATGCGCATGCGCACAGGCGCTTCAAACTGAATCAGCTGAACGGACAAATGACCCAGGCCATCCTATAGTGAGGACTCTGCATACCACCCTAAGAGTATTCCAAAGGGTTGGGTGGAAGAGATTGCCACAGGCAATACCCCGTCCTTTAGGTAGGACATTATTGTTATTTTCTTTTTTTTACTTATTTATTTTGTCATTTGTTTGTTTTTTTTTTATTTTTCTTTTGTTAATTTTATACTGTTACCTGTATTTTGTCCTACTAATAAAGCTTTAAAAAAAATAGACGCCCCTCACCTGCCCATGTCCAGGAACCCGTCCATCATGGTCAGCTTGGAGGCGGGCGCCGCCGCCGCTGCCGCCCCCGTGTGGTTGCTGCCGTTGCCGTGGGCGAGGGTGATCTCCCCGGGCCGGATGACGCTCACGGAGATGACGCCGATGAGAGAGCTGGTGGTCGCTGAGAAGAGGAAGTAGAGGAGCGTGCGCACCGCCACCTTGCTGTTCTTGCGCAGGTCCAATGTGGACACACCTGAGGAATGTGGAATAGAATATAATAGAATATACCTTGTTTATATTGCGCAGGTCCAATGTGGACACACCTGAGGAATGTGGAATAGAATAGAATAGAATATACCTTGTTTATATTGCGCAGGTCCAATGTGGACACACCTGAGGAATATGGAATAGAATAGAATAGAATATACCTTGTTTATATTGCGCAGGTCCAATGTGGACACACCTGAGGAATATGGAATAGAATAGAATAGAATATACCTTGTTTATATTGCGCAGGTCCAATGTGGACACACCTGAGGAATGTGGAATAGAATAGAATAGAATATACCTTGTTTATATTGCGCAGGTCCAATGTGGACACACCTGAGGAATGTGGAATAGAATAGAATAGAATATACCTTGTTTATATTGCGCAGGTCCAATGTGGACACACCTGAGGAATGTGGAATAGAATATAATAGAATATACCTTGTTTATATTGCGCAGGTCCAATGTGGACACACCTGAGGAATGTGGAATAGAATAGAATAGAATATACCTTGTTTATATTGCGCAGGTCCAATGTGGACACACCTGAGGAATGTGGAATAGAATGGAATAGAATAGAATTGAATAGAATATACCTTGTTTATATTGCGCAGGTCCAATGTGGACACACCTGAGGAATGTGGAATAGAATAGAATAGAAGAGAATAGAATAGAATATAATCGAATCGAATCGAATTGAATCGAATCGAATAGAGGGCCGAATCATGAAACTGTATAAGATTTGAGGGACAAGAATACAAGATACAAGTTGAGGAAGTATGAAATTGAAGATGGATGTGGTGTGTTCCAAATTTAGACGGAGTTGGCTTTGAAGATGGAATTGAATGTACTACTTATTTTTAATAAATTATAATTTCCTTGTTTGAAAAAAAAAGTGGACACTATCAGCTGACTCAGGCTATCAGCTGGTTGGTTGAAATTCCCACTAGAAGGCTTGTTAAGGGAAAGTGTCCACTTAGATTAAATCTAATCCTGTTTCATAACTTGGCCCTTGGTCCGTATAGGTAATATTCTGCTCATTGCAATTAATACTCACTACTCACCCACAATAATACAGGATATGATGAAAGGAAGGATCAGCAGCTGAAGGGTTCTCATGAAGATTTCACCAGGAAAGCCAATCAGCACCAGAGCATCCTGACTCACGTTGGCTCCCCTCAGCGTGATTCCTGCCAGAGGGAAGATATTTATTTTACAAAGTAAATAGGTACTTGTTTCTACCACCTTACCCTCTCACAAACTCAAATAAGAGATGGACAACCCAAGCATTGGGTGGGATCCGAACCATAGAACCCTTCCTTTATGGTTCCATCACCCTGTACAATTCAGGGTGATGCATAACTAACACAATGAATTTTATATGGATTGGATATAAAACTGTGGATATAAGAAGGTGTCGGTTGAAATTGGTCTGAAAACAAACATAATAATAAATGAAGAAAATTCTGACAGTTCATTTGTAAAAACAAGCCTGAAAGTTGAGTCGTATTTTTCTTTCTAACCAAAAAAAAATTCCTGGTTAGGTTTCTTCCAAATATTTCCATTTTATTCCAAGGTCATTCGTAAAAGAAAAATGCGTTTCGGTACTATTAAAGATAAACAATGGATTTAACCTAAGTATAAAAGAACTGGAAGCAAGAATTTTCTACTTCCATTTTGGTTAACTTTGGAAGAGGAAATTTTTCCTCTTCCAAAAGAAAAATGACTTGCTTCCAGTTTGGTTCATTTTATTCCCGTTTGGTTAACTTTGGTTAGAAAGAAAAATACGGCATTGATTGGTGCGAGATAGATATATTTTAATTTTGATTGGTGAGAGCAGGATACATAAGGTACCTACTAATCTGATTAAATATGTACCAGTGTACCTACATTTCCGTGAAAATTTATCTCCATAATATTTATTTACGAGCTAAACTATCTTGTTTTAATGAGATCAATATTGGTGTCACTAAACTGCCATATTTTTTTTACTAATAGGTATAATAATTAATTTTATCACCAATCAACTAAAATTTAAGTGATATACTCTTTGATTGAAATTCAATTGATATAAGATGATATAACAATCAATAATACGAGTATATCAAACATACGAGTAATAGGTACAATTTATGTTTGATTTATTACAATAATAAAGCAATTAAAATAATGTTAGTGTACGTTGGAAGTAGGTCTTGAAAATAAGAATTCATAATCTTTCACTAAATTGACATCGTACTGAGGAAGAAGAAGAAATCAAGTCCTCCATGAATAGCACAGAACTGGACCTGCAATTTTCCTCTCACACTAGAGCGACAAGTGGAAAGGTTCGATAACTTCTATGCCTGGATTTTTTTCATTCCCAAAAAAAGTAGGTAGTTAGGTTTTTTTTTATCCCTCAACTTTTATTGTTTTTAAAAAAAAATCTATATTTTTACTGTAGTATTATTATACATATACAACGAGCGGTCTATAGCCCATTCCTTGAATAAGTAAATACTATTAAAAACTTTTCAGATAATGCTTAAAATTTCCTAGCCACCAATAAATTTAAACTTTTTTTCCCTAATTATGCACCTATACAAAATTGAAGAAAAACATGTATGTACCTATAGTGTGTACAATAAAACTGATCAACTTACCAAACAACAACATAAAAAGCTGATCATAGTACCAACCAAGATAAAAGGCTGTTAAAAGTTATCATATTTGTGTTGATCACAATGGTGATAACACAAGTACCTACTCAAATTCGCTTTACTAAATTTTTTGCTAAACGTGGGACTTGAACCACCGACCTCCAGATTACAAGTCCGCCGCCTTATCGACCAAGCTACTGAGATCGGTTATAGAGCTGTTCAACTATTGTGTACTTTTATTATGTAGCACGCATTATTACTATTATGTATGCAGGAAAATAAAGGAATAATATATTAGAGAAGGGAATACAAGTGTAAGTACTTTATTATGAACAAGAATGAAGACTGGGAAAACAGGCAGAAATCTAGATAAACAACTGAGGTTGCTATAGCAACATAAATGCATAAATACATGGACATAAAATATACAACATCAACTTACCAAAGAAGACTCCCAGGACCACCCCAAACAAGGTGCAGAGGAGAAAGCTGTTGGCCTTACACCACCCGGCCAGTCCACCGGGTGGGGGCGGGGTGGAGGCATGGATGGAGCTCTGGGCAGGTTTGTCCAGCAGCTTCTCGGAAGCAGCCTCCAGGTCCTTCTCTCTCAGCTCCACCTTCTCATCTACAACCGAAGACATGGCGGTGGAGGCGAAATCAGAAAAAAAAGCAAAATTTCTGAGACGTTGCTTTCAGTTAGAAACAATATTAAATTTCATTATTTACGTGAAAATCAGTCTTAAAGTTGTAGGTGTTAAATAAAAAGTCTTAAAGTTGTAGGTCTTAAAGCGGTTAAATAAAGTTGTAGTTCTTAAAGTTGTTAAATAAAGTTGTAGGTCTTAAAGCTTAAATAATAATAATATCGCCTTGTTTATACTGCCCGGCTAGGGTGAAAAAAATAAATATTTTCTTTATAAAGGTTCAATTTTGAAAAAGTGAAATATTAGAAATTCAATAACTATTCAAAGAATAATAGAAAAAGTATTTGCCAACTATGATCGGTAGAATCTACAAGTAACGGCTAGAATCTAGATTTCTAGAAGATACCAGTTTTAACCGGTTAAACACTTTTTTAAAAACGTGATGATAAAAGAAAATTCATGAAAATAAACAAATAAGATATTGATGGTAGGTACTAAGATAGTCACATACAACATAGGTACATTAATAACTAGTTAGCGAGCATGGATTTAGATACTCATACACTTAAAAGAAGAGCCTTTTGTCAAACCTAATACAAAATTATTTTAAACAATCTAATAACTATCACTTGAGACCCAAAGTCGAAAAACAAACAAGAAACACTGATGTTAAAAATAGCGTTCTTACTATCCGTTTTTATTTTTATTTTTTATTTTTATTAAGCTTTATTAGGAGGACAAACATGCAACATTATAAAATTAAGAAAAGACAGAAGAAAAAAGAACAAACAAATGACAAAATAAAAAAGAAAAGAAAATAACAATAATGTCCTACCTAAAGGGCGGGGTTATTGCCTGTGGCAAACTAATAGCGTGTTTTATCAATCTTTTATCAATCCGTTGCAGTTCAAACTAATAGCGAAATAGAAGACGTTAAAAAATAATATATTTAATTATTTATAGATGTTTTTACTATCCACATGTAGCACTACACCCACAACTAGATGTATTATCTGGCACAGTTAGGTATAGCTATTCGTATAGCACACGTTCACAAGTTATTTGGCACAGACCGATTAAAAAGCGCACGTGAGGTTCGTCCAGTGCTGTTAATTAATTCAAAACGTTAGGTGGGTATATCTCCGTTAATCCGTAAGCAATCCGATTTGACTGTGAATGAGGTAACCTGTTCCTGTGTCCACTATGGGTCTAATAAATGAATGATGTGTACCTACTATGTGTCCAATAAATGAATGAGTGATGTCCACTATGAGTACAATAAATGAATGAAGTTCAGCATTGTCCACTACGATACGAACTACACGATAATTGAATGAATGGTTTCCACTATGTAATGAATGAATGATGTGTACTATGAGTCTAATAAATGAATGAATGATGTCCACTACGTGTCTAATAAATTAATGAATGAAGTCCACTATGTGTCTAATAAATTAATGAATGATGTCCGATATGTGTCTAATAAATGAGTGATACCCAGCATTGTCCACTACGATACGAACTGTTAGTCAAATAAAATAATGATACGATTACGAGTCTAAATAATAAACGATGTTCACAACGAACTACGAATATAAACGACTGATACAGGTACAGATCATAGTGATGATAGCCAGATTTTTTTGTATGGGGTGCTAGAATCGAGTGCTTGTTTGGCATTCATGAGGAGAGCGAACTCCGAACCAAACACCTATTACATCCACCACCTAACCAGACCTTTAACTACTTGAAGACAAAACATTTGGTACTCAAATGGTTGATACGTAAGTGGGCATTCTTCATGGCTAGACTTAAGTGTCGACGACAAATATGAATAGTACAAAGTAAGTTGTAGGTTGCCAAATTGTCATCTTTACCTAAACGGTAAACGGCGCCGCCTTTCCGTGAGGTCCGATCAAGGTGCCTATCATTTTCTGCACCATGTGAACCATGTCCCACTTCGCTTCAGTTTAGTTAGACCCGTCAGGTACAAAGGTACCTACCTACAGATTTATAATGATAATAACACTCTTTAGTGAAAAGTAAGCTCCAGGCGAGGTTAATGTTCAAAGAATTTTCTACCACCTAACCCGCAGAGTCTTAATATTATGTGGTCACAAACTCAAATTATTGAGGAAAAATGCATGCACTGGGTGGGATTCGAACCAACAGATCCCTACGCTGCCTGGATTACCAGACTAACGCGCACTTGTCTACCAGTGCAATTTACAACTTCATAAATATGTGTAATATTTTTTCTATGTGAACAGTAGCCGCAGTAGCCGAGTTCAGTTTACTATGCATGGATTCGAACCAAGAGACTGAGCATGATACTATTAGGTATCAGCATTAGATGGGATATGCAACAACAACAAACACACATTATTACATCGGCATATACAGGGTGAGCATAAAGTCTCACCCCACCCCCCGCATCTCGAAAATGGCTGAAAATACAAGAAACGCAAAAACCCGTATTCCTTAATTTTTAGGGGGATTAATTTTCAGCCAATTTTTTTTTGTCTACACGGCCCCAGTCAGGCTGGGCATGGACCAACTTTAAAATCTTAAATAGAATGGTATGTCTTGTGGCATATTGTTTTAAAGGTCTCATAGAGAGAAGTTCATTACAACAAATTTCAGTGAGCTACAACTTACCGTTCTCGAGATACAGGGTCGAACGCCCTGCGTAATATCCATATATTGTGACCTATAACTCGTTAACCGTAAATTCCAGAAAAATGAAATTTGTTGATAATAACTCCTTATGGCAAGAACTTTCGAACCAGTTAAAACTTGATTTGTTTTTTCGTTAAAAATTTTCGGACTGTTTGTCCGGCTGCCTGACGAAACCGACTAGAAACTAATATCAACAGAGTATGTCGAGTTATACCTTTTTCGACAGGGCTTGTCATAAGGAGTTATTATCAACAAATTTCATTTTTCTATAATTTACGGTTAACGAGTTATAGGTCACAATATATGGATATTACGCAGGGCGTTCGACCCTGTATCTCGAGAACGGTAAGTTGTAGCTCACTGAAATTTGTTGTAATGAACTTCTCTCTATGAGACCTTTAAAACAATATGCCACAAGACATACCATTCTATTTAAGATTTTAAAGTTGATCCATGCCCAGCCTGACTGGGGCCGTGTGGACAAAAAAAAATTGGCTGAAAATTAATCCCCCTAAAAATTAAGGAATACGGGTTTTTGCGTTTTCTTGTATTTTCAGCCATTTTCGAGATGCGGGGGGTGGGGTGAGACTTTATGCTCACCCTGTATACCAAATCAAAACAAGTTTCCCATGTCTCAGAGAAAAAAAATGTCGTGGAATCGAAAGGCATTTTAAAGTCCATACAACATAATCTTCTTACCTGGCTCGTATTATTCTAGCTATTATTTTTAAACCTAGGTGAAATGTAGGAGCCTAGAACCTTAACAAAGGATTACGAGAGCGCTATCAAAAGACTTTGAAACGAGTTGGATCAGTCAGGCTCGCAAATAGAGGGAAGTTGTGGAGATAGAAATCAAAGGGGATCTCGAATTTCAATACAATTCAATGGTTTATTGAATAACAAAAGGCCCTTGAATGGCCCAAATCCCCCTTATCCTGATATTTTTACAAATATTTGCCGGTAACGAAAATGAAAAACTTGCACAACACCAATGAAATGTATTGAGGAATCATTTGCAGAATTATTAATAATTAAAAAATAAATAAATTTAAATAATCATAAGCAGATAGAGAAATTATTTCAAACTATTTTTAAATGAGCATGTTTTGGTAACGTGAATTTTCAAACTAAAATAGTAGCCTACCTATTGTTCCTACTCAGATAATTTCATTTTGAAGTCAGGTGGCATACAAGTACCCAGATTTTATCAAGCCTTAAGTAAAATATAATTATAAATTTGTAGATTTGTCTTCCAAATATAATAAATTCAAAGCAAAATATGAAAATTATTCATAGAAAAAGGGGGGGGGACACAGGGAATGATCAAACTCCAATTATCACAGAAAATGTTATAATTATGAATCAAATTTATCACAACCAATTGATTAATTTCTTTATTCCATGAAAGGCCCTGAATAGACAGGTAACCTTTGTCTGCCATGATAATAATAAGCGTGATTAAATACCTACTGAAATACAATTGATATTGTTATATTCATAGAATAGCTACCAAAGTGGAAGATTTATGGAATTTCTAATTAAAGGTGTGTATTTGAAATACGAGTAACCCATAACAAAAGGGAGTTAGCTTACCTGTTTTTTATGACGAGCAGAAATTTTCTTATACATATAGGTACAGGTAAATATTTAAAAAAATAAATGCAATAAGGAATAATTTATAATAGAACAGGACAGTCAATATTCAAATCTTTGTTTATTATTGAAATATTCCAGGTATTTCGGTAGGAACTTACCTTTACCTGTCGCCATTTCGATCGTCAAAAAAATTGACCACTCCTACGATGCACCATTAACCAAACTGACTTCACTGACTGATGGCTTCACTATCCATTCATTGTTTAAGCCAAAGTAACAGGATGGTTTCAAAAGGAGATTGAGACAGTTGTGAGTGGAATAGTTTAATTTTTTTTTATGGTTTAATTGTCCACGGAAAGAGGATGTCCGAAAGAGGGCCGATTGTTAATTGTTAGAGTCTCACAGCAATTAAAAATTTGGAATGTCATCTGTCCTAGATAGCGCCGTCCATAATATCCGATGGATAGTTGGAAACCATGGACGCATTCGAAAAGGAGAATATTGGACTATTTATAATATCCGATTGGGACTTCCTAGCACATGGCGTATTTTAGGGGACGGGGACGACTCCCATTGCGCTTTTTCCATTATCAATAATACGATTAAAAAAAAAAAAAATGCGGCGGACTTGGAACCTCGAGTTCGGTGGTTCAAGTCCCGGTTTCATCGTAGATTGAGTAAAAGTGAGTTTCAGTAGTTGTGGTTTCACAAAAGTAATTAACACAAACAAATATGATAACTTTAACTTTACTTATTTTAAAATTTACTTTACGTGCTGAAATCGAAATATCCCCTCATGATGTATCAGTGGCGTAGGAAGGGGGGGGGTTGTCCCTCCCCCGGAATTTTCAAGAAACCTCTGCAAAATAAATACGATGGAATAAACGTAGACTCTTCCGTCCTCAACCCCCCCCCCCCTAGCTACGCCACTGGCTGGTATTTCTCTTATATATAGATTTCTCTTAAAAAGAGGTTATATTCTCTTACAGAGAAGTAAAATGGACCTGAAAATTGTTCTCTTATCGAGATCTCTCTAGTATCCAGTTTCGACTGAATAAAAATAACATGGTTTTACACATAGGGACTCGTAGTAAGAGTATTGTACATTAGGCCGGAGTGAAAAAAAATAATTTTGGAATTTGAAAACGCCTAATATGTCAAAAGTTGTGATTTTGTGAGTAGATCAATCCCTGAAAGTTTCAAAAATTAAAAAAATGATCTTGAGTCTCCACATTGAGCTTAAAGTTTTAGCTATTTTTGAGTATGCAATTTGAAGGGGCAACATAGTTTTTTACCCTTTATTGACCTCTGACATGAAAAGTTTTCATTTTACAAAAAAAGTATTGTATTAAATTGTACTGAGAACAATTTTCTGTATCATTTAGTATCATAAAACGTCTCTCTATGATGTACAGTTAAAGAGATAGAACACTAATGGTTATTACTCTTGTTGAAAACTTATGAAAATTATAATTTTTGGGACACTCCGCTTCTAAAAAATCATAAAATTATTATTATCTAATATGATAACGAGTAGGTATCATATGTATTAAAGACATTACCAGAAAGAACAAACAATGAATATTACTAAATTAAGGATCAAAGGTTTTATATTTTCAAATGATTATCATTCATTTTATGTATTACCAAAAAAATCTTTTTTGTGCTACACACAGGAATATTTTTACGGCTCTTTTGTCGAGTACGTATAAATCGGTCTCGAGCAACTTCGCCACAAACAGATTGTGATGCCTCAGTTACCATTACCAGCCTGATACGCCTTTCCACAGTTTGACTGTGGCTGCTGGCATGGGAGTTTGAGAGCATCGAACTCCGTTTGGGATCGGATGAGGCATATAATTTCCTCATCAGTCAGGTTCAAGGTGGCAGCTGGATCCAGTGGATTTTCCCAACTGATATATGAGGTTGAAGTAATCATCAGCTTCAAAATTATGAGGAGACAATTGGGGCTGGGGGACTTAAAACATAGAGGAGACCAGCAGTCTGGCTGGGTGACTATAAACAGGGAGTAGACCAGCATTGGCTTGGTTCGGAGGGTCCTTGTCAATTAATAGACTCCTTGTAAAGACAGTGGTAGGAGGGCTGAATCATTTCTCCATTGTCTGGCTACCATCGTTCACATTATCTTTATGAAGCTTGCGGGATTTTAAAATTCTACCCAATGCTTGTTCTCGCACATTAGAGCGCGAATCCTTAATTATAATAACACACTTTAGTGAAGGTAATCACCGAGCGAGGTTAGTGCTCAAAGCATTTTCTACCACCTAACCCTCAGAGTCTTATTATTATGTGGTCACAAACACAAATTAATGAGGAAAAGTTCATTCACTGGGTGGGATTCGAACCAACGAATCCCTCCGCTACCTGGTTTACCAGACTAGTGCGTTAACCACTTGACTAAAAGTGCACCTTAGCATTGCAAGAAGTACAAGTTGAAAAGTTATCATATTTGTGTTAATCAATTTCGTGATATCACAACTACTCAAACTTGCTTTACTAATTCTACGCTGAAACCGGACATGAACCACCGACCTCTAGGTTACAAGTCCGCAACCTTATCGATCAAGCTACTTGGTCAGTTTGCGAGAAGAGTATTTTCAAAGTAAGCGAAATACGCGTTTCTCTGTATCACATCAAACATAAGTCTTTTGTATTGTATAGACAAGAAAGAACATTTCTCAATCATTTTAAATAAATGCATGGGCCTTTCTGAGCTATTTTTTTTAAATTTAAAACCACGACGGGGGAATCACTTTCATTATGTAATCAGCAAGAAGTTATATCTTTTACATGAAGTGCCTCAATAACGCTTTGTAGGAAAAGAGGGCCAAATATTAAAAACTTTCAGTAGGGCGGCTGCAAATTAAAAAAAAAAAACAATTTAAAGTTATAATTAAAAGATTTAATACATGTAATATTAACTATCAATCAAAACGATTATTATTCTTAGGTAATACTGATATGGAATGCGTATTTCACTTCATAAAAAAATTAGTTAGTTATTTTATTTAAACAACCAAGTCAACCTAGAAAAATTTGATCCGTAATATCCGTAGTTAAGTTCTAACGAATGCACAAATTAATTTGAACAATCATTTTCACATAGAAAGAAAGATCTGAAAACTCAGTTTTGTACTTTTTTAACCCAGATAACGCGGTGAAATTTTTTGTTTTATTTTTTTGGAGTGATATAAATTGAGTCCTGAATCAAAATAAGTGTTGTCAACTTATCACTCGGACTCAAAACAAAGAGCTTAAGGTGTCGCCAACTAACCTCAACAAGCTGAATTAATTAGAAAAATTCCACAACGTAGTACCTTTCACCAGATGGGGCTGACGTCCTTCCAGAAGGACGTCCTTCTGGAAGGACGTCAGCCCCATCTGGGTTAATTACAAAGCTATAAATTGGAGACGAGACCGGACAAGAACAAGCGAGAAAATGTCAGTAAGCATTAAATTTATTTTCGCGCACAGTTACCTACATAGATTTTATATACATACATGTTACTTGTGCTCGTATAATGTAGGAAGATGTCTTAAATAACCAACTAAATATAGATAACAACGTAAATCTTTTATCCTGAAAAAAGTAGGCCTGAGTTGTACCAGCACCTATGATATGGACTAATAACCTACCATATTATTATCATTTTCCGAAGTTTCTGCTAGAGTTACAATTGTTTATGTTCTAGCTCATAGATAGTACATCATAGAGAGAAGTTTCAAGGAATTAAAATATAGAAAAAATTGTTTACAACATAATTTTATTCATTATCTTTTTTTGTATAATGAACACTTTTCATGTTAGACGTGCTTCAAGTGCAAAAACCGATGATGCCCCTTCAAATTGCATACTCAAAAATAGCAAAAACTTTAAGCTCAATGTGGAGACTCAAGATCATTTTTTTAATTTTTGAAACTTTCAGGGATTGATCTACTCACAAAATCACAACTTTTGACATATTAGGCGTTTTCAAATTCCAAAATTATTTTTTTACCCCCCTGTTTCACTCCAGCCTATTGTACATGTATATGTTATTTCTTTCTCACTCGGTAAAGCACCCAATAAATTACGACTGATGGCCATTCAAATTGCCTCCTAATTACACAAAGAAACGTAAATTTACATATTCTTAATAAATCTTCTTTTCTAATGTCGGTATTCTCGAAATAATAATAATTATGTATTACCTATTTACTAGGTACATATTAATAGGACCAAACCACCTTGACCTATCACTACAATGTCCAAGACCTTGGACTATTCTCTAGACTCACTCTTGGACGTTTAAGCACCTACCTATATTTCTAACGCCCATACTTTCTACAGGTCGTTTTGGACCGTTAACTGGATATCAATAATAGTCAAGGTCTAGGTTATTTTATAAACCAAGTCGGAACAAAATTGAAGAAAGAGTCTCCTACTATCTGGTAAAAAAAAAAAATAAAAAAAATAGATCGCAATGAGAAGGCTTTTATTCTGATTCCGGTCTTTTGTTGTCAACCGACCTCAGTAGCGCGGTTCATAAGATAGCGGACTCATAGGAGGTTGCTGGTTTGAGTCCCAAACTTTTGTTTAATTTAAAAGTTCAGAATTTTATCGTGTGATTGTGACTCTTTCTTTCTTTGTATACGGCGTTCTTCACACCTAAAGGTGTTTGATAAGATGCTGAAATATTCACGAGGAAGTTATTTGTCTATTATTGACAGTATTACTTATTTGTAATAAATGTTTGTATTAGTTATATCTTACTAATTAAAAAATAAATATTACCTATTTGTAGATACTTATAATAATATATGGTCATTACATCATGTCAGACAAAAATAAATTTATCAAATTTTAATAGATAGGTGTGTATATTCATTAATCACAGGTTTGTTCGAGTTATTATGTGCAAATTGTGCAAAATAAAATGATATCGATAAGATCATTCATTAGGTTATCAAATTGGCCATGCCTTCCGGCTATTATCGATTTGAGGGGGAGCAATTAGGTGGTTGTGGGTGCCAGGACTGTTGGTTTAGTTAGATTGGTAGAACCAGTTTGGTTTTACTATCAGCTGTGTGTTTACTATCATTAAGCATAAGTTGTGAAACCACTGTTGCCAAATTTGCTTTTGCCTCGTGTTGACTAAAACTGACTGTTTTTTGCCCACTGCAATTTTTTTTTTTTTTAAATTTATCCAGATTAACCCAGCATGTTTTAAAACTGCTCAAGAAGGACTGCTGAAGTTCTTTTAGAATCTTCCGGAGTTTTTCAGCCTTTTTTTAGGTCTTTAAAGCCAATATTAGTCTTTTTAATACTCTTAAACCATTATTAGGTTGACCAATATCAACTCCAAGTAGTTTTGGAAAAAGGCAAAGTGAAAGAAGAAGGACTGCTAAGGTTGAACAAAATCAAAAAGTTTGAGTAAATTTTTTTGTATAGGGTAAGATACGAACCAACGGATCCCCACATTAGACTATAACGCCTTAACCAATACTACCATGCACTAATATTGACAAAGTATTGATCCTCGATTGGTACTTGGAACATAAAATTCTTCTAGAAACATTGACTTTTCCAAAATACCTAGGTACGCACTGACTACATAATTCTGCACAAACATATACTGTAGCTACTTAATAGGTACACTTGCAACGCCTGTATGCCTCAGGACAGTACCAATTTTACATCTCAACCAATTGCTACATAAAATTGAAATATAATATATTATTTATGTATGTAGATACTTATATGACTCCGAGCTCTAATATCGGGGACATCTGGGGCAAGCGATTTTTATGTACTGCCGATTTGCCGCTGAAGGTTGCTTTTTATGGTCCAATTTATTATAACTGATTTGTTATTTGTTCAGTTAGTGAATGAGTGGGTACTCAAACTCAGACTGCTAAATTTTTTACCGAACTTGGAACTCGAACCACCGACCGCCGCGCGCCGTTACGACCTGTTACGAGTCCGCCGCCTTATCGATCAAGATACTGAGCTCGGTTTTGGAAAAGAAGTAGCCACAGTATCACAAAGGTTCGCACCCGAGTTTCATTAACCAGTAATCGGGAGGTCGCCAGTTTGCTCCATTTTACCTTTTCAGTTATTATTATTATGAAACACTTTATTAGATTTAAGAAAACTTATGTATAATACCAATAATTATTATAACAGTTAAAAAATGGAAACAATTTATACCTACATTAAAAAGGAAAAGTAATAGAAAAATTAATATGAACATAATTATGTCCTACCTAAAGGGCGGGGTTATTGCCTGTGGCAATCTCTTCCACCCAACATTTTTTCTAGACCAGTTCGCTCCCAAACCTGCAAAGGTCCAAGTACCACTTCTTCACTCACGATTATGCAAGGGTTCAAGTAACAATTCGCTTCTAGCTGAAATTCACTTAGAGAGGTGAAAATAAGGACAGGTACAGGAGCCAACTGGTATCAGATACCTGACAATTTTGGGAGAGAACTTGCGTACGGTTACCTGAGAAAATTTCATCTTGGGAGAAAACTAACGTGCTCCCCAGTAATCAGTGGCACTCAGTAGATTAATAGTGCCAACCCCATGGTGGGCTTGTCCACAGTAAATTTGTGGTGCCTCTATGAAATATTAAGTACTTTCACAAATTTTCTAGGTATGTATATTGGACATGAGGATTTGTGGAACTTCATTATGTTTTCTGAATAAAGAAGAATGCTAATTATGTGTTCGAGGTCAGTGGTCAGTAGATATAATTTCATTTTACCTTTATTATTTATGAGATATCATAATAGGTAGTATGAGTTTATTAGTGATTCAGATTACTATACCATGTCCATGTGGTATTGTGGCATCCTCTACTCCTTCAGATACCAGGTCAAGGTTATAGCTCTTCATTAAGAGTCTCTAAGTGATTTTTTTAGTTTGGCAATAGAGTAAATGCGTGTGTGAGAAGTCCAAAAATGTGCGACCGCAGCGAATGGTCTCATAATGACCCCCAATTATGGGAAAACAAACTGACAACATTAAATTTTGACTTCACCACAAGAACAATGGCTCCGTCCTAGAGGGCAATTGAAGCTAAAGATAATTCACTCATTGACTATTCACTCATTCACGGACTCGGAAAGTAATTAAGTACTCATTCACTGAATGATTGCTTAATCTCCTGTAGATGACAATACTGGATTCTGAAATATAGCAGTCTACATCATGTAATACAAAAAGAAATAATTTGGATACGCCAAATGGGACGCCTCACGCCGCCAGTTACGGTCAACAAAGTGGAAGGTAACCACAAAGCGAGGTTAATGCTCGGAGCATTTTATACTATACCTAACCCTCAGAGTCTTAATATTATGTGGTCACAAACTCAAATTAATAAGTGAAAATTCATGCAATAGGTACGATTCGAACCAACGGATCCCTACACTAACTGGATTGCCAGACTAGCGCGTTAACTACTTTACCACCAGTGCACTTTTTAATTTCAACCATGAGGTTGGACAATGCCGGCCCCAAGTAGCTTTGGGAAAAGGCAAAATGAAAGAATAAGAATTATAATCAATACAAGGTAAGTACTTACTGCGATGATGTTTCAACATAGGAAAACTAATTCAGTTACAACTAGAACTACCTACACACTTTTGCGTGGAAACTATTCATTTGTTTACTCACATTTCGTTTCCTGTCCAATTAGTTTAATTGTTTTGATAAGAGGACATTTTTTATCAGAGGTCCAGAGAACTGATAAGATCAGTAGACTTCATGAGCCAGACGGAGGATGGTTTTGTTCTGGAAAGCATCAGATGACATGATGAAAGAATTCTGGAAAGCATCAGATGACATGATGAAAGAATTCTGGAAAGCATCAGATTACATGATGAAAGAATTCTGGAAAGCATCAGATGACATGATGAAAGAATTCTGGAAAGCATCAGATGACATGATGAAAGAATTCTGGAAAGCATCAGATGACATGATGAAAGAATTCTGGAAAGCATCAGATGACATGATGAAAGAATTCTGGAAAGCATCAGATGACATGATGAAAGAATTCTGGAAAGCATCAGATGACATGATGAAAGAATTCTGGAAAGAATCAGATTACATGATGAAAGAATTCTGGAAAGCATCAGATGACATGATGAAAGAATTCTGGAAAGCATCAGATGACATGATTAAAGAATTCTGGAAAGCATCAGATTACATGATGAAAGAATTCTGGAAAGCATCAGATGACATGATGAAAGAATTCTGGAAAGAATCAGATGACATGATGAAAGAATTCTGGAAAGTATCAGATGACATGATGAAAGAATTGGTTGAAAACCTCCGTCTATTCTTAGAGTCGAACCCGGAACTTCAAATCCAGTTTGATGGCTTGTGTGCCGAGGTGGTTGCTATAGCTTGTGATATTTAAAATGATAATATTTTATTCTTAGGAGTCTTGGGTGACATCATACCAAAGTGTTTCGTAATAGCTGACAACTTCAAGTAATACCGGTTAATGAGAAAGAAGGATGCATACATAATAATAATAATACACAGTACACTATATTGATGCATAAGGTACCCTTGAATTGTTACTTCACTTCCCTGTCAGGTGCATCCTGGCGAGGTGCAATGCGGTGGTTGAGGTTCGAGTCCAGTTTGGGTATCAAATATCATGCAGTCTACTCATTCGTGTGGTACTACTGAAGAAGACTTCAAATCAGAAGGTCGGTTTCGAGGCAAATTTTTGTGTTGATAAAAAACAGTGTTCAAAGTAAAAAATAGAAAAATTGTTTTCAATTTTCCCCAAAACGGACCCCATTTGGCCCCTAGTGGCCTATTTCGGCCCAAAAACAATAGGTAAAATTTTAGGACGCCAATAAACATGTGTACTAAATTTCAACCATTTTGAACAATCCGGTCGAGAGTTATCGCGGAACAGACAGACAAACAAACAAACAGACAGACAGACAAACGAAAGGCACTTTTAAATTTGGATTAGAGAGAGCAGGATACATTTTAATTTTGATTGGTGAGAGCAGCATACATTTTAATTTTGATTGGTGAGAGCAGGATACGTTTTAATTTTGACTGGTGAGAGCAGGATACATTTTAATTTTGATTGGTGAGAGCAGGATACATTTTAATTTTGATTGATGAGAGCAGGATACATTATAATTTTGATTCATGAGAGCAAGATACATTTTAATTTTGATTGGTGAGAGCAGGATACATTTTAATTTTGATTGGTGAGAGCAAGATACATTTTAATTTTGATTGGTGAGAGCAAGATACATTTTAATTTTGATTGGTGAGAGCAAGATGCATTTTAATTTTGATTGGTGAGAGCATCATACGTTAAAATATATTAGGTTCTTTCTGATTTAAAGTTGATTAACCTTGCTGGCTGAAATAAACGAGTGATCCGCAGATTTTAACGGCATATTATGTCGGCCAAACAATATCTAGCAAAAAAATAATATCAAGCGTAGTTTTATTCATACGAATGGTTCGAGAATGGGAATACCAAGTGTCAAAAATGGGAAAACCTAGTGGAATAAACATCAATATATTTTTTTTAAATATCTACTGAAAAAATGCAGGTGCACGTGGAGTCAAACCCCACACTCAAGATCTCAGAGTCCTTTCATCAATCAAGTATCCACCAGGGTCATAGCAAGTCAACTTACCAAATTCATTGACATGAGAGTGACAGGTTTTTAAATAACATAACTTTAGCCATATTAGTTACGATATTAGCCGTACAAGTAACAAAAATAATGTTTCACTGACGTGAGGACAGTTTATTATTTAAACTTGCCACATTGAACTGGTAGTCAAGTGGTTAACGCGCTAGTCTGGTAATCCAGGTAGCGTAGGGATCCGTTGGTTCGAATCTCACTTGGTTCGTGGTCGTGATGTTGCGCCTAGTCCCGCTCTAAACCAGGCTGGGTGAGGTTAATGAGAATAGCTGGTTAATAAGTTTTCAGCAAATAAAGGGTGAAAGGGTTAAACGCCAAAACACAGTATTTAAACCTCTTTGCACCCGACGGCATGCTGACGACTAGCAGAGATGTCTTGAAAAGGTTTTGAAGGATAAAAAAATGATATAGTTCTGTCCTGGTAGCTCAGTGGTAAAGGCGGCACTCTGTGAATCCGTAGAGGTTCCAGAGGTCGCGGGTTCGAAACCCAGCCGGGACATGATAAGTTATCCTCCCATTTTACCACATAATAATACGTCTTGGGCTTACTGCTGCAATAATGGGACTTAATATAGTCCTAATTTCTATCTATAATTTTGTTAAATAATATCCTCAAGTCGATTAATCTTGAAGGTAACCACATGAGCTCAGAGCTGCCTTCACTAGATTATGACGGCAACAACGCTAACAGTAAATAATTAGCTGTGTGACCACCACTTTACGGCTGGACTGGGTAATCTGTGGGTCGCGTGCCGTTTAGTGGCCCGCGGCATAATTTCATTAGAAATTTAGTGTAGTATGGCCGTCACTGTACGGCAGGACTGGGTAACCTGAATTTGGTTTTTCGTAAACGGCCAGGTGGAGATTCTCATGCCAGTTATACCTAATTATGTGTATGTGGATTTTGTAGATGTACAATAAATTGTACATGGGCTTGAAACTGGCTAGAGGATGACGATCCGGATCTCAGTGACCTGCCGTTCTTTCTTGACTGATTTTTTTTCAAGACTACTTTCTCATCATCATCATCATCATTGTCATCATCATCATTTTAGCAACAACGTCAATAGTTCTGAATAGCCAAACTACCAAACCGCGCGAACTGTTAGTCGTGGTGGACACTCAATAGGTAATTCCTTTATATTGAACCCAGTGCATGAATTATTCCTTATGTATTTCTTTTGAGTGGTTGACCTCATACCTAATAGTAATTAATACGGACTATAGAGAACTCTGATTGTCAGTTAGGCACCGTGACCGAGTGCACTAGGCTTACACACACGGTGACCTAGGTTTGAATCCCGGCTATGTAGAAAATTATATGATACTCTGCATTTCCAGGTCGGTGGAAACAGAAGAAGAAGAAGAGACAGACAGATAATATAATGAGAAGAAGATTAGACTGTGGGGAGTAAAGGAATCTTTTTGCAGGATAATAATAATATCCTGCCTTTATACTGCCCGATTAGGACTATTAAGTCCCATTATTCCAGCAGTAAACCCGAGACGTATTATTATATATGTGGTAAAAATCCCAACTGGGAGGATAACTTGTCTTGTCCCGGCTGGGTCTCGAACCCGCGATCTCTGGAAACTCTGGATTCACACAGTGCCGCCTTTACCACTGAGCTACAGGAACAGATAAACAGAGTTTAGCTCCACACGTCGAAGGGTGTTGTCCCCGAGGATAAACAGAGTATTGTTTTGTACTTGTTGTAAGTTTGATCAGAATCGTAGATAATGAATGGTTTTGGTAGACGAAAATAACAAACATACATGGAGAATTAGAGACATTAGCTAGCTAATTAAATTAATTGGAATTTATTATTCTCAACATAATATTGGAAGGCAAGATCCTGTGTCTGTCCTGTAGATAATGTTGGCTTGCCTTCGGAAAGGTGACCCACCCCTGGTAATAAAAATTCAGTAATCACCTTGGCCGGCGGAAGCACCGTATAGCATGCTCGGCTTGCACTCCAGGTGAGCCGAGAAAATTCAGGTTTTTGTGAGAAAATTCTGCCCTAGCCGAAAATCGAACTGAGGATCTCTGGACGACGACGGGCAGTAGTCACAACACGACGGAGGCTGGCGACCCACCATAGTAATCTTACGAGGAGGTACGATTAACTTGTCCCGAGTGGATTTCGAGCCCCCGACCTCTGGATTCACAGAGGCTTTACCACTGAGCTACCGGGACAGACGGACACACGGACAGTGAGGAGATCAAGTTCCTTCGTTGTTCTCCCGGATGCATCTCGGGTACTATCGTATGTACCATTGTACTTGCACTTGCGTTAGAGTAGTCAGTCTTATTAGGATAATAGTACGAAGTATTAGTATTATTATTAGTAGGCAGCAACAGTAGTAGTATGAGGATACCAGTAAGTTCTTGAGGTATCCTGCAGCCTGATTACTCAATAGCTTACACCAGACTCACTTTCACAGCAGTACTGACTGAGCAGTTGTTCTGACAACAGTGACCGGGTTGCTGGAATCTGTGTTATCACCGAGCGTGATTTTTTTTTATCGAACTTATCTTGGTCAGAATCGACGTCACCTGGATCGGATCCAATAAAAATCGCACCAAGTCCTTTCGAGGGAGGATTTTCGGTAATTTTTCAGCACGAATGTGAGTGATTTTTAGCTCCATTTTTTGAAGTGTATACGGTTCAGAATTTTTGGATTTTTTTAGTGTTGATTTACCAAGTGATTTTTGTTTGTTTGTTAAATTCTGGTAAGTTGTGTGGTTATAATTTGTTTCTGTTTATCCCAAGACTCTTTTTATAGTTGTTTGTAAGGGATACCTTCCGGTGCGCTCGTGTTGACCCAGAACCTAAAGTATTGTGTCACTTCTCGCCCATCAAAAGGGAGGCATACTACGGGATGGGTAAGCTACAACACAGACCACAAGCGTCTACAGTAGCTCCTGTTTCATGGCTACGAAAAAAAGGCTGTGATCTACTCATTTTTTATTTTAAGTCCTATAGGTAGGTACCTGGTAGGGCTAGTACCTAGGCCCTAGGCTAGGCCGGAGTGAAAAAAATAATTTTGGAATTTGAAAACGCCTAATATGTCAAAAGTTGTGATTTTGTGAGTAGATCAATCCCTGAAAGTTTCAAAAATTAAAAAAATGATCTTGAGTCTCCACATTGAGCTTAAAGTTTTAGCTATTTTTGAGTATGCAATTTGAAGGGGCAACATAGTTTTTTACCCTTTATTGACCTCTGACATGAAAAGTTTTCATTTTACAAAAAAAGTATTGTATTAAATTGTACTGAGAACAATTTTCTGTATCATTTAGTATCATAAAACGTCTCTCTATGATGTACAGTTAAAGAGATAGAACACTAATGGTTATTACTCTTGTTGAAAACTTATGAAAATTATAATTTTTGGGACACTCCGCTTCTAAAAAATCATAAAATTATTATTATCTAATATGATAACGAGTAGGTATCATATGTATTAAAGACATTACCAGAAAGAACAAACAATGAATATTACTAAATTAAGGATCAAAGGTTTTATATTTTCAAATGATTATCATTCATTTTATGTATTACCAAAAAAATCTTTTTTGTGCTACACACAGGAATATTTTTACGGCTCTTTTGTCGAGTACGTATAAATCGGTCTCGAGCAACTTCGCCACAAACAGATTGTGATGCCTCAGTTACCATTACCAGCCTGATACGCCTTTCCACAGTTTGACTGTGGCTGCTGGCATGGGAGTTTGAGAGCATCGAACTCCGTTTGGGATCGGATGAGGCATATAATTTCCTCATCAGTCAGGTTCAAGGTGGCAGCTGGATCCAGTGGATTTTCCCAACTGATATATGAGGTTGAAGTAATCATCAGCTTCAAAATTATGAGGAGACAATTGGGGCTGGGGGACTTAAAACATAGAGGAGACCAGCAGTCTGGCTGGGTGACTATAAACAGGGAGTAGACCAGCATTGGCTTGGTTCGGAGGGTCCTTGTCAATTAATAGACTCCTTGTAAAGACAGTGGTAGGAGGGCTGAATCATTTCTCCATTGTCTGGCTACCATCGTTCACATTATCTTTATGAAGCTTGCGGGATTTTAAAATTCTACCCAATGCTTGTTCTCGCACATTAGAGCGCGAATCCTTAATTATAATAACACACTTTAGTGAAGGTAATCACCGAGCGAGGTTAGTGCTCAAAGCATTTTCTACCACCTAACCCTCAGAGTCTTATTATTATGTGGTCACAAACACAAATTAATGAGGAAAAGTTCATTCACTGGGTGGGATTCGAACCAACGAATCCCTCCGCTACCTGGTTTACCAGACTAGTGCGTTAACCACTTGACTAAAAGTGCACCTTAGCATTGCAAGAAGTACAAGTTGAAAAGTTATCATATTTGTGTTAATCAATTTCGTGATATCACAACTACTCAAACTTGCTTTACTAATTCTACGCTGAAACCGGACATGAACCACCGACCTCTAGGTTACAAGTCCGCAACCTTATCGATCAAGCTACTTGGTCAGTTTGCGAGAAGAGTATTTTCAAAGTAAGCGAAATACGCGTTTCTCTGTATCACATCAAACATAAGTCTTTTGTATTGTATAGACAAGAAAGAACATTTCTCAATCATTTTAAATAAATGCATGGGCCTTTCTGAGCTATTTTTTTTAAATTTAAAACCACGACGGGGCAATCACTTTCATTATGTAATCAGCAAGAAGTTATATCTTTTACATGAAGTGCCTCAATAACGCTTTGTAGGAAAAGAGGGCCAAATATTAAAAACTTTCAGTAGGGCGGCTGCAAATTAAAAAAAAAAAACAATTTAAAGTTATAATTAAAAGATTTAATACATGTAATATTAACTATCAATCAAAACGATTATTATTCTTAGGTAATACTGATATGGAATGCGTATTTCACTTCATAAAAAAATTAGTTAGTTATTTTATTTAAACAACCAAGTCAACCTAGAAAAATTTGATCCGTAATATCCGTAGTTAAGTTCTAACGAATGCACAAATTAATTTGAACAATCATTTTCACATAGAAAGAAAGATCTGAAAACTCAGTTTTGTACTTTTTTAACCCAGATAACGCGGTGAAATTTTTGTTTTATTTTTTTGGAGTGATATAAATTGAGTCCTGAATCAAAATAAGTGTTGTCAACTTATCACTCGGACTCAAAACAAAGAGCTTAAGGTGTCGCCAACTAACCTCAACAAGCTGAATTAATTAGAAAAATTCCACAACGTAGTACCTTTCACCAGATGGGGCTGACGTCCTTCCAGAAGGACGTCCTTCTGGAAGGACGTCAGCCCCATCTGGGTTAATTACAAAGCTATAAATTGGAGACGAGACCGGACAAGAACAAGCGAGAAAATGTCAGTAAGCATTAAATTTATTTTCGCGCACAGTTACCTACATAGATTTTATATACATACATGTTACTTGTGCTCGTATAATGTAGGAAGATGTCTTAAATAACCAACTAAATATAGATAACAACGTAAATCTTTTATCCTGAAAAAAGTAGGCCTGAGTTGTACCAGCACCTATGATATGGACTAATAACCTACCATATTATTATCATTTTCCGAAGTTTCTGCTAGAGTTACAATTGTTTATGTTCTAGCTCATAGATAGTACATCATAGAGAGAAGTTTCAAGGAATTAAAATATAGAAAAAATTGTTTACAACATAATTTTATTCATTATCTTTTTTTGTATAATGAACACTTTTCATGTTAGACGTGCTTCAAGTGCAAAAACCGATGATGCCCCTTCAAATTGCATACTCAAAAATAGCAAAAACTTTAAGCTCAATGTGGAGACTCAAGATCATTTTTTTAATTTTTGAAACTTTCAGGGATTGATCTACTCACAAAATCACAACTTTTGACATATTAGGCGTTTTCAAATTCCAAAATTATTTTTTTACCCCCCTGTTTCACTCCAGCCTACCCTAGGCCTTATTTCAGAAAGTACTCTCATTCTCAAAATCCCCAAATTAATACCCTTAATAAGTTATTACCCGTCAGACTACGTTCAAAGAACCCTATTAGAGTGTCTTGTTTAACCGTTGCAAGGGATATATTTTATAGGGATTATGAGAGTGAGAAAGCTTTCTGGAACCTGGCCGTAGAGTAGCAATGTCATCTTGATGCCCCAGTAAGTAGGTACCCATACCTATTATTTGATTAAACGGCTCATTTAGCTCTTAAAAAGGTGCATACATTTTCAATGAAGGTACAGACGCACTTGGATATAAGAGATCAATTCGCAGGTCAAATTTACCTCTGTATATCAGGGAAATTAATCTCTTTATAAGAGAAACCTGGATATAAGAGAAAAAATTCTGGTCCCTTGAGTTCTTTTATATCCAGGTTCGACTGTAAAATTTCCTGTAAGTCTTGAAGAATATTGTGATAGCTTCATCGATAAGGTGGTAGATTTGTTACCCAGAGGTCGGTGGTTCAAGTCCCGGTTTTAGTGTGGATTTAGTAAAGCGAGTTTGAGTAGTAAGTTGTGTGATATCACGAAAGTGATTAACACAAATATGATAACTTGAACTTTACTTGCTCCATATTTCTACCGCCCGCTTATCAGGACTGAGAAACCCCTGTATCCCATACTATAGCTGGGTCACTATACCAGCACCTTTACCACTCGACTTGCATGGCGTGGTTTAGTTTAAGGTGACCATTGAAACTGACAAGTCACGAAGTGGGACACATTTATGTTTCTTTTCTTCTACCCTTTCATTAAAGTATTTAAGGTATCAACCTATAACTCCTACTTTCTTAGTGCCTTTTGCCAAACCTACTTCGAGTCGGCATTGTTCAACCTCATGGTTCAGGTTGTTTGGCTATTGCAATTTTTTACGTCTGAATGCCGTCGGTATTGTTCAACCTCATGGTTCAGCTTGTTTGGCTGTGGCAATTTTTTTTACGTCTGGATGCCCCTCGTAAAACAAACGATTCTATTTGATGAAACGTCCTGATTAGTTTTTTTTCGATGGGAATCGTAACAGCTATCCACATTAACCTCACCCAGCCTGAGTAGGTTATCCTACCCAGGCTGGGTGAGATGTATACTTGTATAATTGTCTACTTATATATTATCACAATAACGCTGTTCTTTTTATAAACTAAATGGTACTAAAACAAAATGTTACTAAACATCATATAAAATACTATGTTAGTATGTTACCTGTTACCTACTAGAAGTCAAGAAATATGAGACTATCTAAGAACATTGTTGGTAAATATGGAGGTCCTTTTCATGTATGAATACGTGACATTAATATCCAACAAATTCTGACCTTTAAATCCATCCGACAACCATAATTTAGGTACTTTACCTAATAACATTCTGTGTGGGTAGGTACGTAGATAAGCATAAAAATATTATAAATCAAATGGAATCTACCTACTATGTACAATTGTACACAATAAATTAATACACTTACCTTGAAATGAAAATGATTATAATTTTCATTATAAACCAAAACTTGAATTTCTGAGTAGATTAGATCTACCAAATGGTTAATCTTTTTGAGGAACTGATATCAACGAGCATCTGGAATCTGGATATAAAACAACAATTATTAGGTTCAATTTACCTCATCAAGAAGAAAATAATAATAACCTCTTTGAGAAACCTGGATATAAGAGAACTATTTTTCTAGGTTCAATTCACCTCTCTTCAAGAGAAAATAAACTCTTTATATGAGAACCCTGGATATAAGAGAAAAAAAATCCGGTCCTTTCAGTTCCCTCATATACAGATCTCAGTAGCTGAATACATAAGGTGGCAGACTTGCGATCGGAGGTCAGTGGTTCAAGTGCCACGTTAAGCAAATATTTAGTAATGCGAGTTTGAGTAGTTGTGATATCGCGATTGTGATTAACACAAATATGAAAACTATGTATATCCACAAGCAGGTTCTGTGTTGATAATACTTAATTAGTGAGAAAAAAGAATGGTTTGGACTCTTCTAATAAATCATGAACCAACTAGGAACCCATTAATATGAACATGAACACAAAGTGCTCTGGTAGTCAAGTGGTTAACGCGGTTGTCTGGTAATCCAGGTAGCGTAGGGATCCGTTTTTTCGAATCCCACCCAGTGCATGAATTTTTCCTCATTAATTTAAGTTTGTGACCACACAATAATAATAATAAGACTCTGGGAGTTAGGTGGTAGAAAATGCTTTGAGCATTAACCTCGCCTGGTGGTTAACCTTCCACTAAAGAGTTTATTATTATTAACAGCAATACAGACCGCTCTATTTTGTCCTTCCAAAAAGACCTTCTATTGATTTATGAAAGTGTAGCCCGTCCTGGTAAGCTTTTCTAGTGGAGAACCAACTTGTAATAGTCACGCTAGGAAACTTCACATCGTGACGAGGCTAGTGTAGTATACAATGTATTATACCTCTCTATGTACACTTTTGTACATTGTAGATATCTCTATAACTTCAAGCCTAAAGTCCGAAACGTACTAATGAAGCTCTAGGTGCCTGGTTTAGTCAAATCTGGGGATGTATTTTACTTTCTGATTTTGCGCGAACACAACGGAGGCCTATACCCCTGCTTGGACCCTGGGGTAGAGCCAGTACCACGTAAAATAATCCAACCATGTTTTTTAATGTAAGTGGCCTCAACGGAGTCCTGAAAATCGTCTATATCAAGCTGTAAGTACCGGGGTCTAGGGTGTAGGGTGTAGTGTATAGGACCAGTCCTCGGTGTGGCCGCCTGCATAGAGGCTAAACCTAGAATGGGAACAGGGCCAAAAGCCACTGGTGACTTAAAGGTAACAGTTAGCTAAAAATCAATGTCGAATTCTTAATCAGCACCTCAAAATCATTGTATTTGATATGTCACAACCCCTATATACGATAAAAAGTATTAAAAAAGTTGGTCTATGGGGACCCTCGAAAATACCATTATATTGGGGCTGGGTTCCAAAATGTTCAAGACATCAAAAAAATGATCTGAGTAAATCCCTATTATTTTTTTTTTTTTTTTTTCTAAGAAGATGTTGTTCTCTAACCTTTTTTGTAGGTGAATTCTTTGAATGTTTCAACCACAATTCAATGAAGTTGCCCTTGCGACCAATTTTTGTGGCCCTGCAGAATGCGGCCCATTTCAACCATAGTTTCGTGGTTCATTTGGTTATAAAATTAATTGCCTACCAAATTCAAGTCTCTAGCTCTTACCGTTCTCGAGATCACGTTCACACACAAACAACACAGACCAATGGCCGAAAACAATTTTTTTGGTATCCTGAGGCTATGATTCGTCCAGAAATTAAAAAACTGGTGGTAATGTCAAATTTTCGACGAATACAATACTTTCCTCTTATAGGATAAGGAAAGTAAAAATGTAAGTGCACACTGAGAGAGGAAAAAAAAATCAACTTCAACGGCACGCATGGTCTACGGACTTTCCTGCAATGCCTACGTCATGAAGCAAGGCCTGAGTCCGCTCATAATTTATTTGCGGCTACAGTCGCTAGATTCTGCAGAATGGTACCAACAATCCTACAAACAGCCTAGATACCAGTCTCTGGTAGTTAAGTGCTTCTCTTAGGAAACATTTTGCAGGACTATTAAAAGTACCAAAGCTTATGCATATATATTATACTATAGATCTGAGTGTTTTTTAAAGGTCAACCTAACGCAATTATTTTTGTGTGAATGTCACTATAGCAGTCAGGCTCGCTCAATGTTTTAAAGTAGACGCTTACTTCCGGATCACAAGGTCGCGGGTTCGATATGCATCAGCAACATTTCTTTTTCATGGGCTATTAATTCATAGGATAATTATAAATAATAAACGACCTCAGTAGCTTGATCGATAAGGCGGCGGACGTGTAACCTGGAGGTCGGTGGTTCAAGTCCCGGTTTCAGCATGGATTTAGTAAAGTGAGATTGAGTAGTTGTGATATCCTAAAGTGATAAAATATAATAACTTTTTATAATATAATAACTCCGATGGCATAGAACTGACAACTTAAAATTTATAATTTTTATAATACGAGTATAAGCTCTATCTTAACTTAACCGAATTTGAGCATATAACTGTATTTTCACTTAAATTAATTTAAACTCTGAATTAATTTAGAAAAATAGTAAATCACAGAAGCTGATTAAGCTATATCTGAAATACATCTTTAAAAACTCAATGTTAAGCACTCTTTGTTTTTCTTAATCTAATTGTAAAAGTTGATTAACTAACGATACATGCATAAAATTAAGCACCAAACATGCTATAATTATGAAGTTTCATTTTCAAAGCTAAGTAATGCACTGGATCTATAGAAGTCGTATGTAGAGCATTATACATATACACATAATAGCAATTATTGAGGGTACTAACTGTATGGAGCGATGTAAGACACGAAGAACAGGGCGATGAAGAGGCAAGTCCGTTACGTAAGGACAAGGACGAATATAATCCTGGGACGATCACGCTCAGTGATGGGCAACTTGTGACGGGTCCCCGAAATTTCCGGGGGCCAGCAAAGACTTGCTGATTTTTTTTTTTTTTTTTTTTTTTTTTTTTTTTTTTTTTTGAATTTATCGCATCCATTTAAACAATATCGCGGCTAGAATAGTAAAGTTACATATTTTTAATAGCTGGAAACTTCAATTGGGTATTATTTATGCATGCGCTTCCTGCTATTCATTAATGCTTAAAACATTCTCTATCACCTGACACTCGCCCAAACGATGTAATTCCCACTTTTCCAGTGGCGTTAAAACCCCTCATTGGAAAAAAAGAAGCCCTATCAGTAGATATTAATAAATTGTAAACGAAGCATAACCTTCATGTTAGAAAACTTGTCGAAATTAAAATTGCCCTGAGTGGAAATAGAATTGAAGGTGCACCATGGGACCAGCGCCATCGGATTCATTAGTTATTTTCTCTTAGTTGTGTAACTGTGTGTCTGCGTTGCCCAGGGTGAACCACGACCCTGGGCAATGCAATGAAATGCTGCTAAAGTACTAACAATTTTGGCGATCAGACAATAAATTAATGCCATCAGATTTCCTTACGATAAAAAAAAAAAAACACTGCCAATTATGGACACAATACTTCCTCGTGATTGCTTCACATTGTAAACACGTGCCAAATTTGAGATTTTTTTTAGAAAATACTTGTATCTCCAAAACTACTGAACCGATTTTCTTCAAATTTGTTTTATATGGTAGAATATCGTTTTTTCTACATTTTAGATTCTACAAAAAATTCTGTATCGGCAAGTCGTGATCCTTATTTTTTGACTTCTTTGTCCAAAATTTCGGATTTTCTTAAATATCAGAGTCAAATTATAATTAATTTAAAAATAAATATAAATAACATATGTAAAACAATAATATACATAACCATACAAAATTTCATCAAAATCGAGTGTACCGTTCACGAGATATCAGCGTTTAAGTAAAAGTTAGTGGTCAGGCGCATGGTCTCTTTCACCAAGAACCGCTAGTACGAATTCGATGAATTTAAAATGGGACCATCTGCAAAATGTCTCCTAGATGTGTGCAAAATTTCATCAAAATCGTCGAGTAGTTTCCGAGATTTGCGCGTTACAAGGAATCGTTTTAACAGACCGACAGACAGACCGACAGACAGACCGACAGACAGACCGACAGACGACAGACCGACGGACCGACAGACAGACACAAAACCAAATTTGCTCAGGAGGTTATGAAACGTCCAGAAATATGAAAAAAATTGAAATCGGAGCAAAAAATATTTTTTTTTACAAAAACGAACACAATACTTCCGATTTTAATATTAGAAATTTCTCGGAAGTAATATACAGTCCAACCTGGATACGTACGAGAACGGATTCCAGCTCAAATTTACCTCTGTATAATACTTATTATGGAAAATAACCTCTTTATAAGAGAAATCAGAAACCTGAATTAAAGAAAAATCGGCTTATCATAATAGGTATGTTTCCACTAAAATACCAATTAATTTCGACTAAAGTTTCATTTGTTATAATGTATTTGACTTTTTGTGTTGCTTCAAGTGAAACATAGGTATTGCATTTGATGCACTAAATTTTATTTTAAATTCCACCAAAATTCCTATAGCTACATTTTGATAATATACCTACTTCCGGACATACTATACCTACCTATGATTTGATACACACCTAGGTATTATAGGCAAAACGGACCTACTTAACTGCACCCTATATTCTATGTATACAACTTAGCTATTATTCATCTTTCTTCTTTAATCTGTCTAAAACTTTCGACCAAATTTCGTGCTGATTCTAACATGGGACATCCGTTTCCTATTCGGTCCTTTGTGTTAGTCAAGCATGAAGTTTGCCCATCCCTCCTCTCATATAACATTCAAGAAGTTCACAACATGACATAACTACACCAATGAATGTTCAATGCAAAAAGAAAGTAAACAAAACAACTGACATGAAGAGGAAAGTACTATAATAATTATACAATTACATGACTTTAATATTAGTTGGCTTTACTGCTATACCTACTAATATCATAGTATCTTTAGGTACTATTGTAGATGGCTTTATCCTTCATCATAGTAGAAGGTAGGAACCCGTTATTGTAGCTATTTATTGTCATAGATGAGAGAGCAGAAGACAATTATTAAGGACAAACTAGGGTTTTGTGAAGCTATAATACATAATTAGGGTTTTTAAAAGGTATAGATATTAGAGGTGTAATTTTAGTTAGTTACATCTGCATAACACTATAGTTACTTGTGTTCACTATCAGGTGCGGTCGGTGCTAAGGAGCTGCGGAACTACAGCACTCCCAGATGAAAACGAAAAGATAGGATTTTCTCAAGTCACAATGAAAATGATCACACATTTCCAGAATAATTCATGCATAATTATTATGATTGTCATACTCAAAGTTGCTAAACTTCAGTGTTGTGTCAGGGACTGATGATGTACACAACAAGCTATCTCCACTGTATCTTCTTTTTTGCTTACCGTCTTTTAAACAATGAAGATCTTTCAGTGTGATGATTTTATGACCCTCACTTTGTAAACACACAAACCAGGTCAAACCACAAGATCCCCAATGGGACTCCCCATATACCCAGAAATTGGGTATAATTATGGGGACTCCACATATAAACATAGAGGGTTTGAATCCGAATAGTCTCCCACCAAGTCATATCCTCTCTGGAAGTCTGGACGTTACTTATTTTTAGTGACCTCACGAGAGCTCGTGTTTTTAACGTGCCATTGAGACAGGATTCTTCTAACTGTATAAATGTCACAACACAATACTCGCTGAAAGTTAATTTCATGATGTTAGCGGTTAAATGTTATGCTAAAAAGGATGTTGTGCAATTCTCTTACCGGTTGATGGAGTGGCCATCCTTCAATCTGAAGACCGACGACCTTCTAAAACAGGAAAGCGGAATTTTTTATTAGGTATTCGTAATTAATTGTTTCCATCTTGTATTACAAGTTTAATATCTAATTCACCTACAACTGCATTGAGATTCTAATCTATTAGGTACTTTTATCTATAATTTCACAGTCAACCTCAATAGCCGATAATCGTCTTAAATACTCGCACTTAAGACTAAGTATTCTCTGAATTGAGTTTTTCAACACATCGACACATCACCACCACGACCCAAAAATTATATTCTGCTTCACGATCGTGTTGATTTGGCACCTTTGAATATTGTTTTTATGAGTGGATGTGTGAAGTTATTGGTCCACTCTTAGAAAACCAATTTGTAGATTTGCATTTGTAGATATGAAAACAGTATGTAATATTTTTACTATTAATATTATTACATGAAAAAAAAAAAAGTGAAATACAGGACAAGGTCCCATTGAACATAAATCCTCATCGTGAACTGTTCATTTGTCTAATTCTTACGAGATGCCATTTATTCTGATGAGATTTGTGTATGTTTGATGTTTGTATATGTGTAGAGATTTGCCACAACAAAGCAATTAGCAGATGAAATGTTACAACACTGTACAAAAGTAAATCATAAAATAATATCTATAAGTTTATTCTATTTGTTTAAATCACAAAATGATGTCAGAATTCCCCAAACACGATTTAAAAAAATCCGATTCTTCTGACTCAAACCAGCGACCTCCAAGTTATGAGTTCGGCTATGGCTGTTCTTTTCAGAGTTTTCAGTTTAAAGTACTTTAATTTTTTCATTTCAATCACCTACTACTTTTTAAGGTATTCATTTTATGAACTTGAAAATCTTGAAATTGAGCTGATAAAATGTCTATTCTAATAAGGGATTTGTTGGACATATTGTTAATATTTGACATTCTTATGTGAATTTGAAACATTTCTAGCATTCGAATTTTGATGACTTACTTTCCCGACTCTAGTTTCGTCTATTGAAAAACACTAAGGTCAGTTTCCTTGATAATATCTATGAAATAGACGAAACTCGAATAGTTGATAATATCTATGAAATAGACGAAACTCGAGTAGGGAAAGTAAGTCATCAAAATTCGAATCCTAGATCTATAGAAGTGTTCTAATAATAAACTAATGAAGGACCTAATTCAAAATATAGGATTACAAAAAAAAATCCCTCAAACCAGATTTTCAAAATATCACAGCTCATAATTAACAACTGTCCGACATAATCCTATTTTATGGGTTTGGCGTCTCCTGAATTCAAAAAAGTTATTTTAGGTAGGTACCTATGTACAATATTATGTACATAGTGACAAATATTTTTAAGACCTACCTTAAATTTTTTATGATATTGATATGAAAAATTCTTCCTACTACTCCTAATAATGTTATTTCAATTCTAATTATTTATAGATTATTCATATTTAGTCTTACGTAATAAACACCCCAAGGGCAAATTTTTATAAATTAATATGTTTAAAAATATTAATTTTATTCACGGACTCATCTCCTACGTATTTTCCTATGATACAAATTGACGTACCTACCTATCATAATTATTTTCAGTAAATGTCAAGAGGTCATGGACGATACGATAGTTAGAAATATTCCAACATACATACCTTTAAACAAGACATACGAGTATTATTAAAGGTAAATTCCAGGTTAATAAATTGAGTCATCATGAAATTAAATGAATTCTCGTGTTAAATGATCAGAATGATTTCTATATATAACAAACTTTTCTTCTCTTAGCAACTTTTTTATTTTTAAGATGAGCCTTTTTTCTTTCCTAGCCATGAAACAGGAGCTACTGAAGACACTTGTTGTCTGTGTTGTAGCTTGCCTATCCCGTATTATGCCTCCCCTCTGATGGGCGAGAAGTCACACAATAGTGCCCATTTGAGTGCTTGGTCAACACGAGGGTACCGGAAGGTATGCCTTACAAACAAGTCAAACAACTGTAACCAAAAGAATACAATTTTTTGTCGGCACGGGGAATCGTTCTGCATGGCAAGCGAGTGCTTAACCACTGAGCTACTCGCGCGCTGTCAAAGGTGGTGGTGCTGCCGAAATGGACCCCTCTTAGCTCAGTGATCTCAATAACTTGGTGGTTAAGCGTTCAGGCAGTAGACTTGTAACCAGGGGGTCGGTACCGGTGGTTCGATTCCCAAGAACCAAATCTTATTTCTTCTTCTTCTTGTTTAACTTTTCTCAGGACCGATTTATAAAGTCGGTTTTAAGTTTCAACCAATCAGAGAGCACGACAACCCAACTTGAGGGCTGTCTGCTTTATCTGGTAGTCCAGAGGTCGCGGGTTCGAAATCCAGCCGGAATATGTTATCCTACATTTTGAGATTTTGACCACATAATAATACGTCTTGGCCTTACGGCTGAACTCATTGTCCTAATCGGGTAGAATAAATACGGCGATATTATTATTATCATCATACACTATTTAATAAATTTAATTTTTAATTTGTTCCAGATTACTATTCATTTGCTGATCAAATTCGATCAGAAACCGAAGAAACATCATTAAAAATAGGACAAAAACATCGTTCATCACAGTCTGGGCTGTGCCCAACTTTCCCTTATCTTTCCCGGTGTCTCATCTATAACTTTCCCGGTGTCTCATCTGTAAAATCAAGACTCGTCTAAGATTCTAAGACACTAGTCCGGTCTCCCTACCTGGAGGGGCGCTGTTACGGCTATCCAGTGTTTGGCTCTTTAGCCTGCAAGGCGTAAGCGGGATGGCGGTCAAATCATGACAGGATAGGGCCCCGCCTGATAGCATGGGGAACTATGGCACTCAAGTTTCTAGTCACCGTCGCCCTCTTGTCTAGCCTCATTGGTGAGTAGCCATTTTGCTTTGTCTTCTTATTCTGATTATTATTATTTTTTTTTTTTAATGAATATTTGTTTAAAGAGAGGTCTGTATAACATTCAGAGTCCTTGCCCCAATAATATTTTTATATTTACCTATTAAATGTCAAAAGACATGTATACAGTAGGTACATATTATTAATGCAAAAATGAAAAAAAAAAAAAAAAAAAAAAAAAAAAAAAAAAAAAAATGAAACAATATAAACAATAAGAAGGGAAAAAAATAGATCAATATTTACACACGTATATGTCCTAACCAAAGGGCGGGGTTATTGCCTATGGCAATCTCTTCCAACCAACCCTTCTGCTTCACAATAATTCAATTAAATAGTTTTGTTTTATTTCAGTGTAAATAAAATACAGTGGAGACAACCTGTCACATTATATCACACTTTGATAACAATAATAAAGAAAAAATTGATAATAATAATAATAACTATTTTATTTGCATAAGATTTAAAATAACAAGGGAGCAAGTACAAAGTACAATTTCTATAAATATAAAAAATAAACAAGAGTACCTAACCTCAGGATGTATATAATTATGTATGTAGGTATGATTGAAAAGATGAATACAACAATTGTAGATTTAAAATAAAAGAATAATTTAAATAGTAATAATAGAAGTCTTTAGTGGAAGGTAACCACTCGTCGAGGTTGAAAGCATTTTCCACCACCTAACCCTCAAAGTACTATTATTAGGTGGTCTTATACTCAAATGAACGAGGAGAAAATCATGCATTGGGTGCGATTCGAACCAACGAATCCCTGCGCCACGTGGATTAGCAGACTAGCGCCTTAAGTTCTCAACTAAACCTTTTTCTTTTAGGGATTTTAAAATCCGATCCATAAAATATGATGGATAGCATCTTGAGAACATAATAGGATAGCAAAGAAACAATCTAGTAACAGTTAATGTTTTTTTCTCTTCCAAAGTTAACCAAAGTGGAAGTAGAAAATTCTTGCTTCCAGTTCTTTTATAGGTTAAGTCCATTGTTTATCTTTAAAAGTACCGAAACGCATTTTTCTTTCACGAATGTGATGAAGTTGACCTTGGAATAAAATGGAAATATTTGGAAATATCGAACCTGGAAAAAAATTAAAAAAAAAAAAAATAGGCCTTTAGTTATCTTATTTGTGTTTATCACTTTCGTGATGTCACAACTAGTCAAACTCGCTTTACTAAATCTACGCTGAAACTGTCACTCGAACCACTGACCTCCAGGTTACAAGTTCACAGCCTTATCGATCAAGCTACTGGTGAGGTCGGTGGAAAAATTGAGAGTAAGCGATGTGCTATGACATTAGTCAAAAGTACGATGGTTGAAAATTGGGTAGGTATAGGTATAGGTAGGTACGTGATGAGGATGAGAAAAGATAAAATCAGCGGTATCCTCTTAATTGGCAATTAGGTTTGAAAAGATGCCTAATTAGTAGAAGGTCGATTAGGGCGAAATTCGTCGACCTGAGGTTGTTGTGGATAAAAAGAACCATCTTCCAATACCTAAAGGTCAGCTTTACTGTCTAAAGTCAGCTTTACTGTTTTAAGTCAGCTTTAGTTTCTACAGTCAGCTTTAGTCTAAATAAGTAGGAGGTACTGAATGGAGGAAGATAAACAGATGTGGTATACCAACAATGTCAGGCCCAAAGACAACACAAATCATTGGCACCTGTAACAGGGTTGGCATTAGGAAGTGCATCAAGCCGTAAAATATGGAAGTATTAGGAGTGCCAAAACCAACCAACGTCAACCCGGAGAATCGAAGAAGAGATAAAAAAATGCCGTCCCAAGTGTAGGTTTGGGAAAAGGCAAAGTGCATGAGAGAAGAAGATGTAGGAGGTATTGAATAATTTAAATATTATTATTGTAAAAATTAAGTAGTCTGGCTGGGGTATTATAAACAGGGAGGATACCAGCAGTCTGGCTGGGGGACTATAAACAGAGAATATACCAACAGTCTGGCTGGGGGACTATAAACAGGGAGTAGACCAGCATTGGCTTGGTTCTGGGGGTCCTTGTCAATTATTAGCCTCCTTTTAAAGAATGTAAAGACAGTGGTAGAAGTGCTGAGTCATTTCTTCACTGTCTGGCTACCATCGTTCACAATGACACCACCCAATGATGATGAAAATAAAGTGAGGTAAAACCACCCAATAAACTAAAGATCTTTTTTCCGACATGTATTTTGGGACCGTTGCTCAATAGTACGTCAATAGTAAAAAAAATAACGTCCACTAGACTTGAGATCATTAAACGTCAATAAATTTTAATTTCAACCACCTAAAGCTACGAATTATAGCGGTTGTGTGCAATTCAAGACCATTTCAAAGTGTATAAGTACATTTATCAAGGACTACCACTTTTGGTTGTTTCACCACAGTCGCCTGCCAAGCCACATACATATAAATATCAATATATAGGTGATAGATATGATATAGGTACATAGATCTATAACCTGTAAACAATTGATTCCATGGTAAAACCACAAATTGCGAGTATTACTGACCAGAAAGTGATCTGGGCATACTAAACACTAAAATTCCACTAGCTATGACTTAAAATACTATTGACCTTGACTTGCACTTATGGTTTAATTTTTCTTTCATACAGCAAAAAAAATCCACAACTTATTTTTTTTTTACCCTTTCCAATATTTTTATTTTTAAATATTTTTTAGGTACCTATTATTAACATGCATATTTTATTTCTAAAATGTAAAATAATAAAATAAAATTTTATGGCTGTATGGAATGGCCTTGCCAACCAATGCCAAAAAAAAAAAAAAAAAAAAAAAGACCTTGACTTGCAGCTTTTATCGATTTTAATCATCAGAAATGTTTGAATAGGTACACCGTAAGATCACTAAAGTTAAGCAACATACACCAGTCCCATTCAAGGTTAGGACTCGAATGGGGGACCACTCAAAGTCAAAACCTCGTGACGCTCTCCATCCCGGGCCCCACTAAGGTTGGGTATGGTTTTTTTGAGTTTGTAAGACTCCAGTAAATGAAGGTTAATAAATCCACCGTCGTGGTAGGACCATAGAGTTGCAAGTGATCTTAAACGCAAATAAGCAAACAATAATTTATTATTGTCATTGTATTAATAGTTTATTATTTGAAAGAAAAAAAAACAAAAAACTGTCGTAAATCGTAAGGTGCTTCACTGGGCACCTTCACATTCGTCAGGGTCAGCTGTGTATAACCAGCTTTATATTTTATGCTGTGATGTTATATGAACCCGGGAGTAGCAGCCTTCAGAACTCTCCATTTTTCGTCGCCACAATATCTTTCTCGATCCCTTCAACTTTGATGATAGTTCCTGTAACATGTCGGCCTCTTTATGTTTTACTAAACCACGCACGTCTCGGTGAACATTCTCTATGAATGTGAGCATTAATTCCATATTTGCTGCCAGTAGCAGGGAAGGTATTTGGTTTGACGTACTTGGTACACTTGGTACAGCTCAGATAGAAGGTGAGGTCGAAGCAGTTGGAGTAGGCGTAGTTGTAGTCTTGCATTCCTGGGGAAACAGCAACAAGAGTGTCATCATTGTAAAAACGAAAAACCTCAACTAATCTATCACGAGCTATATCAAAACTGACAAACCTGGCTGTTGGTTATTTCATTGCGAATTCAAATTCGGTTTCAAATTCAGCATTGAAATTCGGATTCAAACTCAGCATTTGTGGACAGTAATATGTATTAAAAAAAAAAAAAAAAAAAAAAAAAAAACTAACTGCTATGACCAAGTTAATTTTTAGGACATTTCCTTATCCCTTTAGAAGAAGAATTTTAAACTTTTATAAAATTCATTGTGGTTATGATTAGTTGGATAGGTTTAAAATTAAATTAGTTTAAAATTCATTGTGGTTATGATTAGTTGGACAGAGGTTTACAGTTCACAGAACCACTAGTATTAGATACTTATTCTCGGAAGTAAATTATATGGAAATAATATTTATGTAAAATTTTACCATCGAAAAGATTCCTAACTGATCATTGCCATCAATGTCTGCCACAAATTTGAACATTGGCTTCAGAGTATGTCCCTCTTCTTGTGAACATTACGGATGATCTGCACTGGTTGTAAACTTATTCTTTCCATGGTCATTGGTCAACTGAGATAGAGATTCCAATAGCCCATGCCCATTTGAAAGAAAAGACAGTTCTGCAGTTTTTGTGCAGGCAAGTGTATTTGCATGATGTGAGCTGATTCAGAGAACTAAACCGAACAAAATAGGTACTTACCTACAACACCAACCGGTTCCTTATCGAATCAGTTGTGAGCAATACCAAGAAAGTAAAATAGAGGTGCGTTAACCTGACAGCCCACCAGAACGGATTTTTTCCAAATAAGGCTCAACGTTTTGTGCTCGTTTTGTGCCGTTTTGTGCCAGTAAAAATTTATTTTGTACCCCTACCGTTCTCGAGATATAGACCCCCCCTTGGTGGGCTGCTAGAGTAACGTTAACCTAGCAGCCCACCAGAAACGGATTGAGTTGAGACTAGGTTTATTGGATTCGGCTCGTTTTGTGCCGTTTTGTGCCAAAAATATTTTTCTCCTGCGACCTTTCGTTCCCGAGATATTGACATTTGAAAAAGTCACTTTTTGGCGGGAAATTTTTTTTTCTTGGAATTTTCGGAATCTTTTTATACCATCGTTTTGTGCTTGTTTTGTGCTCCAACTTTTGTCATCAAAACTTTTTTTGTACCCCTACCGTTCTCGAGATATAGACCCCCCCTAGGTGGGCTGCTAGAGTAACGTTAACCTAGCAGCCCACCAGAACGGATTGAGTTGAGACTAGGTTTATTGGATTCGGCTCGTTTTGTGCCGTTTTGTGCCAAAAATATTTGAAAAAGTCACTTTTTGGCGGGAAATTTTTTTTTCTTGGAATTTTCGGAATTTTTTTATACCATCGTTTTGTGCTTGTTTAGTGCTCCAACTTTTGTCATCAAAACTTTTAGACCCCCCCCCAGGTGGGCTGCTATCTTAACGGTAAGCAGCCCACCAGAACGGATTTAGTTAAGACTAGATTCATTCGATTAGGCTCGTTTAGTGGCCTTTTGCGCCAAAAATATTTTCCTACTACGACCTTTATTTATTTATTTATTTTATTTATTTACACTTTATTAGATAATAGGACATATACAATACAAATAATTACAAACGAAAATACAAAATACAATATAAAAAAAAAAAAAAAAGAAAAAATAAATAAATATATACATAATATATGTCCTAACCCGTCACTTTATGGCGGGAATTGAGGTCACCGTGCGTGCAAGCTAGTGTATCAGCCACAGTGACTACTGACAAGATTTTTTTGACCTGGTTGTAGGATTTTTAATGGAAACTTTACATTTTACACAACAATAGATCATTTCTGAACATTTGATTCCATTTGCTTTTAAAGTCTTAATTTTAGATAGTCAGGAAGAAAGTTTTATCCTGCTTACTGCGATTCGTAGAATTCTACGAATCGCAGTAAACAGGGGTTAGAATTTTTTATAAGCCATTAAAAATATCCAAAACTGGCCCGAGGAGTGATTTCAACATGATATGAATAAAAAATGTGAATAGCAGAGATAAATCACAAGTCAATATTAGCACTTTCGATTGTTTGGTTTCCATCGTGGGCGCCATCTTGCATCGGGAAAATGCTCAATACTAAAGTGACAATTTATTTGGACCCTACTGGTCAATGAGCTATCAGAATCAATTCTAAATTTTTCTCTAGACACCTAATCGAAGTTAGCTGAGTGGTCTTTCCCGGTAGCTCAGTGGTCAAGGCGTCTACTGGTATTTCGGAGGTCGCGGTTTCAAAACCCAGCCGGAACGTGACAAGTTACCCTCTCATTTGGGGATTTGACCACTTACTGCTGCAATTATGGGACTAATTAGTCTTATAAATAAGGCGATATTAAAATTATTCAGTTCTCCTCTTTAATCCAATTTTCACCCAGACTAATTCCTCATAAGTATTTCAAGACACGCATGAGCCGCCGTTGTCTTTTCTCTTCACTCCACGTGGGGATTTGACACAAGGAAGAATTCTGGAGTACTTTCTTTTCCCACAAATACTGTTTTTTCCCACAAATGTCCCCCCAAAAAAATATCCCCAAGGAAGTGTCAGAAAAAGTATCCCGCGTGATTTATTGTCTACCTACATAATTATAATTATAATATATACCTCTGATATAGATGTTCAGGCAGATTTGAGTTTGATTGCACCAATATGTAAAAGATCAACCATTCTGACATTCTAATCTGTGTAAATACAATTAGGTATATTGTATTAATTTAATTTCCATTTGCATATTTTGGGAGTAAATTGAAAATTATTCAAGTAGGTTACCAATTAATTCGGTTTTTCAGTTGTGCAAGATGGTTGGATGGTAGATATTGCCTGAGGCAATTATCCCACACTTTGCAATAATCTATGTAAAGAAATTTGAATAGAATTTAACACAACAACAACAAAAAACACAATTATCTTCAAGCCGAAATCAAAACTAGAGGGTATATTATAGTTTCATGTTCATGATCCAATATTTATGATGATCTTTTTAAGTAAGTGGGAAAACTTGTAAAATCATTGGAATATCCCGCGATATAACGGAATCATGGGATTTTCTTCACACAATCACAGCGAGAGAAATTATTCCCTGTGTCAGAGTCCCTCCACGTGTTTGTTTTTCAGAATCCTTAGACATAATTTTACGAATATAAGACCATTAGGCCAACGTCGCTGACACGTTGAATAATAATAATAATATCGGATTATTTGTACTGCCCGATTAAGACTATTAGAGTCCTATTATTCCAGCAGTCAGACCAAGACATATTATTATGTAAGTGGTAAATTTCCCAAATAGGAGGATAACTTGTCATGTCCCGATTGGATTTCGAACCCACGACCTCTGGAACCTCTGGATTCACAGAGTGCCGCCTTTACCACTGAGCTACCCGGACAGTAAAGTTGAATTAGGACTTTAAAAGCAAATGGAATCAAATGTGTTGTTGTGTAAAATGTAAAGTTTCCATTGAAAATCCTACAACCAGGTCAGATAAAAAAAATCTTCACAGTAGTCATTGTGGCTGATACACTAGCTTGCACGCACGGTGATCAGCTAACTTCGATTATAGGCGTCTAGAGAAAAATTTAGAATTGATTCTGATAGCTCATTGACCAGTAGGGTCCAAATAAATTGTCACTTTTTTTTTTTTTTTTTTTTTTAAGTGGGGTTTAACGTCGCTTTCAACTGCCATGGTCATATCACGACGGGGGTTTTACCCTCCATTCGCAGGAAACTCACAAACCTGCTACTCACATTGACCTCACCCAGCCTGAGTGGGGCCGGGAAAAGCCAGCGTCACGAGAATTAGAATTTGAATGGTCACCCATCCAAGTCTTAACCTCGCTGGATGTCGCTTAACTTCGGTGTTCTGAAGGGAACCTGTGTATTCAACATGCCATCGACACTGGCATTTGTCACTTTAGTATTGAGCATTTTCCCGATGCAAGATGGCGCCCACGATGGAAGCAAAACAATCGAAAGTGCTAATATTGACTTGTGATTTATCTCTGCTATTCACATTTTTTATTCATATCATGTTAAAATCACTCCTCGGGCCAGTTTTGGATATTTTTAGTGGCTTAAAAAAAATTCTACCCCCTGTTTACTGTGATTCGTAGAATTCTACGAATCGCAGTAAGCAGGATAAAACTTTCTTCCTGACTATCTAAAATTAAGACTTTAAAAGCAAATGGAATCAAATGTTCAGAAATGATCTATTGTTGTGTAAAATGTAAAGTTTCCATTAAAAATCCTACAAACAGGTCAGATAAAAAAATCTTGTCAGTAGTAACTGTGGCTGATACACTAGCTTGCACGCACGGTGACCTTAATTCCCGCCATAAAGTGACGGGAACGAAAGATCGTAGTAGGAAAATATTTTTGGCGCAAAAGGCCACTAAACGAGCCTAATCGAATGAATCTAGTCTTAACTAAATCCGTTCTGGTGGGCTGCTAGGTTAACGTTAACCTAGCAGCCCACCTAGGGGGGGGTCTATATCTTGAGAACGGTAGGGGTACAAAAAAAGTTTTGATGACAAAAGTTGGAGCACAAAACGAGCACAAAACGATGGTATAAAAAAATTCCGAAAATTCCAAGAAAAAAAATTTTCCCGCCAAAAAGTGACTTTCAAATGTCAATATCTCGGGAACGAAAGGTCGCAAGAGAAAAATATTTTTGGCACAAAACGGCACAAAACGAGCCGAATCCAATAAATCTAGTCTCAACTCAATCCGTTCTGGTGGGCTGCTAGGTTAACGTTACTCTAGCAGCCCACCTAGGGGGGGTCTATATCTCGAGAACGGTAGGGGTACAAAAAAAGTTTTAATGACAAAAGTTGGAGCACAAAACGAGCACAAAACGATGGTATAAAAAAATTCCGAAAATTCCAAGAAAAAAAATTTTCCCGCCAAAAAGTGACTTTTTCAAATGTCAATATCTCGGGAACGAAAGGTCGCAGGAGGAAAATATTTTTGGCACAAAACGGCACAAAACGAGCCGAATCCAATAAACCTAGTCTCAACTCAATCCGTTCTGGTGGGCTGCTAGGTTAACGTTACTCTAGCAGCCCACCTAGGGGGCGTCTATATCTCGAGAACGGTAGGGGTACAAAAAAAGTTTTGATGACAAAAGTTGGAGCACAAAACAAGCACAAAACGATGGTATAAAAAAATTCCGAAAATTCCAAGAAAAAAAAATTTCCCGCCAAAAAGTGACTTTTTCAAATGTCAATATCTCGGGAACGAAAGGTCGCAGGAGAAAAATATTTTTGGCACAAAACGGCACAAAACGAGCCGAATCCAATAAATTTAGTCTCAACTCAATCCGTTCTGGTGGGCTGCTAGGTTAACGTTACTCTAGCAGCCCACATAGGGGGGGTCTATATCTCGAGAACGGTAGGGGTACAAAATAAATTTTTGCTGGCACAAAACGGCACAAAACGAGCACAAAACGTTGAGCCTTATTTGGACAAAATCCGTTCTGGTGGGCTGTCAGGTTAACGCACCTGTAAAATAGACTTATTTCCGCTTAACCTTTGAACGGTGTGAGCAATCGACCGACCTCATTCGCTGGATTATTTGGGCGGCAACCGACCTCAGTAGCATGAGCATCTTGGCATTTCCATTATTCGTTTAAAACTCAAGTCTGTGCCTATCATTCCTATCTGACTCCTAAAAGGTTGGCTGTTTACACTACCACAGCCAAACGGCCCCCTAAACACCATCTAATACCCCCTAAAATCCACCATCTCTTTGTTTGAAAATAATATAAAAACAAAAAGACAATGCCGTCTACCATTACTTTTCTTTGACTTCGAAACCCTCATATTAGGCATGGTGGACCGTTTTGACAGTATTCCCCACATTAGGAACTTGGAACAAAGACTTGCGCCCCACTCAACCACTTTTTTTTCAACATTATTCCATATAATTACTTAATTATAATTTTTACATTAGGTAATAAAAATATTTGCTAGGTAAACCCGTCTTGAAAGTTGAAAACTGTGAAGAGGACGGGGTTAACATGCATTCCACAATGCATGTTAACATGCAGAAGGTAAAGCATTCACCAATGCATGTTAACATGCAGAAGTAAACACTCTTAAGTGAGTTGTATCAAGCAAAACGCTAGTTTTGCAACGCCAAGATAAACAAAACGAGCGTGCTATACTTACGCTAAACCGAGTTCGTATGTATTTTCTTTTGTAATTTTGACCTTCTTAAATAAAACTTCTTAATCTTTTTTCTTCATATTCGTGTTTTTCTCGTCGAATAGAAGATGACTACTTTTTATTTGACCTTTTTCTGACACCCCTAACCGCTTTTACGAGCACCCCCAAAATTAGTAAAAGATTCATACTTTATTATTTTTTTTTTTTTTTCCGCATTCGACTTACCACGGGCATATGGTTCAAGTTAAAATTATGACATTTTGGTTATGGGTTCTTAATGCTTGCAGCTCGAGGTTTTAACAAAAAAAAAACTTCCGCGGTCACTCGGCGGCGCTTTGGCGGTATTGCCTGTATCTCAAATGCGGCTGATAATAGAAAGCTGAAACTTTGTATGTTTATTATTTGACCAATTTACAGCTTTTTTTATTCTATGTAATTTTTTTATAACTATAACCATTTATGAGTTATAACATTTTTTGTTGATTTTTGACGTTCACCGACTTTTCTTCACGTAATCACATGTATCGCTATTAAGGCTTTATTCTATCGAGCTGAAACTTTCAGAACATATTCCTGAGTCTTGTCAGATGATTCCTCGTCAGAATAGCCGTCTTCAAAAAATGTACGGTTTTTGGGTTATAAGCTCCTTAAGTCATTGGTAGCGCACAATATAATTTCGATTAGAGTACCTATGTTCTCCGAGTATCAGAGCTCAGGGATTCCTCAAATGAAATATACGTAATGGCTGTGTTTGCTGCCTTTCTTTCTTCGATCTTTTTTAGGTTATTTGGTCTTATAGATGAATGTATTTTTCTTCGTCTAGCTTTTTTTAAAGATATGAGTGAGATTATTCAATAAAATATCTAATATTTTTAAGAATATCATATTGAAAATACCTACTTGATCTAATGCACATAATAATTATGTATGATTTTATTTGTGGTGAAGCCCAAGGCCTCTTCACAATTTTTTGTGGGTAGCGCTGCATTACTAAGAGCCTCCTTCACATTTCGAATTATTCTATTACATTAATTTCTTTTTACTCTGGTAATGCCGCCACTGGTCGTTACTCATACAAGTAACTACACATTTTTCCTCACGAGGTATGAGTGGACCCCAAACATCCAAGTACAGAGCAGGAAAAATCCTGCCCCGCTGGGAATCGAACCCAGGTCACCATGTGTGCAATGCCTAGCGCGCTAACTCACTCTGCCACGGTGACTACTTAATGTACATAATATAATTTGTAATGTATAAAAAACTAAAACAATTAGGTATAGAGTACTAAATTAAAATAATGTACGATGTACGAGGCTATAAAAAAAAACACACACAACGACTATTTACTTGTTAAGGTCATCTTAAGTTTTAGTATTTTGAAAATATGTAGGCCTGCAAGCCGAGATTCGGCGATTTGAGTTTTGTTTGACAATATCGCATCAACCATACGGAAAATTCAGATCCTCGGAGAATTGAGATCCTCCCTAAGCAATCTAAGCATGCATACATAACACACATACATAACGGGAATAGTTAATGTAAAAACAATTTCACGAAATTTCGTTGTTACGCATTTGATTTCTGAGAATTACCGATCCATAAAAATGCTTGACTTTACATAACTAAACACAAGAGAAGGGTAAACAAATCATAAAAGATTATTCCAATCGGTATCTGTGTAGTACCTACTTTTTTGCGAAAAAACCAAAAGAGAACTGGTTTTCTTTTGTTGTTTCATTGACCGATGATACTATAGTATATCCATTTCATTATGATAGTTGAGAATCATCACGACAACATACGAGAACCAATCAGATTCCAGAATATCTTACAATGTTGCAGTCCTAAAAATATCTATTTTCAGTACACTCTCTCACTCGTTGCGATTAAAAGGAGCTCTACTATACAAAGGTCGGAAGGGTACGTTTGGTGCAGGTAATATTTAAAAGTTTTCGCAAATGTTTGACTTGGTTCACAGTGCATGGATTACATAATAAATAATATATAATATTTACTTCTTCATTTTTCTATTGTTTATATTTAGATTGTTTTATAAACATGTAGCTACCTACTACCTAAATAATTAATCTGGTTATGATCAGTAGATCAGTCAGTTCTCACTTGTATTTGATATGAGGATTGGGCTAATAGCTTTATCCCTCTTATGGAGTAGGTAAATCATTTTTGTACGTATTATCTTTATTAAAAAAAAATGTAGTTTGGTTTTATTATTAATTTATAGGTAAATGAAAAAATAGTAGTCAAACCTATTAGGAAAAATACAAATGAATCACTTCGGTGAAAATCAATGGTTGGGGAAATACACGCAAAATCATGCTGGTATTATTTAGTATTTTAATAATAAAAATCACAATAAAAATCATCATACCTATATGTACTGCATCACATAATATTATTACCTAGGTACTTGGTTACCGATCAGAAATTTATGATTTTGAATGTTTGAATCTACATAATATGTAGATACATATATATTGTATCAACCTTAAGGTTGAAAGAAAATGTACAAGGAAGTATTGTGCAATGCACCTTCCTGCACTTAAGATTCTTTACTTCTGTAGTCTTTGCAGTTTTGGCAACCCCGCCTACGATTTTAATAAGTCATAGCTATCATAATGAAAGGGATATACTATAGTTGAGTTATTTAGGGTGAACGTGTGATATTCAAAACAATATTGATAAATCATAAGAGAGTGTACCTACTCTTTCTATTTTAAAGAATTTGCTTCATGCGTGTACAGCTGTACACTGTACATAATTTTTAAAAGTATTTGATTTCCGAATTCAAGCAATTTTTTACTTTCCTTATCCTATAATATACATTCCTTATTGTCGAAAATTTGGTCTACCCTGTATTTCACATTTCTGGACGAATCATAGCCTCAGGATACCATAAAAATTGTTTTCGTCCATTGGTCCGTGCGTCCGCCTGTCTGTGAACGAGATATCTCGAGAACGGTACAACCTAGAGACTTAAAATTTGGTATGGAAGTTGATTTTATAATATACCACACGAATCTTTTAGTGGCAGAAGCTGACTTCTTTTCAACTGATAAGAAAAGTGTGGTGGTGTCACACCAGTTTATTCTCTTTTTAATTAGTTGTTTTGTAATGCGTTTTCGAACGACTTACCCACTTTGGTAATATTTTGCCGAAATTAAAAATAAAAAAATAAATAAGAACCGATTGTCCTGAAAATCCATACTATCGGATTCCCCATTAATACATGAGGAAAAATTATCACTCAATTTCCGTAACCCACTGGCAGGATAGGCCAACCATGGACCAAAAATCCTAAGGAACAACTAGAAAGAAGAAACCCGGTGTAATAAGCTTAAAGGAAAAAATTAAAGGTGAAATATTTTAGATATATTGTACCGAAGAATAGAGATGATGAGAAAGGAAAAGTTTAAGACACCAATATTTCCAAGGATATAGTTAGTTCTACCTTGGTGCTCGTGTGAAGTTATAGAAAATTGCAAAAAAATGTAACCTACCAAAAATATCTGATATCCCCCAAAAATACACTTCGTGTGCAAAAGACGCCAAGAAAATTAGAATCCTTCAAATATAATTAATTACCTTAAAATATTTCTAAAAAGGAACTGATATCAAATGAATGCCAAGTTCTCCTAAACTGGAAATCATTTGCCCAGAAAGAAGTCTCAAGCACAGAAATCAAACTGAGGATTGGACATGACATTTCCCATTAATCTACGATTTACCAACGCTAAAAGTTAACATTAAAAATCTTGGCAAGTTGAAAGCATTTTTTTAATTTTTGAAACTTGCCAAGATTTTTAATGTTAACTTTTAGCGTTGGTAAATCGTAGATTAATGGGAAATGTCATGTCCAATCCTCAGTTTGATTTCTGTGCTTGAGACTTCTTTCTGGGCAAATGATTTCCAGTTTAGGAGAACTTGGCATTCATTTGATATCAGTTCCTTTTTAGAAATATTTTAAGGTAATTAATTATATTTGAAGGATTCTAATTTTCTTGGCGTCTTTTGCACACGAAGTGTATTTTTGGGGGATACTAGCTTACGCGACACACCGCATGTCTAGTTCATTCTGCCTTATTACCAGAAGAACTTATCTCCCTTCTTCACTATACCAGTTATTATGTCAGCTCGTAGAATTTTGAAGTCTGCTTATTTGAAGTTGGGTGTTTCAGGAATCGAGACTCAAAACTACCATGCAATAGCTCTAAAACAAGATATTAGCGTAAAACAAGTTTTCTTACGAAGTTTTGTACAGGTGGCAATCTACCTGTACTTAAGTAGGTATTTACCTACTAATTATGATGGAAAGTACTTATACCTTATGTCATGTGTACCAAACATCTAATGTTATTATATTTATTTAGTAATAATAATATAATAATGCTTTTTCTTTGAGATATTATGTCTCAATTTTAGTAGGTAGCGCAGAATCATAGGACTTCACCACTTTAATATACAATATCTTGTATTTTTTTGTCTATGATTCCGCCACTGGTCGTTGCTTCACATCAAAACAGCTACTCATTTTTCCTCACGAGGTATGGGTGGACCCCGAACATCCAAGTACAGAGCAGAAAAATTCCTGCCCCGCTGAGGATCGAACCCAGGACACCATGCGTGCAATGCCTAGCGCGCCAACTCACTCGGCCACCTTGGCTACGATTATTATTTTTATATATTTTAAGTCCTACCAATATATGAGGACCTAGTAAAATATTGACACCTGATTAAATCTCTTACAACAATGACAATGAGTCTGAGTCATAGACAATTATTGCCAAAAAAAGCATTATTGTGTTGCTAAAACACACCACGGATGGGTTGAGGTTAACTTGGTTAGCTGGTAGAAAATGATTTAAGCATTAAACTCCCCTGGTGGCTACCTAACTTTTAAAATTTGAGTGCGCGATTAGCTCAGTTTATAATCACTCGCTTGCCATGCGGAAGGTCCCGGGTTCGATCCCCCGTGCCGACAAACATTTGTATTCTTAATTTGGTTACAATTGTTTGTAAGGGATACCTTCCGGTGCGCTCGTGTTGACCCAGCACCTAATTGGGAAGTATTGTGTCACTTCTCGCCTATCAGAGGGGAGGCATACTACGGGATGGGTAGCCTACAGCACAGACCACAAGCGTCTACAGTAGCCCCTGTTTCATGGCTACGAAATAAAAAACAGCTGTGAAACACTCATCTTTTAAAAAATAAAATAAAGATGGATATCATTATTGTTATCACACCGCCGAAGCCCCGCTATTCATGGCTGGGTGGAGATGCGGCTGCTAGGTCCCTGCTGGCATATACTAATACATAGAGCAGGGCAGGGACCTAGCAGACACATACCGACCCATCAGTTAGTCACACAAAACAGGAAAATGAGAAGTTCATGAACATGTACTTTCTGCATGTCCAATGTTCATGTATGATGTACAAATTGTATAACACTCGTATCGTAGGTACCTACTGCACATGATGTTTCAATATCAGAAGAGACATATAAATCGTGATAAATCTGTGAGAGTACACATGACAGACAAACCTAAAGAGTTTAGGGTGAATCGACTACACTGTACCTACTATTTAGCTGAATTTGGAAAATCGACAACACTGTACTATTTCGCTGAGTTCGGCAATTTGACAAAACTGTACAATTTAGCTGAGTTTTGCGAATTGACAACACTGTATACATAATTACTATTTAGCTGAGTTTTGCAAATTGACAACACTGTACTGTTTAGCTAAGTTTGGCGAATTGACAACAATGTACTCGTCAGCTAAGTCCACGTCTTCGTGTTCCACTAATCTGAATAATTGAGGTGGAAGTTGTCGAACTAACCACCGTAATATTTATACACGACACCCTACTTAACTGTACTGCGGTGGTGAGTGTCTCTTCTGGTAGATTGGAATTTAAATTAGAAGAGATGGAAAATTTCTTCACCTGGTGGTCGGTGGTATGCATCCCAAGTTCAGTTAAGATTTGGTAGAGCGAGTAAGTTATTGTATTAAATTTCTGTTAAATCACTTTCGTAATTTGATATTACTTAAATTCATGCTGCTAATTTTTTAACAAACTTATTGGGACTTGAACCACCGACCTCCAGGGTACAAGTCCGCATCCTTATTGATCAAGCTACTGAGGTCGTTTAAAGTAAAGCTAGTATGACTAATTTTAATGTGACTAATGATAACTTAAGACTTATTAAATTTCGATTAAAGTTTTAGGTTCAGTTATCATAATAAATTAATCTTTGATTATTAAAAGCAATAACAATTTGGAATCTATCATCAACATTAACTATTAGAATCCATCATAGAATTATCTTTAGACCTCAAATCGATGTTACTCTTCTCGACACTCGATAACCAAAATAACGCAGATTGACACAAGTACCTATTTCACTTTGTTAATAACTGTGGTAGCGCTGCACTCCGACATGAAAAGTAAAAGACCTACCACAAGTTTTCAGATTTTCCATCAAAGAACAAAGTGCCAATTTCATTGACTTTTGTAAACTCTAACCAAATGAATTCCTCACAAAACTATCCGTATTACAGAAAGGTAAGAGTTAAAAGAAGTATGTGCTTACAAGCTTACATAGTTAGAGTGCATCTCTGAATTCGGCACTGATAAAAAAATATAAAATGTAAGTAGGTGATGTTAGTTATCTGAGTTTCATTATCCTTGCGAATAATTACATTTATTATTATACTCTGCTGCAGTTATTAGTCACTGATTTGTACACTTAAATTTACACATCACCAAATCCTAATTACATTTGAGGTACTGAATTACTTTTTTCGCCAGAAGAATAAATCATGAATAATATCTGACATTAAAACAAATGGATTCTAGTAGTGGCGGCGCTTGTGCTTGACATTCACAATTGTTGTAACTTGTGTTTGTATAACGTACCTTTATGATAAGACTTTGGCTCATTTAAAGAGTCTATTCTTAAGACAATAGTCTTCTAGGTCCTACGCATTTTTAGTCGAGTTGGTCAAATTAATGGTCAAGGCACTAATAGTCTAGTAATGTGCATATTTAGCGCAGGGATCCATTGGTTCAGATCCCACCGAATGCAAGAATTTAGCCTCATTTATATCAGAATATGATCATTGATCACATAACAATAGCACTGATCACGTCATAACCTCTCAGAAAAAATGTCTAATATTATTATTAAACAAAACATGTTATCTCAAGTTTTATTTACGACAAAGAACATAGAATATTTACATAGAAATTAAGGAGCGCGGTAGCGCTCCGACCCGCCAAGTCAATCGAAATAGTTCGCGCGCTACCAAGAGTATACTATACGCGACAGCATAAGTAGCACATTTCGTGTAGTTGTAGGAGAAAAAGTACAAGTGATGGAGGAAATTGAACTACATATACAGATTGGGGCACGATAATAGACAAGCTTTAAAAAAAGAAACATCGAAATCGTTTGAGTTAAGTTGCTCAAAAACACACTGTAAAAACGTCATTTTTTTTCAAAAAATTCTGCTTCTTCTTTGACGTTGACCGCTCTACAGCCAAAACTACTGGACCGATTTTCATGAACGATGGCTCATTTTTTTTCTTCTGGGTGGTAGGTGTGCCTTTTTATGGTTTCATTATCCCAAAAGCTACCATTTGGCCGTTAATTAGGAAAAGGATCATTTTCAGAGCTCAGAATAACATTGGAGTATAGATATTTAATCTAGTTTATTATGTATATACCTATTCATTCACAAACCTTTCAATCCACATGTCCCGATGTGAAATTGTATAAAGGTATACTAACCCATAAATAGTCGCCGGTGCTGAGTGAGTTAGCGCGCTAAGCTTACCACGCATGGTGGCCTGTATTCGACCCCTAGCTGGGCAGGAATTTTTCTGCACTTTACTTGAGTGTTTGGGGTCCACTCATACCTCGTGAGGAAAAATGAGTAGTTACTGAATAAGTAACGACCAGTGACGGCATTACCAGAGTTAAAATAAATTAATGTAATAGAATTTGAAAAGTAAAGAAGGCTCTTAGTAATGCTGCACTACCCACAAATATTGTGAAGAGGCCTTGTGCTTGACCACAAATAATTTCATAGATACATAGCTATAATAAACCTGTAATGCCCAAGGAGTGAAAAAGACAAGATTTTTTTTTTCTTAAAAAATGTTGGTTAGGTATATTAGGTTCAAAAATGTAAAAAAAATCCTACCCAATGTTACATAATGTATGTGTAACATGAATGTCATAAATCATAAATATTTGGGGACCTTTTTAAGTGGGAAATGTAGAAGTTTCATAGAAAACTTTGTAAAAGCCCCTACACTACCTAATACCTATTCCTAATTAGGAATGTTAGGTACATAGGAAGTGAAAGGCTTTTTCCTCCCTATCCAATTCTCTCTAGTAAATATTTCTTTCACTGGCCGCTAAAAATATTATTATACAAAGTAAAATAAATTGAAGCTCTTATATGTTGCAAACACCACGGGAATATGTCAACAGTCCAGTTAGCTCAGTGGTTAAGACGGCACTGTGTAAAGCTGGAGATGCTAGAGGTCCGCGGGTTCGAGCTGAGACATGTGATTTTTTTTTATAAACAAAATACTCTTTACTTGTTTTAGTTTTACATAATTTACATTAAATTTAGTGAGTTTATGAGGTACTATTAACCTTTTTGTTGTGGGTTGTGTTGTACCTCATTTATAATATAAAATAAAAATTAACAGTTAAAAAAAAATATATTTATACATTTATTACTCAACACAATAAGCTTCGTTCTCAGTATTCTTTCACAGAAATTAATTGTAAAAATACATAGTTATCCTCCCATTTGGGATTTTTACCTCATAATAATACATCTTGGGCATACTGCTGGAATAATGGGACTTAAAAGTCCTTATTATTATATCTGACATAAATTAAGGAAATATGTTCAGGGTGTACCCACTATTTGAACCAGTTGAGGGGCCCATCTGGATAAAATGAATGGCACCACACAGCATCCTTGTAAAAATCTGTGACACAGTGCCAATTTATGAAACGGGATTAATTTTAGAATAACCCGGACTATCTCTCTAATCGTTCTTCGACTTGAGGGAGGGTCTCGCTTGTTATCTTACCTTCTTTTAAACATAATTAACCGAACACAGTGAGAACGAACTCACTAAGTGAGGTTATACGCCAGAGCAAAATTAGCACAATTCTTGTAGTTGTAGGAAAAAAGTACAAGTGATGAAGGAACTCGGACTATAAATAAATATAGATTGGGGCACGATAAAGACAAGCTTTGAAAAAAGAACCATCAAAATCGTTTGAGTTAAGTTGGAGAAAACCAAACTTTAAAACGTCATTTTCTTCATCATTTTCTGATTCTTCTTTCACGTTGACCGCTCTACAGCCAAAACTACTTGACCGATTTTCACAAACGATGGCAATTTTTTTTTCTCGTGAGTGGTAGGTGTGCTTTTTTATTGTTCTATTATCCTAAAAGGGACATTTGGCCCTTAATTGGGAAAAGGATCATTTTCAGAGCTCAGAAAAAAGTTGGTGTATAGATATTCAGTATCTAGTATATTATCACTCTCCCAGATGAGTCAAAAGTCGCATATCTACTTTTTAGGTGAAAGAATAATTTGGAGAAGGATACTGTGCTTAGGTATGAATATCAAACTAAAATC
>CM044955.1:49148085-49174767 GCA_024516035.1 Bactericera cockerelli
TTTCCTGTGTAATAAAGGGTAAGACCCCGTCTGATATGACCATGCAGTTGAAAGCTACGATAAACCCCCAAAAAAACGAAACTATCTGTAGTGTGCGGATCTGCTACCAAATGCATCCATTTTTGGCATATATTTGAAAATTTGATCTAAAAAAAAGCAAAAAGATATCTCATTGATTTGCCCGAAAGGAGACAAAAGTTAAAGGGAAACTTTTCCATCACCTGCCTCACACACCAATCTCTTGTGGTTGCAAATTAAAATGTAAGCAAGTAGGTACTTGCCGCTGGTTACACTTGGACCGAAGAAATTCATTTTATTATTTATGGCCAGAGGCAGACGGCGGTCAAGATTCAATTTTATTTTGAACAAGAAACAATAAGAGCGCAAGAATTTTAGTACATTTTTAGTATCTCTGGAGTTCTGAGCAAAACAATGAGTACCGAACTTGGCACAATATGAAATAAACTGGTGTGAAACCACACGACTTTCCTTATCCCCCGAAAAGGAGTCGAGTTCCGCCACTTGAGTTGAGATAACTTGTTTACAGACCACTGGCTGAAACTTCGGATTTAGGCTCTGGGGACCCTAAAACGTGTTTTGGCACTGACAACTGAGTGTCGAAAATTTTGGGTGATTCCATTTGTTTCCTCTCTATAGGATAAGGAAAGTAAAAAAGAGTTAATAATAATAAATTAACAAAGATTTTGTTCTTTAAAATAAGTAACTGAGTTTTCTTTAAGTCTAGAAAGAGTGGATTCAAGTGAATCAATCCTGGTGTTTCTAGCATGATTTATAGCGCAGATTTTACCTACCACAGTAAGACAATTAGTAGACTTGTACCGTGAAGGACGGTGATTCGAATCGGAAGTATGTCGCCGTTTTATGATGGCTGGTTTAAGTTACCATCTTAAAATAAACGCAAATATTATAGAATAGTTTTTTTCTGAAAACGAATTTTTAGAAAAAGAGATTTTATCACGGTCTATGTTTGATCGAAAACGGAAAGAGGGGGGGGGGGGGGGATGTGCTGACTGTGGATTGCATAGTCAATTAGTCACTAACAAACTGAATAATTTGTGAACATGATGGGTCGGATTGTAAATCAAATTGCTTGTAAAGCCCATGATTAAATCAGTCCATTAGCATATTTGCGATTGGGTTCATCTACCATTATTTTCTGTTGAAAGTTGGCAAGCTGCAAAATTTTGTTTTACTACTTGCGTTCAGCCACGATGTAGGGCGATGCCTTGGCTGTAGAGTTAGGACAAATGTAGGGTCATTAACAATGCATTTAAGGCCTTTTGGCCGCTAGAAGAAATAGGTATACAGCCGCCAAAATTGGTACGGTATTCCCCTGGAATTATTTTCGTAGTATGCAATGTGCTTATCTTATTTCATATGGTGAGTCGCGTGTCGTTTCAAATCATACTTCATGACTTAATTACCTAATTTATCTATGTATCCAGATAAAATGGTACCATGTAAATTAAATTTAATTCAGTCTGCGAAATGTTGAAGATTTTGTAATTTTTAGGGACTCTAAAAATAAATTAACAATAGATTGTACCGGGTGGAAAACACACCTATGAACTTCAAGTCAAAGAACTGCTGCATTATTCTACAAGCTATCGAGGCTCATATAGGTACATCCCTTTAATCAGTTCGATGCCTTTAATTTTAATAGAAATGTCTGAGATTATTTTTTATATCTCGAAGCCCCCCAATGTCGAGACACACCCGAACAGTAGCTAATGAGAGCCAAAAATCCCAAAAAAACCTCCAAAAATATTATTTTCTGATATCTAGAAAAAATGTAAATCTAAAATAGATTTCCTACTTTTCTCTCAATACTGAAACAATTCTGAGTAAGGTTTTACTTGTACTACAGCGTTCATATCTTTCACAACCTACTGAAGCTACAAAATTTAAATAACTATTCTACAAAACACAACAAAATAAACCACCAACATCATTACTAAGATACTTGAAGTAAAAATTCCTCCAATCCTTCTCTGTCAGTCTTCCTAATGGTTGATTACATACGGGTAGGTGTCAGGTTACTCTCTGTAAAATCCCTCAGCTTCCACACACAGAGTCTTAACAATAAGACCCTTTCATTAACCCTAATTCCTAGGTACCACAACGCTCAGAACCCTCCCCCATTCCTGGGCTTGACTAGCACCCCTAATAACACCCCAACCCACTGGAATACGGGATTGACTATTATAAATATTTACCCGATACCCTTGCATGATTTGTTCAACCTGCATTACGCGTGGTTCATACCCTCTCTGAATATGAGGTGTATAAACTGTAAGGTTTTTATGAGGAGGAATCCACCGTATTGAGAGATCAGGGTCTTAATATAGAGATACATTTTAAATTTAAATAATATAGAGGCACATTTCAAATTATTTGGGAAACTACTCAATTGGGGTGCCATAACTCATCATCTCATCAACCAGAGCAAAAAATTAGAGCAATATTATTTTTACAAAAACGAACACAATACTTCTAATATTAGAAACACGATCTGGTGGTTTACTAAAAGTTATGTTGTATGTAAAATATCAAAATGCATTAGATAAGTTGAATATTATGCAAGAGAACAAATTTAATTATATTAATTCGGCCCTGATAATTCCACCCCATGAAAAAATATCTTTCAAAAAAAAAATATTGTATACTTCTTTTGTACTATGTTCTGGATTGTGGGTACAATACCGATAGATAAGTCTATATCTAGAGCAGTCGCGGTGGTGGGAAAATGTTTTGGGGGTTCTACCACATAAACCGAACTGATCTATAGAATCACTCTTGAAAGAATTTCAGTTTCTTCACAATGCCAATCATAATAAATATGCATTAATTGTTCTAGAAATGTGTGATAATTTTCACTGTGTATGAGCTAGGAGTTGAAAAATCCTATCTTTTTCTTCTGGGGGTGCTGCAGTTCCGCAGCTCCACCCTGCCACCGGTCACCCCTGGTCTACAGCTAGACTATTTTTTTGTGGGTACAATTACGATATTAGTGTCTATGTCTACAGCCATAGCATTCCTTCCAGTTCTTTTTTTTTCTGGTTTAACGTCGCTTTCAACTGCATTGGTCATATCACGACGGGGGTGTTACCTCCATTCGCAGGAAACTCACAAACCTGCTACCCACATTAACCTTACCCAGCCTGGGTTGGGCCGGAATGCCAGCATCATGAAGTCTTCACCTCGCTGGACGTTGCTTAACTTCGGTGATCCAACGAGAACCGGTGCATTCAACGCGCCATCGACGCTGGCTTCCAATTCTTCTTGTGGGTACAATAACAATATTGGTGTCTATGTCTACAGCCATAGTATTCATTCCAATCCTTCTTGTGGGTAAAATACCGATATTAGTGTCTCTGTCTACAGCCATAGTATTCATTTCAATCCTTCTTGTGGGTACAATATTGATATTAGTGTCTATGTCTACAGCCATAGTATTCATTCCAATCCTTCTTGTGGGTACAATACAGCTGATATTAGTGTCTATGTCTACAGCCATAGTATTCATTCCAATCCTTCTTGTGGGTACAATACCGATATTAGTGTCTAGGTCTATGTCTACAGCCATAGTATTCATTTCAATCCTTCTTGTGGGTACAATATTGATATTAGTGTCTATGTCTACAGCCATAGCATTCCTTCCAGTTCTTCTTGTGGGTACAATAACGATATTAGTGTCTATGTCTACAACCATAGTATTCATTCCAATCCTTCTTGTGGGTACAATACCGATATTAGTGTCTATGTCTACAACCATAGTATTCATTCCAATCCTTCTTGTGGGTACAATACCGATATTAGTGTCTATGTCTACAGCCATAGTATTCATTTCAATCCTTCTTGTGGGTACAATACCGATATTAGTGTCTATGTCTACAGCCATAGTATTCATTTCAATCCTTCTTGTTGGTACAATACCGATATTAGTGTCTATGTCTACAGCCATAGTATTCATTTCAATCCTTCTTGTTGGTACAATACCGATATTAGTGTCTATGTCTACAGCCATAGTATTCATTCCAATCCTTCTTGTGGGTACAATACCGATATTAGTGTCTAGGTCTATGTCTACAGCCATAGTATTCTTTCCAGTTCTTCTTGTGGGTACAATACCGATATTAGTGTCTATGTCTACAGCCATAGTATTCATTCCAATCCTTCTTGTTGGTACAATACCGATATTAGTGTCTATGTCTACAGCAATGCCAATCAATTCAGTTCTTCTTGTTGGTAAAATACTGATTGTTACATCTACAGTTGTTACAACTATAACATTAATTATTGTATTCCAATCTTTCTTGTGGGTACAATACCGATAGTGTTGTCTATGTCTTAACAGCCCTAGTATTCATTTAAGTTCTTCCTGTGTATACAATACCTATCGTGATATCTATTATCTACAGTCTGCAGACACAGCCACCTCTTCCAGGCAGACAGCTCTAATGGAAGAGATTGCCATAGGCAATAACCCCGCCCTTTAGTTAGGACTTACGTTTTTATATATTTTCTATTCTTTTTCATTTTCACTGTATACAGAGTGTCCACTTTTAATGTGCGCCATAGGAAAAATACATGTAAAAACAGTTTTTCTTGCCTCAAAAGTCGCCATTAAGTATTTTAACTAAACCAAATATGTTAACTCATGTATTTTTATCTGAAGAATCCACTGGTGGTAATTTCATACACCTGGGACTTACAGTTAAAAAGTTAAGGGTTCGAAATCCGAGAAATGTGTTATGTTTGAAACTCAACATTTTTGTACAATGGGATACTCTATTTTATGTATTTTTTCACGAGAAATTGATTGGTAATATTCTCAATTACCTGGGGTTTACAGTTAAAAAGTTCTGGGTTCGAAACCGAGTAATTGCGTTATGTTTGAAACTCAATATTTTCGTACACCTGGATACCTACCTGGTTTCTGATTTTACTAATTGTTGTACCCTTTTTTAGCATTTTTTAACTTTATCTGTGTATTTTTTCAATAGATATAACGATTTTGCTTCTTTTGTCCGAAGAAGACCTACTGAAAAAAGGCGTGTTTTAAACTTGAATTCATGACTTTGTAAAAAAGAACAAACTGATAATCAGTTTATGGTTTACTTACTAAATCAGTTTACTTACTGATATTGAAGTTAGATTCGATTTTCAAAGATATCTCCATCAGCAGCAACACAATATCCCAATCTGTCGTAAAATTCATTGAGAACATTTGCCAATTGACGTGCTGTTATGTTGTTGCATGCTTGGGTGATGGCATCTTTCAATGCCTCTACATTGGGGTATGTTTTACCTTCGTGATAAAGTATTGCTTTTAGGTAACCCTAAAGAAAAAATCATTTGGGGATAGATCGGGTGATCTTGCTGCCCAATCAATATCACCATTGTGAGCTAATCTTGAGTTGTGGGCTGGACAACCGTCCATTTGAAAAAAAAAATTCTCTTTCACCAACAACATTTGTGATTCAGGACCAATAACCAATAGGAAGGGCATCCAGCCGTAAAAAATGTGCCAAAACCAATCAACCTCAACTATGAGGTTGAACAACGTCGACCCTGCTTGAGCGCGTAAAGACAGAGTAAAAGAAGAAGAAGAAGAAGAAGAATGTGTTGTCCTACTATTCCTGCCCACACGTTTACTTTTTGTGGGTACTGAGTATGAGGCTGTACCAAGAGTAGAGGATTTTCTTTGGCCCACATCCGTGAGTTTTGAAAATTGGGAGCGTGTGTCAGATTTAAACTAGATTTGTCTGAAATTCGAATCTAACTTCAATATCAGTAAGTACCTACCATAAACTGATTATCAGTTGTCCTTTTTTACAAAGTCATGAATTCAAGTTTAAAACACGCCTTTTTTCAGTAGGTCTTCTTCGGACAAAAGAAGTAGAAATCGTTATATCTATTGAAAAAATACACAAATAAAGTTAAAGAATGCTAAAATAGGGTATAACAGTTAGTAAAACCAGAAACCAGGTAGGTATCCAGGTGTAGGAAAATATTGAGTTTCAAACATAACGCAATTACTCGGTTTCGAACCCAGAACTTTTTGACTGTAAACCCCAGGTAATTGAAAATATTACCAATCGATTTCTCGTGAAAAAATACATAAAATAGAGTATCCAATTGTACAAAAATGTTGAGTTTCAAACATAACACATTTCTCGGATTTCGAACCCTTAACTTTTTAACTGTAAGTCCCAGGTGTATGAAATTACCACCAGTGGATTCTTCAGATAAAAATACATGAGTAAACATATTTGGTTTAGTTAAAATACTTAATGGCGACTTTTGAGACAAGAAAAACTGTTTTTACATGTATTTTTCCTATGGCGCACATTAAAAGTGGACACTCTGTATATTGTTTCCATTTTTTTCATTGTTAAATTAATTATTTCTATGTACATAATGTCCATTTATACCTAATAAAGCATTGTATAATAATAATAATAATAATAATGGATGCCTCGTCTAATGTTTACATACTGAACTAATTATGGCACCATAGTTCACCATTCACTAATAGTCTTTCAAATTCAACAGAACTGTTGATTATAGTGGCACCATCCTGGCACAGTCTTAACATTTTCAACAAAGGGTTGAGTTGTGTTTTGAAAAGATATTGATACCGACGTTCTCAAGGAACACATGGTATTTTCGAACATGTCAGATTTTTATTTTATTAAATGAACAAATTTACGACTTTAACTCATGTGTTTGTGTATTATATCATTGTGTATAACTTTCGAATTTTGTAAAAATGCATCGGAGAAAATTTAAATTATTAACTTCCCTTCTTTGTTTAACATTGGCACGTTGGTTTGTCATAGAACTTGTTTTTATGAACATTCTTTTTTTTAATATACCCAATCCCGTAATATCACTAAAATTAATTAACAACATTTGTAACTGATCAATTGAATACTCCAATTTGAACGCTCGTACAGCGTACAGGCTGTTGTCAGACTAACGCAGACTGGGTAAGGTTGTTTGTAACATTGTATCAAATACCCAATTACCTATTAGACTAGTGGATGTTCCTAATTACTCATATGAATTAGTGCATGTGCTATTTACTTATCTGGATTAGTGGATGTGCCTATTTAAGTACTCATATGGATTAGTGGGTATGCCTATTTACTCATATGAATTAGTGGATGTGCCTATTTACTAAAATAGATTGGTGAATGTGCTTATTTATTCATAATATGAATTACTGGATGTGTTTATTTACTCAGATGGATTTTTGATGTAACTATTTACTCATTTGAATTAGTGGATGTGCCTATTTACCTACTCATATGGATTAGTGGAGGTGCCTTTTTACTCAAAATTATGTACCTATTTACACAAGAGAAAATAAACTAAAATTGCACTAACGTGAGTAGAAAAGCAAACATAAAGGAGAACATCTGAAAGAAAAAAAAAGAAAGATCTGAAGTCTCACCCAAATATTTTATCTTTGAAGGAAAAGTAATGTTTAGATGATACCCAACATTCTTGTCACTTCATCACATGTTGAATTGTGTCTTAGAGTTATTGCACGAGTGGCTAAGCTGGCGGCAAAAAAAAAAGAAAAAGAAAATATCATAAACAATGAAACACCAAAAGAAACAAAAAAAAAAAGTGACAACCACCTGTTTTCCGTTTGCTGTTGAAACAAAGGAGCCCTGGTGCAAGGGAGAAACATGTTTCATCAAATTTTATAAAGGGGGATATGTATTAATAGGGCAACTTGTACACTATGACACGTAATTTGCTACACTTGAGTACGCTTTAATACCATTCAACTGACAGTAACTTGAGACAAAATTGTGTTTGTTGAATACCGAATACACCAGTTCTCGTTTTGTCTTTGAAGTTAAGTAACGGCCAGCGTGATTGGGGCTCTCAACTCGCGTCTCTAATCTCAACACGTCAACATTGAGGACCAAGGAGTGAACGAGGGATAGAGAGAGAGAGAAAGAGAAATAGACAGAAGATGCCAATTAAGAGCCACCAACACCCAGCCAACCTGGTATTCAAATAGAATAGAAGTAAGAGCGCGCGCGAGAGAGAGAGAGAGAAGGAGAGAGAGAGAGAGAGATCGGATGGAGAGAATATAGGATAAGAACACATCCATCTTTTTCAGAATAACCAGAAAGAGAGAGATGTTTGGAGCTGAAGCACACCAGTGCACGAGAGTAAGAGAGGAACGTCACCGAGTTCTCTCCCGACCTAACTTTTGGTCCGGTAGAGTACCACGAGTTCGCTCCCGACCCAATTTTGGTCAGGTAGAGTCCCACGAGTTCTCTCCCGACTTAACTTTTGGTCAGGAAGGGTACCACGAGTTCTCCCGACCTAACTTTTGGTCAGGTAGAGTCCCACGAGTTCTCTCCCGACTTAACTTTTGGTCAGGAAGGGTACCACGAGTTCTCTCCCGACCTAACTTTTGGTCAGGTAGAGTCCCACGAGTTCTCTCCCGACCCAACTTTTGGTCAGGTAGAGTACCACGAGTTCTCTCCCGCCCTAACTTTTGGTCAGGAAGGGTACCATGAGTTCTCTCCCGACCCAACTTTTGGTCAGGTAGAGTCCCATGAGTTCTCTGCCGACTTTAGTATTGTAGTAAGAGAGAGATGATGTGCTAAGACTTTAGTATAAAAGTAAGTGAGAGAAAGAGGAATGATAGATTAGGGCTCTAGAGTACTCTAGTAAGAATAAGAGAGAGAGGTAATGTGTTAGGACTTTAGAGAGATAATAGAATTGGGCTCTTATACTCTGAAGACAGAGAAAGAGGAGAGAGATATGCTATGATTGTAGTATTGTAGTAATAGAGAGAGAGATAATACGTAGTATACGTAGTTTTTATATATAGAGTAAGGCTCTTTCTAGTACTCTAGGAAGAGAGAGAGGGGAGAGAGGAGAGAGAGAGAGAGAGAGAGAGAGAGAGAGAGGAAGGGGATAGGGCACGTGATGGTGTAGCGCACGACCGTCTGAATCGCCTGATTGAGTGGGGAGCATGGGAAACAGCATCGCTGACTGGTTCTCACGGTACCATCTCTGTCCCTCTCTCTCTCGCACTCGTGTACTCAAGCACTAGTAACATAAAGCTCTCTCTTTCTCTCACTAGTAAGCTTAAGCCGTGGTATAATATTTCTATCTCTCTTTAACTAGTGAGCTGAAGCCGTGGCACAATATCTCTGTCTTTCTTCAACTTCTGAGCTCCAGCCATAGCACCATTTCTCTCTCTCTCTCTCTCTTCTAGGAGTCAACTGCAAGTCCACACAATAAGCACGATTAGCAGTAAGCACTATTGCCCAAAAAACACTTTGTGTGTTTAAAAACGACAAAATATTAATAGAAAATCCATTTAGGGATTAACACTATTAACACCTTCTCTTTCAACATAATTATGATGAACTGATGGTGTCTGAGTATTCTGGGCATCATCCTCACATTTCTATTTCTTCAAAGATAAAATATTTGGGTGAGATTGACATCTTTCTTTCTCTCCCTTTATATGTATGAGTAAATAGGCACATGGCACATCCACTAATCAATATGAGTAAATAGGCACATACACTAATACATATGAGTAAATAGGCACATCCACTAATCCATTTGAGTAAAAAGGCATATCCACTAATACATATGAGTAAATGGGCACACCCACTAATACATATGAGTAAATAGGCACACCCACTAATACATATGAGTAAATAGGCACATCCAGTATTTCATAATATATGATTAAATATGCACACCACTAATCCATATGAGTAAATAGGCACATCCACTAATCCATAATTATGACCAAGTAGAGGTAGTATAATAGAAAATCTTATATCAAGACGGGGGTTTTGAATTCCATTAGCTAGAAACTTACCAAACAGTTAACTAACATTAATCTCACTCAGACTGGGTTTGGCCACCATCAATAAAACAGTTCTCAATTTGTCACTAAAGTTAAGTAACAACCAGTGAGGTTACAACTCGAATGTAAGATTGCCATAGGCAATAACCCCGCCCTTTAGTGAGGACATATGTTTTTCTATTCTTTTTCCTTTTTATTGTATAATTATATTGTTTCCATTTTTTCATTGTTATAATAATTATTTGTATTGTACATAATTATGTCTTCTTATATCTAATAAAGGTTTAATAATAATAATATGATCATTGATCTTTTAAATAAATAATTTGGTATTTCGTGGCGTTGCAGAACTAGCGTTTCGTTGATAAATAATAAGAACACAAATCTATAAGCAGTATCACAATAATAAGCAGTAAGCTGTGGCATTATAATGGGCTCTGGTGTGATGGAGGATCTCTTGAGTTTCTGTTCTGAACGTGGTGATCTAATAGATTTTGACGCGCTGTGTGTATTAGCGAGAGGAAGAAAGAGAGAGATAGAGCGAGAGAGAGATCGAGCGAGAGAGAAAGAGGAGAGAGAGAAAGAGAGAGAGAGAGAGAGGGAGAGAGACACTGACTTGTATAGCGAGTGATGGAAGGATCAGGTTGATTTAAGGACACGCTTCATTTGTAAGAGGTGATGTTTGTCAATCATTGGACAGGATAGGTCTGACGTTTGAGCATAATTGTCAGAGACTACATAATAAAATTAATATACCATGTAGGTACGTACATAAGTGTTAGGCTACAAATAAAGCTTCAGAGAAAAATTGATCTGAAGTCAGTATCAAACTTCATTTTCTTGGTGCTCTTCTCCAATTATGAAGTCGAAAACAGGGTTGCTACTCAACAATAGTCAAAGCCATGGAAAGTTGAGGTCTGAAGCCAGAACTTCAACTCCTGGATGCTCTTCTCACGTTATGGACGTCATCAACAGTGTTGCTACTCAACAATGAACAAAGCGATGGAAACTCGAGGTTGAAGCCAGAACTACATTTAATGGATACTCTTCTCCCATTATGACGTCATCTACAGTGTTGCTACTCAACAGAACTACAGTCATGTTCTTCTCCCTGGATGTTCTTCTCCCATAATGACGTTATCATTGTCATCAACAGTGTTGCCACAACAATGAACAAAGCGATGGGAAGTTCAGGTCTGAAGCCAGAACTACATTTCCTGGATGCTCTTTGACCTCACTCACTCTCTGCAAAATCAATTTGAAACACAATTAACATTTATGGGAGAAATAGCGTGATGTTCCCGTAAATCCCAAGAGAAGTTTACTGTCTCGAGATGCATTGAAATTGAAACTTTAAACTGCAGTCAATAAATAAATAATCATCTATGTATCTACCTATACACTATAGACCTGAACACAACAAATAAATGGATAGTTACAATAACATTGTTTCAAGTTTATAGAAATATAATGCATAGTGTTTTAGTCGGGATGATACCTAGATTGCTTTGTAAGTGTTTGTGAAGAAGATGCACCCAATATTTCACTGCTCCATTAATTTCACAAAATTATGTTGTAGTTTAGAGCTCGTAACTCGTAATATTGTGATTACTTCTAAAGTTTTGACAAATTATGGAAAAAAAAAAAACCACAGAATACATAGGTACAGAACAGAGTACAAAACTTTAGACCATAATCAGTGGAAATACGGGAGATTTAGCATAAATGAATGATTCTGAAGCAAGACTCTTAGGACATGTCATCAATCCCTGATAAATATGTTCTTCTAGTATTTGAGACTTGATCACTTGATCAGTCTGTGTCAGGATAGTTTGTTCATTATTTTTTAAAGATGAGTGTTTCACAGCCGTTTTTATTTCGTAGCCATGAAACAGGAGCTACTGTAGACGCTTGTGGTGTGTGTTGTAGCCTGCCCATCCCGTAGTATTCCTCCCCTCTGATGGGCGAGAAGTGACACAATACTTCCCATTTAGGTGCTGGGTCAACACGAGCGCACCGGAAGACAAACAATTGTAACCAAATTAAGAATACAAATTTTTGTCGGCACGGGGGATCGAACCCGGGACCTTCGGCATGGCAAGTGAGTGCTTAACCACTGAGCTAATCGCGCTCTCTTACAATCAGCATTTTATTTAAAACAGAGATCGCTTTTAATCGTCGAAAGAGGCAATGCGGCAGCCTTACTTGGAACATTGTCTGTCAACCAAGGGCGCGATGAGGCTTTTGTACTACTGTGATTTAAAAAAAAAAATATAAATATATATTTTTACAACATATTAATTAGAGTTCTCTTTCTGCACAATACAAGCAGATCTGTTTCCTTGAAGCTAAGAAACAAAAAAGTCTTGATTGTGAGTTTCGTTCAAACTTAATTGATTTAGACAGGGAGTAAAATTATTCTCCAAATTCAAATCGTGATGGCTCGAGGAAGGATATACATACGTGATGATTTTAATTTTAAAATAACAATTTGAAATTAATGAACACAAGCCCCAAACAACAATTTTATGAATCTGAAAAAAACCTGTAATAGTAAAACCGTTTTGTAAAAAAATAATATTAAATTTTGCAGTTAATATTTACAGTAAAAAGTTTCAAAATGGTGCTTTATGATGTAAATTTTCCGATATAGTAGAGCGTTCAAAATGAACAAGTTTTAGATACAATAAAAATTACATTTTGATGAGAGGTTGCCCTTTGACAAGTTATAATCAAAACTAGCCGTTTGCCCGTGCTTTGCAAGGGGACAAAATTTCAAATTTAAACAAAGTCATGGCCGCACGGCGGGAAAAGAAACCCCCTTTTTTAAAAAACTTTTTTTTAATTTTTCGGGAAAAACCCCGAAATTTTTTTGGGGGGGGGGGGAAATTTGGGGGAACTTTTTTTTTCCCGTCCCCTCTTAAACCTTTTTTGGGGAAAAAACCCTCCGGACAAACAAAAAAACAAAAAAGGGGGTTTTAAATCCTTTTTTTCCCTTTTTTAATATAGCACACCTTTTCCCGTGTTTTGCAAGGGGACAAAATTTAAAAAATTTTTACTAAGGAAAGGCCGTACGCGGACACAATCCCTTTTTTTGGGAACTTTTTATAAATTTTTCGGGAAAAAAAGCGAAAAGGTTTTTGGGGGGGGTAAAAAACTGAGCCCTTTTTTCCCTACCTTTTTAAAAACCTTTTTTTGGCAAAAAAACCCCCCCGGGCCCAAAAAACCCAAAAAAACCCTGGGGGGTGGGGGGGTTTTCCCTTTTTTTTTCTGTTTTATTTTAAAAAAATTTTTACACCGCCCCGCCCGGGTTTAATAAAGGGAAAATAATAATTGTACCTATGTATGAAAATTTAAAAATAAAATTACATCTTTTTTAAAGAATGAACATTTTTTTTTTTAACCCCCAAAAAAAAAGTCATAAATTTAAAAAAAAAAAACCCCCAAAATTTTAAATTTTTAAATTGGGAACCATAACAAACAAACAAAGCCCCCAATTTTTTTCCTAGGGTAAAAGTTAAAGATTTTTTTTTTATAAAAAAAAATTTTTCCACAAAAAAAACAAAGACCAACCAAGGGATACTGTTGGTTTTGTTTTGTGGACAAAAAATTTGTATAGGTGAGGCCCCTTCTAAAATGGGTAAAGTTTAAAAATAGCGAAAAAAGAAAAACGAAAAATTTTATGGCCCCCCCCCTAAAAAATGAAAAAAAAAAAAATTTAAAACCGTTCAAGGATTTCAAAAAAAATTTATTAAAAAAAAAAAAATTTTTAAAAAAATTTAAAAAAAGAAAAAAACCCCCCTTTTTTAAAAATAAAAAAAATTTTTAAATTTTCAATAAATTTTTAAAGGGGGGTTATAACCCCAAGAGCTGGGGGAAAAAAAAACCCAACCACTTTCCCCCAAAAAAAGAAAAAAAAATTTTTTAAAAATAAATTTTTTTCAAAAGGTTTTTTTCGTATGTCAAGATAAAAAAAAGGGGGAAAAAAACCCCCCAAGTCACAACCTGAACCACTCAAGAAACGTATTTTTTTTCTTTTAAATAAACAATTTTTTTTTTCAGTTATTTGTCATGGCTCAAAAAAAAAAAACAAAAAAAATGCATTGTTTTTAAATTTTTATTTTTTTCAATTGGAAGTAAGTAGCAAAATAATTTTTCCCCCAAATTTTAAAATTAAATTTAAAAATTTTAAAAAATTTTTAAACCCAAATTTTTTAAAATTTGTGCCCACTTTTTAAAAAATTTTTTTCAAAATTTGGGAAAAATTTTTGGGTTTTTTGGGTTTTTTTTTTTCTGGGGCAAATTGGTTTTTTTTAAAATTTGTAAACCCAAAAAAACAAGTTCTCAAGGCCCTTTTGGTTAATCAAATTTGCTGTATTTACCCTTTTTCCACTTTTTTTTTTTTTTTTTTTTTAAATTTTTTTTTTTTTAAAAAAACAAAATTTAAAAAAAGGGCCCCAACGAAGTTTTTTAAAAAGGGGGAAACAACCAAATGAAAGTTTCCCTTTTTTTTTTAAAAGTTTTTTTTTTTTGGGTTTTTTTTGTTAAATTTTTTTTTTTTGTTGAACGTTAAAAACTTTTAAAAAAAAAAAAAAATAATTTTGGGTTACAAACCGTTTCAAATTACAAGATAGGAACAAAAAAAAACCCCAAATTTGAAACCCCCCAAAATTTTTACTAACCCAAAGAAAAAATAATATTTTTGCCCTTTTTAAAAAACCCTTTGGAAAATGTTTTTTTTTTTAAAGCTCATAAAAAAAAAAAAAAAAAAAAAAAAAAAATTTAAAATTCCAAAAAAAAATTTTTTGTTTTTTTAGGACCACCTTTGCTAAAAATTTTTGGAAAAAGGGGGGGCCCCCTTTTTGGGGAAAAAAAAAATTGAAAAAAGACCCTTTTTCCCCCCAATTCAAAATTTGGGTTTCCCCAACGGGGAAAAAATCGAACAAAAGGCATTCAACAAAAAAACCCCAAAATTTTTCCTAGGGGCCCCGGTATCGGAAAAGAAAAATTTTTCTCCCAAATGATGATCACTTAAAAAAAAATTTAAAATTAAATTAATATTTAGAAAAAATTTTAAAATAGGATTACAAGGGAAAAGGGGTTAAACCGCCCCTAAAATTTTGGTGCGCGGGGGGGCCATTCCTAAATCTTTTTTTTTTTTGTTTTTCACATTTTGGCTCTAAGTTTAAACAATAATTTTAAACAGTTTTTTTGGGTTTAAAAAAAAACCTTAGTATGTTTTTTTTTAAGGGCCCAAAAAAAAAACAAAATCCACTATGTTAAAATTTTGATTTTGCTCACACAAGACCCCAAAAAAAATTTGAAAAATAATTTGTTTTAATGTTTTGTTTAACTACACCGTGCACTGACGTTTTTCTTCCAAAAACCCCCTTTACTTTTAAATTTAAAACTTTTTTAAAGACAAATAAACAAAATTTCCCCAAAAATTCCCCTGATTTTTTTTTTTCCCCTTTCAGGGGGGGGCCCCTCCCATCGGAAAAGGGGGGGTCTTATTGAAGTCTTTTGGGGAAAGAGGGCTTTGGTTTTTTAAAACCAATTTAAAAACGCAAAAAGGGAAAAAAAACTGGTAAAATTTTTTTACTATTAAACTTTTTGCGCCTAAATTAAAAGGGGGTTTTTTTTTTTTCTAAAATCATTTGAAAGACCATTAAAAAAAAAAAAAAACGGAAATAAAGCAAAAAGGGGTTTTTTAAAATGTTTATTCTGTACAATTTTTTTTGAACAAACTTTTTTTTCCCCCCCAAAAAATGGCTAATTTTTATTTTTTTTTAAGTTACCCGGGTTTTTTTTTAAATTACCAGATAAAATTTTTCCCGCATTACAAAAAAATTTAATTACACCGTAATAACACTCTCAAAATCGCTCCCCCTCCCTAAAAATTTTCAAACAAATCCGCCGAAAAACAGACGTAAAAAATTTAATTTTGAGGGACCAGACCTTCTGGAAATATAAAAAAACCCTTTTGTAAGTCTCCAAAAAAAACCCCCCACCCTTTTGGGTTAAAAGGGGAAAAAATTGCTTGTAAAGGGAAAGAAAGCCCAAAGGCCCAAAAAAAAACACGTTTTTTGGGAAACGGGTTCCCCCAAAAAAAAATTTTTTTTTTTCCTTCCCTATTAAAAAATTTAAAATAAATACCAATTCTCTCTCTTTCGTTTTTGGGGCTGCAAACCCCAAAAGTATTTTTAGCATTTTTTGGGGGCCCTTTTAAAAAGGAAATTTTAAAAAAAGGGAAGGGAAAAATTTTAAAAATTTGATAAAAAATTACTATACTCCCTTTTTTTTCAGCGGATACTTTGTTAGGTTAGGGAAAAACGCTCAACGGCTCAACCCCCCAAGCCCTAAAAGGGGGAAAAAATTATTCAAAAAATGTGACCGGGGGAAAATTTTTGGGGAAAAAATTTTGACCAGCCCTCCCCCCAAAGCAACAAAGTTACTACAAGTCCACAAAAGAAAATATCCCTAGGTACTTTTTAGCCCAAGTAGTAAAATGAGGTTTTCCCCTTCTGATTTATGGGGAAGCTCCCAAAAAAAAAATAACGCCTTGGCCCCCTTCAGCCTTACTTAAATTTCAAACCCCCCTTCCCAAACTATTTTCGGGTGCGTGGTAGTTTTTTCCAGTATGGGGATTGGTTGTGTTTTTCTACCTGAAACAAGTTTAAATTTTTTTAGTTAGGTGCCATTGATAAATGGGAAAAATTGTTTAATCCTTATTGGTTTTAAAACAAATTTTTTAATGCAAAAAAGGAAGTTTTGTAGCTTTTTTTTTCCCCAGGGGTTTTTTGACAATTTTTAATTTTTTTTTACGGGGGGTAATTGGGAAACTTAAAATATACAAATTTGTAAAATTTTTAAATGATTTTAGAAAAAAACCTTAAACTATTTTAAAAAACCTATATTTTTCCCATTTACATTTGTGGTGTATATTTTTTTAAAAACAGGCAATTATGTGAATGCCCGGGCGCCCAATGCTGGGAAAAAAAAGATTTATTTTTAATATTTTTTTTTGGTGGGGGCAGTTTTTAAAAATTTTGCTTTTGATGCAAGGTTTTTGGGTTTGGAAAACCTTGAACGGTAAAAACCATTTATTTTTTAAAAATTTTTGGGTACTGAAAAATAAAATTTTTGAATTTTTTTTAACCCAACAGAGCCCCCAAAAGGCTGCCAAATGATTAAAAATCTGGCAAAAAATTTCCCTTTTGTAACGAAGGGTACGGGAAAAAGGGGTATTTAAAAACTCAAGTGGGAAAACCCGCCAGGGGGGGGAAAAAACCTTCCCGGGCCAAAAAAACCCGGGTTTTTTTAATTTTTATGTAGGCCCTAAAAATTCCCCCAAACTAAATAATTTTTTGAAAAAAATCCCCAAAAAATCATTCGGGTTTTTAAATCATTATTTTAAAAAAACCCAATTCTCTCCTTTTCCCTTTTCACTTGATGGATTTAAAAAATTGAGTTTGTTCCTTTTTCCCCCAAGAAAAAAATGTCCCAAAAGCCCCAAACGTAAAAGGGGGGCTTTTCAATGAAAAAAAAAATTTTTAAGGCCCCCTTTTTTTTTTGGGTTTGGGGTTTGGGGGGAAAAAAACCCCCTTTCACCCAAATTTTTAAAAAGGGGCGCTAAATTTCTTTGAGAAGGGGGTTTTTTTTAAATTCCTCAGTAAAAATTTTAAACAAAAAAATTGCCCAAAAAATTAAAAATGTATTAAGGGTTTTTCCCCATTTTGGGGAGGAAGGGACGGGGAAAAGCAGAAAAAAACCCCCAAAACCTTTTCCCCGCCCCGGGCCCTTAGGGGCCCGCAAAAAAGGGGCCCAAAAAAAACCCCCAAGGGGGCCCTGGAGAGCCGGGTCAAATGCCCGGATAACGGGGGGGGGCGGCCCAAGTAAAGGGGGGGCCTATGTGCCCCCCCCCGCACGGGGAAGTTTTTTTGGGGGAAACAAATTTTTTGGGCTGTTTTTTGGGAAAAAATGTATTTCTGTATGCTTTGGGAAATTCCCCTGTTTCCTTGATGTAGCTATAACATATTTTGAAAACTAAAAAAATTTTTTTTTACAACCATTTTTTTTTAAAACCTTTTTCATCAAAAATAAAAAAATTTGTTTTTTTAGGTACGATTTCTAAAAATTTTTCAAAGATTAGTCTTTTTTGTTTGTTTAAAATTTTATTTTGATTTAAAATTTTTATAATAATAAAAAGGGTTGGGGGAATATCCCCCTTTTAAATTGGGCCCTTAGTATTTTTTTTTTTTTTAAAATTTTTTTTCTTTTTTAAATTTTTTTTTTTAATTTTAAATGAAAAATTTTACATTATTTGTTCCAAAAAAAATTTTTTTATAATGAAAATAATAATTTAAATTTTTTTGGGTTTTCATTAATGAAAATTTTATAAAAAGGGGGCGGCTCTTTTGATCCAAAGGGGCTTTGGATTTCGGGGGGGCAAAACCGAAAGCCCCACGCCCGTTAGTTTCACTAATCCCCCCCCGGGGGGAACCCCGGGCCCTCCCCCTGGGCGGGAAAGGTGGACTAAAAAGATGTTTTTAAGCGGTGCCCAAATTTTTTTTGGGGGGGTTAAAAACCCCCAAAATTTTTTTATTTTTTTAAAAAGGAAAAAAAAGGGACGGTTGGAATCCTGTTTTAATTTTTTTTCCCCCTTTTTAATTTTTTTCTCCCGCCCCTTTTTTATGCCCTTGAAAAACCCGTGGTAAAAATGCTGAGTTTTCCCCCCGTTTAGCTAATGTGCACGATACCCCCCAACGTGTGTTTTTTAAAAGGAGAAAAGAAAAAATTTAAAATAAGATATGATTTTTGGTCAGGGTTTTTTTTAAACCAAAAGGGAAAAAGCTAACTTTTTTGTTTTTTTAAAACCCCAAGAAGCCAGTGAAAAATAAAAAAAAAATGAACATATTTTTTCCAATTTTTAGATACTACCCATAATTAGTAAATTATTTTAATTCGTTTTTTTTTTTTTTTTAAATTTATTTCCTGCTAAAATTAACTTTTAAAAATTTTTTTTTTAAACCCAAAATAAATATTGAATTAAATTTTAAAAACCAAACTTTATTAAAAAATTTTGCGTTTTTTAAAAAAAAAAAAAGGGGATATTTCCCCAACATTTTTTTCCAGTTTTTCCCAACCCCCGGGGCCCAATACCACCATTATTTTTTTTTGAAATTTGAAAATCTTTTCCCGTTTTTTTTTTTTGCTACCATTTTTTAATTTTATTCACCACCCCCAAAAAATTTTAAAGCCCCAAAAATGACGGGTTAAGGCCCCCAAAAAAAATTTGGGTTTTAAACCCCCCCCGATTTTTCCATCCCCAAAAAGGGTCGAATTCCCCCATGGTACTCAAGGGGAACCCAATTAGCAAAAACCCCAAAAAAAATTTGAAAACAGAACAAAACCCTTAAATTTTTGTATGCCCAAACCCCCCTTTGGGTAATAAAAAAAAATTTCCCCGGGGCCCCCCCAAAAACCGGAAAATTGGGGGGGGGCCAAAAATTAAGATATAAAAAAAAAGACCCAAATTTGACCCCCTTATTTTTTTTTTCAAAAAATGTTGTTTTTAAACTTTTTTGTTTTTTAAAACCCCAATTTTTTAAAAAAAGTCGCTTGGGGGTTTTAATATTTTTCCCCGGCCTCCCCGGCCCCCCCCCAAACCCCCCCCCCCCCCGGCCCATTTTAACCCAAAATTTTTGTGGGCCCTGGTGTAAAAGTTTTTCCCATAAAAAATTTAAAATTCAACCTTTTCCCCCTTTTTGTTTTTTTTTAAAAGACGGACAGACAAGACGGACGACAGCAGCAACGCCCAAACGGACCAATGGAAAAAAAAACCCCTTTTTTGGTATCCTGAGGCTATGATTTCCAAAAAGTAAAAAACCTGGGTAGGTAAAATTTTTCCGACGAAACAATACTTTCCTTTTTTTAAGGAAAAAGGGAAAAAAAAAGTGTTGCCCCAAAAAAAATTTTTAAAATTTTTGCCCCCAAAATTTGGGGGAAGCCCCGAAATGCAGAAGAAAAATTTTTTTTTTTTTTTTTTTTTTTTCCCTTTTTCTAAATTAAACCCTTTGGCCAGGAAAAAAAAATAAACCCCAACGTCTTTTTGAAATGATAGCAAAATTGTTTTTGAGACCAGTACAGCAGAGTAAATTGGGGGAAGTTTGGGAAAGCCACACGGGCCGCACGATTTTTCAGTTTTGGGTTTGGGGGCCGAAATTAGGGAGATTTCCCTCAGGGTGTATCGGGGGGGGGAAAACAGGGGCCCCTTCTGTTGGGATTGGGAGTCCCTTTCGAGGCCCCCAAATCAGGGTTTTCCGGGGGGGGGAAGCTGGGGGGTTTTCCCCGCTTGGGTTTTGGGGGTATTTTGGGGCCCCAACTATGGGTGTATTCGGGGGGGGGGGGCCTTTGGGGGTTTTGTTCGGATTTGGGGAAACGTATTATGAGGCCCAACTACCAGGGTGTTCAGGGGGGGACGGGGTTCCTCAGTTTGGCCTTGGGCCTTACTTTTGAGAGCCCTTATCGGGGGTATCAGGGGGGGGGAGTGGGGTCCTCAGTTTTGGGTTGGGGGCGTATTAAGGAAGCCCCTATCAGGGGTGTACTCGGGGGGGGGGGAGCTAGGGGTCTCTCGCTTGGATTTGGGGGACTACTTTTGAATCCAATGAGGATGCTAGGGGGGGGGTAGGGGTTCCCAGGGATTGGGAGAAATTATGAGACCCCAAATTCGGGATTTTCCCCGGGGGGGGGGGGGGGGCCTGGGGGGTCTAAAAACGGGGGCGGGGGTTACTTATAAGCCCAATCGGGGGTACTAGGGGGGGAGTAGGATTTCCCTCAGTTCGGACTTGGGGTTTTCTTTATGAGAGCCCAACCAGGGGTGAAAACCGAGGGGAGGCTAGGGGGCAGCCCCCCCCAAAAGCTTTCCGTATTCACTTTTATGAAAAGTTAGAAAAAGGATTGGTTAAACTATTTCCAAAGCCTTTTTTACAGTGTTTTGTGAACCCCGGTTTTTGTGTTCCCGTTTTTTTGTAAAAGGCAAAGGGGCATAATTATGCAAAAAAAATTAAAAATAAAATTTTCTTTGGGTATGTATAGTGCCCTTATGTTTATTTAGGAAAACCCCCCCTTTGTGATATCAAAACCCCCCAAAACCGCAAATAAACTAGGCTAAAAGGGACAAAGAACCAGACCCCCGGGGTTTAAACCCGCCCCCTTGTCTTTTAAGTTATGAGGTGGAAAGTTTAGTGCCCCTTTTAAATTTAATGTTTATTTGTTTTTTGTCCTACTATTGTTCTTTCTGAACAATTTAACCCCTTAAAAAAATTCTTTAAATCACGCCCCTGGAAAAAATTTTGAAATTTTAAAAAGAAAGGGACCCAAATATGTTTCTGTCCAAAATTTTTTTCGTTTTAAGATCGAAAGTCAAAAGTTGCGGGGGGAATTTTTAATGCCCCCTTTAAAAAATTTTAATTTTTCAAAAAAAAAAAGGGAATACTTTTTAAAAAGGGGTTTATCGAGAATCTCAAAATTTTACCGTATCACTACCCTTTTGTTAAAAGGTATGAAAAAAGTATCCCGAAATTTCCCGGGGACTTTTTGGTTTTACCCTCCCCTTTTTGGGGTTTTTTTGGGGAAAAACCCCCCAGGGTTTTTGACTTTTTTTAAATCCTTTTTTGGGAAGGTAACCCCCCGGTTTTAAGGGGTTTAAAGTTAAAGATTTTCTCCACCAAACCCTCAGGCTTTTTATTATTTGTTAAAAACTCAAATTGATGAGCAAAAATTAAACGGAGGGGGTTCGAAAAAACAACCCCTACGCTCCCCGGTTTTTCCAAACTCGCTTTAAACCCCTTGCCCCAGTGCCCGGTCCCAGTTTACTTTAAACATTTTAAACCCTTGACCACCGTTTGGGGAAAGGATGGGAAAGGAAAAAAAAGAAGTAGTACAAAGATCTAGCGTTTTTTTTTTTTTTTTTTTTTTTTTTTAGGAATAGCTAGGTTGCCCCGTTTTGGCAAACTCAAAATGGAATTGAAATGACGGAAAGGTTTTTTTTCCCCCCAAGCGTTTTTCCCCTTTTTTAAATTCTTTTTTATCACCTTTGTTTTGGTTTTCCCCCGGCGGGGAAGTATGCTCCCCCCGTAGTTTTTTTTCCCCGCCCAGTTTGGGGGAGTGGATTTGGGGAATGAGGGGCGGAAATTCTTTCAGGGGGGAAAAAAATGGGGGCCTTTTCGCCCTTTAAGATGCATTCCCTTTTAAAGATTAGGGGAAGCAAAAAGCAGAAAAAATTTTAAATTTTTAAAAAAAATAAAAAATCATTGGTTTCTGTTTAGTCGATTTAATAAAAAAGGGTTTTTTTTACCTAAAGTTGAAGTACTTTCCATCTGGTAAATTTTTAAAATTTTTGGAATAAGCCCCCGTCCCCCTTAATTTCTTTCCCATCAAACCTAAAATTCCCAAAAAAGGCATTCCAACCCAGCGGGTTTCTTTTTTTTTATTTAAAACCCCAAAAAATACCCTGACTAGAATACTTTTGGTAAAAAACCACCAAATCTCAGCCATCCCAAAAATCGTTTCCCCCTTTATACCGAAGGCATTCAACCCAAAATTTAAATACCAAAACCCCAAAACCCCCAGGCCGGTAAAAATTTTTTTCAAACTTTAAATGCTTCCCAAAGTTCCCCCACCAAAGACCGTATTCCTTGGACCCCGGGGCTCCGAACGTTGAGGCACACCCGGGTTTTAAGATAGTGAAACTTGTAAACCCCCCCATAATTTTGTGTTGCACGCCCCGCAACTTGATATTTGCCCATCTGTAGTTATTGTAAAAAAAATAATAATTTTGACTCTTACAATCTAATTCCCCAGACAATTTAAGTGCATGATTAATTTCTCCCAAATTTAAACGACATCCCCGAGGGTTAAAACTTTTGGGTGGGGGGACCTTCAAATTCTAACTCCCTGAGTGGTTTTTCCCCGGCCCCCCCCGGCTGGTGGGTCAATGTAGAGCAGGTTTTTGAGTTTCCCGCGAATGGGGGTAAAACCCCCCTCGTGATAGACCTGGCAGTTTAAAAAAGACGTTAAACCCCCTTTAAAAAAAAAAAAAAAAAAAAAAAAAATTTAAATGATAGATATTAACTTAGTCAAAAAACCATCCTAAACATTAAAGAAAAACGTCATTGTGGGATGAATGGGGCCAGACGAAAATTTTTCTACAAAAAAACCCCCCCTGTCCCCCAACGGGTTTAAAACTGAAAGAGCCCCCGAAAACCTGCAAATTGATACAGTAAAAAGATGGTAGTCAAAATTTTAAAAAGCACTTAGGGGTAAACGAATGTAGATTAAACATAAAAATTGGTAAAACGGAGGGGAAATGACAAACAAAACAAATTCGCACCAGGCAGCTAAAACTGGTATACGGAAAATTTAAAATAAAAGACCCCTGGCCAACATACCAAAAGCAGTAAAACCCCTGGCAAAATCCCCCTTTAATTTTTTTGTTATCATTAAAAATCGAGGGGTTTGGGGAGAGATAACAATTTTGTATTAAAAATTTTAATGATAAGACGTGAATGTTTGTTGATTAACGAGTTGTTTTTTTAAATTAATTAAGACGGATAATTAATTGTTGATGTAACCATGAGAATTAATGAGAAAAATAAAGGCATTATGATTATTGAGATATCTACTTGTTTTTTTGTTTTTGGTTTGAGGAATTTTTTAAATAAGGCATACTGAAACCCAATAAAAGGAAAAAGGAAAAAATCTGGTGATTCAAACAGGAATATGAACACTATCGTAAGGAAGAAATAAAATTTTTTTGTTTTGTTAATATTTTTTTTTTTTTGTTGGTTTGAGTTGATGAGTTTTTTTGTTGTTGTTTTTTTTTGTTGTTGATAAAAAGTTTGAGTTATCGTAATGTGGCATTGAGATCGAATGTAATATTTTTTTTTTGTTCGAATTAAAAAATAATAATTTTTTTTTTCCCCCTTGTTTTTTTTCCGCTTCTTTAATTTTACATGCCGTTTTTGCGATAGTAAAAAAACCACTGACGAGGGCCTTTGAAACAAAGAAGAAGCCTAAAGGCCCAAAAAATATTAGTGATCGCCCCGTGAAAAATAATGTGGTTGGACGACCGGGAGATAAGAGGGTTGCGAATGCAGGCCGGAGTGGTTTTCATTTTTTTGTTTTTTGGAAATTATTTTTTGTTACCTTTTTCTTAAGTTGGGGACTTTTGTAAAACAGCAAAGAAAAATTTTTTTTTTATATTTTTGACTAAAATCGGAAATTTTAAATTTTTTTGTTAATTAAATAAAAACAGAAAAGAAAAATAGAAAAAAAAAAAAAAGAATGGAAGGAAAGAGGTAATTATTTTTAGTATTTTAAATGAGTGCGAAAACATTTTGAAATTTAAAATGATTTTTTTGGTTGATTAAATTATAATTTCCTAATTTGAACCCCCTTGAAATGGTTTTAATTCCCAGTAAAATTTTTTATTTTGATCCTTTTTGAGCTCAAAAAGGAAGGTATAAAAGAAGTTGATAAAAAAGGAAATCAGGCCCTTTTTCCTCTTGTAAAGTGAAAATAACCTTTTTTATGAGAGCCCGGGGATAAGGGGGGAAAAAACCCTTCCCCCTATTCTCCCCAATGCTCCCTTTTTTTTTTATTAATTTGAGTTTTTGACCCGTAAAAAAGATTTTGTGAGTTGGAGAAAAAAGGGTTTTGAACTTTATAATAAATTTTTGGGGAAAGGGATCCCCGCGGGGTTTTTCCTCAAAGAAATTTTACCCCCTAAACCCGAGTCTTTTATTATGGGGTTTTCACAAAAACCCAAATTAAAAGGAAAAACCGGCAGGGGGGATCAACCTTCCTGGTGGAACCTTCCAAATTTTTATTATATTCTCTTTTCCCCCCGTTTCGACCAACTGTATTGTTTAATTGGAAAGACAGAAACAAAGCGCCGTACGGGAATTCTTAACAAATTTTGACTCCTCGCAGAGGGGGGGGCAAACCCCCCTTTAACCCCAAGCGCCCCGTTTTTGTTGTGTCTCAGGCGAAAATTTAAAATTTGATCAAAGGGCATTTCCGGCCTGGATGGGGCATAGAAACCCCCCCCCCTCCCCTTCATTAAACTGGATCCTTTTTGCTCTCTCAATTATTTCCTCCCAACCTTCTCTGTCCTTTTTTTTTCTATTTTAAAAATTAAAAAAATTTTATTTAACCCGCAATTTTTTTTTTTTTTTGCGTTTAAATGTTTTTCAATGCATGGCCAAAAACGGGGGGGCCCCTCCTTCGCAGAAAAATTAAAATTTTTCGTTATAATTTAAAAATTCCCCGTTCGGGAATTCGTATTTTTTATCTTCGTTGGGTTTGGTTTTAAAAACAAAACTAAAGACCGAAATTTTAGGGACATGCAAAAAATTTTTTTTGATAAAAGAATTTTTTTCCCCCATTTGATTTTGAAAACCCCTGATATGGATTTAAAAATTGAAGAAAAATTTATACAAGGGTTAAGTAGTTTTTTGAGAAATTCCAAAAAGATCAGAAGCCTCGTATATTTGTGTATTGGGGTCCCCAAAATTTGGCAATTTTTTCGCTGAAAAAAATTTTTTTTTTTAAATAAGGTGGTTATGTTTTCTATGAATTTTACACCCGTACAATTGACATATGTAATAACAGGTACCTTCGTGATTTTGTTTGGTAAGCATTTTGACTCAAAGTACGTTTTCTTGGGCAATAGAACAATAAACTTTGGGATTAAAATTTGAATAATCGACAAGGAATTTTTTTTCTTTTTTAAAAGAACCATCTCTTCAAATTAAGAAGGATGCCATAAAAAGCGGACATTTTACTGAGGCAAATCATGCATTCAGGGGGCCCCAAAAAATTTGCCCCAAAAATGATAGGGGTAAAAAAAGAGACCATTTCCCCAAAAATTTCCCCGGTTTTTCCTTTATTTTTTTGTCTTTTTTTAAATGGGGCCAAAAAAAGTGTTTTTTTCAAAACTGCGTTAAAACCTTGACAGCCAAAAACATAAAATTAAAAAATTGAAGGGTTAATTTAATTTTTTTAATTAAAATTTTTTTCTCAATTCAAAAATGCAACCCTTTTTTTTTTTTAGGTGGACAGAAAAAACAAAAAAAAAAAACCAGACCAAAGTCGGAATATTAAAAAAAACATTTTTGGCCGCCATTTTGAAAACGACAAAAAAAAAAGGAAAAAGTCCCGGGAAATTTTTTTTTGGAAAGGTTTTTTATTCCCCCTTTCTTTTTGGGGAAAAAAGGGACCCTGTATAGAATATAAAAACCAAATCTAAAGTCGTTCCCCCATATGAGGTTTCACGCCTTTTTTATTTGTCCCCAGGAACGGGAGCCTCCGAGCTTATTTTTTTGAAAAAATTATGTTTCCTGGTCAAAATAAAAAAAGGCGTAAAACACTCATATTTAAAAAAAAAAAAAAAAAAAAAAATCATTGTTATAACCCTATTTTAATGATTTTTTCACGGGCCTTTTTAAATTCGTATTCTTTAAATTTTTGCAGCTATACTGTAGGGGTAAGCATAATTGGTCATTTTTTACTTCCCCCCCGTAGAGCTTCCCCTCTATGGGAAGAACAAACAATCTTCCTATTTGATGTTGGGCAACACGAGCGCATGGAAGGAACCCCTTACAAACAAGAAACCAAATTTTTGAATACAATTTTTTTCAGTTACGGTTCGAACTGGGATTTCCAGGGGAAAGCGTATCTTCCCTACTAATCAACTTTTATCATCCCCCCAGTAGCCCCCATATAGTAGC
>CM044955.1:49174867-49396983 GCA_024516035.1 Bactericera cockerelli
CGCAGTGCCTCCGCACCGCTTCAAGGTATCATCCTTCGCGGGGGATATATTACCTATTATTGTGAATGGCTTTTTGGGTAAACATTTCCAAAAGTTAAGTTTGACCACTTAAATAACAGGGGTTAATATTATATCTTCATGACTCCCTCCTGGCATATTCTACATTGTTCCAGTTCTTATGTATAACATTATAGCATTTATTATTGGATAATAGTTAGGGGACTCAACATTTTCATCTGGTTATAATGTTAATTTTAATAACTGGGTAATAATAGACCTTATAGGTACATAAAGAGAAACCTTATTAGGTATTTATTCTTTATCTAAGTAGAATTATCCTCAGGCATCATTATCAAGTTTATTTTTCCCATTAAATTTCTCAAGACTAAATTTTCTAGAAATAAAGCAGGAAATTGTCTGAATCAGCCAAAAAAAATATTTATCATTAGAGATCATGTTTCGTCTCTTCTCACTCCAAACACTGGCACATATTCAATAATATCTATACAATTCTTTTTTTGCATATTTCTGTTAATCACTTTCGTGATATCACAACGATCAACTACTCAAACTCCTTTTACTAAATCTACCCTGAAACCGGGACTTGAACCACCGATCAAAAGGTTACTAGTCCGCCGCCTTATCGATCAAGCTACTGAAGTCGGTCAGTATTTACAATTCTACATGATATTATGGGTACATATATCTACTTTTATGCTTGAATACAAGCACGAACATTTCTTGCACCTAATTTATATTCCCAAATCGGTAAAGTTTCCTCTACGCCCAAATTTGCCATACTCAATATTGTGCATGTCCCGTACCATACAATTTGGGCGGTAACTTGTGAAATCAATGCTGATATATGAGCGCTCCAAATGCATTAATCCGATACATTATTGGTTGCCACAAATCATATGGACCGTATTACTGGGCGCGTAAAGTAGACCGAATTAAAGTTGGACATAAATTGCCGGGAGACAGCTGAAAAAATATAAATCCCTAGAGTATGGCACAGCACAAACAACGCACTTTTTTTATTTTATTTTAAAAGAAACAGACTCAGGTCGTGTTGTGCGGCTGGTATTGCCATCACACTGACAGGACACGCATCTTGGGATGGCTAACTTAATTCGCCCTTAATGAGCGAAATCAGAATTTGAAGTTTCCTGGTGTTGTCATTTTCATCATCATAGGGTGGCGTCATCGTGAACGATGGTAGCCAGACAGTGGAGGAATGACTCAGCATTTCTACCACTGTCTTTACAAGGAAGCTAATAATTGATAAGGGCCCTCAGAACTAAGCCAGTACTGGTCTACTCCCTGTTTATAGTCCTGCTGGTCTACTCCCTGTTTAAAGTCCCCAAGCCAGACTGTTGAGTCATTTTACTTCCGAGTAATGTCTAATTTTTTCTTTTTTTGCATATTTTTACGTTGATTTTGAATAATTGAGTGTATCCCTTGGGCTTTCAGGCTTTCAGTTTTACCAGCCAGTTCTTATACATTAGTCCACTCAACAAAATCATGACAAGTGTTCTTGTGGATAAGTGAATAATACAGGTCCCGTAAACCGCAAAAGGCTAGTTTTAGTCAGTCAGTCAATAGCATCAGTCAGTCACTAATATCAGCTACAGTGACCCGTGATTCATTCCTAAGAAAACCTCAGAATCAGTCAGTCACTAATATCAGCTACAGTAACCCGGGATTCATTCCTAAAAAACCTCCCAATACAAACCTCTCCCTCACTGCTTAGTTCGCGAGAAAACACAAAAAATCAAAAGATGAATAAATTTATGGAACAACCAATCCACTCGAACCAGATCAATAAATCCAAGAGGAATTTTTATCCTGATTGGACAGACAAAGGCCATACCTATACTCCATCGGTGTGACAAATATTCAGAATATTTTATCGGTAATGCTTGCTCAATATAAAATATTCCAATCGGTATAAGCCTTAACATATCAAGTGCAGTCAGCTGCATTGTTGCAAAGTTCTAAATCATCCGAAAGTTTGTAATTATAGTCCTTCCTTATTATTTTTTTTCTTACTCTCTTTCTAATTTTATATCATCATTGTCAATATTCTCATCATTATCATTTGAGCCCGGATTTTATGCTATTACATATTCTGGCGATTTTAATTGAAGTTGCATATTTAGGCAAAAATATGGGTGATTTTGAATATTTTCAACACTCTTAGTTATTAAAAAAGGATTGTGAATATCAGACATACAGACCGACACAAACCCAAGTTGGTTACGAATAGGCCAATATGAGAAAAAATACGGTTTTTTTTTTAATCTTAACATTTTTTCTTCTTTCTAAAAACAAACATAATTTATGTACCTATATAAAGTGGAAATTTATCCCACTGCATGAATGGGAAAAGAAGACAAAGAAGAAGAAGGTAAATTGGAAAATTTCTATGTGTTGGAAAGTATCCAAGTATTTACTTATTTACTGGTAGTGTGAAGCATAAATAAATAAATATCTATCATAAAAAAATAAATAAATATCTATCATATTCGCGCTGATTTCGTCTAAAATTTTCTTCAGATTTTCCAAAATTTGTGCATATATTTCAATATTAATGCTAGGTATCTTCTTGCCTGCATAATCATATGCAATTGCATATTTTGTACATTTTTGTCTGCATATAATCCGGGCTCTAATCACATCATCGTAATCATCATCCTCTTCATCCGTTGTATCATCATTATTCTCTAACTACATGGGAATTATTATTATTGTTATTATTTAATAACATGGGTATTGTGATAAATGATGGTGGTCTCCTTGAAGGTACTTTACTCTTTGTTGGAATAAATTTTAACGATATGCACTTTGGACTTGGACTAAATTAGCGAAATTAGCGAAAAAATGGACCGAAATTAGCGATCGTTTCCAAAAATCTCCCGAGGATAAACGAAAGTACCTACGAGTATCATTACAATAAATGGCTATGATCTTAAAACTCTTTATCTATAAATAATAAGTTATTTTATTTGTGTTAATCGCTTTCGTCAGATCACAAACTACTGAAACTCGCTTTACTAAATCTACGCTGAACCCAGGACTTAAACCACCGACCTCCAAGTTACGAGTCCGCCGCTTTATCGATCAAGCTACTGAGGTAGGTATCTATAAATAAAAATAACAAAACAGACAACACTGAACACTATAGGAGTGTCAATAGATAGAAGACAAACATTGGAAATGTGTTAGTGGATGTGCTTTTTGCACCAATAAATAACCCGTTATTATACCAAGTACATTGATGAAAGTAGTAAGAATTTTATTAAATTTCTTATTTTGAATCAATGAGAATGTGATTCAAAATATAGTTCATTTAAGTAGCTCAATGATGGATGAATATATTTAATGTAATTTTCATGATGCTTAAAGCAAATATTCCTCTCACAAGGTAAGGTATAAACTCTGAATAAATAAGTATTATCAGACAACCAAACAAAAATCTCAAATTCAAGTGGAAACAATTTTTGGCTGATTTTGAGGGGCCATGTTCCACTACACAAAGAGTGGCTGAAGGCAGAGTCCTTTTGGACTTTATTATAATAATTATGTCCAAGAAGAATTTCATTTGGCATCCTCATCATGAGAATGCTGTGGCTCCAAAAAATATGTCTAATTGAACACATGGCATTTTATTTTGTGGTCAAACCTTACTGTCTCCATAGTGTTCGAACTTTACCGTCTCCATACAACAAAGAAATGTCAGATGTATATATATCTCCCTTGCCTTTATCCCATATTAGCTTATGTTGCTATTGGGTTCGGCATTGTTCAACCTCGTGGTTGAGATATCCAATAATAATTATTGCAAATAAACAACACTGTAATACTATTGTAAACCATCTTCTTTGTTGAATAATACGTTGGTCAGTTCAATATTGTAATTAGATAGCGAAGGGTCATCAAAATAGTCCTTAAAATTGTACTGTATGAAATAAAATACAATTTCTACCCTCATCTTGTCCTGTAGAATCAGTAGACCTAACAACTATATTAACTAAAGTGGTCAAGGACCAATAATGTAAATGTAGTTTCATAAGGTTGCGTCCATACAGTTTCATGTACCCAATTTAGCTAGTTTCTCATTTTCGTAAGTAACATGATTTCATTTCTGAATATATGTCGTTAAATGTTTCTTTTCCACAAGGAAGTAAAGATGAATGAGTAACTAAAATAGATTCGTGTCAACACGAATAACACCAAACACAAAAACATCAATGCATGTATAAGGTATCCTATTGACAGGACAAATAATTTCATTATGGACAAATTCTTATAAAGTAATCATACTGTACAGGATTGTATTGGATGTTTCTTCTTAAAAATATAATCTTTTACATGATTTTGCTTGCAAGTAATATTGTGTTTGTTATTGATGTGTCTTTATGAATAAGGTCCTTTCAATGGCCAGTTGTTAATAGAATTAGGGAGGATACAGAAATTTGTAAATCACAAATATGATTACAATGTCCGCTTCCTGGTCATCCCATCCTTCAAATTTCTTCTTCGTAAAGGAGTCTTGTTTATACACCCATTGAAAAAATTTCCGCTCTTCACAATGTTTCCTCATGATGCTCACAAGATCTAAATTCATAAATACATACCTATTAAGAAAAGAAAAAAAAATATTGGTATAGATAGATAGATAGGTAAGTATTATTAACATACTCGTACTTCGACCCTGGGTCAAAGAAGAACTTTTGTACCTAAAGTTTGTATGAGAATATTAGAATAGAATAGAATAGAGTAGAGAAATTACCTTGTTTATACTGCCGAGGTGAGACTAAAAAGTCCCTTTATTCCAGCTGTCTAAACAAGGTCTTGTTTATTTTCAAATTTAAATAAACATTTTGTACATACATTTAATATTGTTAAGATTATATGTATACATAAAAAAAGCCTTGCTTAGGTTAGAAAAAAAAGATAATATTATTAGAACGTGTAATAATACACCAATGTAAGAGAGGTCCTCCAAATGAAACAAATAACGTAACAAAACAGCAAAAGTCCATCAGTTTGTTTCTTTTTTATTGCCTTTCTTTCCCTCTTTGTCCATTATTTTGGGAGCAATGAAACCTTACCAAATGAAAGCTCATCCGTAAAGGAAGACTTGGTTGAACACATTCAACGAACAGAGAGGACTTCCAGAAGGAAGTAAGGATTGATATTTTCCTTCTTAACTCTGCAACAAAGAACTATCAAAAAGGAGAAGGCTTTTAAAAAACACAAATACCTGTCATGCGTCTTTCACATCTTCACCACGGAGCGTGTCAGATGAAAGGAGCCAAAACCAATAAGCAAGAAATATAATCCACCCACTGAGGTATGCACGTTTCCTGTTGTCCTTTCAATGAAGATATTTCGCCACAAAGACTCGATTATTTCCACTCGAAGAAATTTCTACCTTGTATTTTTTGTAATAATGTGAATTGTTCAGAACTGGCGTTCTTTTAGGACCTAAGACTTGAGGGTCTCCCTAGTCTTAACAAACACCCATAAGACTTTTTTCCACATCGCTTTCAACTGAATGGTCATATCAAGACGGAAGTAATACCCTCCATTCGCTAGAAACTCACAAACCAGCTACTCAAATTAGCCTCCTCCAGGCTAAGTGGGGCCGGGAATTGCCAGCATCAGGAGGATTCGAATTTGAATGGTCACCCACCAATATCCCAACATCTCTGAACGTTACTTAACTTCAGTGACAGAACGAGAAGTGATTCAAACAAATTACCGGCGACGCTGGCTAAGGCTGTTTCTTTACTGACTCTATTACCTAGGAGTTACATGTTGTTAAATAATAATAATAATATCGCCTTATTTATACCGCCCGATTAGGACTATCAAGTCCCACTATTCCAGCAGTAAGCCCAAGATGAGTCTAGTTATGAGTCTTTTACTATTATGAACCATTGGCAGAGGACTGAAGAGGTACTATACTCCCCAAACATCACTACAAAACCCCTCGATTTTCTTCTTTTGCGAAGGAATGAACGGTTCAAGATTATTTACAGTGTAGATAATAAATTAAAATAGATAATAATAAGATAATAAGTAGATAATAACAGACCGAAAATCTTTAAACACTTGGTGATGAAGATGAAGATAATATCCATATTAGCTTTTAAACATTATTTCAAATTCGCATCATGCAGATATCCGTCAACCTAATTGCCAAAGATCTGTCTCAGGTAAACCTTTCTTATCTAAGGTAAATAAAACTCAGGAAAGGTACTAAAAAATCGTTGGATTTCCTGTGTGCTGGAAAGATAAAAGTTTTCATCTGTTTGTTCCGCTATTTTTGGTGCCAAAATATTGTGCTATCTCCTACATTTATACGGTTTATACCTAATATATTGGAGGTCCTTATTGACATTTCATAATATGTATAGAATACACCTACATATACTAATAAGGAATCTATTTATTGTACGCAGAAGAGTGTTTAAGTGATAGCTGATTTTATTTAACTAGCGTTTGGCAAATATCTTGGAATATCATAGCCCAACACCAACAGGTAGAGAGATGCTTTTTCACCATTATCTCTCAATTCCCGTTTAAGAGGTCCTTTCATAGAATCTTAAAACTAAAACATTTCTCTTAAATTAAATAAATGAATAGGACGCTTAAAATAAGGGATTGTGGGACCAAGGCCGGAGAGCAGAATCTCCGTACTGCAAAAAAGAGTGGACCTTTGCACAAGATAAACCCAGAAAACACTAACTGCTAGAAGGTTAGCCCCAACGACCTGTGTATATTAGGCCGGAGTGAAACAGGGGGGTAAAAAAATAATTTTGGAATTTGAAAACGCCTAATATGTCAAAAGTTGTGATTTTGTGAGTAGATCAATCCCTGAAAGTTTCAAAAATTAAAAAAATGATCTTGAGTCTCCACATTGAGCTTAAAGTTTTTGCTATTTTTGAGTATGCAATTTGAAGGGGCATCATCGGTTTTTGCACTTGAAGCACGTCTAACATGAAAAGTGTTCATTATACAAAAAAAGATAATGAATAAAATTATGTTGTAAACAATTTTTTCTATATTTTAATTCCTTGAAACTTCTCTCTATGATGTACTATCTATGAGCTAGAACATAAACAATTGTAACTCTAGCAGAAACTTTGGAAAATGATAATAATATGGTAGGTTATTAGTCCATATCATAGGTGCTGGTACAACTCAGGCCTACTTTTTTCAGGATAAAAGATTTACGTTGTTATCTATATTTAGTTGGTTTTTTAAGACATCTTCCTACATTATACGAGTACAAGTAACATGTATGTATATAAAATCTATGTAGGTAACTGTGCGCGAAAATAAATTTAATGCTTACTGACATTTTCTCGCTTGTAATTTGTAGCTTTTTAATTAAAGCAGTACAAAACTGAGTTTTCAGATCTTTCTTTCTATGTGAAAATGATTGTTCAAATTAATTTGTGCATTCGTTAGAAATTAACTACGGATATTACGGATCAAATTTTTCTAGGTTGACTTGGTTGTTTAAATAAAATAACTGACTAATTTTTGTAGGAAGTGAAATACCCATATCATGTCAGTATTACCTAAGAATAATAATCGTTTTGATCGATAGTTAATATTACATGTATTAAATCTTTTAATTATAACTTTAAATTGTTTTTTTTTTTTTTAATTTGCAGCCGCCCTACTGAAAGTTTTTAATATTTGGCCCTCTTTTCCTACAGAGCGTTATTGAGGCACTTCATGTAAAAGATATAACTTCTTGCTGATTACATAATGAAAGTGATTGCCCCGTCGTAGTTTTAAGTTTTAAAAAAAATAGCTCAGAAAGGCCCATGCATTTATTTAAAATGATTGAGAAATATTCTTTCTTGTCTATACAATACAAAAAACTTATGTTTGATGTGATACAGAGAGACGCGTATTTCGCTTACTTTGAAAATACTCTTCTCGCAAACTGACCAAGTAGCTTGATCGATAAGGTTGCGGACTTGTAACCTAGAGGTCGGTGGTTCATGTCCGGTTTCAGCGTAGAATTAGTAAAGCGAGTTTGAGTAGTTGTGATATCACGAAATTGATTAACACAAATATGATAACTTTTCAACTTGTACTTCTTGCAATGCTAAGGTGCACTTTTAGTCAAGTGGTTAACGCGCTAGTCTGGTAAACCAGGTAGCGGAGGGATCCGTTGGTTCGAATCCCACCCAGTGAATGAACCTTTCCTCATTAATTTGTGTTTGTGACCACATAATAATAATAATAAGACTCTGAGGGTTAGGTGGTAGAAAATGCTTTGAGCACTAACCTCGCCCGGTGATTACCTTCACTAAAGTGTGTTATTATAATTAAGTATTCGCGCTCTAAGCATTGGGTAGAATTTTAAAATCCCGCAAGCTTCTTAAAGATAATGTGAACGATGGTAGCCAGACAATGGAGGAATGATTCAGCACTCCTACCACTGTCTTTACAAGGAGTCTATTAATTGACAAGGACCCCCCGAACCAAGCCAATGCTGGTCTACTCCCTGTTTATAGTCACCCAGCCAGACTGCTGGTCTCCTCTATGTTTTAAGTCCCCCAGCCCCAATTGTCTCCTCATAATTTTGAAGCTGATGACTACTTCAACCTCATATATCAGTTGGGAAAATCCACTGGATCCAGCTGCCACCTTGAACCTGACTGATGAGGAAATTATATGCCTCATCCGATCCCAAACGGAGTTCGATGCTCTCAAACTCCCATGCCAGCAGCCACACTCAAGCTGTGGAAAGGCGTATCAGGCTGGTAATGGTAACTGAGGCATCACAATCTGTATGTGGCGAAGTTGCACGAGACCAATTTATACGTGCTCGACAAAAGAGCCGTAAAAATATTCCTGTGTGTAGCACAAAAAAGACTTTTTGGTAATACATAAAATGAATGATAATCATTTGAAAATATAAAACCTTTGATCCTTAATTTAGTACTTTTCATTGTTTGTTCTTTCTGGTAATGTCTTTAATACATATGATACTCGTTATCATATTAGATTATAATAATTTTATGATATTTTAGAAGCGGAGTGTCCCAAAAATTATAATTTTCATAAGTTTTCAACAAGAGTCATAACTATTAGTGTTCTATCTCTTTGACTGTACATCATAGAGAGACGTTTTATGATACTAAATGATACAGAAAATTGTTCTCAATACAATTTAATACAATACTTTTTTTGTAAAATGAAAACTTTTCATGTCAGAGGTCAATAAAGGGTAAAAAAAATATGTTGCCCCTTCAAATTGCATACTCAAAAATAGCAAAAACTTTAAGCTCAATGTGGAGACTCAAGATCATTTTTTTAATTTTTGAAACTTTCAGGGATTGATCTACTCACAAAATCACAACTTTTGACATATTAGGCGTTTTCAAATTCTAAAATTATTTTTTTCACTCCGGCCTAGTGTATGTACGAATTTCTTTGTGGTGAAGCACAAGGCCTCTTCACAATTTTTGTGGGTAGCGCAGCATTACTAAGAGCCTCCTTTACATTTCGAATTATTCTATTACATTAATTTCTTTTTACTCTGGTAATGCCGCCACTGGTCGTTACTCATACAAGTAACTACTCATTTTTCCTCACGAGGTATGAGTGGACCCCGAACATCCAAGTACAGAGCAGAAAAAATCCTCCCCCGCTGGGAATCGAACCCAGGTCACCATGTGTGTGCAATGCCTAGCGCGCTAACTCGCTCTGCCACAGTGACTACTCCGGCCTAGTGTATATAGACCTTATTTATACTTCCCGATCAGTGATCATTGGAGGAAAACATCAACTTCTAGAGGTTTTAAGTCCCAAACCCGACGACCCAAAAATAGACCTTATTCATACGACTCGATCAGGACTTAAAAAAAAATTAAATATATCATTTTTCATTGCCATTATTACGCGGCGATGATCTCAAATAAATAAGGAATGTTTCATGCCATAGGTGGGATCTGAGCGAGTTATGTTATGTAACTGTACATAAGTAACCGTACATAAGTTACTGTACATAAATAATTGTACATAAGTAACCGTACATAAGTAAATGTACATAAGTATCTGTCAAAGAGACAAGCAGGTCCTAGCTTTGGTGAAGAAATCATAGCCCACGATCTCGACAAAAGGGATTTACTTATACATAAGTAACTGTACATAAGTAACTGAACATAACTAAATGTACATAAGTAACTGTACATAACTAAATATACATAAGTAACCGTACATAAGTATGTGTAAAAGAGACAAGCAGGTCCTAGCTTTGGTGAAGAAATCATAGCCCACGATCTCGACAAAAGAAGTTTGCCGAGATCTCTGTCCGCCGGCGTTGATAATTAGCAAAATTTGAAACTTTACCTCGGAGGCAATCAAGTTCCGTGTTCCTTTATAGTGGTGAGAGGTACCTCATGTACATTCTATGTATAACTATTTATGTTATATATACCTATTTATGTTGTTATATAAAGCCATGTTTTAACATCTACATAATATCGATTCTTAAGTGCCTATCTACTCGTATCACTGTAAAAACACCCATGGAATATAATTATGCCTATCTACCACGTATGTATATAATGTATAACTCTCTATATATCACCTGTGTATATAATTTATAACTCTCTCATTAGGCACCGGTATACCAATTAGGCAATTAATTGACAGGATATCGGCGGATTGACAATCGTGCCGATCCGAGATTTTTTTTTAACTTGCCATTTCTTGAGACAGTTGATCGGATTCCTGGCCGAGTTTGGGTTTGCTAATGAGGGAAAAGGAATTTTGTGGCTGACCGCCGCGATTTTAAGGCGACATCCAATCGGGGTCCTTTTATGAGGTGTTTCCGAGTTTTGAATTTTACCAATAGAGTCATAAGTAACTGTACATAAGTGTTGAGGTGGTATTATTAATTTATAATAGGTATTCATTATTATTTCTATTTATTTAGTTATTTGTGATAATTATGGTGGTTTTAGAGACACGAAATGATGTTTTTTTATTTAGGTTTATGACTGTTAGTGTTTCACAGCTTATTACTTTCTCGAAATAATTTGAGGATAGAAAACACTCGGCTTTTTTTGTTTTACTTAACTATTAATTTATCAGATGGCCATTTCGCCAGTTACGGCATCGTCAGTGAAATAAAGACTAAATTTAAAACTAATCTTAGAGGTAACTTACGAGCTAACTATAATAAAATAAGGAGTTGTAAAGTCGGCAAACTGTACAGGATAATTTCCTCCATTGTCCGTTTGTTTTTACTTCTAACGGTCCGAATTTAATAACACATAACCTTTTTTTGTGTTTATATGACTTAAACACAAAGTTATATAAACACAAAAAAAGGTTATGACTTAAACACAAAGTTATATAAACACAAAAAAAGGTTATGTGTTATTAAATTCGGACCGTTAGAAGTAAAAACAAAGGGACAATGGAGGAAATTATCCTGTACAGTTTGCCGACTTTACAACTCCTTATTTTATTATAGTTAGCTCGTAAGTTACCTCTAAGATTAGTTTTAAATTTAGTCTTTAGTTCACTGACGATGCCGTAACTGGCGAAATGGCCATCTGAAAATAAATAATTAAGTAAAACAAAAAAAGCCAAGTGTTTTCTATCCTCAAATTATTTCGTTGTTTATTTGTTTTACCAAGAGTTGTGTATAACTATAAGTTTTCCCAAAGAACCTATATATTTCATTATTACTTTCTATTACCTATAAGTTAAAGAAAGTATTGTAATCACGGAATTATTATTAAATAAAACAACTGTTCAGTAGGTAATCATTGAAGAGCAACGTTAATGTCTAGCCAACGTCGATGGCATGTTGAATACACCGGTTCCCTTCAGAACACCGAAGTTAAGCGACATCCAGCGAGGTTAAGACTTGGATGGGTGACCATTCAAATTCTAATTCTCGTGACGCTGGCTTTTCCCGGCCCCACTCAGGCTGGGTGAGGTCAATGTGAGTAGCAGGTTTGTGAGTTTCCTGCGAATGGAGGGTAAAACCCCGTCGTGATATGACCATGGCAGTTGAAAGCGACGTTAAACCCCACTTAAAAAAAAAAAAAAAAAAAAAAAAAAAAAAAAAAACGTTAATGTCTTGGCTATCTCTGCCACTTGATCCGAAAAATTATGCTGCATAAGGTACTGTATTGTTATTTGTAACATCAGTACGACAGTACATACATGGATACATACACATACATAGATAATATAGTACCTACATAGAGTACTAAAGGTTGAGCCAAGACCTGGCTAATCTTGCACATTCACAGGCACAGCAAGGAAGGTGTGCGATTTAAGACTGCAATTTCTCTTTCTCACGCTCAGTAGACTGGCTATCATTCATATGGCATTACGCGTGGTACACTCTAGGACTGTATAACGTAGGTTAGTTATCATATTTGTGTTAATCACTTTCGTGATATCACAAATACTCAAACTCGCTTCACTGAATCCACGCTGAAGCCGGGACTTGAACCACCGACCTCCAGGTTACAAGTATGCCGCCTTATCGATGAAGCTAATACTGAGGTCGGTTGAAGAACGTATGTAGATTGATGTAATCTGTTTAATTTTGAAAAATAATAATAAACGTTGACTATGTAACATATTTATCACAACATCTGACATCTCGTGATGTTTGCCTAAAGACACAGGTAGTATGTCGTGATTTGGACGTAGTACAATTGTCATAATACAATACCATATTATTAAAATAGGTGTCTTGATTTTAAGATCCTTTCTGGTTTATAGTCTCTCTTATTCGTATATCGAAGTCATCTGTGAAGAGGTTTTTGTCATTCCTTTGTGGAAAACTCACTAACCAGCTTCCTTTATTCACCTCACCCAGTCTATGTGAGGTCGAGAATATCCAGCATCAAAAATTTTCGAACCTGGGGGGTCACTCAACATGTTTTCACCTCGCTGGATGTTGCCCAACTTTAGCCATCTTACAAGTGGTCCTTTAAATGTGCCTTTGGCACTGGCTATTCGAAAATTTCCTAGTTACTTCACGTAAAACCGATTCAAAATTACCTATCCTATTTAAACAGTGAAAATTTATTGTCTCTTCATTTTCAAAATCGTTTTTACAAACGCCAAAACAACGTCTTGTCTGTACTGTATTGTAATTTTAACACAAGTCAATATACAACTTCCTGTATTGTACTGAAATTTTAACAAAAGCCAGTATATACTTGATTGTATTGTATTGTAATTTTAACAGTTGTCAGTACACCATCTTGTATTGCAATTCCAACAAGTGTGCAACGAGTTGTCTAATCTCCATCTCATTTGAAGAGAACAGTTTCAAATTCTTTCATCATTTCCGTAATTCTTTTACCGAATACATTGTACTGTGAGTCTTGGCCCTCACAATGTGCTTTCCGCAGTGTTGCCAAACCTTCTTCGGTCTGCCCTTAAGGACGGCCTTGCTTTGGCTCATTCCCCTGCTAATTCTGGCGGAAGGGATAATGCACGGCCTTGCAGGTTACTGGATCACACCCGAAGAAGACTTAGATGACATCCTCATCCCTGTGGTGGTTGACATCATCTTCTTCGGCTTTGTCTGGTTGCTTGTGTTCATGGACGAGAAGGTTGTAGGGTGGCTCCATATCATCTGTCTCGTCATCTGGTGGATAATGATCATTGGAATCCTTTTGACTCCCTTCCTTGTGATGTTTGACTTAGCGATGTCACATCAACAAACTCGGAATAGTAAGACTTTGTCCACTTTGTATAATCAAGTTGGACAAAGAGAGGAAAGTAACCCGGGTGTGACTCATTTGAGTGACAAAAAGTGTTTTGTGCTGCTTACTGTCTTGTCCACGTATGTCTTCTTGCTGATCCTGGGCGGTTTCCTTTACTACAGCTTCTACATGGAAAACTATGGCTGATGTAGAACTTATTTGAGATTATTATCATGTATTTTAATTGAACTTTTTAACATAAATTTTGTCATTTGTTTTATCTGTAAACTGATCCAAGCCAGCGTCAGTGACAAATTTATTTTAATATGAAAATACATAGAAAAAATATTTTTCAACAATATTAAAAACGTCTCTTGAATTAATCATTTGCAGGAGATTTCCTGCTGGAAAAGTTCCATGGATGCACCCTTCATTGCCTCTTTGATAATGGTATAATGGCAAATTGATTATATCAGTTCTCGTTGTAACACTGAAGTTAAACAACGTCCAGCGAGGTCAGGACTTGGATGGGTGATCATTCAAATTCGAATCCTCGTGATGCTGACTATGTCTGATCCAACTGACACTGGCAGAGGTTAATGTGGGTCAATGGGTGTCTGGTTAGTGAGCACGTATGAAATTTAAATAGTTTCTTTGTTATATGTCACTTTAGACCGATCAGGATTACAAAAGTCTGCATTTCATCATTGTTATCCATAATCCTCGTTATGTTGCCACCGGTCGCTATCCATACAAATAACTATAGGTACTCATTTTTCAGAGGTACATTTGTATAGACCTTGAACATACCAAAAAAATCCTACCCTGCTGCGGATCGAACCCAGGTTACCGTGCGTGTAAGTCTCTGCGCTACACAGCTAGGCCACGGTATTCTCTACAACATAATACTATGGGTAGAGTTTCCAACTTCCCAAGTATGCCAACCAGAGAATAGAAGTGTCACCAAATGAGAAGAATGGACACTCAACTTAGTGATGGGACTCGAGTGAAGATTCTCAACTCGATGAAAATCCACTCGATTATTCCCCAACTCGATTTGTCACTCGATTATCTGACTCGAATTGAAAATCATTATTCAGTAGATTAGTTAAATAATATGAATGTCGCACCACTCGAGTTCCATTCTCTCACTCGCAAGAATTTCATCACTCGAGTAGGTAGCGAGTAAGTGATGGGACTCGAGTAAATATTATTCTCAATTAGATAAAAATCCACTCGATTGAGCAAGTGACGATTGAGACGCGAATCGAGTCAGTCTTAGCGAGTGAAATTCGAAAAAACTTGACTCGAGTGGAATTTTTTTCAACTCGAGTTGAATCGAGTGAACCAAAAGTCGAGTCCACTCGATTAAAACACTCAACTCGTCCCATCACTTATTCAACTCGAGGTCTCATTAGAGGTAAACCAAAACAGGATTAAAGTCCAGAATGTCCCTCAACTCGGGTTATAGTGATTGGTTGCAAATCCGACTTGAAGGCGTGCCGAGCTCAATTTTAATCCTGTTTCATAATTTGGCCCTAAGTGCGCGAACACAACGGAGCCCTATAACCTAAAACCTGGCAACAAAACGTACTAAGGTGCCAGTATAGTATAAATATATTATATAAATACGTACATACATAAATATTACTATACATACCTATAACATGTCGCCGCCATCAATCACACGTGAAAAATGAAGATCAAATTTGTCTGATGAAGCGTTGCAACGGTTTGATTTGTTTTTCAAACGCCAGACCCTTTAATTTATAACCCCCGGGCGGGTTCGAATCCCACCTTGAGCGACAAGAAGAGCTTAAAGAGCTGATATCAGTTTAACACTCGCTCAGGCCCCCTCAGGAGATTGACTGCTTATGTAAATAATAAAATGCAGGATGGATAAATAATAAACAAGACACCTTGTAATAATAAATAATAATAAGACAGGACTAACAGGTTTATCATGATGGAATGAATAAATATTCAAATTTTCTAAAACTCATTGCCTCCTAAATCAATCTCTAAACAAATACACAGGGATTAAATAATGTGGTATCGATATCCATCATTTATAATATTAAAATATTTAACATGAACCTACTTAATTCCTAATGCTTTTTCAGTCTAGTCTATGTCTCTAGGGGTTTTGATATATTTGATATGAGAGGATCTGAGGAGGTTGTTAAATTATTAGTTATAAGGTAGGTAAATGTGTAGGTAGGTATTACGGTGTCAGGGTGAAGAGTGAGTGGATTGCACGAGTAAGGGTGAAATTAAAGACAAATTCTATCACTCAAGTCATTGCTAAGCGTTGGTTTTCCCTATCTTACATACGCAATCCGTGACTTAGCGCCACAGAGGTATTAAAGAAGTCTATTATTTGCGCCTAAAATATTTATTGAAGTGAGAGACTTAGGGCGGAATTAATAGACATTTTTGTAATACCTCTGTGGCGCTAAGTCACGGATTGCGTACTGTGTAAGATAGGGAAAACCAACACTTACCAACGACTTAAGTAATTGATGTTGTCTATTAATTCCGCCCTTAATATGAGACTGATGATTTTAGATTACTTAGGGCGGAATTAATAGACAACATCAATAACTTAAGTCGTTGGTAAGTGTCGGTTTTCCCTATCTTACACAGTACGCAATCCGTGACTTAGCGCCACAGAGGTATTACAAAAACGTCTATTAATTCCGCCCTTAATATTATTTGTAGCTGTATATTATTTCTGTTGCGTAACGGTGTTGTAGCCAGCCTTCGTGATGGAAAATCTTATTTTAAAATACCTATCGGTCAGCTGATGAAATCTAAGGGTCGGCTGAGATTTACTAATCCTGTATCATAATACGGGCCTAAGCTTTCAATTCCGAAAAAAGAAAAGAAAAAAAAGGAAAGGGAAAAAAATACTCACTAGTATTAAGAAAGTAATGTATCCAATTAATACAAAACTTTTCAATTTATTGTTCCTTCACTTGAATCAAGAAAATCACCAAAATCGGACTTCAGATAAAAATTTATTGCTGTTACAATAAATAATGTACCAACACTGCAGGTAAATTACGTCATGTAGCGTGCACTTGTAATTCAAACGAATCCTACTTAAAACAAAATTTCGAAAGTCGATTTAGTGAGACCAAAAAGTGCAGTATAAAATTTAATGTTCAAACGATACCTGCTTTAATTAGGCACTTCATCAGCTGGGCTCATGCGATAAATTAGAAATTAGCATCCCAAAAAGATTCGATTCCCAATGCATTTGCCTTTCCCAAGCTGTAATTGCTACCTTAGAATTGGGCTAACGGCAGCCCAGTGTCCAATGATATTCAACATGGCTTCGGCGATTGCTAATGATATATTTTATCGGATCAAATTATAACCATGTTTAGCAGTCTTGCATTTTGATATACAGGATGTAACAGTCATCTCTGATTGAATGATACAAGAACGATAGGAAAAACTGAATTAAATAAGGTACATAAGCCAGCGTCGATGGCGCTTTGCATGCACCGGTTCTCGTAGGATCACCGAAGTTAAGCAACGTCCAGCGAGGTGAAGACTTCCTGATGGTGGCATTCCGGCCCAACCCAGGCGGGATAAGGTTAATGTGGGTAGCAGGAGTGACAGTTTCCTGCGAATGGAGGGTAACAGTCCCGTTGTGACATAAGTAATATATTAGTTCTTATTTATTTATTTTTCATACTGTAAAATCATTTATTTATTTATTCTTAATTTTATTCTGTAAATATTGTACTTTGTCCTCCTAATAAAGATTTAAATAATAAAATTTAATGATATACATAGGACTGCACAAAATGAAGTTAACTTTCGTCTGAATCACACGGTACAGTGCTTGATCCATATCTTCGTAATTAAAGAGTATCAGTACTAGAGTAATTACACACCCAGGATACATCAGATACTCACTGATCGCTCCCTGACTCTGAGATCTCAGATGTGGAGGCAATTTCCGATTTGATTTGCTACCGAGCTACGCCTTGTTTTGGAGATATAGATCGGTAGAAATGATGATGACCTCAAAATCCATGTGCCCAGAGCGTGCCTGGCGGGATGTGGGTTCGAAAACCATTTTTATTTTTCTTGCTAGAGCACCCAGCGTACTTTGGTCGCAAACACACATCCGGACATTAAAATTTAAATGGAATTATTATGCATAAATTAAGTCGAGGCATTAGATCCAGGTTCTCATAGAACAAGATTATTTTAGTGTTACATTATGAGGTTATGATGTTTAGATCACTTTTCACAAGTAAAAAAAAAAGGCGCATTAGAAAGCTTTGTAGATATCTGCGTACTAGATCCTGTGGGAACATAAAAATACCAGTTAAATCAGTATGAACAGAAAAGTGAGAAGTTGTACTAGATGTACATAAATATCAGAACATACCTGGACACCTGTTTCGAGCTTATTTGCTCTCATCAGCAGCTAATAGTACTGAGTATCCATTATCCATGCCATCAACTAACCTCTCTATTTTAACCAGTAAAAACAGGAAAGTGAAAAGTTTAAACCAGGAAAACATGACCTGACACAACACAGTCTATTTGTGAACATCAGGGATAACTGAATTGGATACAATTACGAAACTGATGAAAGAAGCATTTCATGTGGATAATAAAAATCACATAAAATTTGGGAAGATGAGACTGATCACAAAACCTGATGTGTTTAAGATAGAAAACAGTTACGTGATAACTGAAAATGAAGAGAGATAAAAAAACACCCCGCTACTAAATTTCGATGAAACAGTTGTCCGTGGTTTTGACAAGTCATCATCACCTGATAATCCCGCGTCTATCGGTTCAAATTTGGCTCTAAAATACAGATTCAATATTTTTTTATACATAAAAATCTAAACCCCTTTATTAAGCCTCGATCACTAGTCAACCCTTACGTCAATCATTAGAGAACACGCTATAAAAATAGAGAAGAAAAGAACACTGTCACTTTAGAAATAATAATTTTACCCCAAAAATAACAAATTTGTTAATAAATTTCCAATTTACGAGCAATCTTCGTTTTGTGTTTCTCCAAGAACAAATAATCAGAGGGGTAGATGACGTTAATTGTCGCTAAATTTGTGGGTTTTTTAGAGATTTTTTTACGAGATAATTTTTATATTTCCGTTTTTATTTGTTTTAACAATCAGATATTTTTCATTATTTTAACAGATAGTCTTTTATTTTATTTCCAGAAAACCAAAGTTTTTTATCGTCCGGGATTGTTTGTATGTCAATTTTCTAATTCAATAAGCTCTCTGATAACTGTTTGAGTTGTCTCATAAATTGTAGCATCTAATAGATTTCTTCGAGAAATTTATGTCTTCTGACAAAGAACACATCAGAAATGATTGGAAATTTATTTGTTTACATTTCTCTAACGACCATTTGGACAAAAGGACTGAATCCTTTGGAAAACTTACAGCTGCAGGATTGAGAGTAGCCTTTCCCATTTTTCAGATTTTCGTGAATTTTTCAATGGACATTTTTTTTCTTTTTTTTTACATCGTGTAAGACAGGAATAAGTCTAATTATTTTAATAAAAAAAATAACAGCTACGTTCGGTTGAGACTAGAAGTTATTATGCCAATAGTATTAAAGATTGGTCTCTTTTATTGTTACTAGTAGAGTATTTTTTACGTCGCTTTTAACTGTATGGTCATAGGTACTTTATATGAATTAAAAAGGCTCCATCAATACGGCTAAAACTACAGCTTTGTACACAATACCTAATTGGATTTCTTTTGGTCCCAAAAGATACAATAATGATAAAAAAATCATATAAAAATATATTGACTAAATTTTATAAAAATGCATCTGTAATGAACTAATCAAGATATTCTCCACAGGGACTTTTTAGTTGGAAAATATTTTGATACGAAACGTGCATCAATTTTAAGGATCAAAAATCATGCAGAAACAGATCAGTAATATCAAAACCTATTTAAAAATAATGCAAAATCATTTTCGTAATTTCCATCCAGGTTTCTATTGTTTTGAATTCTAAAATTACACACTCTGGCGATTAAAGGTTGCCAAAGGTAGACAGCTTTTAATGAAAATGTTAACATCAAAAGCAAAGGTATATTACAAAGGTTAGAGGTATGCCAGTATTTAACATCGCGCAGAAAATGACTCGACAATTTTTATAAATAAAAGAAGATTAAATTTGATTAAATATAAAACGTCTATTCTTTTTAGCAAACCTTTATTCACAGGTATGGAAAAGGGTACGAAATTTATGAATATTCATACAACACCTGACTATATCTTCATTAGGAGAGCGTCAGGTACCCTTCTGAATGTTATAAATCAAAGATAAAGCTTTATTAAAAACGAGGAGAATGATAAAGGATTGCCAAATGATAGCGAAGTAAGTCTTTTAGAAAGGAGAATTATGTAAAGTCATGAAGGTTCAATTAATAAAATAAGCATAGATTAAGATTGAGATGGATATTAATAACATGAGTTTGGCAAGAGATGGTAGTTTGGGCGGGATGCCAAGCCTGCGAGTTTAGAAAGGTTTAGGATTTGGTAGTACTGATTTATCGGTTGTATGACATTATGGCAATGGTAGTTATAAGCCAAGAGGTCATAAGTGAAATGTGACGGGTTTTCATAAATTTCAAGAACCTGAAGATTTCATTCATACTTCGGAAATCTAAACACCTAACAGCTTCTTCAAAATCAAGTTTCAGAATACTAAAAACACTATATTTTTGTCTTCTTTGTTAGCCTGACAATGCGTGGTTTTTTCTTCATTTATCTGGGAACTTGAACACATAATAATAGCACCAAAATAAATACTGAAATAAAAGGACTCTTCAGTCCAATTCGGGGCTGTAGAATAAGTATCAATAATCACCGTGGCAGAGTGAGTTAGCGCGCTAGGCATGGTGACCTGGGTTTGATTTCCAGCGGGGTAGGATTTTCTCTGCTCTTTACTTGGACTTTCGGGGTCCACTCATACCTCGTGAGGTTGCTAGCTGCTTTGATGTGAAACAGCGACCAGTGGTCGAATCATAGACAAAAAAATATACAAGATATTGTAATTTAACGTGGTAAGGTCCTACGATTCTACGCTACATACTAAAACTGTGACATAATAATAACATAAAGAAAAAGCATTATTGTTATTATGAATAAGTGTCTGTTATTCTTAACACTCAACTACCTACCTAAAACCGACCTCAATGATAGATAAAGGGGCACCTGGAGGTCGGTGGTTCAAGTCCCAGTTTCAGCGTAGATTTAGTAGAGCGAGTTTGAGTAGTTGTGATATCACGAAAGTGATTAACACAAATATGATAACACTCAACTACCTAAGTTTGGTAGTTGAGTGTAACAACCTATAAAGATTCATGTACCCGAGAGATTATAATATAAAGTCTTCTCTAGTTGTAGTGCTGAATTGCTGATCCATGCGGTTAACAGAGATAGACATATTATTATAAACAAACATAATATTATTATACCTCCCATGAACTAAAGTATATTTGACAACTATTAAAGGAGAAATCGTAAAAAGATCAGCTACATTAAAATACCCAGAGGTAGCTAGATAAAAGAATGAGATTGTAAAAATGTTCACATCAAATTTCTTTCAGCTGAAAATTTGCTAACCATAATCATCAAACCAGAGCCATAAAATTAGCATAGTACAAATGTGTATAAGAAGTGAGGAAAATAGCAGGAATATAAATCTGCGCCGAACATTTACGCACCAAGACTGATAAAAAATATCTTCATCCGTGCTCCTCAAAAAAAAATCTGGTGTAAACATCACACGACTTTCCTTATCCCCCAAAAAGGAGTCGAATTCCGCCACGGGTAACTCAAAGGTAACAGATAACTAAAAATAAATGGCAAATTCGTAATCAGCACTTCAAAATCATTGAATTTGATATGTCACAACCCCCATCTAGGATGAATAATAAAAAAGTTAGTCCAAGCGGGTCCCCCCCACAATACCGGTAAATTGGGGCCGGGTTCCAAAAAGTTAGAGATATCAAAAAAATGATCAGAGTAAACCCCCATTATTTTTTTAATTTGAGAAAATGTTGTTCTCTAACATTTTTTGTATCTTTAACCAATTCAAAGAAGCGGTGCTTGCGGCCAATATTTGCGGCCCTGCGGCCGCAGAATGCGGCCGATTTCAACCAAAAGTTTCATGGTTCGTCTGGTGTATAAAATTAATTACCATACCAAATTTCAAGTCCCTAGCTATTACCGTTCTTGAGATATCCTGTTCACACACACACAGACACACAGACAGACGCACGGACCAATGGCTGAAAACAACTTTTTTGGTATCCTGAGGCTATGATTCGTCCAGAAATGTGAAAAGCTAGGTAGGTCAAATTTTCGACGAATACAATACTTTCCTTATTATAGGATAAGGAAAGTAAAAAAATACAGATGTTGATGGGGACAAGAATTTAATACAATGTTTAGATTTGATGTGTAATTAAATAATGAATATTTGAATAATAATGTTGAGAGGGATATGAAAATCTTAATATAATATAGATTTGGTGTGTAAAACCTTGATGGATTTTTGCATAAAAAACCACTCTATCAAGTTGATGATGAAACTGCTGTAAAAATATTTACCTCACGCATCTATTGAAGCAGCAAATCGTGGTATTATGAGCTGCAAAGCGTCGTATTAGTAGCAATAGATATTCTGATTGATGATTCGCATAGGTAAAATTGATTAAAATGAGTTAGTTAACTTTATACAGTAGAATGTACAGTGTGTTCATTAAATCCGAGGCACTCCTCGTAATTTCTGAAAGGTAAAAGAGGAAAAGTTGGAACTTTGTACCTATACAGTATACAAAACACCTAAACTAAATAAATGCACTGTCAAAGGCACCCAAATTATGTGTTCGATGCTCACGGGCGGCAGAAGGCGGACCAACATTCACATCTTAAATGGAATGACCCAATGTTGTAATTGTTTTATTGATCAACCTAATTTTAAGAATTAGTTTGGTGAAATCAAAACATTTTTATTTTTTCCTCAAAGAAAATAACTTCTGAAAGTTGTAGATTTTCGCCTTTCTCCGATACGGAAAGTCATAAAGTTGTCCTGTTTTGTAAAAGGATACACTCAAATATAACGAAAGCCATTCGAAATTGAAGAAAAAGTTACGGCCAAAGGGTACTTAATGATTTCCGGGGGAATACTAGTAGTGATCTTGAAAATTTTCTCAGGGGTTCTCAATTTGGTTAGATTGGTCAAAAAATGTTCACACGATCAATGTTCATTCATAATGGTAAACATTGTTTGTGTAGTTTATTCAATTTATATAATATATTACAAATAATAAAACATATTAGAAACAATATAAGCTCATGAATTAATGGTAAACATTGTTTGTGTAGTTTATTCAATTTATATAATATATTACAAATAATAAAACATATTAGAAACAATATAAGCCCATGAATTTACGAGTGAGTATTTTTTTTTTTAATTGGGTTTAACGTCGCTTTCAACTGCATGGTCATATCACGACGGGGGTGTTACCCTCCACTCGCAAGGAACTCACAAACCTGCTACCCACATTGACCTCACCCAGCCTGGGTTGGGCTGGAATGCCACCATCACGAAATCTTCATCTCGCAGGATGTTGCTTAGCTTCGGTGATCGTACGAGAACCGGTGCACTCAACGCGGCATCGGCGCTGGCTATGATGAGTGACTACAGACCTTCACTATTTTTATCAGTCATCAACAAATTGCTCCCTGAATTTATTCAAACTATGCAATGTGGCAAATTCATCGGATCTTTTTCTTGAGTTCTCATCGTGGCCGAGTGAGTTAGGGCGCTAGGCATTGCAAGCACGGTAACCTGGGTTCGATCCCCGGCGGGGCAGGATTTTTTTCTGCTCTGTACTTGGGTGTTCGGGGTCCACTCATACCTCGTGAGGAAAAATGAGTAGCTGCTTTAATGTGACGGAATAATAGGCAAAAATAATATATTAGGATAAAAAAGATACGGCGAAGTCCTGAATTCTGCGCTATCTACTGAAATTGTGATCTAATAATACAAAGAAAAAAAAAAAAAAAAAAAAACATTTTACTTGGTGTCCTGCTGAAAGCACTCGTTTCTTGACTTGAGCATTTTGCAGTCTAAGATCATTTATTATAGATTTTGGTTGCATTGTCTACCCTCTCAACAACTTTACAATATACCTATTTCTTACAGCTTTTTTTCTTCATGATGTTAGTTTTTTGTGTGACACTCAGAACCAGCGACTGTGCTCTCAGCATGAAAACACAAATAAATAAATTCAAAATGCGCTGGCGCAGATGAAGTTTGTAAATGCAATATTTTAATTTTACTTAAAAATATTATGTACATATTTTGGACATCCTAAATATTAAATTTTATGTAAAGTATTTAAACAACACTACTACACCTTACAGCACACACCACACATAGGGCATGGAACTACATATTACAATTCTCTGGGGCTGGGCTCCCCAGTACATTGCTTCAGGGAGCCAGTGGGTTTTCATACCACCATCAATCCTTCCGCCACCATGTCAACCATCATGGACAGGGGAAAAAATAACTATTTCTTTTTTAAAAAATCTCTGGATCCGCGACCATAATATCAATGCAGGATAGAAAATCATACGGCCAAACCAGTCTATATTGAAAATTTCAATATAAAAAAGTTACGCCCCAACTGGGATTCGAACCCGTTATCTTCTCATCAAAGGGATGATATCAATGCAGGGTGGAAAATAATACAGCAATATTAATCCAATAGTGATTTTTTTTTTAAATTCCACCCGGATGGGATTCGAACCAGCTAACTTCAGTTAAACGGGCAGAGATAGGTACTACCTCACAGTCTTTACCACGAAAATCAGCATATATCCTCACCAGAAGACACACACGCTTTTTTTAATTCCACCCGGATGAGATTCAAACCCGCTAACTTCAGTTAAAAGGACAGAGATAGGTACTACCTATCTCTGTTAAAAGGACAGAGATAGGTACTACCTATCTCTGGTACTATCTATCTAGCATATATCCTCACCACGAAGACACACACGCTGTATCCGCCCGCCGGCGCCGCTCAGTTTCCAAGCCCATGATTCGCCTGCTTCTTCAGCTTGTTCATCTTCTTCTTCCTCTCCGCTTTCCTCGAGATGGTCTTGTCGTTCTCCTCCTCGTCCTTGTACTTGACTTGCGAGGCGGCGATGCGCTTTCTCGCCTCGAGCGAACTGGACCGCTTGAAGTTGAAATGGTTCTCCAGATGGCGAGACAGCTCGATGCTGTCGTAGCCGGGCTTCTGGCAGATGGGACACTCGACCAGGAAGATCTTGTGCGCAAACTCGTTGCCAAACACGTCGAGGCCCAGCCGGTCTCGGTTGAGCGCATGCGCGCCAGCCTCGTCTTTGAGCGCCATGTTCTCGAAGTAGACCAGAAGGGTGTCGGGGTCCACCGCGCGGCTCAGACGGTGCACGTCGAAACAGATGCCCAGGATTATCTTGTCAACCTTCCGAGATAAAAATGAACGGGGGAAAATGTTACAAAAGATGTCAGCTGCCTACCTTTAAAAATAGTTTGAATCCCAATGAGTCTTTCTTCTACTTTTTCTTCTTCTCCTCTATTTTCTATACTTTTCATTGTACCTTTAAATTTTTCTTTTCTCTTTTTTTTTGTTAACTTTTGTTTCCTTCTACTTTTTTAGAAGGAAACATTATATATATATATATATATTATTTTTTTTTTCATTATTTTTTATATCCTATGGGGTTTGGTGGAAGAGAAAGCCACAGGCTTTAACCTCGCCCCTTGGTTCACTACAGTCATATTCTATTTTTTTTAATCTTTTTTTTTTAGCATGTCCTATTTTGTTGAATGTATGTAGTTGACCAATAAAGAATTAAATAATAATAATGATGAAGAATGCACTTCGATATTTCAAATAGCTTTATTGTGTTGTGTTTACATAAAGTTATACACAATTTATATAAATTAATAAAAACAAGTAGGTAGATCTTAAGCCAGCATCCCACTTGTTATACTTGTGACTACTGTGCATAAATTTTTATATTTTTTGATAATATTATCTTGATTGTGGATGAAAAATTCTAAGAAAACCAAGATCTTCATAAAGGATTTTATTTTTATAACTGTATACTCGTATATTGCAGTTTGTACTGATTTCATTTTTTCAATATTATTATTTTGTTTTTTTTTTTTAACTGATTTGACCATTTTAGGTACCTCCTCTATAAAAATACAAATTCCAATACATAATTTTAGTTTACCTGTGAATCAAATATCATCTTTGCAGCCCGCTCACAGACATCTGGGTTTCTTGAAGCACGCAGGAATTCTTCTTCTGAAAATTCAATGTTGAGTGGAGCTCCGTAAGCTGCTTTCTCTTTGGATGAGCCATCCAGAGTGCCAAACATTTTGAAGGACAGTCTGCAATCCAGAAGCTGTTTAAGATAAACGAGTTCTGAAAAGACTTGTTCACTGTTTTACTGAAATTAAAAATAATAATAATAATTGAGGTTGGTATATGTACTTAGTTTAAATAGGTACCTGCACTTTGTTTCTGTTTTTCATTCCAAAAGAAGCCACAATGTTTTGTCATTTAAGAAGATCTTTTCTTATAAAAAATCTACACATCACATCAAAAATACCTTTTGTCATTACTAGAATCAGATTGAGATGAGTTACTCAATCTATCATTCAGTGATAGATTGAGTGAGTGATTTTTAACAAGTCAATTGCCCAAAGTACAATCATGAAATTTCCCTACCTTCTTATTTTTTCAATAATTCCACTAGTTTTCATTATTTCTCAACAAAACAAAATGCTATTTGTTCCTCCTAGGCCCACCTATTGAACCACAACATCATAAGAATGTCAGGTGTATATGCCTGACATAGAGAAAATGTTAGACATATGCACCTGACAGGGTCTGAACGGAACAGTGACTGTCAGGTGCTGGCACCTGACAGGTTGATTGTCATGTTAAAATCAAAGATTTTACTTGTATATAGTATAGAAACCGTAACAAAATTTAAAAGGAGAGGTTATTTGAACTGGTGGTTTTATCCCTGTAAATACCAAAATTAATCTTACTTAGCCTGGGATGGGTTGGCAATCAATATCATGATGGTTTGAAATGGTTAGTAGCTATGCATTGTGATTTATTTTTCCATTGGAATTTTCCCTGAATCCTGATGTTACCAACCAAAAATGAGAGTAGTAGTGGGCATTACATTAAGAAGTATAAGTATATTTTATTTAGAGTGCAGTACAATACAGGTGTTTGCTTTACAAAAGTTAGCCAGCACCCAATTAGATAGTATACACTATTTACATAGTATACACTATAGTGATATTAATGTAAGCAAGTCAATCACCTGCTCATTCAATCACTTCTGTTTTTCCTGCCTTGTAGCCTATTCCCCCTACTTGTGTTGTGGCTGTGTCTAGGTACCCAGGAACTGTGATGTGCAAGACACAAGCCTAGGAAACGCTAAGTCAACCCATCAAAAATACTTTCAAAAAGTGGTTTACAGCTGTGAGACATCCTTGGGGGAATAGTACCTTTAGTTTAGAAAATCAACAGCAGAAGTGAACACTAGAGGCCAGTTAGTTCTTTACACTTGCACACCCAGAGATAAATAGAGCAAAGTTAACCTCACAGTCCCTTGTGCTGGCTTTATTAGTTGAGTAATGGCAGGATTTTTGCTATTATACCTAGGAGTTTCTTTTAGGGGTGTAGTGACAAGTATAATGTAGGTAACAGTAAAGATAGGGAACTATGAACTTACTGATAATTATTTAGAGTGGCATGGGTAGACCCACAAAATTCACGAGCTTAGGATACTCTAGGGACCGATTGACTCTGGTCCTAGAGAGTCTATATAAAAATTATCTAGGTAAAAAATAAACTTACATAAAACTGAAAAATTCAAAATTATCAGAATTTTTCATTTTTAAAATTTTCAAATGTAGGTAGCTGGTAAACGCGCCTTTAGAAGGGGATGCGCAATTTGCTTTCAAATGCGCATCCACCTTTCCTACGGCGGGAATAAATTCAAATTTCTTTATCATATCAGATAATTATCAGACTAATCACTTCACTGGGCAAAGTGGAGTGTGGATAATTATTTATCTAGGTATAGTTAGTTCAATAATAATTACTAGGCGTCTTAATTGGTTGGTAACTACACCTTCTCTACTCTAGAATATTCCAGTTTCCAATCTAAAGTATATTCTAATCATAGTGACATTTTTTGTGTGCCAAGTTAGGTAAAATCACCCAGCCACTGTTATCAGAACCAAAAGTGATTAAGCTGATAAGAAAACAAACACCTCTAGGTGTCAAAAGTCTAGACAAATAAATTCTAGTCATGTTGTTCCCTTTATCATTATTTGTTGTGTTCTACCAAAAATATTCTGTTCAGTTATGATAAGTGAGCATTTCATAGGTAAGGTTCAGAGCAATAGTAAAATGGTTACCTACACAGAGCATTGGATTTGTCAATTCACATTACAGTTGAATCTGGCTAAAATATTAGAATTCAGGGGTCAGAGCTAAAAGTCCATTTTTTAAAGAGGTTTCTAATTATAGTCAGTTCTCTATTACACATACAGTATGTTTCAGAAAAGGTGGCCACCCCCTCGTAACTTTTGAACGCGACGGAATTTTTCAATTCTGTAAAGTCCTAGGTATAGGAAGTGCCCTATGGCCCATCCTGTGGTCATATTTATTTTTGGCCCCGGTCGACCCTTCCGGCTTTTAGGCCATATTTTTTCATTTTTCTCGCGAATTTTAAATAGAATGCTATATTTTTAATTCTTCTTAATTAAAGTCCAAGTTAAGCTGAGTATAATGAGCTTTTAAAAATTTCAAAAACCTTATCAGGGGCGGAGCTAGTAGGGTGCAAGTTTCAAAAATGTTACACCCTGTATTTCAGCGTTAATTAGATTTTTTAGTACTTTTTTTATGTTCATAGGTTCAAAATATTGTTTTACACCATATGAAATCAAAAAAATATTCTTGTTTACTTCTAATCAGGGTCATAGTAAGGTTTTTGTAAAAGTACTTTTTTTCTCACGTCAATTTTTCCGTAAATTAATGGTGTTCTCGAAATTGGCATTTTTAGAGGTGAAAGTCTGCAGTGACATATGTTTTTTATGCTTGAAATCGAAAGAAAACTTAACGGAGAAGCGATTAAGATCATAAAAAAAGCCATTTAACCTGCTAGTTTTTTTCACGACAGTGTCCGGTAAAGTGGGTGAATTTCGTATTGGATTTTTTTTGTTGTTGAGGAAACACAATTGGCATAGAAAATAAATAATATCTAATAAGGGAATAATACTTCAATAAACATAACTAAATGCGAAATAAAATGAAAATTATTTCTTCTAAATCAGTGCCGGATATTTTTTTTTTTTCTCTCTCTCTCTTTTTTCACTTTTCAAAGTTCAAGTTGTATCAAAAATAATTATCGGATAATGCTGCTTCTAAAGTCGGCCTAGGGGTCCCCTCTTGAGACAATTTTAGTTGGTAAGTTGGTAAAATCTGTAGAAAACACATTGTCAATAATTCTGGAGTCAGTCCGATGGCGCTTTGAATGCAAACGATTCTTGTAGGATCACCGAAGTTAAGCAACGACCAGCGAGGAGAAGACTTCATGATGCTGGCATGCTGGCATTCCGGCCTAGCCCAGGCTGGGTGAGATAAATGTGTTTAGGAGGTTGGTGAGTTTCTTGCGAATGGAATGTAACACCCCCGTTATGATATGACCATGCAGTTGAAACGCGATATTAAACCCAAATTTAAAAAAAATCATACTGGTGTTGCTAGTAATGAATACCAGGTCTCTAAATAAAAATCTAATTATCTCGAAATTTAAGAGAAAAAAATACCAGGTCAAGTACCAAACTCTTTAGGGTGAAAATGAAACCAATTCAATTATTTTAAAGAGGAGAAGAGAGAGAGAGAGAGAGAGAAAGAGAGAGAGAGAAAAAAAATTATCCGGCACTGATTTAGAAGAAATAATCTTCCTTTAATTTCGCATTTAGTTATGTTAATTAAAGTATTATTCCCTTATTAGGTATTATTTATTTTCTATGCCAATTGTGTTTCCTCAACAAAAAAAAATCCAATACGAAATTCACCCACTTTACCGGACACTGTCGTGAAAAAACTAGCAGGTTAAATGGCTTTTTTTATGATCTTAATGGCTTCTCCGTTAAGTTTTCTTTCGATTTCAAGCATAAAAAACATATGTCATTGCAGACTTTCACCTCTAAAAATGCCAATTTCGAGAACACCATTAATTTACGGAAAAATTGACGTGAGAAAAAAAGTACTTTTACAAAAACCTTACTATGACCCTGATTAGAGGTAAACAAGAATATTTTTTTTGATTTCATATGGTGTAAAACAATATTTTGAACCTATGAACATAAAAAAAGTACTAAAAAATCTAACTAACGCTGAAATACAGGGTGTAACAATTTTGAAACTTGCACCCTACTAGCTCCGCCCCTGATAAGGTTTTTGAAAAATTTAAAAGCTTTTTATACTCAGCCTAACTTGGACTTTAATTAACAGGAATAAAAAATATAGCATTCCATTTAAAATTCGCGAGAAAAATGAAAAAATATGGCTTAAAAGCCGGAAGGGCCGACCGGGGCCAAAAATAAATATGACCACAGGATGGGCCATAGGGCACTTTCTATACCTAGGACTTTACAGAATTGAAAAATTTCGTCCCGTTCAAAAGTTACGAGGGGGTGGCCACCTTTTCTGAAACATACTGTATACAAATGATGCAGGGACCTGAGATTTTCTCTGTATTTGTGTGCAAGTTTGATTGTATTTGTAGTCCATGTGGTGAAGAGAGCTATTGGTAGTCAAGTGGTAAAGGTGTTAGTCTCGTAATCCAGGTAGTCTAGGGATCTGTAGTTTTAAATCCAACCCAATGCATGAATTTTTCTTCATTTATTTGAGTTTAGACCACATGAAAATAAGACTCTGAGGGTTAGGTGGTAGAAAATGCTTTGAGCATTGCTTGGTGGTTAACTTCCATTAAAAAGTATTATTATTATTCTAGCTGTTCTCTTTGTATAATTGTTATTATCGTGTATTTTTTTTCTTTTCTAAAGAAGTGTTAATATTTTTATTAAAAGTCAAGTCAAGACAAAATTCAAGGGTGATTTCAATAGATTATAATAAATTATAATCTATATGGCTTACCTATGCATGAGCAGTCATATCATTAATTCCCTAATGAATGGTTATAACACAGTTGCCTACCTAAGATCCCTATTTTCATTCCACCCAGTATTTGTACTCATTTTGTATTTTGTTCTCCTCATACTCATATTTTTTTTTTTTTTCTTGTTTCAGTCCAATAATTAAATGTTACAGTATTTTGTGATATGTTCAGTCGTGTCCGATTGAGTGTGTATCAAACCAATATTTTCCTCCTATCAAGGCAGATTCCATTACTTAGCAAGGCCATGGCAACTGAAAAAACAACTAATTTAAAAGGTAGGTTGCCATTATTAACAATAAGTGAAAAATTGAAATTATAATTCAATTATTGATGAATTGGTATTAACATAAGTACTTAAAATACTTGTGTGATTCATTGATGTTTACTTTCAGTTGCTGGAAACATGTTTGTGGAATTTCTGTTATTTGAAAAAAAAAAAAAAATATGGAAAATATTACTGGTGAAGTATAATTAATTGAATAAATATTGATGTTTCTAGCATAACTTATGCTAGGAAAATTACTATATTCAAGCATCATCTAGCAATTGAAATTTAAGTGAATACCCCACCTGGGTGGAGTTGATGTAGGTAACCGTTTTGCAGTTTTAGTGAACTGTTCTAAAAAAATACATTAATTTCATTGATGTTTTACTAATTTCAGATCAACGAGTCCCCTACAAGTCTAGAAATGAAGTTCTTCTGGAGAAAGATATTGTGAAAGAGCCAATTAAATTGTTTGAAACTTGGTTCAATGAGGCCAACAATACCCCAGGGTTATTGAAGCTAATGCAATGTTCATAGCAACCAGCACAAAGTAAGTTTAGAAGTATGTACCCATTATTTATTGATGGTGAAAAAGTTGATGAGAAAGATATTTTTTAAACTACTGACAGAAAATGATACAGAAACAAAGAGGACCAGAGCCAAGAACATCAAATCTACCAAACAGACTTTGTAGGTACATACATATTTAGTAAATTCTGAAATGTAAAGAGTAAGGGCCTCACATAAAAAATAGATGTTTGTCTTTTAAAATGTACGAGCAATGCTGGCTTCCAATACTTGGTTTTCTATTTTATTTTATTTTTAGAAAAAAGAAGAAAAGAGAAAACATTTTTTCTATTACTCACTTTATTTTTTTTCTTTTTTTTTTTTTCTTTACAGAAGTGGTCTTCCTTCTGGCAGAATGGTCTTGCTGAAATCCTTTGGAAAAAATGGTTTTGTGTTCTTCACAAACTACAACAGCAGAAAAGGAACTGAACTGGTAAATATTAACTCTAGAATTTACTCATACATAAAGATAAAGTATAGTTTTGTTGTAGTTATACGTAGTTTCATTGAGCCCCTTCACATTTTTTACTATTTTAGAAATTAATTACATTATTTTCTATAAACATTGGTAATGCTGCTCATACAAGAAACTAATCATTTTTCCTCCCAAGGCATGATTGAACACTGGAAATGCAAATTATAGTGAAGTAAATTTTCTACTTAACCAGTATTTGAAACAAAGTGTAATAAATTATCTTCCATTTTGTAAGTAATAAAATACTTCTGATCTACATAGATATAATCAAAAGTAATAAATGACAAAAGCATTTTTAAAACTACCTGTAGGAAATTTCCAGGAGGTTGAAATCAGTTCTATATGTTAATTTTATTTGATGCTCATTATTTGATTTTTCTTATGCTTTTACAGACGGAAAATCCACAAGCATCACTGGCATTCTACTGGGAACCATTGAAAAGATCAGTAAGTTTCGAAAATATTAGGTACCTATTATATAAATTGAAAATATAAACATCTCATTTTCAAAACGGTTGACTACCTGTATCTATACCTATATAAGAGAGTTTCACTCACTGACTGACTGAGTCACTCACTGATTCATCACTGTTTCTCCGAACTGGTAAGTCCTAGGAAGCTGAAATTTGGTAGGTAGCTTTGTCTTATAGTCTAGATGTGCAATAAGACGGGATTTTTCGAAAGTCCCACTGCAACACTTGCCATTGGCGAAAAAGAATTTGTGCCTTCACGGCCATGCCTCGGCCCGCAAAGCGGTTGCCAGCCCGCTAGTTCCATATATTTTCCAAAAAAAAATGACTTTCTTTGTAATCAGAACTTTATCATAAGTCACAAGAATAGAAACTCAATCTTGCCTGTATTATGATCTTTTGGTCATCTTAATAAGTCGTCCTCAATTAGCCTCATCATTAAATTGGTGAGTCTTTTCAAATGCTTCTTAGTTGCTTGTTCATTTTGTATGTGATAGTTTTGTACATGAAAATGATTAGTTTTAAGCTCAAAAAAAAAAGGAAACCACTAAAATTAGAGCTAACTGTACATCAATGTCCCCTCAGGTGAGAATAGAAGGACATGTGGTGAAAACTTCAGACAAAGAGTCAGAAGACTATTTCCAGTCGAGACCTTACGCCAGCAAGATAGGAGCCATAGCATCCGCCCAGAGCCAGCCCTGTGAGAGCCGGGATCAAATGTCCAGGATAACGGAGGAGCTGCAGGCCAAGTACAAGGAGGGGGACTATGTGCCCCGCCCACACCACTGGTGAGTTTTATTTCTAATCATAATATAAATGCTACTTGCGTTAAAAAGTTTAAAATATTATAATATTTGGCCTGAAATTTCTGTTTGCAACATACACTTGGAAAAAGTTATAATACACTATGTATTGATGGATACTTCTTATATTAATAAATCAGTTCATTTGTGAGTGTTATCATTATTGTCGACTAAACAGCTACTGACACGCCCTACACCAACCTTCATAATTTTATTATTATTTGTGAATATTTTTTATGATCTCATCATAAAAAACAACAAAAACAAATTTATTAATATTATTAACGTCTGTCCCGGTAGCTCAGTGGTAAAGGGGTCACTCTGTGAATCCAGATGTAGTGGGTTCGAAACCCAACTGGGACATGACAAGTTATCCTCCCATTTGGGATTTTTACCACATAATAATATGTCTTGGGCTTACTGCTGGAATAATGGGACTTTAATAGTCTTAATCGGGCAGTATAATTAAGGCGATATTATTATTATAATACCATTTTCCCTTTCATCACAGGGGTGGCTATGTGGTGGTCCCCAATGTGATAGAGTTCTGGCAAGGACAGAGTGACAGGGTACATGACCGCATCGTCTTCTCTAAGTCCGTGCCTGGAGAGCCTCTGGAACCCTATACACATGAGGGGGAGGAGGGGTGGCGGTACAAACGATTGTTCCCCTGAGCTGAGGTACAGGGGAGGATCAGACACCAGGTGACATGGCCGAGGGGAAGTCCTTGGGTCAATTTGTAAAATAAGATTTGAAGGAAGATAAGAGGAAGAAGATTGTTAATGCTTTTATGCAGGTGATCCATCAAGAAAGAAATGACTTTGAACAAATTTACAAGTTGTTCAAACAAATTTACAAGAGACCATCCCTTATCGGAGATATGGTGTGTTCTAATCGGTGGAAAGTCCGACTGAAGTTAAATAACGGTCTCAATGCGTATTTTAGATTTAGATTGGTGTAAATATTTTGTGAGACTTGTTACTATACTATTGTAAAAAATAAGGTACCTCACATATAATATCCTTTATTTATTACTGAATTATTTATTATTATTACAAATATGTCTTCCAATTAATTATAGATACATATTTCATAAAATGTAGTAAAACTTCATAAAAAATTCCAATAGTACATTTTTTATTTTCTTCTAGTAAAAAATAATCTTTCTAAAATTGTGCTGTCAAAAATTACCGTCTGAAAAAGATTACTGTCCAATAGGTACTCCTCTTCTTTTCTTCAAAATCCTCTATCTGTCCTGGTAGCTCAGTGGTGTAAAAGGATTTACAGTGGTTTTCTGTAAATCCAGAGATTCAAGAGGTCGCGGGTTAGACACCCAGCAGGGACATGACAAGTTATCCTCCCATTTGGGATTTTTACCACATAATAATATATCCTTTAATACTCCTAATCGGGCAGTATTAATAAGGCGATATTATTATTATTATTATCTCTTTAAGTTCTCTAAATAACTTCGCAACAAAACTGGCAGTAAATTTGATTCAAATGCACAGTTTTATCACTCTGTAATGCATTCGATTGTTTTCTAAACCTGAGTTGTAAAAGATCGTAATTTCAAGTTTTGAATGAAAGCAAATTTAAATTGTTTCAAAAGCTAAAGCAAAAAGCTAGGTGAACGTGTTGGGGTCAAGACTAGTTAAAAAATAAAGTGATGGTAGAGCAAGTTTCCATCCATCACAAAAAATAAGCCAAGCTATTCAGAGGAAAGAGGAAATGCGGAGGCAGTTGTGGGCTGTGTGCCCCAGGGAGATGAGTTGGTTGACTTGTTTTATAGATAGTAAAATCAATATTATTTGATATATTCAACAACAACAAAAATGTTTCAACGTACTCGCACGTTCACGGAATTCTTTCAAACTTAATATTCTTTCAAACAAATTCCTAAATTCCTTTATTACGAAATATTGGTTAGTTACCACAATTCACTAGTCACAATAAATAAATAAATGTGTTTCTTTGTGTTATTATATCACAATTTTAGTAGGTAGCGCAGAAATTCCGTATCTTTAATATCCCAATATCTTATTTTTGCCTATAATTCCGCCACTTTAATGCTTTAATGGTCGCTGCTAACATTAAAGCAGCTACTCATTTTTCCTCACGAGGTATGAGTGGACCCCGAACACCCAAGTATAGAGCAGAATTTTTTTTGCCCCGCTGGGGACCGAACCCAGGTCACCGTGCGTGCAATGCCTAGTGCGCTAACTCACTCTGCCACGGTGACTACTAGTCACAATAGATGTCATTAGGTCGCAGACGTCGCAGTGTTAACTGTATGGAGTTTCAACTGAAATCCTACAATCAGTCAGTTAACACTATTGTTCGGGGGATTTCAGCCTTAACGCCGAGGGCGTATTTTGCTGAATATCCTAAACACTATTTATCGATTCCTGCGATAGGAATCGATGGTATGCCAATGACACCTTCTTGTCAGCATTTCTAGCGTACCAAGTTTCACACTTCATACTTTCAACTATGGTTCTCGCACAACTCTTGCACACTATCTCGATTTCTCCATGGATCACTATTCAAACCCTCAGAACTCCATAGCGGACGACGTGTTGAAAGGCAGACAGTATCCCCGGTAGGCGGGGCCGTAGAAGAAAAGCTCCGAGGCATTCAGAGGCGTGGCCTTCTTCCTGTTCTGGGCGTGTAGACAGAGGTCCCCCCGGGGACAGGAACACCGGAAGTAGGTGGAGAAAGTGTCGGCTCGGATGAAGCCACAGAATTGTTGCTCGGAGCATTTTTCTAGCTGTGAAATGGAGAGAAGAGATAATCTATACTTTTAAAAGAGAGTTTCACTCACTGACTGACTCACTCACTCACTCACTCACTGATTCATCACTGTTTCTCCGAACTGGTAAGTCCTAGTAATTCTATAAACAAACTGTTTAACCCGTACAGGCCTTGCCTACGGGTTACATACAGGCCTTTGGCTGTATGGAATGGCCTTGCCTAACCAATGCCAAAAGAAACCCCGTACAGTCTGTACTGAAAAGATTGTGAACGAAAAGATTCTGAACGTGGCGTATTGTGAACGTGGCCCGCAAGGCTGACGTTCTAGTCGGAATATTGAAAACTTCTTTCTTATTTCACACCTAGAACATTAAACGAACCTAATTACAAAATTTCAGCAACCGAAAATTCACTCGTACGGAAAAATATTGATGAAAATGAAAATGTTAAATCTTGACCCGGCCATTAGGGATCTTATAGTCTTCTCAATGTACACTGGTAGTCAAGTGGTTAACGCGCTAGTCTGGTAATCCGGGTAGAGTAGGGATCCATTGGTTCGAATACCACCCAGTGCATGAATTTTTCATCATTAATTTGAGCTTGTGACCACGTAATAATAAGACTCTGAGGGTTAGGTGGTGGAAACTGCTTTGAGCATGAACCTCGCCTGGTGATTACCTTCACTAAAGAGTCTGTCCCGGTAGCTCAGTGGTAAAGGCGGCAGTCTGTGAATCCAAAGACTCCAGAGGTCGTGGGTTCGAAATCCAGCTGGGACATGACATGTTATCCTCCCAATTGGGATTTTTACCACATAATAATATGTCTTGGGCTTACTTGTGGAATAATGGGTGTAGGATTGTAGCCCTTTTAGGGGGTTTAGAAAACTTGGGGTTAAATTAACAAAGACATAGAGAAAGGAAAATTGTGCTGAGTCCTTACCTGATCGAAAAAATGTGATGGAGTGAAAAGTGAAAGTGGTGAAGAGGTTAGAGTTGGTTGGTTGAGAAGATAGCGCTTCCAGCGGCAGGAGGGGAAGTTGGTTCTCCAAAATGGCAGGGTTGCCAGCTGACTTGGAACAGATTTCTTGGTGTGGGACTTTTAACTTTTGTTAGGGTTTAAAAATACTTCCCTCCACTCTCAACTCAAGCACGAAATGATCAGGAGAGGAAATAGGAGACAGGAGCGGCAACTCAGACATTCACAAGAATTATACATTTTCCCCCCACCAAAATGGCCATTTTTCAACTGGGAGAAGGGACCTATCAACCAAGTAGTGGACTGTATCGGAAAAAAGTGGACTGTATCGGAACAAAATTAATGTTGGACCAGGACAAGACTCAACATAATACATCAAATATACATGAAAAATGAAAACAACAAATTGACTAGAATGGATAACTAACCTAAGTTAAGGTGGGCAAAAGGAGAAGCTTTCGAACGGGTCTGAGAAGTCTGCGTGCAGACGTTGTAATTTCAACAACACGTACAACACCATCTTGGTGAGGATGTATCTTGGTGATACGAGCAATGGGCCATTGCAAAGGCGCCATATTTTCTGACAAAACTAAAACAACATCACCAACTTTGACATTGTCAGATTGGTGATACCACTTCTGTCTTTGAAGCAGAGTATGCAAGTATTCGTCTGACCAACGCTTCCAAAAGTGTTGGCAGATCTGTGATACTAGAGTCCAGCGAGCAACAAAATTTGATGGTGACAAAGTTAAGTTGCGCTCAGGACGTGACAAAAGAGGCTGTCCAACAAGAAAATGACCAGGGGTAAGTACATCTAAATTATCCACGGTGGGAGATGGAACACCCAATGGTCTAGAATTTAAAATGGCTTCAATTTTCACTAAAACGGTCGAAAACTCCTCATAATGCAGAAGTCGATTGGTCAACACACGAGTCAAGTGAGATTTGACCGACTTCACACTCGCTTCCCACAGACCGCCCGCTGAGGGGTTGGCTGGGGCATTAAAGGACCACTTGATTTCTCGGCTACCTAAATGGTCAACAATGGAGTATTCATTCTCCTGTAAGAAACGACAAGTGTCCTCGATGACATTGGCTGCACCCTTGAAATTGGTACCTTGGTCCGAAAATATCATGGACGGAACAGAACGCCTGGCAATAAACCGGTCCAATGCACCAAGAAAGCAGGCTGTGGAAAGCGAGGTAAGCAACTCAAGGTGAACTGCTTTTACAGAAAAACATACAAAAACGGCAAAATAAGCCTTCAGTGATGGAGCATTCCTACGATACCCATCCTTTATTAAGAACGGACCAGCTAGATCCACCCCTGTATTGACAAAGGGTCGGCACTGGTGGAACCGTGATAAGGGTAGCTCCGCCATCTGAGGCTGAGGAGGTTTGGCAGACAGACGGAAACATGGCAAACATTTAAAAATTATTTTTCGAACAAGGTTGCGCAGGCCAATAATAAAGTATTGACGCAGGATGAGAGTTTGGACAATTTGCGGGCCCCCATGCAATGAATAAATATGAAAATGTCTGACCAGCAATATGGCCATATGACAATTGTTTGGAAGAAGTACAGGATGACGGGAATGAAAAGGCAATGGTGCCTTGTCTATTCTACCCCCCACCCTGAGAACACCCCCATCAAGGAACGGGGACAGCCGAGCCAGTGAATCAGGCAACTGACGCCCAGACTGAACGGCCTCAATCTCTTTAGAGAAATGTCCTGACTGGGTAATCCTCACTAGGGTCAGCTCGGCTTGTACTAACTCATCGGTGGTCAAAGGGCCCACAGGTTTGGAAAGGGCACTGCCCGAACATCGGTGACGCCATCGAAGAATCCAGGCTGTCACGCGCTTGGCCCTAAACAAGGTAGAGAACCTTTTAATAAAAATTAAGTCCTCAGACTCCTGCACAACCTTTGTAACCAATGTGGTAACCTCAGCTGACTTCAGCTCAGGAAGGCCCTCAACGGGTGTGAAAATACTCATTGGCCAAAAGGAAATTTCCTGCTTTAGGAAAGGTGGACCATTCCACCACAAATCATGATCAACAATAACACTAGGAAAACATCCTCGACTGGCCAAGTCAGCTGGGTTCAACTCAGTTTGAATGTGTCTCCACTGAGACGGATCAGTTAATTCTAGAATGCGCACCACCCGATTGGCAACAAACATCTTGAGCAAATGGGGCGGGGTGTGCAACCAGGAGAGGACAACCATAGAGTCAGAAAATAGATACTTGTTTGAAATATTGAGACGGGTAATTAAAGGCTTCAGAGATTCAAGGACTTCAGCCAACATCACAGCTGCGCCCAGCTCTAGTCTTGGGACCGTTACCGGCTTCACAGGGGCCACTCGACTTTTGGCCCTAATTAAATTAATGAGGACCCGCCCATCTGTGCAGACAACGCGCAGATAAACTAGACACCCCATAGCGGAAAGAGAAGCATCTGCAAATGCCACCAATTCCGGAGGAAAAATAAATGTATCCAGAATAAGTCTGGGAATACGAATTGACTCAAGCAGAGGGAGCTCAGAAGCAAACCTCTTCCACTCAGTCAAAAGGTCACCAGGCAAAACCTCATCCCAAGCTAGCCCTCTCAGCCAAATTACCTGGAGAAAAACTTTCATCCAACAGGTGACGGGGCATAAAAAACCCGAGGTATCATAGATTTTGGCAATTTTTGACAATATTTGACGTTTGGTTTGGCAATTGCAATGTTGTTCTACCTTGTAACAAAACATATCCTGGCAAGGGTCCCACTGTAAACCCAATATCTTAATGGCATCAACATCATCAAATAAAGAGTGTGGCCTCTCCAACATGTCCTCTGGAAAATCTCCCAAGACCCCAGGATGCGAACTGGACCACTTCCTCAGTTCAAACTTGCCAGCAGCAAGGAGGGACACTAGTTCATCCCGCATCCTGAGTGCCTCCTCAACAGAAGATGCCCCAGAGACCAGATCGTCAATGTACACCTCACTACTTAGTGCACGGGCAGCCAAAGGGAACCTCGCCCCCTCATCAACAACTAGTTGCTTGATTACTCGCTGGGCCTGAAATGGCGCAGAAGCGACACCAAAACACACACGCTGTATCTCATACTGCTGAATAGGCTGAGATGGATCCTCACGCCATAAAATCTGTTGAAACGGGCTGTCCCTAGGATCTACCTTGATGGCACGGTACATTTGACGAATATCAGCCGTAATGGCAATTTTATTTAAACGGAAATTCAAAATCAGGTCATTTATGTCTGACTGGAGTTTTGGACCAACTAGCAAGGTTTCGTTCAAAGATGGATGGTGGGGACCTGCACGCTCAGCAGGGCTGAAAACAACCCGCACCTTGGTCGTAGAACTAGAGGCCTTCATAACACCATGATGAATCAGAACATAAGTGGATGGCTTTGTGGCTGGGATCATATGTCCCTGATCAACATAATCCTTTAAATTTTCATGATAAAGAGATTTAAATTCTGGTTTATATTCCAGGGAACGCTCCAGTTTTAACAACCGAGACTTGGCATGATTCAAATTATTTCCTAAATCAGGTGGGCGGTCAGCACGAAAAGGCAAACGAACAACATAAGTTCCATCAGGGTCCCTGTAATGTGTGTTCACAAAGTGCTCTTCACATCGGACCTCATCTGGATGGGCTGGAATTTTAACTTGAACCTCTTCCCTTTCCCAAAACTTTCTCAGTTGATCATGCAGTGCTGTGTCCACAGTAGTCACATGAAAGGACTGAGATACAAGGGGGGTATTAGAGTTTACCACTCCCATAACAAGATAACCAAACATAGTAGGAATAAGGGAAGGTTCACCAGACACTACCGACTTTTGTAAGTCCAAAATGCTGGCATAATATTCAGCACCCAATAAAATATCCACTCTAGATGGATGGCAAAAGGTTGGGTCTGCCAAAGCATATCCCGCCAAACTTGACAAAACATGCCTAGGGACAGCAACAGAGGGAACATGACCTGATATTGATGGTAATATGACAGCATCAATAGGAAGGGATCTGCCATCCAGACGAGAAGACAGGGTGCAGGAAACCTGACCTTTCACACGCATGGGTTCAGATTCACCCACACCGGAAACACAGACATTACTTGTCTGGATAGGCAAATTCAAAATATTTACTAAATGGGCAGACACAATGCTAATCATGCTACCAGGATCTATTAACACTCTAACTGGGTGCTGGATTCCAAAGCTGTCCAATATGGACACCAATGCTGTACCCAACAACACCTGACGACTAGGGAGGACTCCTGAGCCAGAAACGTCTCTACACGAGAGGGCAAGATTAACCTCAGCTTGATTAGGTTGATCCGAAACAGTATAAATTGGATTTGAAACAACTGGTTGAGAAACACCCCCACTGGGAGAAATCTCATTAGCAGGCATATCTCTGTGCAACAAGGAATGGTGAGCACGAGATCCACAATGACGGCAACTGAACTTGGTTGAGCATGATGACCTTGAGTGAGGCCCGAGGCAGGCAAAACACAAATGATGGGTCCTCACTGTGTCAAAACGCTCTTGAACAGACATGGCGGCAAATAAATTACACTCAATTAGGCGGTGAGCCTTGGAACAATGAGGGCAGGAAACACCACTGGCAGAACGGGACTGGTTTGACCTAAAGTCAGGTTTGGCAACACTGGATGACCCATTATAGGGTTTGGCAACATTAAATGACCCATTAGAGGGTTTGGCTACATTAAATGACCCATTAGAGGGTTTGGCTACATTAAATGACCCATTAGAGGGTTTGGCTACATGGTGAACATCACCCTTGAAACTACTTGAAAACCCTTTATAGGGTCTGGCAACATTGGACGGCAACACATCTGTGGAAATACCTGCAACATCTACTTGGGTAACATACGACCCTCTCACCTCTGGCTTCATAAATGGTTTTTTAACACTAGACCCAGACGAGGCACCCATGAGCTCCGCCACTGAAACCCGTGCCTGAACATAGGTCCGGAGATCAGAATAGGTGGGTATGGAATTTAATGAGATTTTCTCATGCTCAAAAGCCTGTCTAGTTAGAGGGTCTAATGCATTAAGGCCCATGTACAACAGTAAAAAATCACCCTTATCCTGTAGGGAAGTATTTTCCAAAGCTTCAACATTTGTGTTGAATTGATCCAGCCACTTCTGTAACTGAACCTCACTGGTTAATGGCTTAAAGGCAAATAATTTATTACAACACTGATGGGCTACAACCCGAGGATTACTAAAACGCTTGACAAGTGAATTATAGGCAACTTGATAGTTTTCAGCCACAAAGGCAATGCTTTGAACACTAGACAGGGCTGACCCCTTCAACAAGGAAACCAAATATGTGTACTTTTCAATAGGTTCTAAACCTGTGTTACTATGGATCAAAGCATCAAAAAGTGACTTAAAAGCAGGAAAAGATTCATAATCCCCCATAAAACATTGAATATTCACTTGAGGCAACTTTGGCTTCATCCTACCATCGTTGGTTGCAACCACCATAGGCTTGACCTCTGAGGTCCCTGTAATGACCCCCAAGACATCAAAATACATAGCTTCAAACTGTTTTGAAACAGAATGAATGGCAATTCTTTCCTCTGTAGTAGGATGAAGAACATTATATTCACAAATAGTATCCTGCACTGATTGAAACTCCTTGAAAGTTGATTCCAGATAAGGCATGGAGGCTCGCATACGGACCAAAAGCAATGGGTCATTTTCCACTTTTGGAATGAGTCCATGGAATTCCTGAACCCTAGTAATTAAACGTTTCCGTCTCTCTACCACCACCTCTACCAGATTCCTGTCCTGGTCACCTGCCATGTTAGATGTAAATATTAAAGGAAAAATGCACTTACTTGGTTGACAACAACAAAAAAAAAATATGTGCTTTATGAGCCACGTGAAAATCAAGAAAAATCTAACCAAGGGAACCCCTATGACTTAACCAATACAAAAAAAATTACCAAGGGAACCCCTATGACTTAACCAATACAAAAAAAAATTACCAAGGGAACCCCCAACTTTAAAATTAACTGAACACAAACAACACTGAATTTATGGGTAAAACAAACACAAAAAAAACACTTATATCACAGAAGGATTACATTTGACTCATCACTTTAGCATGATACCCCATGCTTCAAACTTAGGCAGACTTCAAACTTCAACCATGAGGGCAGACTTCAAACTTAGGCAGAATTCAACTTGGCACATTTCCCTAAAAAGGGGACCCCCTAAAAACAGACATACGGCCGCGTGGAAGGACCAAAATGTAGGATTGTAGCCCTTTTAGGGGGTTTAGAAAACTTGGGGTTAAATTAACAAAGACATAGAGAAAGGAAAATTGTGCTGAGTCCTTACCTGATCGAAAAAATGTGATGGAGTGAAAAGTGAAAGTGGTGAAGAGGTTAGAGTTGGTTGGTTGAGAAGATAGCGCTTCCAGCGGCAGGAGGGGAAGTTGGTTCACCAAAATGGCAGGGTTGCCAGCTGACTTGGAACAGATTTCTTGGTGTGGGACTTTTAACTTTTGTTAGGGTTTAAAAATACTTCCCTCCACTCTCAACTCAAGCACGAAATGATCAGGAGAGGAAATAGGAGACAGGAGCGGCAACTCAGACATTCACAAGAATTATACAATGGGACTTTTATAGTCCTAATCGGGCAGTATAAAAAAGGCGATATTATTATTATTATTATGACCACGTAATAATAAGACTCTGAGGGTTATGTGGTGGAAAATGCTTTGAGCATGAACCTCGCCTGGTGATTACCTTCCACTAAAGAGTATCATTATAATGTGAAAGATACAGAACTCACCGGTTTGCACCTGTAGGAATCGAACGTGAACATGCTGCCGTTGTGGTGGTGGTGGGTGGACAGGTGCCGCCCCAGCGCCCAGTAGTGGTAGGGGGGACAGTAGCAGTGGGCGGTGGCCACCAGGTGTTCCTCGTCCGTCACCTCCAGAGCTTTCTCTCGGGGGGAGCAGGGGGGCACCTCGGAGATCTTGTTGCAGAACTGGGAACGGAAAGAAAGAAATTTCCAGCGAAATAGGTTAAAAAGTCTTTATCAATAATTATTACGACCTTTGCAGTTCAAAGGGACCAGGCGCGGCCGGTGCTAAGGAACTGCGGAACTGCAGCACCCCCAGAAGAAAAAGAAAAAGAGAGGATTATCTCAAGTCCTAGCTCGTACACGATGAAAATCATCACGTATTTCTAGAATAATTAATGGATAATTATTATGATTCGCATGGTAAACAATCTCAAACTCTTTAGTAAGTAACTGAAAGAGCGACTCTATAAATCCCATTTTAGTCCGGTATATGTGGCAGCCCCCCCAAATCATTTTCCCACCGGCCGTGCCTGAAAGGGACGTTAAACCCAAAAAACAGACTTAAAAAATAAAAGCCCCAAAAATTGTTGTTATTACCATAATACCTATATGAAAACAGTCAATGAAATCCCCCAAAAAAAACACTTCGTGTAAAAATAGTTGTCAAGTGTTGAAATTATTAAAAAAAAAAAACTGATATCAAAAACGTCAATTTGCTATGTTTGAAGGAATTCAATTAAAATAAGAGCCTCACAACAACACGCTTGAGCAAACTTCGATTTGGTACTGAATTAAGACACTGTATTAACAGTATTCACCATAGCAGCGTTCAATTCGGGCCTTAATTTTTAATATTGTAAAATAAGTTTTACTCTTATGTTTACCTTGAGTTGAGATCGACTGTCCAGGTACATTGTCCAGGGATCTGTGTAGTCCTCGTTCCAACTGAAATCAAAATAGGGATTATGTAGACACGATCAAGTACCAAAAATATAAAAATAAATATGTTTCTTTGTGTTATTATATCACAATTTTAGTGGGTAGGACTTTTCCATATCTATACTATCCCAATATCTTATTTTTCCCTATAATTACGCCACTGGTCGCTGCTAACATTAAATCAGCAACTCATTTTTTCTCATGAGGTATAAGTGGACCCCTAAACACCCAAGTACAGAGCATAAAAAATCCTGCGTCGCTGGGGATCGAACCCAGGTCACCGTGCGTGCAATGCCTAGCGCGTTAACTCACTCGGCCACGGTGATTAATAAAAAAAATACCAAACATTAAGAAATAGCCGTATTGTACAAAAAAACATCAATCAATTCGAATAAGTATCAAATAAATGCAGGGGACTGTCGGAAGTGTCCTAAGAGTGCACTAATGGCTTAGTAGTAAGATACACTCTTGCCATCAGAAGGTCCCAGGTTTGATCCACAGAGCAGTCTAAAAATTGATTGCAGTTGTTTGTATGGGATACCTCCCGGTGCGCTCGTGTTGACCCAGAACCTAAGTGGGAAGTGCTGTGTCGCTTCCTATCCATCAGAGGGGATGCATACTACGAGATAGACAAGCTACAACACAAGCTTCTACAGTAGCTACTGTTTCATTGCTACGATATAAAAAAGGCTGTGAAATACTCATCTTTAAAATTAAAAAAAAAAAACTTAGCATCATAGTAAAGGATGTCACAGTATGTCACAGGTCACACTGCCCATACGTTTACAAAGAAAAACTTAAAAATTCCACGGAACCATGATCTCACGGAACCATGTCCTTCCTAACTTGAGCCAAGCGTGGCCTCAAGAGAGTGGAAGAGATTGCCACAGGCAATAACTCCGCCCTTTAGGTAGGACATTATTATTATTTTCTTTTTTACTTATTTATTTTGTCATTTGTTTGTTTTTTCTTAATTTTATACAGTTACCATTGTACTCTGTCCTCCTAATAATTATAATAATACCTACTCACTTCCAAGGGCAATCCTCCTTGTCCTTGTCATTGCAGCGACAGAGCCTCTCCACAGTGGGGGCTAACCAGAACCTCTTGTGCACCACGCCACACACGTCGTTAAGACTGCAGTTCCTCAGGTCCCGCTCACTCCTAGCCTACAGGAGAGGGATGGATACAATGATTGTGGTTAGAAATTAGTGCAGGTTGTTTTCCATTTAACTCCATGTATTTCGCTGTGATTGGTTAAAGCTTATATTTCTTTTTATTAGTAGGGGAGGTGGCAGTGTGGCAATGTTCTTTATACAAATTTACAATACTAACCCGATTTTTTATTGAACTTGGTACATGTGTCTGGCTGGGGGACTATAAACAGGGAGTAGACCAGTAGTCTGGCTGGGAGACTGTAAACAAGGAGTAGACCAACATTGGCTTGGTTCTAGGGGCTATTGTCAATTATTAGCCTCCTTGTAAAGACAGTGGTAGAGGTGCTGAGTCATTCCTCCACTGTCTGGCTACCATCGTTCACGATGACGCCACCCTATGATGATGACATTTGTACATGATGGCCTTGTGGGTAACCACGTGAATTTCTCAAATTAAAGGTAAATCGGTAAATTAAAGCAGCTAAGAAACAAGAGGTGGGTGTTGGGTTGGGTTAAAGAGATTGCCAAAGACAATAACCCCGCCCTTTAGTTAGGACATATGTTATGTATATATTTATTTATTTTTTCTTCTATTATATTGTATTTTAATTTGTAATTATTTGTGTTGTGTATAATATGTCCTATTGATAAAGTGTAAATCTTAATATATAAATGTCAAAGACACTCACTGACCACTGACTGATCATCGCTCTACAGCCCCAACCGTAAGTCCTAAGAAGCTGAAATTTGGTAGGTAGCTTTGTCTTATAGTCTAGATGTGCAATAAGACGGGATTTTTCGAAACTCCCACTACAACACCTGCCATTGGCGAAAAAGTATTTTTTGCTTTCACGGCCATGCCTCGGCCCGCAAAGCGGGCGACAGCCCGCTAGTAAATAAATAAGAGGAAGTGTACTCACCTCTCCTGGATACAGGAAAACTATCTCGTCTAGTTTACTGGTGATGGCGGTATACTTGACACAGGAAATAAACTGAACCACACAGTACGCCAGGATGGGAATCAGCAGGGTCAGAAATATACAGGACATCTTGCGTTCTTGTGAAGAGCGGTCGAAATGAGACGATTTGAAAAAAAAAAACTAAATTAGGAAAGCGATGGCCTGAACGATTTGTGGTAGTTTGTCTAAAACGATTTTCACAGAACAAAAACATAAGCTTAGGAAAAATAACTTTGTAAATAATTAAAATACTTAAAATAATTTTAAGAAAAACGTAAATAAATGGAAAAAAAACTTAAGACCGCTATGTTTCGTGAAAGATTTTTATTTATTTATTAAAAAACTACAAACTATCCTAGTTTTCTTAAATATCTAATATGTAAATCTTTATTAATTTCATAAGTATATTCCGATCATTTTCAACCTTTTCCGAAATATCCATACAAGTTTTTAAATATTTACTTGCTTACACCGGAACTTTTATTACAGTATCATGTTTTCCAATAAACATTATTCAAAAATGACAAAAATTCGTATATTATTATGCATATTTAAATAAATAATGTTTACATTTGATTCCATTCAATACAACACATTGTCGCTTCTTTACGCTGCTACTAGCATAACATGCGTGTCGGCTGCATTTGTAAGTGGCCGAGCAGGCTATTTTTAGTCCCGCGTACGGAAATAGATACAAGTTCAAACGTAGGCAGAAAGCGAGAGAGAGAAAAAAGCCAGAAATTTGAACATTTTTGAGAAAAAAAATATTAAATTTTATTTTTATGAAATAAATATTTTCGTCACTTCAATTTTTGGTATCAAGGTATATTACGGCCTGGTGAATAGTGGGTCGAGTTCCAAAGGGACATGAATTTTTTTTAGGTACCTATTTATGATTTTATCTATCAACATAATCTAAATGTTTGTATGTTTACTACTGTAGATGTAGAACCCTTATGTTTTGCTAAGCCATCTCATTGTGATGAGACTTAAGTAACTTATTGTTCACAACCATGGCCATAGCCGGGGGGGCAGCTGCCCCCCCCCCCCCCTATTCAAAATCCTGGCTACGCCCACAACCCCTGTAGGGTTTATGGACAGAATAATTTCTACAAATTATCTAAAGTGCGAATCATTATCTACAATGAGACTAGCATTTGTGAAAAATTATACTTTAGGTATGTATTTATTTAACACTATAAATTTTAAGACATCCGCAGATCCATCTCTCTGAAGTCTCAGATAGAAATGAACATCTTGATTTTTTTTTTTTTTTTTTTTTCTGCACAGAATGTTTACACCTACCTATTTTTCTTATTTGATAAATTTGGCACATTTTTAAGAATTCTATTGCTTTGTTGAAGTTTTATGTACTATTATTCGATATTGAGCACATTTTTAGGTATTAATAAATTGCTTTGGCTTTTGTTACAATTCTCTGAACTATCATTCAATTTCTGTTCATAATACGGCTGTCACTCATTGCGGTCTCTATTCTACTCCAAACCTTCCCTCTCCTTCCACGCTTTCTTGAGCGCGTCCAGTTTCTTCTTCTTGTAATCCTGAGTGGCCCTCCTCTTCTCGTCTATCCTTGCTATCTGCGCGTTAAGTGAGTCCCCCCCATTGATCTGGATGTCTAGTTGTGCCACCAGAAGCTCCCGGGCAGTCTTCCTGTTGTCGCTGAGGGAGCGGGACTGGTGGCATTTCACGACGATACCTACAGGAAACCAGAGGGTAGATGCGTTTTATACACCAGGGCATGAAAATTTAAATCTTTGTTTTTTTTTTTCTTCTTTTTTTTTAGTCATAAGTGTTTAATATTATTGTGTATTTTTTTATATTTTATTGTAAAAATGGGCATAACTCGTGAACTTGTTAAAAAAAAATTACTACTCATGGTCTAGGGGTGATTACTACTCATGGTCCGTGACTAAGGGTCAGATAACGAAACAGGATTAAAGTTCATATAAGCCAGACACGCACTCAAGTTGGAGTTTCAACCAATCACAGGACACTATAGCCAGAGTTGAAGGACAGTCAGGCTTATCTTAAGTCTGTTTTATAATTGGGCCCTTGGAATCCTGGGTTGAGAATTATTTTGTAACACAAAATTTCATTACCTTCGCTGCATAATGCATAAAGAACTCGTGAGGTTAGCATTTCCAGCCCAGCCCAGTCTGTTTGAGTTTACTGTGGATAGCTGGTACTGGTACAGTTCCCATAAATTATAGGGTGAAAAAAGTTTTTCCTCATTCATTTGAGTTTGTGACCACATAAAAAAAACTCTGAGGGTTAGGTGGTAGAAAATGCTTTGAGCATTAACCTTGCCTGGTGGTTACCTTCCACAAAAGAGTATTATTATTATAATAAAAGGTTTTACTCAAGTACATAGAATCTCACCCGAGGGTATATGCTGGAGAACAACACAATTGGACGTCTTAGCCACTGCCTGCCCCCCGGGCCCATTGCCCCTCACAAACTGCTCCTTCAGGTCTTTTTCGTTTAGTTTGGGCACTTTCGAATAGTCCAGGTCATATTTCCGAAATAAAGCGGAAGCGAACGAAATTTGGCGCCGAAAAACCGACATCTAGTTTGATTTTTAGACCAGACGTTTTGTTTCCAACAGTGCCTGACCTCGCTGGAAAGGAAAAAGAAGTGGGTTTCATGGAGAGCTTTCTGAAAACTAAAGAATTACCTACTTAACCATAACCACATCTGCATTAGCTTTTGGGGTTCGGTGGGAGAGAAAGCCACAGGCTTTAACCTCGCCCCTTGGTTCACTACATATTCTATTGTGTCCTTTTTTTTCATGTTATATTTTGTTGAATGTATTATGTAGTTGAGCAATAAGTGTTAAATAATAATAGGTTCTACAGGGTAGAATATCTTACAGCTGCGAGTTCTATTCATTTTTCCTCACAAGGTATGAGTGAACCCAAACATATAAGTACAGAGTGGAAAATTTCTGCACTGCTGGGGTTTTGCCACTGCACTCGACCATGGTGACTACTATTTTATGGAATTAATTGCCAATTGTAGATCATCAGGTTATGAAAGTACACTCTTGTGAAATTTTATTGACCTAGCCAAGTTCTAGACCAACTAACACATACCTAAAGAAAGATTGTGGTGTGTCGTGTCACATTAACTTATAAACTAAAATTTGGTGGTGTTGTATGAGAAAACTTGCTAGTTATTACAGTCGGTATGAGTTGGGTTTAGAACTCGAAATGAAGTTTCATTATACTCGTATGTTTTAGAAGAGACATGTAATACTCATCAATCTAAGTAGCTTTTTTGTTCAGGCAGTGGACTTGCAACCTGTAGGTTGGTGGTTCGAAACCAAACATGGCAAATTTTAGTAAGGTGGGTTCGAGTAATTGTAAAGTCACTTTAGTGATTAACTCAAAACATTTTATTTGGTGCTAGAATAGATAGGTACTAATAGAACTTCACAAAGCAATTTGACTTACTTTGTATCGGAATTCCAACTGTTCAGGAGTTCTTACTTCTGCTCTGAACTCAGATCTAATTCTTCTCAAATAATAACTTTGATCAGTCAGATGCAAACTCTTTCCATATTTGAGAAGTTTTCTATACAAGTCGACTATCTCTTTTCCTTGTAATTTGGTAAGACCTGAACAAAAAAGAAATTTTGTTATTTATGTTTTTTGTTTTAATTGCTGATGAAAACATTCTTATTTTTCTAGCATATTAATAGAATACCTATTGTCTTATATTAATTTATTAATTGTCATAAGGTTTCAATATTCTCTCTTACAATAATATAAACAAAACTAAATCAGTTACTTAAAAAAATGAGATTTATTTTTCATTAACTGAAAACAACTTAAGTTTTAGGCACAGTTTAAGGTAACAGGAAGTTAAAAAAGACAAAGAAAAACAATGTGATTATGACAAATTACTGATGGAAAATGTTTAAATATGTGTGATGTGTAGAAAAGTGTGAATTTTAGTAACAATTTGTGAGAAAACACATTGAAAAATGAAATTAATAATTAGAGCTCTGATTAATCTGTCCAAAATTGCCTGAATATGATAAAAATTATGCTGGGAAAAGTGCCAAAATATGCTAAAATAATCACAGTACATACTAATCCTTTTTGGATATAATTTCTGGATGTATCAAATGAAAAAAATGCTTGATTGCTTGAATTAATCCAAATTTGTGTAAAATATGCTAAAACTCAAAAATCATTAAAATATGGTAGTAATCTTTTGCATTATTATTCGGGCTCTATTAATAATTCACTAGAATATACTACCATACATATTCTTCTCTAGCTGAGGGACATCAAATAGGGAGAATACAAGTGTCTCACTAGAGCACTATAAACATAGAAGAGACTAGCCAACCCTAACAAGCAAGGTTTCAATTCCCCCAAGGGTTTAATGGCTTATAGAGAAAAAGCCCAAGTTGTCATGATGGTTGATCACACATAGAAATATGTGCTTCAGAACAAGCCAACTTTTAAACTAAAGATAGAGAGAGACCATCACTCCCTGTTGTACAAAGCTCTCTTTATTTGGAAGAACCGCCAAGAGTTTATAAATTAATATTGATCTGAATTTCTACTTGTGGCAGCACCATACAGTTTTGTTCTTTTTGTTGTGGTGTCTTTGTAAAAAGAAAAACAACCAACAAATAAAAATGATTTTCTGTTTCCACTTTGAGTAATAAATGTTTGCGATACCATGTTATCCTTATCTACTGTGTTTTAATTTAAATTAAAGGAATTGAGTTCCAACAGTTATTACAGTGATGATGAGGTTGGTTAACTATGACCAAAAACAAAGTACTGGGAAACCTGAGCTCATTGGATACTGGTGAAAAAGTCAAGGGTTGGACTGAACAAATCGAAATATACTGTTCATTTAACAGTGTTCTGAAAAAAAAAGTTTTACTCTTTATATCATACTTGAGCCCTGAGGCTTATAACACTCTATGCAAGAGTATCTTGCCTGAATCTCTTGTAGAGAAGGACTATATCACCTTGAAGAATTGCTTAATTAACACTGTGCAACACACCCCAAATTTCCTAATTGAAACAGCAGAAAGGAGAGTCCATTGGGGACTATCTGAAAATTTAAGGATAAAAAGGAATTTTTGAAAGATCAATTCATTTGGGGAATTTTCGATGAAAATATCAAAAATTAGATCTGAGGAAGTGTGTAAAACTAGCACAAACAGTAGAAATGACAAACCAAAGTGTGTCTTAATTATCAGTCAATAGTGTGTCTTCTCAATCAACATCTTCAGTACGTATACATCATTTTGAAAATTGGCAACGATATCAAGCAAGAGTTAAATGCTATTGCTGTGGAAAACCTGGACACACAAAGCCAGCTTGCACATTCAAAAGTTATCAGTGTAAGAAATGCAAGAAAAGTGGTCATCTAGCAAAAGTATGTAAAGCAAGTTACAAGAAATCAGAAGAACCAAACACAAAATCGTTTAATTACATTGAAGAAGATGATAAAATTTCAGAGGATAATTTGAACTTAATACGTATGAGACGGCGTGCCCACCGGTGGGTCACGATTTTTTTTCAATTTCCCTTGTAACGTGACACACCGGTGGGCACAGATAATGCTATTATTAATATATTTTTGTACTCGCCCGTCCCAATTTTTTTTTGTTGTTGTCATATTTGTCATATACCCTAATTTGAAGCCGTCCCAGCTTACAAACTATAGAAAATAGGACCCGTCTCATACGTGTTAAATGCATTGTTCTGTGTAGATTCTAAACAGGAAATTTTTGCTGATCCTGTGTTTATTACCTTAAATGTTAATAAGGAATCAGTTAAATTCTTGGCTGACTACATCAACAACATTATATCATTTTTCACTTTGCCTTATGGTTGAGGTTGGTTGAACATCCTTAATAACCGTATTATAACTACCCTAACCAAAACATTTAAATAAGGTGGGTATCTTTTACAAAATATATGGCTGTATGTTCATTTTATCATTTAATTGTTTAGTACTTTTCCTCTGCCTAAATCAGTACTTTATTACAATTGCTGCAAAATGTACATTTAAAACATTGATACTACCCTCATATAGGTAAGTACCTAATCAACTTAAAACTATGTAAAATATCTTATTATAAAATCCTTATTTTGATAAAATCATATCAAAGTTTAACACTAATAATAACTCTTATAGTAAATGGTTTTGACAATGAAAAAGGTTCCACCATAAACCAATACAAAAGACAGAACACTAACGTAGAGTCCCAAGTCAGTGTTACCAACAGGTACAGTAGCAGTCAAAGTAATTGGTGTAATTGTTGTGTCTAGCTTGGTCCATTTACACAAGGAGTTGTCAGATGCAGAGCATGGGAAATCAAACTTTTTTACTGCTGGATCTGAGCTGTCCTTAGCACAACGGGAAAATAATGATGGCTGTCCTATGTTTATGTTCTTGTAACCACCACCACTGGTAGGTGCTTGGTAACGTAAATGAATTGGAAGCTCTACACTGCGCGTGATCTTTGGTCCTTCTTGTGCACTCGGATAAATGTATGCCTTGAAAGGGATTGCTTTCTCGGAGTATGCTGTTGCTTCAACATTGACGGTAGTGTTGAGGGAAGACTCCAAACCTGTTTTGGCAGCAAGTCCAAGAATTTGATCAGAATCTACGTAAACAGAGCTAGGTAGATATTCAACCAATAGAAGTGAGCATGGATAGGTTTCACTGGTGCTGTAGATGTCAATGTTTGACACTAGATCCCGATGGAAGCCGTGGTTTCTCAGTTCTCTTGTGATGGTGACTTGCGATCGACAGGAGACTGAGATGAATGCAGCGCTGCTGAGTAACAAGGTAAGGATAGGATAAGCCATGCTGTGGATGTTATCAGAACTTACTCATAATAGTCCAGAGTTAAATGAGATGAGCAGCGGTCTTGAAGGGATAAAATTAACAGGTAGAGATTCTAGAGAACACCACCTAACGTTATTTTTTAATGGGAAATTACGACAAATGAATAGTTCTTTGAGCTGAGAACGCCGATTATTTCAAAATTACTTTTTTTAAATTTTCGCGGCGGAAATGCGGTGCACATAGGTCGCGTTTACAATAAGAGCGCACAGTGCGCATCCACTCTGTCGTGCGTTTCCTCTTTGACAGCTCAGACAGAACAAAAAGTTGTCGTTTAGTTAATGGATAATTATATTATAATTATTATGTATGAACTTTACCATAGCACTGTGGACCAGTACACTTTTATACATTGAGACAGTGGAGAAATGCGTTTCGACATTGGCCGGAGGTGGGATCTTTATACATATAGCAAATTTAAATACCTACATTATAATTTCTGGCTCCTAGCTTAGAATTGAACCTGAGACTAACTAACTACAATATTATTATTATCTACTATCTACAATCTACAGCTCGTTAGAAATAATTTGATTACCTATCTGCAACTAGCTTGTAGGTACCTACCTACCTAGTAGAGAGCACAATAATTTCAGACAAAATGTTTGGCTTCGTTTCCATGGTAACGAGAAAGTGTTTAGTTCTTCGAAAGGAAAATCTGATGGAGGGATAAAAAAGTAACCCGCTTGTTCATTATTGTTTGGTTACTAATCCATTGAGGATGGAAAATAAAATATTTTTAAGTAGATCTACCTACCTACTTACTTTCTTGTGATTACTTACAACTTGTAATCTAATACCTACAACCTTTCTTGTGATTAATACTTAGGAACTTTTAATGTAATACCTACCTACTTACTTACTTTCTTGTGATTACTTACAACTTTTAATCTAATACCTACTTACTTACTTTCTTGTGATTACTTACAACTCAGAACCTACATCTCCTTCTTACTGAAGAAGAGCATCCTGTCACGTAAAACAAAGCCATTAAAAAAAAAGTGTAGGTACCAAGGTATGTCGAAATAACTACTAAGTTTTTTCCGTAAGTGCCCAGTCTACACTGAGTAAAATAAAATCGAAGTGCTATACAAATTTTACAAATAGTGTCACTGTACATGAGTGCGTATTATAATAGTTGTGATAGAAGCGGTAATCGTACTCGCAAACTACAAGATGTCAGCCTACTCCAATAGCATGATCCCAGGCAGATTCCTGTCACTGATTGGCCATTTGACTATTCTAATGATCATCTGGTGGTCTTTGGTAAGTACCTATTTAATCTGTGGACCAACACATGCAACTTTGCACATTGGACCTCACCTAAACTTTAAATACCTCTATATTCATAAAAATTGATGAACATTTTTAAATATTTTTGTTTATTTTTTCATGTTCTTTCATTTTGTTGTTTTTGATAAAAAATGTTCTTTGATTTATAAAAATTCAAATAATAAAGAACCTTTAAAAAAAATACCTTACAAACCAGCGTCGATGGCGCGTTCAATGCACCGGTTCTCGTAGGATCGCCGAAGTTAAGAAACGTCCAGCGAGGTGAAGACTTCGTGATTCTGACATTCCTGCCCAACCTAGACTGGGTGAGGTTAATGTGGGTAGCAGGTTTGTGAGTTTCCTGCGAATGGGGGGTAACACTCCCGTCATGATATGACCATGCAGTGTCCATGCAGTTGAAATCGACGTTAAACCCTAATTTTTAAAAAAAATCTACCTTACTGTATAGGTACAATGGTACATACTAAACTTCTTTAGCTAGACTAATATGCGATAGGTACCTATTTATATACTCGTAGGTATTTTTCTTATTTATAAGATCAATATACCTAGTTGCCCATGCCCATACTTTCGTGCTAAAACTACCTATTCTTTTTCTTAATTTTTTTTTTTACTTTCCTATTTTCAAATGAGATCGCCTTTTGTCTCTAACCTTTTCAACTAAATAATTATTTCTTATTAATCAGCCTGTTTTGGACGGACGTTACTAGGTAGAAAAGAAACCACTCTACACACCCAAATAAACTAGGGCCAAAATGTTCTCTTGTCAGAAGCTACAATCAGAAGTTTGCACTTCATATTGTCAAAAATATTTTCGATGTTAAAATAACGTCAGAAATACAGTCGAAGATGAAATCATTTGAAAATGTTTGTCTACAGGAAGAATCGAGCAGAAACTGTGTCCGTCAGGATCAGGAGGAGACTGACTACGAAGATCAACTTAGAAAGTAAGTAGTAATAGCCCAGAGGATAGTGTTAGTGTAGTGGTCTTCCAGTCTGGAGGTGAGGGTTCGAGATATGTGACAATTTTAAAAAAATCATATTTACGGTAATCACGATGAGAAATTACATTACTCAAACTCACTTTACGAAATATTTGATTGACTTTTGACTGAAATCACCGACCTCTCCAGATTACAAGTCCGCCGGTTTAGCGATCAAGCTACTGAGATTGGTGAGATATTTGAGTATGAAATATGAAGCCCAGACCTTTTTACCACAGTAGGTAGATTTATGATAATCATGTGATACTCGTATTATGTTCTGGCTTGAATTCGCTGATGGAAGCTTAACAAACAGCATTAACAGCACCCGACACCCACCCTGGGTTAGGCCGGGAATAGCCATGAAGTTTTGCATTTGAATGATCTTGGGTCAACCATCCAAATACTAACCTCGCTGGACGTCGCTTAACTCCAGCGACTGAGCGACCTCCTGCTTATATATTTGATTGGTTTGATAAATGACACTGTTTATGAAAAAAAAAACAAGTCTCCGAGCTATTCTGAGAAGTGTTCAGCCGTTTTTCTTATATTTTCTCACCAGCCGCGCCTGGATAACAATTCATTAATGTCATTTTATTATGGCTGTTACGCGTCATAAAATTAAACTCCTAGTCCTTAAAAAATCCTGTTCTTTCTTCAGGATGAAATGGGGCGTGGCGCTGGCACTGTCTTTCATTATGATAGAGTTCCTGGGATTTCTCTCCGGTTGCTCCATGTTTTATCCCTCGTACGCCATCTTGAGTATCCTTTATGCTACCCAGCCTGGATTGGGCCGGGATTGCCGGGAATAGCCAGTATCACGCGGTCTAAATTTATTCTTATTTGTAAGTCACTGTTTGACCGATTGTGGTGAGTGTTTTAGTTTCAACCAGACGAATTTGCTGATAGTTTTGATTGTCTATCTGCCTCTGTCGCGATAGTCTTTCACGGAGCTTTAATTTTGTAATTAGTTACAGCCATCCACTAGGGCTCCTAAGGGAGCTCCTAATTTTAGGGCATTATTGGCTAAATAAATTTTGGCTAAGCAACGTCCAGCGGGGCAAAGACTTTTAGGTATTGGATGAAGACCAACTCAGACCTCAGTCAGTCAAAACTCGAGATTAATTTTACTGCACCTGTCTCAAGGAGACCTCGATGTTACACAGACGTTAAGAAAATTATTCCCTAACTTTTCTATCTCAGACATTGGCTGCCATGGCACCGGCACAGTGGTTCTCAGCCTATCCCTGCTTCAGTCGTACGGCTGCAGTCTCTACTGGTGGGTGTTCATCGCGTGCAGTGTGCTGCCCGTCATTATAGAGACCATACTTATCTTCAACTGTGTGATACTGAGGAAAGAGTCCCTCTAATCAGCTCTTTGTTACAAAAAATACTCGCCAAATCGCTTGTCGTAGAGTCGAAACCGGATGTAAGAGAGCTGGATACAAGAGAGACCTGGATATACCAGTTGTTGGGTGGAAGAGATTGCCATAGGCAATAACCCCGCCCTTTGTTTAGGGCATAATTTGTTTATAATTATATTATTCTATTCTTTTTCCTTTTTATTGTATATGTTCTTTCCATTTTTTTCATTGTTATAATAATTATTTGTACTGTACATAATTGTATCTTTTTATATCAGCTAATAAAGTGTTAAAAAAAAAAAAAAAAAAAAAAAAAAAATACAGAAAAAGTTCCTACGCACAGGGGATGGACTGTCGCTGAGATGTTCCAGAGGTCGTGGGCGCGAAACCCAATCGGGGCATGACAAGTTATCCTCCCATTTGGGATTTTTACCACATAATAATATTATGTCTTGGGCTTACTGCTGGAATAATGGGACTTTAATAGTCCTTATCGGGCAGTATAAATAAGGCGATATTATTATTATTATCTTCAGAAGTGCCTCGTCAGGTATCCAACTTTCCACTCAGACTGGATGAGGTTAATAATTATGATGTTAAAATCACCCTCGTAGGTTATTTTCATAATTTAAATTTTAGAAAAAGAAACGAATTAGTGCACAAAGTTGTGGAATTGATGCACAATAGTGTATTTTGAATTTTGGTTATCATATCACTCAAATGACATCAAATACTTGGAAAAACTGCCAGTAATTCCCAAGAAATTCCGTCGTAAAATGTACAATTTGTATGAAAAACTAGAATAATCAGTTAATTTTATGAAGAAAACAAGGTGTTGATATGTTTATACAGTAACACTTTTTTAAATGAAGATAAAGTAAAACAGTTAAGAGGAGTTCCAATGTGAGAACTCGCTTATTTAAAAAAAAAAGACCATAAAAAACCAATGTCGATTTTGTGGCTGGTGCTTGATGTATCCTTATTCTTGGTGTATCCTCTGCTTCAAAAGTTGGTGCCTACTTCATCATAAGGTTGGTGTAAGTCTAAACTGTAGTAAAACCATAAAAATATAACCGAAAGACACGAACTTCCATCTTGCATTAAATTGTGTGAACAAACTTATACAGGACGTGTTATCATATACTCTTTACTTTCCGTATCCTCTAATGTCTCTTTCTTTGAATAGGGCGTTCTTCACATTTCGGCCAAGGTGTTTGATAAGGAAAGTACCTATTGTATTCGTTTAAAATTTAATCTGCCCAGTTTTTAAAAAAATGTATTAATCATTTCAATGGTCACACGTGTGTAAAGTGTAATGTACCTATAGCACAAGAAATGGTTTGTGTTTGAGACCAATGATAGAAGGCTTTTGATCTATTTGATAAAGAATTGCTCAGAGCTCTGTCAGTTTTGAGTCCTGCTGGATCATAGATCTGATGTCTTCTGTGCCTCTTCGTCCTGTAAATATAGAAAATGGATTAAAAATTAGACTTAGGTCAGGTTAGGAGAATTAGGTGGTAGAAAATGCTTTGAGCATTAACCTCGCCTGGTGGTTCACTTCCACTAAAGAGTGGTATTATTATTAGGATTACTGTATTAAAATAAAATATAATGATTACCCCTGTACCTATAAAATTATGTTTGCACATACAAATAAAAATATAGGTATGTAGAGAAGTGTATGTGAATAAATAGGTAAATATATATTAATTTCATGCTGCTGTATTTCTTCAATAAATAATAATAATATATTTAAAAATAATTTGATATATAAAAAATCCCAGCCACGTATTTATTTATTATGTTTGAACTGGACGTTCGTCTGGTAATCCAGGTAGCGTAGGGATCCATTGGTTCGAATCCCACCCAGTGCGTGAATTTTTCCTCATTCATTTGAAGTAGTGACCACATAATAATAAGAATCTGAGGGTTAGGTGGTAGAAAATGATTTGAGCATTAACCTCGCCTGGTTGCTACCTTCCACTCAAGAGTATTATTATTATTATTACACAAACTCGCTTTACTAGTTCGTCATGTTCCGGTACTCGAACCATTTACGTCCAGGTTAAAAGTTTCTGTTTTAACAATCCAGCTACAGAATTTACTTACGTCATCATCCAGAGAATCTTGCAGTTCATCCCTGGAGAGGTGGTCCACTATAGCCACAGCATAGCAGTCTCCCATCAGATTGACCGTGGTTCGAACTCGATCCCTGCCACAAAAAATAGGATATGATTATAATTAGGGGTTAGGTCTATTATTTATTTTCATCGTATCTATACCTTGGGTTCGATCCTGGATAGGGTATTGGTACCTACATTTTTCTGCTCTCATAACTCGTGAGGAAAAATGAGCAGCTACTTGTATGAATAGTCGTTAGTGAAATTCCACTCAAAGAAACGTACTATGCTTATATCGAATACCATCCGATGTTGAAGAGTGGTTTAATAACGATACCAACATACATACTTCCAATATCCGTAGATATACCTACTTATGTACTCGAGAGTTAAAATTTTATTAATAAATCCCAAGAAAAATTAAATAGATAGGTACTCGGGAGGTAAAATCAAATAAATACTCACACCAGCCAGTCGACAGCGAACAGCAGAGACACGTCATCAGTGGGCACTCCCACGGCTACACACAGCATGATGACCATGATGATGCCTGCACTGGGCACTCCCGCCACTGACATGCTCATGAAGATACTGGCGATCCTGAGGAGAGGGGGCAATGGGGTCAATTAGGTGACAATGTGAAGCAGACCTCCGTGGCTCAGTGGTTAAGAGCATTGGTTGCTGACCCGGAGGTTGCGGGTTCGAATCCCGGCCGGAGCGTAAAATTCTAACCGAGTTTTCCGTTTCCGGAATGGCATGGATGTAAAGGTAAAGTGGCCTGAAGTAATGCGAAAGCGGTTACGGGGCACAATTACCTTTAAAAAAAATATATAATGTGAAATCCAAAGTTTACAAAACCCGCAGCGCGCGACAAAAGTCTCAACGGTTTTTTTTAATTTAATAAATCGACGGGGGAAATCGCCATTACACAATAACAAAACAATACAGCTAGTAAATAAGTTTTTTCATAGTTGTGTATTTTATGATTTCCCCGTTTGAAATGCTATACCTATTATAATGCTGTTTGATTTTATTACTTAATAAAACGGTATTACATTAATGTTTATACAGGGTGTCCCATTATGATCGAGACATTCAAATATCTGGCGAACAGAACAGATGAGGATGGAAAGTTCATGTTCTCGGTAATTTTGTTTAATTTTTTGGGGGACATTGTGATAACCTTCACAAATCTGCCAAGGTTGTGACCATCAAGGTTATTTCTAAATCAATTTTAGAATTTTATATATTTTTAATTTTTAACATACATGTGTTAATCACTTTCGCGATGTCACATCTACTCAAACTCGCTTTACTCAATCTTTGCTGAAACCGGGACTTGAACCACCAACCTCCAGGTTACAAGTCCGCTGCCTTATTGATCAAGCTACTGAGGTCGGTCGGTTTAGAATTTTAAATATATGGACATAGCTAATTTATATTTTAGTGTAGTGCTAATGCCAACGGCATTCTCTTCCGAATGACGTTATGTGGCAGCACTCCCAAAACATTTTCCCACTGACTGCACTTGTTCTCTATGCCATTTTGATTTCATCAACAACAACAAAAAAAAATAGTGGACCTTTTTTCCACTAATTCCACTAATTTCGTCTATGATCCGGAGGACCAAACTCACCAGATATTCATGGTCAGGCCCAGCGTGACGTCCATCCCACGCATCTGCGCAATGAATATGACGCAGATGGGAATGAACTGCGCAAGCCCCGTCATGTGGATGCTGTTCCCGATGGGGAGGACAAAGCGCGTCACCTGCTGGCTCATCTTGACCTTCTCGTCCATCACTTGGAATGTGATGGGCAGAGCTGCTGATCTGGAGAAAAGAAGAAATGCATGTTTACTTTACTTATCCAATAATTAGGAAAGTATTGTATTCGTCGACCTACCCAGTTTTTCACAGTTTTTTTTTTTTTTTGGTTCAACGTTGCTTTCAACTGCATGATCATATCACGATGGGGGTGTTATCCTTCATTTGCAAGAAACTCACAAATCGGGAACACACATTACCCTCATAATTCCAGCAGTTGTTTTGGTGTCATTATTAAGACTATTATGTGGTCAAAGTATCAGATATATGATGCATGCATTGAGTGGGATTCGAACCAACGAATGCTTGAGATACCTCTACTATCATAATATACTTATTATCAAAATAAAATTTACATTGGGACAAAGATAACGTAACCAATAATCAACATCAAATCTTGTTCATTGCTTATTGCATACTTAAAAGTTTCACGGCGTGCATACAAAATCGACTCACTTGCTTGACGTAGCAAAAGCCGTCAGAATGGCCGGGAAGAAGTTGGCGTAATACTTGTAGGGGTTCTTCCTGGTGAACAGGAAATAGATGAGCTGGATGACGATGGCATGGTAGAAGATGAATCCGCCAATAGAGGTCGCCACGAACTTGCTGAGCTGTCGCATCGTCACTGTCATGTCTTCTATGGAGATGAGTTTGGAGGTGATGACGCTGCATACTCCGATGGGCGTCATCCTGGAGAGGCATGAGGAGGGCATTAGGTCGAGGAGAAACAAAATTTCCTAAGAATATGGGGAGAGAACATTCCCACTAAGGGGCTGATTAATTAATCATGCTGAACTTAATTGACTAATTTAGACATGACCCAGATAAGTCTGTGAGTCCTTTTATAGGGACAGATTTTTTCCTATTTCACTGATTCAAATTTTGTTTATACAAATTAAACCACATTTTTTATCACACCCTTTTTTCTACCGATTTTTACACCTAAACTATTAAAATGTTCAATTTTTTAACAAAATCAGAAACAAAAGTGTTTTGAACTTATCAGGTATTGCATACTACCCTGGTTTTCAATTTGGTGTGACAGTGTACGTGTGTGTATACGTGTACACAGTACAGTTAAGTAATAATAATAATGACCTGGGTTCAATCTCCAGCGGGGCAAGAAAATTTCTGCTCTGTACTTGGATATTCGGGATCCACTCATACCTCGTGAGGAAATATGATGTGAAGCAGCGACCAGTGGCGGAATTATAGGCAAAAAAAACAAGTTATTGTATATTAAAGTGGTAAAGTCCTATGATTCTGCGCTACCCACTAAAATTGGGACATAATAACACAAAGAAAAAGAATTATTATTATTAATAATAAGAAAAATGGTATCTCACCAAATGGCGATCAGTAAAATCCGCAGCATAATCGTGTAAACAGTCTGAAAGAATTCAAGGACGATCTTCTTTTTTGGCCCGAGTGTGCCCAGAATGGCCCCGAATACAATGCAGAAGAAGATGATGCCCAGAGTTGCGGTTCCGTCCCTGAAAACAAAAGAGAACATGGTAAGACAGCCGACCTCCGTGGCTCAGTGGTTAAGTGCATTGGTTGCTGACAATGCTGACCCGGATGTTGCTGGTTCAAATCCCGGCCGGAACAGAAAATTCTAATCGAGTTTTTCAGTTTCTGGAATGGCATGGATGTAAAGGTAACGTGCCCTGAAGTAATGCGAAAGCGATTCCGGGAAACAAATACCTTTTTTAACAATAAAAAATCTGGTGTAAACATCACACGACTTTCCTTATCCCCCAAAAAGAAGTCGAATTCCGCCACTGGTGACTCAACGGTTACGGATACTTAAAAATCAGTGCCAAATCCGTAATCAGCACCTTAAAAGCATTGGATTTGATATGTCGCAACCCCCATCTAGGGTTAATAATAAAAAAGTTAGTCCAAGCGGGTCCCCCCAAAATACCGGTAAATTGGGGCCGGGTTCCAAAAAGTTCAAGATATCAAAAAAATGATAAGAATAGACCCCTATTATTTTTTTAATCCGAGAAAATGTTGTTCTCTAATTTTTTTTGTATCTTTAACCAATTCAAAGAAGCGGCGGTTGCGGCCAATATTTGCGGCCCTGCGGCCGCATCTTGCGTCCGATTTCAACCAAAAGTTTCGTGGTTCGTCTCGTGTATAAAACTAATTTGTATACCAAATTTCAAGTCTCTAGCTCTTACCGTTCTTGAGATATCCTGTTTACACACACACACACACACACAGACAGACAGACAGACAGACAGACAGACAGACGCACGGACCAATGGCTGAAAACAACTTTTTTGGTATCCTGAGGCTATGATTCGTCCAGAAATGTGAAAAACTGGATAGGTCAAATTTTCGACGAATACAATACTTTCCTTATTATAGGATAAGGAAAGTAAAAAAGGTCAATCTTACAACTTTTTCCAAATTATCATAAAAATGAAGAAGCTAAGAAGTTTTTCCAAATGATCATACGAGAAATCTCAAAGGTAGGTAAGGTAGGGTAGGATATAATAGCTTTCTTAAAATTATTTACAAAATGATTTGTTATTTACAAAAATCCATATTACCGAATGAATTCGTTCCTTTCATCACTTGATCTTGTAAAAGCAAAATCCTCTGATTCACTCACTCCCTGATCGCTCTTTCTTCCAAACGACCCTTTTTTGAAGGAGAGAAAAGCTCATAAAGACCTTTATTTTACACAATACAAGTTTCTCTTGGTGTCCCAGACATACTATCAGAAAACATTATTCCAAATTCCAAAATGGACACCATCAACGGACAAAACAGATTGCGGAGTCAAATCACCGGGATTGAAAAACCTCAATAATAATTTCGAGACGTGAATTGAACCAACGGCCTTCAGACTAAACATTACCAAGGCCAGTCTGGCAGCATTTCATCACATCTCAGTCATTTGTTTTGATTCATTACAACATGTGCTTAAGTTGTAAACTTGGAATAGCTTTGCTTATTTGCGAAATAATATTTATGTGTTGGGAGTATCGTTTGTATACCAGGTGTAACTAAATGAACAGTCAGTTCAAAAAGAGATTAGGTATAGGGTGGAACTTGAAGTACAAAAAGTCCTTATTGAATTATGGGTTTTTTTAAAAAAAATTGGCAGATAACCGTCATTTTGTTGTTTTTACCTTTGCTCATGTGTAAAATAAAAAAAAAGTTGATAGGAGGTTATGAAACGTCCAGAAATATGAAAAAATTGAAATTGGAACAACAAAAAAATATTTATTTTTTACAAACACTTCCGATTTCTACTATTAAAAATTTCTTGGGAGTAATATTACTATTACTTCAAACAAATAATTGAGTTACACCCTATATGAATAAATAACTATTAGGTACCTACTATTACTACTCATACTGATGATAATACATTAACGGTGGTACCTCCCTATTAACTAAGAAGGAGTAGCAGTAGAAGTAATTAATAGATAGTTATTATTTATTAATATTCAAACTTACTCAATGACATTACTTATGAGCTTGTGACTATTACCTACCTACTAGTGGCTACCCGATGCTTCGCAACCGATAGTTTGTATTGACCGGCCATACATAGACTCCCGTAGCAGATGAGTAGATGAATATTTTACAATGTATTGTACTTACACTAATAACCCAACCCCCCCTCCCCCTCCTAAACTAGGAGGTACTGCCCATGTAACATTGTACCTTCTTTATGAAAAGTTAGTTATCATATTAATTTGTGTTAATCACTTTCGTTATATCACAACTACTCAAAATCGCTGAAACCGAGACTTGAACCACCGACCTCTAGGTTACAAGTCCGCCGCCTTATCGATCGAGCTACTGAGGTGGGTACCTTCTTTGTTGGTTTTTTTATGTAGGATAACATTGTGGAAGTTATACCACTAATAATTACACACTTCAGTGGAAGGTAACCACCCGGCGAAGATATGCTCAAAGAATTTTCCATCACTTAACCCTCAAAGTCTTATTATTATGTGATCACAAACTCAAATTAATGAGGAAAACTGGGTGGGATACGAACCAACGGATCCCTACACTACCTGGATTACCAGACTAACACTACTAATTCTAAAAAATACCAAAACTTATTACTACTAACTCGCACGCCTCTCTACTCGACCAAGTTGCCCAATATCCAATTCATTTATCATCAAACACAACCTGGTTATACTTGAGATTACAGGTTTACGTCAGTCTGTACGTGGAACTTTAGGTACAAGAGAGGGAGTAACCACCGTGGCCGAGTGGGTAGGGCACTCGGCTTGCACTTAGGAGACCCGGGTTCGATCCCCGTGTGAGTAGTTTTTTTTCTACTTTATATGTTGTGTATTTTTCGAGCTCACTCGTAACTTCAAAAGAAAGAATATCAGTTAATTTGTAGGGGTATTCTTCTTCAATAGTTAATTTTTGCGGCAGAATTACCGCAGAGTTCAAAATGAAGAGTATTTTTTATTTAATGGAACGTTTAGTGTTGGAGTTTGGAGGCTCTTGGTAATTCTGTGTTAGCCACAAAGCCTCTGAAAGTACTTTCCAAATAGTCCAGATTGGTACCCACAGTGTTGCGGTAAGAGAGACTTTGATTACCTACTTTACTGTCTGAAATACTGAGTTCTTTTGAAACTTCAACTTCAGAGTGAGCTTACATTTTTTTTTTTAAGATGAGTGTTTCACAGCCTTTTTTAATTCGTAGCTATGAAGCAGGAGCTACTGTAAAAGCTTGTGGTCTGTGTTGTAGCCTGCCCATCCCGTAGTATGGGTGAGAAGTGACACAATACTTCCCAATTAGGTGCTGGGTCAACACGAGCGCACCGGAAGGTATCACTTACAAACAACTGTAATCAAATTTCGAATATAATTTTTTGTCGGTGCGGGTGTTCAAACCCGGGACCTTCCGCATGGCAAGCGAGTGTGTAACCACTGAGCTATTCGTGCGCTTTTGAATGGCATTTTTTTTTTTGTTGTAATTACCTATTTTTAATATTAACATTAAGTTTCATTAATTTTAAACTGCTGCGTTGAATTGTATAAAAAAGGTAAATATCTAAATTTCTTGATTAAGTTTTCGGGTTCGAAAGATTACCAAGAAGCAGAGTTGTTTATTCCTTCGCCCCTGATGTCTGACTTCACCCGAGTGACGACCCGAGACATGGCCTTTTATTTATTTTTCCTAACCCTATTACTCTGCACAATGAGGCATTGCCGGACATCGTTCCGGTCCTGAATCTGGCGCCACCGAGATGTCTTACCTTTGTTTGAGTACCCGTTTCAGAGTGCCGTTCTTTTCCACATAGTCGGTGTAGGTCTGAAAGGAAACAGGAGGTCATCAGTGTTCAAAATATAGTAATAACACTTTTTAGTGGAAGGTAACCAACAGGCGAAGTTAATGCTTAAAGCATTTTCTACCACCTAACCCACATAATAATAAGACTCTGTTATTATTATGTGGTCAGAAACTCAAATTAATGAAGAAAAATTCATGCACTGGGTGGGATCCGAACCAACGGATCCCTACGCTACCTGGATTACCAGACTATGTACCAGGTACCTGTACCAATGAGGGGGTTTTTTTGAGGAGAGGTAGCTCATGAAAAGTGAGAGACTCAGGCATGGACCACCCGGTATATCCATGGCTCTGGACATGATACTGGGTGAGTTTTTTTGTAGGGAAAAGCTCATGCCAAAAAGTGGTGGACTCAGAGATAGACCGCCCGGTATCTTTGGCTGCCTACCCTAACTAAAACCCGCTAAACCATACCGTTATTAATGCTAAACCATATCGTCGTGGGACTGGTAAAAGTACTTCAACGCCATTATATAAAAAGATGAAAAAATGATAAATATAAATTAATACTACATGGAAAGAGGACAAATGCTTATGAATCAAGATGGACATTTTACATAAATGAGCTTCTAAAAAATGTCGCCTGCGGTGCTTTAATAGGTCTGTGAGTTTGTATTGCACTAAACTAGAGCTCAAATTCATAGAGATGGTGAAAATAAACTAAAAAATCTGGCGTGACACCAGGAAAGCTCATCACTTGAAAATAAGTCAAATTCCACCATTGGTGACTCAACGGTAACATTTAGCTAAAATTCAATGTAAAATTCGTAATCAGCACCTGAAAATCGTTGGATTTGATATGTCACAATCCCTGTCTACGGTGAATAATAAAAAAGTTAATCCAAGGGACCCCGCCCCCCCCCCCCAAATACAGGTATTGGTGATTCCATTACTCCCCCCCCCCCCCCTAAAAGCCTTCTAATATGTAGTAATATTAGAAGGCTTTTAGCGTAACAATAGCAGATCAACTAGTGCTTGCGTACAATAGTGCGCTAATAACGTGATAATAGCACGCGATAATAACTATTATACCCAAAAATGGGATAATAGCACGAAAAGAGCGGTCATAGCCATGCTATTAGCATAATATATTCCTGCTAATATTGTGATAATAACGTGCTTAGCACGTGCGCTACAGAATACCTGAATATTCTTTAAGTACTATAGTATCGTGCTAAAAGTATCTTTTTTGTTTAGGGGGTAGAGCTTGTTCTCCCGAATCCAACAATACCTTTATCTCAAAATTTGAAATTTCTGACTTAACCCCTTTTGCCCAGGCATGCGATAACTAATCTGTTAAGAAATAGTGTTCTACATAAAAGAATGATATTATTTATTTTAATAAACCCACCTGTTGGAATGTTGCCTGGAAAATGTTGTTGGGCACCAAATTCCTGAAATGAGACAGTTATTGTTATAATTCAATTATTGGCTTACTTAGTCATTGAAAATTCTCCCCTGGGTATTTAATGTATAAGTAGTTCAGTGGTAAAGGCGGTACTCTGTGAATCCAGAAATTCCAGAGGTCGCGAGTTCGAAACTCAGCCGGGACATGACAAGTTGTCCTCCCATTTGGGATTTTCACCACATAATAATCGGTCTTGGGCTTACTGCTGAAATAATGAGACTTAATAGTCCTAATTGGGTGGGATAAAATAAGGCGATATTATGCATGTTTCTTACCTAATTTTTTCTCCCTGCAGCACTCTCAATTTTTTTTATCACTAGCCGCCACTGTGGCTATGGAATCATTAGGGCTGGTATGCAGAGACTTTTTATATCTATAGGGTTCACTGTAGGGTGGTCCCGAGCTTACTATAGGGAAAACTTCAACTTTGACAATAATATTTCAATCTCTTCTTTCAGGAGACAACTGAATACGCATGCGCACAGGCGCTTCAAACTGAATCAGCTGAACGGACAAATGACCCAAGCCATCCCTACAGTGACGACTCTGAATACCACCCTAACAGAGGTCCGTTAAGTTGGCCCTGCCATGACGGAATTTCTTGTTCAAACGTTAGTACCCGGTAGATATTCGTTAGTACCCGTAGGTAATAATAATAATAATATCGCCTTATTTATACTGCCTGATTAAGACTATTAAAGTCCCATTATTCCAGCAGTAAGCCCAAGACATATTATTGTGTGGTAAAAATCCCAAATGGGAGGATAACTTGTCATGTCCCGGCTGGGTTTCGAACCCACGACCTCTGGAATCTCTGGATTCTCAGAGTGCCGCCTTTACCACTGAGCTACCGGGACAGACAGCTCGTAAGTACCGAGAGCTCGTCGTTAGTACCGTTACCGTTCTCGAGAAAAAAGTATTTCCATCCAGAATAGAGGCGCCCCTCTGCATACCACCCTAAGAGTATTTCCATCCAGAATAGAGGCGCCCCTCACCTGCCCATGTCCAGGAACCCGTCCATCATGGTCAGCTTGGACGCGGGGGCCGCCGCCGCCCCCGTGTGGTTGCTGCCGTTGCCGTGGGCGAGGGTGATCTCCCCGGGCCGGATGACGCTCACGGAGATGACGCCAATGAGAGAGCTGGTGGTCGCTGAGAAGAGGAAGTAGAGGAGTGTGCGCACCGCCACCTTGCTGTTCTTGCGCAGGTCCAATGTGGAGACACCTGAGGAATGTGGAATAATAATAATAAGAATATCGCCTTATTTATACTGCCCGAATAAGACAGTTAAAGTCCCATTATTCCAGCAGTAAGCTCAAGACACATTATTATGTGGTAAAAATCCCAAATGGGAGGATAACTTGTCATGTTCCGGCTGGGTTTCGAACCCACGACTTCTGGAATCTCTCGATTCAAAGAGTGCCGCCTTTACCACTGAGCTACCGGGACAGACAATAGAATAGAATAGAATATGCCTTATTTATACTGCCGAGGTAAGACTGAAAAGTCCCTTTACTCAAGAAGTCATGTCATGAATATAGAGTAATAGTTATAATAAAAAATCCCACACAGGGGTGCCAGGATGTCCACAATATCATCAGAACATATTTGGAGCTGAAAAGCTGTTTTGAGATGATAGTACGTAAAATATATCTACATAACATAACGTATAATAATGAAATAGAATTTAGCTTGTAATAATAATTACCTATACTGCTCAGAAATTAAAAAAAATAAAAATCAAGCATGCCTCTGATGAATTTTTTTTCATCAGAGGTTGTTGACAAATCCCTGATAACTAGAAAATCTTGAAATTTGTAATTATGGCAAATATTTGAGTGTAAAACGGCACTCATCTTAATATATAAATGTCAAAGTCACTGACTGACCACTGACTGATCATCGCTCTACAGCCCAAACCGTAAGTCTTAGGAAGCTGAAATTTGGTAGGTAGCTTTGTCTTATAGTCTAGATGTGCAATAAGGACGAAATTCCCACTACAACACCTGCCATCGGCGAAAAAGGATTTTTTGCTTTCACGGCCATGCCTCGGCCGCAAAGCGGGCGACAGCCCGCTAGTGTCAATATAAAACCCATAGTTTTCAGTTTTAAGGGCCAAATCATGAAACTGTATTAGATTTAATCTAAGTGGACACTATCAGCTGACTCAGGCTATCAGCTGGCTATGGTGTGCTGTGATTGGTTGAAATTCCCACCATGCGCGGATATAGCCCTCTTGTATTGGGGGGGCACAATCGCACAATATACCTAACTAGCGGGTTGCACCCGCCGCTTCGCAAGCCCATCACCCCCCCCCCCCCCCCCCCCACACACACACACAGAAAAATGTCAATATTTTTCGTGTCACCCATCCACTTATTCTCCATGGATCTCAAGAATGGCTCATCAGAACTTCGCGATCAATATGTCAAATGAAGACTCCAACCCTTGCAAAAACACTCTCGCTTGAATTGATAGTTCGTCACGACATATTTCGAGAAAAAATGTCATTCAGGTCAATAAACGTAAATACTTTTATGTCCTTACTCAACGTAGCTCAAAAACGGCTCATCAGAATTTCGTGATTCATATCTCAAATGAAAACTTGAAACCTTGCTTAAAACTTTTTCTTTTTGAGTTGATACGCCGCCGCCGTAGCGCCGTCACGACAAATTTTGAAAAAAAAAATGTCATTTCGGTCGAAAAATGTGATTTTTTTGTGTCACCCTTCCATTTTTTGTCCTTACCCCGTGTAGCTGAACCCTAGAGATATATTCCCTGATCCAAATGGGCCTATAGGTAAAATTTCAGTTTTCTCAGACAATCTGTGTGGATTTGACAACTTTATTATTTAGATATTTCTTATTGGTCTTGGAATTGGGAATTATTTTTGGGCCCGTGCCCCTTAATTTATTGAGGTTTTTTTTATATAGCAGGATTAGTCTTAGAATTGGGAATTATTTTGGGTCCCGTGCCCCCCTAACTTATTGAGATCTTTTTTTTACGGGATTAGTCTTAGAATTGGGAATTATTTTGGGTCCCGTGCCCCCCTAACTTATTGAGATCTTTTTTTTTTTACGGGATTAGTCTTAGAATTGGGAATTATTTTGGGTCCCGTGCCCCCCTAACTTATTGAGATTTTTTTTACGGGATTAGTCTTAGAATTGGGAATTATTTTGGGTCCCGTGCCCCCCTAACTTATTGAGATCTTTTTTTTACGTGATTAGTCTTAGAATTGGGAATTATTTTGGGTCCCGTGCCACCCTAACTTATTGAGATCTTTTTTTTTACGGGATTAGTCTAAGAATTGGGAATTATTTTGGGTCCCGTGCCCCCCTAACTTATTGAGATCTTTTTTTTTACGTGATTAGTCTTAGAATTGGGAATTATTTTGGGTCCCGTGCCCCCCTAACTTATTGAGATCTTTTTTTTTTACGAGATTAGTCTTAGAATTGGGAATTATTTTGGGTCCCGTGCCCCCCTAACTTATTAAGATCTTTTTTTTTTACGGGATTAGTCTTAGAATTGGGATATATTTTGGGTCCCGTGCCCCCCTAACTTATTGAGATCTTTTTTTTTTACGCGATTAGTCTTAGAATTGGGAATTATTTTGGGTCCCGTGCCCCCCTAACTTATTGAGATTTTTTTTACGGGATTAGTCTTAGAATTGGGAATTATTTTGGGTCCCGTGCCCCCCTAACTTATTGAGATCTTTTTTTTATTACGGGATTAGTCCTAGAATTGGGAATTATTTTGTGTCCCGTGCCCCCCTAACTCATTGAGATTTTTTTTTTACGGGATTAGGTATAATGAAATTTGAGAAACACCGTTTACCGAAAAAAAAAAAAATACCGAAAAAAAACCTATATCCGCGCATGATTCCCACTAGAAGGGAAAGTGACCACTTTCATTAAATCTAATCCGTATTGCAATTAATACTCACTACTCACTAGTACTCACCCACAATAATACAGGATATGATGAAAGGAAGGATCAGCAGCTGAAGGGTTCTCATGAAGATTTCACCAGGAAAGCCGATCAGCACCAGGGCATCCTGACTCACGTTGGCTCCCCTCAGCGTGATTCCTGCCAGAGGGGAAGATATTTATTTTACAAAGGAAATAGGTACTTGTTTCTACCACCTTACCCTCAGAGTCTTATTATTATGGTCACACAAACTCAAATAGGAGATGGAAAACCCAAGCATTGGGTGGGATCCGAAACATAGAACCCTTCCTTTATGGTTCCATCACCCTGTATCACTGTAAAATACAGGGTCATGCATAACTAACACATGGATTTTATATGGATTGGATATAAAACTGTGGATATAAGATGGTTTCGGTTGAAATTGGTGTCAAAACAAACATTATAAATGTAAGAAATTCTGACAATTCATTTTTAAAAACAAGCCTGAAAGTTGATTGGTGGGAGCAAGATATATTTAATTTTGATTGGTGAGAGGAGGATACATTTTAATTTTGATTGTTACGAGGAAGATGCATTTTAATTTTGTATGGTGAGTGCAGGATACATTTAGGTACTAATCTGATCAAGATGCATTTTAATTTTGATTGGTGAGAGCAGGATACATTAGGTACTAATCTGATTAAATATGTACCAGTGTACCTAATACTCGTACATTTCCGTGAAAATTTATCTCCATAATTTTCATTTAAACTATCTTGTTTTAATGAGATCAATACTGGTGTCACTAAACTGCCATATTTTTTTTACTATTAGGTATAATAATTAATTTTATGACAAATCAACTAATAAAATTCAAGTGATATATAATCTTTGATTAAGATCCTAAGATGATATAACCATCAATAATTCGAGTATATGAAACACAATAGGTACAATTTATGTTTAATTTATTACTAATAAATCAATTAAAATAATGTTAAAGTACCTTGGAAGTAGGTCTTGAAAATAAGAATACATAATCTTTCACTAAATTGACATCGTACTGAGGAAGAAGAAGTCAAGTCCTCCATGAATAGCACAGAACTGGACGTGCAATTTTCCTCTCACATTGGAGCGACAACTGAAAAAGGTTCGATAACTTCTATGCCTGGATTTTTTTTTCGTTCCCAAAGTAGTGAAGTTTTTTTTTTCATCCCTCAACTTTTATTGTTTTAAAACTTTCAAAATCTATATTTTTACTGTAGTATTTATACAACGAGCGGTCTATTATAATCCACTTCTTGAAGAAGTAAATACTATTAAACTTTTCAGACAATGCTTCAAATTTCCTAGCCACCTTAATAAATTTAGACTTTTTTTCCCTAATTATACTGTACCTATACAAAATTGAAGAAAAAAAAAGTACGTAGGTATATTATGTATACAATAAAATTTATCAACTTACCAAACAACAACATAAAAAGCTGATCATCTTACCAACCATGGTTAAGAGCTGCTCAACTTACCAAAGAAGACTCCTAGGACCACCCCAAACAAGGTGCAGAGGAGAAAGCTGTTGGCCTTACACCACCCGGCCAGTCCACCGGAGGGGGGCGGGGTGGAGGCATGGATGGAGCTCTGGGCAGGTTTGTCCAGCAGCTTCTCGGAGGCAGCCTCCATGTCCTTCTCTCTCAGCTCCACCTTCTCATCTACAACCGAAGACATGGCGGTGGAGGCGAGATCAGAAAAAAAAGCAAAGTTTCTGAGACGTAGCTTTTAGTTAGATACAATATTTCATTATTCAGGTGAAAATCAGTCTTAAAGTTGTAGGTGTTAAATAAAAGGTCTTAAAGTTGTAGATCTTAAAGCTGTTAAATAAAGTTGTAGTTCTTAAAGTTGTTAAATAAAGTTGTAGGTCTTAAAGATTAAATAATAATAAGGTACCCGGCCCATTTATAGTGCCCGCAAAAAAAAAAAAAAATATTTTCATTTTCAACAAGTGCTTTTATAATATTGCAAGGTAAGCAAATTTGAATTAATTCAGTTTTTTGGTTACTACTTTCATGTGAGTGTCTTTAATTGTTTCTTTTGGGTTTACTCTTTATTATTAATCTGTGCTTTAAGGTTTACTCTTTATTATTAATCTGTCCTAAAATCGCCACCTAGGTGGCGATAATAGGATACACTGTACCCTAATATCGCCAAAGTTGGAGGTCTGAGAAAAAATGTTTCCTTCGGTTTCAGGATTAATTTTGCTTTGAATAATCTTTCGATTTAAGAAACAACTAAATATTATAGGTGTTACTTTAATTCTTACAGAAAAAACTATAACACAAAAAAATTCAAAAATGAAAGAAGCTTAAGGTGGCGATAAATCGGCCGGGTACCTTAATATCGCCTTGTTTGTACTGCCCGGCTAGGGTGAAAAAAATAAATATTTTTTATCAAGGTTCAATTTTGAAAAAACTGAAATATTAGGTATTCAATTAACTATTCAAAGAATAATAGAAATATTAGTATTTGCCAACTATGATCGGTACGTCTTAGTAACGGCTAGAATCTAGAATATACCAGTTTTAACCGGTTAAACACTTTTTTAAAACGTGATGATATAAAAGAAAATTCATGGAAATAAACAAATAAGATATTGATGGCACTCAGATAGTCACATACAACATAGGTACACTAATAACTAGTTAGCGAGCATAGATTTAGATACTCATACACTTAAAAGAAGAGCCTCTTGTCAAACCTAATACAAAATCATTTTAAACAATCTAATAACTATCACTTGAGCCTCAAAGTCGAAAAAAAAAACAAGAAACAGTGATGGTAAAAATAACGTTCTTACTATCCGCCGCAGTTCAAACTAATAGCAAAATAGAAGACGTTAAAAAAATAATATAAATAGATGTTTTTACTATCCACATGTAGCACTACACCCACAACTAGATGTATTATCTGGCACAGTTAGGTATAGCTCTTCGTATAGCACACGTTCACAAGTTATTTGGCACAGACCGATTAAAAAGCGCACGTGAGGTTCGTCCAGTGTTGTTAATTAATTCAAAACGTTAGGTGGGAATATCTCCGTTAATCCGTAAGCAATCCGATTTGACTGTGAATGAGGTAACCTGTTCCTGTGTCCACTATGGGTCTAATAAATGAATGATGTGTAACTACTATGTGTCTAATAAATGAATGAGTGATGTGTACTATGAGTACAATAAATGAATGAAGTTCAGCATTGTCCACTACGATACGAACTACACGATGAGTCAAATAAATTAATGATGTACACTACGAGTCTAATAATTGAATGAATGATTTCCACTATGTAATGAATGAATGATGTGTACTATGAGTCTAATAAATGAATGAATGATGTCCACTATGTGTCTAATAAATTAATGAATGATGTCCGATATGTGTCTAATAAATGAGTGATGTCCAGCATTGTCCACTACGATACGAACTGTTAGTCAAATAAAATAATGATATGATTACGAGTCTAAATAATAAACGATGTTCACAACGAACTACGAATATAAACGACTGATACAGGTACAGATCATAGTGATGATAGCCAGATTTTTTTGTATGGGGTGCTAGAATCGAGTGCTTGTTTGGCATTCATGAGGAGAGCGAACTCCGAACCAAACACCTATTACATCCACCACCTAACCAGACCTTTAACTACTTGAAGACAAAACATTTGGTACTCAAATGGTTGATACGTAAGTGGGCATTCTTCATGGCTAGACTTAGGTGTGGAAGACAAAATATAAATAGTACAAAGTAAGTTGTAGATTGCCAAATTGTCACATTGATCTGAACGGTAAACGGAGCCACCTTGCCGTGAGGTCCGATCAAGGTGCCTATCATTTTCTGCACCATGTTCAAAGCATTTTCTATCAACCAACCCGCAGAGTCTTAATATTATGTGATCACAAACTCAAATTATTGAGGAAAAATTCATGCACTGGGTGGAATTACCTGGATTACCAGACAAACGTGCACTTGTCTACCAGTGCACTTTACAACTTCATAAATACGTGTAGTATTTTTTACTATGTGAAAAGCCTCAGTAGCCGAGTTCAGTTTACTATGCATGGATTCGAACCAAGAGACTGAGCATGATACTATTAGGTATCAGCACTAGATGGGATATGCAGCAATAACAAAATACACATTATTACCTCGGGATGAACCAAATCAAAATAAACCAAATCAAAACAAGTCCCATGTCTTGGGAAAAAAATGTCGTGGGATCGAAAGGCATTTTAAAGTCCATACATAATCTTCTTACCTGGCTCGTATTATTCTAGCTATTATTTTTAAACCTAGGTGAAATGTAGGAGCCTAGGACCCTAACAAAGGATTACGAGAGCGCTATCAAAAGACTTTGAAACAAGTTGGATCATTCAGGCCCGGAAATAGAAGGAGGTTCTTCAGATAGAAATCAAAGGGGATCTCTAGTTTCAATACAATTATATGGTTTCTTGAATAACACAAGGCCCGAATGGCTTGAATGCCCCTGATCCTGATGTGTTTAATGTTTATAAATATTTGCTGGTAACAAAAAATAAAAACTTGCACAACACCAATGAAATGAATTGATGAATCATTTGCAGAATTTTTAATAATTAAAAAATAAATATATTTAAATAAACATAAGCAGATAAAGAAATTATTTCAAAATATTTTGAAATGAGCATGTTTTGGTAACGTGAATTTTCAAACTAAAATAGTAGCCTACCTATTGTTCCTACTAAGATAATTTCATTTTGAAGTCAGGTGGCATACACATTTACACGTACCCAGATTTTATCAAGCCTTATGTAAAAATTAATTATAAATTTGTAGATTTGCCTTCCAAATATAATAAATTCAAACCAAAATATTAAAATTATTCATAGAAAAGGGGGGGAGACATAGGGAATGATCTAACTCCAAATATCACTTAAAATGTTATATGAATCAAAATTATACAACCAATTGATTAATTTATTTATTCCATGAACGGCCCTGATTAGACAGGTAACCTTTGTCTGCCATGATAATAATAAGCGTGTTTAAATACCTACTGAAATACAATATTGATATTGTTATAATCATAGAATAGCTACCAAAGTGGAAGATTTATGGAATTTCTAATTAGAGGTGTGCATTTGAAATAACCCATAACAAAAGGGAGTTAGTTTACCTGTTTTTTATGACGAGCAGGAATTTTCATATACATTATTATACATACACAGGTAAATATTTTAAAAAATAAATGCAATATGGAATAATTATAATAGAATATGACAGTCAATATTTCAATATTCAAACCTTTGTTTATTATTGAAATATTCCAGGTATTTCGTTACGAACTTACCTTTACCTGTCGCCATTTCGATCGTCAAAAAAATTGACCACTCCTACGATGCACCATTAACCAAACTGACTTCACTGACTGATGGCTTCACTATCCATTCATTGTTAAAGACAAAGTAACAGGATGGTTTCAAAAGGAGATTGAGACAGTTGTGAGTGGAATAGTTTAATGTTTTTTTATGGTTTAATTGTCCACGGAAATAGGATGTCCGAAAGAGGGCCGATTGTTAATTGTTTAGGGTCTCACAGCAATTAAAAATTTGGAATGACATCTGTCCTAAATAGCGCCGTCCATAATATCTGATGTGGATAGTCGGAAACCATGGACGCATTCTAAAAGAAGAATATTGGACTATTTATAATATCCGATTGGGACTTCCTAGCACCACATGACGTATTTTAGGGGACGGGGACGACTCCAATTGCGCCTTTTCCATTATCAATAATACGATTTTAAAAAAAAATAAGACGGCGGACTAACTTGTAACCTCGAGTTCGGTGGTTCAAGTCCCGGTTTCATCGTAGATTGAGTAAAAGTGAGTTTCAGTAGTTGTGGTTTCACAAAAGTAATTAACACAAACAAATATGATAACTTTAACTTTACAGTTTACTTTACGTGCTGAAATCGAAATCCCCTCATGCTATCAGTGGCGTAGGAAGGGGGTGGGGGGGGGGTTGGCGACAAACCCCCCCCCCCCCCAAATTTTCAAGAAACCTCTGCAAAATAATTACGATGGAATATACACCGTAGTCTCTTCCGTCCTCAACCACCCCCCCCCCCCCTCCCCCCCCCGAAATGTAGTCTAGCTACGCCACTGGCTGGTATTTCTCTTATATCTAGATTTCTCTTAAAAAGAGGTTATATTCTCTTATTCTCTTACAGAGAAGTAAAATGGACCTGGAAATTGTTCTCTTATCGAGGTCTCTCTAGGATCCAGTTTCAACAGAATTAAAATAACATGGTTTTACATATAATTATACTCGTATTTACAAGAGTATTGTACATGTTTATATCTTTCCTCACTCGGTAAAGCACCCAATAAAGTACGACTGATGGCCATTTAAATTGCCTCCTAATTACACAAAGAAACGTAAATTTACATATTCTTAATAAATCTACTTTTCTAATGTAGGTATTCTCAAAATAATAATAATTATGTATTACCTATTTACTAGGTACTTATAGGACCAAACCACCTTGACCTATCACTACAATGTCCAAGACCTTGGACTATTCTCTAGAGTTATACTCTTGGACGTTTAAGCACCTACCTATTTTTCTAACGCCCATACTTTCTACAGGTCGTTTTGGACCGTTAACTGGATATGAATAATAGTCAAGGTCTAGGTTATTTTATAAACCGAGTCGGAACAAAATTGAACAAAGAGTCTCCTACTATCTGTTTTAAGAAAAATCTTAATGAGAAGGCTTTTATTCTGATTCCGGTCTTTTGTTGTCAACCGACCTCAGTAGCGCGGTTCATAAGGTAGCGGATTTATAGGAGGTTGCTGGTTTGAGTCCCGAACTTTTGTTTAATTTAAAAGTTCAGAATTTTATCGTGTAATTGTGACTCTTTCTTTGTATAAGGCGTTCTTCACACCTCGACCAAGGTGTTTGATTTGATGTTGAAATATTCACGAGGAAGTTATTTGTCTATTAGTGACAGTACTATTTATTTGTAATAAATGTTTGTATTAGTTATAAATGTTATAATATAATCTTACGGATTAAAAATTAAATAATACCTATTTGTTTGATGGCAGTGATTTATGGTTTGATGGCAGAGATTGCCTCAGGCAATAATCACGCCTTCGTCAATGTTTATTCTTGCCACTAAAGAGTTATTATTATCATTTTTATTATTTATAGATACTTCTAACATTACATCATGTCAGACAAAAATAAATTCATCAAATTTTAATAGGTAGGTGTATATTCAATATTCATTAATCACAGGTTTGTTCGAGTTATTATGTGCAAATTGTGCAAAATAGAATGATATCGATAACATCATTCATTAGGTTATCAAATTGACCATGCCTTCCGGCTATTATTGATTTGAGGGGGAGCAATTAGGTGGTTGTGGGTGCCAGGACTGTTGGTTTAGTTAGATTGGTAGAACCAGTTTGGTTTTACTATCAGCGGTACCATGTTTACTATCACTAAGTATAAGTTGTGAAACCACTGTTGCCAAATTTGCTTTTGCCTCGTGTTGACTAAAACTGACTGTTTTTTTCCCCACTGCATTTTTTTTTTTTTTTCAGATTAACCCAGCATGTTTTAAAACTGCTCAAGAAGGACTGCTGAAGTTCTTTTAGAATCTTCCGGAGTTTTTCAGCCTTTTTTTTAGGTCTTTAAAGCCAATATTAGTCTTTTTAATACTCTTAAACCATTATTAGGTTGACCAATATCAACTCCAAGTAGTTTTGGAAAAAGGCAAAGTGAAAGAAGAAGGACAGCTAAGGTTGAACAAAATCAAAAAGTTTGAGTTTTAAAAAAAAATGTATAAGGTGAGATACGAACCAACGGATCCCCACATTAGACTATAACGCCTAAGCCAATTCTATCATTGATCCTTGATTGGTACCTACTTGGTACATAAAATTCTTTTAGAACCATTGACTTTTCCAAAATACCTAGGTACCCACTTACTACATAATTCTGCACACCTAATATACCGTACCTACCTAATAGGTATACTTGCAACGCCTGTATGCCTCAGGACAGTACCAATTTTACATCTCAACCAATTGCTACATAATTTTGAAATATATGTATGAAGGTATGTATGTACTTATATGACTCCGAGCTCTAATACATGGGCAATCTATTTACTTAAATTAATTGTATGATCTGGGACATCTGTGGGGCAAGCGATTTTTATGTACTGCCGATTTGCCGCTCAAGGTTGCTTTTTATGGTCCAATTTGTTATAACTGAGATACAGCGATCAGTCAGTGAATGAGTGAGCTTGAACTCAGACTGCTAAATTTTTTACCGAACTTGGAACTCGAACCACCGACCTCCAGGTTACGAGTCCGCCGCCTTATGGATCAACCTACTGAGCTCGGTTTTGGGAAAGAAGTAGCCAGTATCACAAAGGGTTGCACCCGAGTTTCATTAACCAGTACTCGGGAGGTCGCCAGTTTGCTCCATTTTACCTTTTTCTATTATTATTATGAAACAATTTATTAGATTTAAGAAGACATAAAATTATGTATAGTACAATTAATTATTATAACAATTAAAAAATGGAAACAAATAAAAGGAAAAATAATAGAAAAATAAATATGAACATACATATGTATGTCCTAACTAAAGGGCGGGGTTATTGCCTGTGCCAATCTCTTCGACCCAACCCTTTCCCTATACCCAAACCTGCAAAGGTCCAAGTACCACTTCTTCACTCACGATTATGCAACTGTTCAAGTAACAATTCGCTTCTAGCTGAAATTCATTTAAAGAAGAGAAAATAAGGACAGGCATCGGAGCCAACTGGTTTCATATACCTGATATTTTCGGGAGCTAACTGGCGTACGGTTATCTGAGAAAATTTCATCTTGGGAGAAAACTGGCGTGTGTCCCCAGTAATCAGTGGCACTCAGTAGATTAATAGTGTCAACCCCATGGTGGGCTTGTCCACAGTAAATTTGTGGTGCCTCTATGAAATATTAAGTACCTTCACAAATTTTCTAGGTATGTATATTTATGTATAATGGTCATGAGGATTTGTGGAACTTCATTATGTTTTCTGAATAAAGAAGAATGCTAATTATGTGTTCGAGGACAGTGGTCAGTAGATATAATTTCATTTTACTTTTATTCTTTATGAGATATCATAATAGGTGGTATGGAGTCTATTAGTGATTCAGATTACTATACCATGTCCATGTGGTATTGTGGCATCCTCTACTCCTTCAGATACCAGGTCAAGGTTATCTAAGCTCTTCATTTAGAGTATCTAACTGTTTTTTTTTTTTTTTTAGTTTGGCAAGAGAGTAAAGGTGTGTAAGAAGTCCAAAAATGTGCGACCGCAGCGAATGGTCTCATTATGACCCCCAATTATGGGGTATCACACTGACGACTTTAACTTTTGACTTTGCCACAAGAACACTAGCTCCTCCCTAAAGGGCAATACCTAGTCAAACATCATTCATTCTTTGACTAATTCACTCATTTAAGTAAAAGTAATTAAGTACTCATTCACTGAATGATTGCTCAATCTCCTGTGGATGACAATAATGGATTCTGAAATATATCAGTCTACATCATGTAATCCAAAAACGGTCAAAAATACTGTGGAATATCTTGTTAATCTATTTTTTGAAAGAGCGACAACCTTCAATGAGCTTTTAGGCTCAATTTGGTTGGAATTTTTTCTTACAACAAAGCCTAATGGATTTTCAGATGGTACCTAATTATAATATATTACCGTTATTTGTTATAATATAACAGCTTTAAAAATGTGCTACAACCAACCTCAACCATAATAATAATAACACTTTTTGGTGGAAGGTAACCACCAGGCGAGGTTAATGCTCGGAGCATTTTCTACTACCTAACCCTCAGAGTCTTATTATTATGTGGTCACAAACTCAAATTAATAAGGGAAAAATCATGCACTAGGTAGGATTCGAACCAACGGATCCTTACACTTAACTACCAGACTAGCGCGTTAACTATTAAACTACCAGTGCACTTTTTAATCTCAACCATAAGGTTGAACAATGCCGGCCCCAAATAGGTTTGGGAAAAGGCAAAATGAAAGAAGAAGAATTATAATCAATACAAGGTAAGTACTTACTTCGATGATGTTTCAACATAGGAAAAATAATTCAGCCACAACTAGAACTACCTACACACTTTTGCGTGGAAACTATTCATTTGTTTACTCACATTTCGTTTCCTGTCCAATTAGTTTAATTGTTTTGATAAGAGGACATTTTTTTTATCAGAGGTCCAGAGAGCTGATAAGATCAGTAGACTTCATGAGCCAGACGGAGGATGGTTTTGTTCTGGAAAGCATCGGATGACATGATGAAAGAATGACAAGCATTTGATGACATAATGAAGGAAATCTGGAAAGCATCAGTTGATATGATGAAAGAATTTTGGAAAGCATCAGATGACATGATGAAAGAATTCTGGAAAAGCATCAGATGACACGATGAAAGAATGACAAGCATTTGATGACATGATGAAGAAATTCTTGAAAGCATCAGATGACATGATGAAAGAATTTGGGAAAGCATCAGATGACAATACATGATGAAAGAATGACAAGCATTTGATGACATAATGAAGGAATTCTGGAAAGCATCAGATGATATGATGAAAGAATTCTGGAAAGCATCAGATGACATGATGAAAGAATTCTGGAAAGCATCAGATGACATGATGAAGAAATTCTGGAAAGCATCAGATGACATGATGAAAGAATTTTGGAAAGCATCAGATGACATGATGAAAGAATTCTGGAAAGCATTAGGTGACAAGATGAAAGAATTTTGGAAAGCATTAGATGGCATAATGAAAGAATTCTGGAAAGCATCAGATGACAAGATGAAAGAATTCTGGAAAGTATCAGATGACATGATGAAAGAATTGGTTGAAAACCTCCGTCTATTCTTAGAGTCGAACCCGGAACTTCAAATCCAGTTTGATGGCTTGTGTGCCGAGGTGGTTGCTATAGCTTGTGATATTTAAAATGATAATATTTTATTCTTAGGAGTCTTGGGTGACATCATACCAAAGTGTTTCGTAATAGCTGACAACTTCAAGTAATACCGGTTAATGAGAAAGAAGGATGCATACATAATAATAATAATACACAGTACACTATATTGATGCATAAGGTACCCTTGAATTGTTACTTCACTTCCCTGTCAGGTGCATCCTGGCGAGGTGCAATGCGGTGGTTGAGGTTCGAGTCCAGTTTGGGTATCAAATATCATGCAGTCTACTCATTCGTGTGGTACTACTGAAGAAGACTTCAAATCAGAAGGTCGGTTTCGAGGCAAATTTTTGTGTTGATAAAAAACAGTGTTCAAAGTAAAAAATAGAAAAATTGTTTTCAATTTTCCCCAAAACGGACCCCATTTGGCCCCTAGTGGCCTATTTCGGCCCAAAAACAATAGGTAAAATTTTAGGACGCCAATAAACATGTGTACTAAATTTCAACCATTTTGAACAATCCGGTCGAGAGTTATCGCGGAACAGACAGACAAACAAACAAACAGACAGACAGACAAACGAAAGGCACTTTTAAATTTGGATTAGAGAGAGCAGGATACATTTTAATTTTGATTGGTGAGAGCAGCATACATTTTAATTTTGATTGGTGAGAGCAGGATACGTTTTAATTTTGACTGGTGAGAGCAGGATACATTTTAATTTTGATTGGTGAGAGCAGGATACATTTTAATTTTGATTGATGAGAGCAGGATACATTACAATTTTGATTCATGAGAGCAAGATCCATTTTAATTTTGATTGGTGAGAGCAGGATACATTTTAATTTTGATTGGTGAGAGCAAGATACATTTTAATTTTGATTGGTGAGAGCAAGATACATTTTAATTTTGATTGGTGAGAGCAAGATGCATTTTAATTTTGATTGGTGAGAGCATCATACGTTAAAATATATTAGGTTCTTTCTGATTTAAAGTTGATTAACCTTGCTGGCTGAAATAAACGAGTGATCCGCAGATTTTAACGGCATATTATGTCGGCCAAACAATATCTAGCAAAAAAATAATATCAAGCGTAGTTTTATTCATACGAATGGTTCGAGAATGGGAATACCAAGTGTCAAAAATGGGAAAACCTAGTGGAATAAACATCAATATATATTTTTTTAATATTTACTGAAAAAAATGCAGGTGCACGTGGAGTCAAACCCCACACTCAAGATCTCAGAGTCCTTTCATCAATCAAGTATCCACCAGGGTCATACCAAGTCAACTTACCAAATTCATTGACATGAGAGTGACAGGTTTTTAAATAACATAACTTTAGCCATATTAGTTACGATATTAGCCGTACAAGTAACAAAAATAATATTTCACTGACGTGAGGACAGTTTATTATTAAATCTTGCCACATTGAACTGGTAGTCATGTGGTTAACGCGCTATTCTGGTAATCTAGGAAGCGTAAGGATCCGTTGGTTCGAATCCCACCCAGAGCATGAATTTTTCCTCATTAATTTGAGTTTATGACCACATAATAATAAGACTCTGAGGGTTAGGTGGTAGAAAATGCTTTGAGCATTAACCTCGCCTGGAGGTTACCTTCCAATAAAGAGTATTATTATTATTATTGAAGTGGTCACCATGGTAGAGTGGGCAGTTTTAGCTTGCACGTAAGAGACCTGGGTTCGATCCCCGGGTTTATTATGCTCAAGCTACATTCCAGAGGTCGGGGGTTTGAAACCCAGCCGGGACATGATAAGTTATCCTCCCATTTTACCACATAATAATACGTCTCGGGCTTACTGCTGCAATAATGGGACTTAATATAGTCCTAATTTCTATCTATAATTTTGTTAAATAATATCCTCAAGTCGATTAATCTTGAAGGTAACCACATGAGCTCAGAGCTGCCTTCACTACATTATGACAGCAACAACGCTAACAGTAAATAATTAGCTGTGTGACCACCACTTTACGGCTGGACTGGGTAATCTGTGGGTCGAGTGCCGCTTAGTGGCCCGCGGCATAATTTCATTAGAAATTTAGTGTAGTATGGCCGTCACTGTACGGCAGGACTGGGTAACCTGCATTTGGTTTTTCGTAAACGGTCAGGTGGAGATTCTCATGCCAGGTATAATTATGTGCATGTGGATTTTGCAGATGTGCAGCCAGTTTCAAGGCTAGAGGATGACGATTCGGGTCTCAGTGACCTGCCATTCCTTCTTTATTGAATTTTTTTACTACTTTCTCATCATCATCATCGTCATCATCATTTTAACAACAACATCAATAGTTCTGAATAGCCAAACTACCAAACCAAACAAATGTCTGGCTGGGGGACGTTAAACAGGGAGGCACAGATACCTATACATACATCACGATGGTCGACCAAAGCTCCTCTCATCTCCATTGATTCTATTTGGTTTTAACGACCTATTTTTGAATTATTTAGGACGGGGATGTTACCCTCCATTTGCTGGAAATACTACCATCTACCCAGAATTAAATAACCCAGCCTTATTTTGGCCGGAAACGCCCACGCGCATTTTATTTCGGAGGAAACAGATTTTTTTGTGAGAAAATTCTGCCCAAGCCGGAAATCGAACTCAGGATCTCTGGACGACGGGCAGTAGTCACAACCGTTACACGACGGAGGCTGGCGACCCACCCTAGTATTCTTACGAGGAGGTACGATTAACTTGTCCCGAGTGGATTTCGAGCCCCCGACCTCTGGATTCACAAAGGCTTTACCACTGAGCTACGGGAGGAACCGAGTTCCTTCCCATCGACCTTTTTTTTACCGACTTCCTTCCTGGTCATGGTTTTGACCTTACCGACTTGCTTCCCGTTGAGTTCCTCCCCGATAACGACTTGCTTCCCGTTTACATGGTCTAAAAGAAAAATACAATGTAGGCCATGCCTCGCTTTTATAGTAGGGTTAGGTAAAATACATTGAAGGCCATGCCTCGCTTTTATAGTAGGGTTAGGTAAAATACATTGAAGGCCATGCCTCGCTTTTATAGTAGGGTTAGGTAAAATACATTGAAGGCCATGCCTTGGGTTTATAGTAGGGTTTATAGCTACAGGGACAGACAGACGGTGAAGAGATCGTGTTCCTTCGTTGTTCTCCCGGATGCATCTCGGGTACTATCGTAGTACCATTGTACTTGCACTTGCGTTAGAGTAGTCAGTCTTATTAGGATAATAGACATAATAGTACGAAGTATTAGTATTATTATTAGTATGCAGCAGTAGTAGTAGTAGTATGAGGATACCAGTAAGTTCTTGAGGTATCCTGCAGCCTGATTACTCAATAGCTTACACCAGACTCACTTTCACAGCAGTACTGACTGAGCAGTTGTTCTGACAACAGTGACCGGGTTGCTGGATACTGTGTTATCACCGAGCGTCGTTTTTTATCGAACTTATCTTGGTCAGAATCGACGTCACCTGGATCGGATCCAATAAAAATCGCACCAAGTCCTTACGAAGGAGGATTTTCGGTAATTTTTCAGCGCGGATGTGAGTGATTTTTAGCTCCATTTTTTAAAGTGTACGGTTCAGAATTTTTGGATTTTTTTTTAGTGTTGATTAACTAACCAAGTGATTTTTGTTGTTTTTAAATTCTGGTAAGTTGTGTGGTTAGATTTTGTTTCTATTTATTCCAAGACTTTTTTTATAGTTGTTTGTAAGAGATACCTTCCGGTGTGCTTGTGTTGACCCAGCACCTAAAGTATTGTGTCACTTCTCGCCCATCAGAGGGGAGGCATACTACGGGATGGGCAGGCTACAACACAGACCAAAAGCGTCTACAGTATATTAGCTCCTGTTTCATGGCTACGAATTAAAAAAATCTGGTGTAAAACATCACACGACTTTCCTTATCCCCCAAAAAAGAGTCGAATTCCGCCACTGGTGACTCAACGGTAACAGATAACTAAAAACCAATGCCAAATTCGTAATCAGCACTTCAAAATCATTGAATTTGATATGTCACAACCCCTATGTAGGATGAATAATAAAAAAGTAAGTTAGTCAAAGCGGGTCCCCCCCAAATACCGGTAAATTGGGGCCGAGTTCCAAAAAGTTCAAGATATCAAAAAAATGATCAGAATAGACCCCTATTATTTTTTTAATCTAAGAAAATGTTGTTCTCTAAAAAATTTTGTATCTTTAACCAATTTAAAGAAGCGGCGCTTGCGGCTAGCATTTGCGGCCCTGTGGCCGCAGAATGCGGCCGATTTCAACCAAAAGTTTCGTGGTTCGTCTGGTGTATAAAATTAATTTGTGTACCAAATTTCAAGTTTCTAGCTTTTACCGTTCTTGAGATATCCTGTTTACAGACAGACAGACAGACAGACAGACAGACAGACAGACAGACAGACAGACAGACAGACAGACGCACGGACCAATGGCTGAAAACAACTTTTTTGGTATCCTGAGGCCATGATTCGTCCAGAAATGTGAAAAACTGGGTAGGTCAAATTTTCGACGAATACAATACTTTCCTTATTATAAGATAAGGAAAGTAAAAAGCCTGTGAAACAGTCATTTTTTTAAAAGTCCTATAGGTATCTGGTATGGCTAGTATACCTAGGCCCTAGACCTTATTTCAGAAAGTATAGGTACTCTCATTCTCAAAATCCCCAAATTAATACCCTGAATAACTATTAACTGTCAAACTACATTGAAAGAACCCAATCGGAGTGTTTTGTTTAACCGTTGCACAGGATATTTATAGGGATTATGAGAGTGAGTAAGCTTTCTGAAACCTGGACGTACAGTAGCTACCTATATCATCTTGATGGCCCAGTAGGTAGGTACCCATTCCTATTATTTGATGAAACAGCTCATTTAGCTCTTAAAACGGCCCATACATTTTCAATGAAGGTACAGACGAATTTGGGTATAAGAGAAAAAAATCTGGTGTAAACATCACACGACTTTCCTTATCCCCCAAAAAGGACTCGAATTCCGCCACTGGTGACTCAACAGTAACAGATAACTAAAAATAAATGCCGAATTCGTAATCAGCACTTCAAAATGATTGAATTTGATATGTCACAACCCCCAACTAGGATGAATAATAAAAAAGTTAGTCAAAGCAGGTACCTCCAAAATACCGGTAAATTTAAGCCGAGGTCCAAAAAGTTCAAGATATCAAAAAAATGATCAGAATAGATCCCTATTATTTTTGCATTCTAAGAAAATGTTGTTCTACAACTTTTTTGTATCTTTAACCAATTCAAAGAAGCGGCGCTTGCGGCTAATATTTGCGGCCCTGCGGCCACAGAATGCGGCCGATTTCAACCAAAAGTTTCGTGGTTCGTCTGGTGTATAAAATTAATTTCCATACCAAATTTCAAGTCTCTATCCCTTACCGTTCTCGAGATATCCTGTTCACACACAGACACACACACACACAGACAGACGCACGGACCAATGGCTGAAAACAACTTTTTTGGTATCCTAAGGCTATGATTCGTCCAGAAATGTGAAAACCTGGGTAGGTCAAATTTTCGACGAATACCTACAATACTTTCCTTATTATAGGATAAGGAAAATAAAAATTCCGGTCCCTTCAGTTCTTTTATATCCAGATTAGAATGTAAAATTCCCAAGTGGTCTTGAAGAATATTGTGATAATTATTACTTGGTCCACATAACCATCCTCAGTAACTTGATCGATGAGGTGGTAGATGGTGGTTCAAGTCCCGGTTTCAGTGAAGATTTAGTAGGGCGAGTTTGAGAAGTTGTGATATCACGAAAGTGATTAACACAAATATGATAACTTGAACTTTACTTGCTCCATATTTCTATCGCCCGCTTATTAGGACTAAGAAACCCCTGTATCCCATGCTAGCTGGAGCACTAGGCCAGCACCTTTACCACTCGACCACTACTACATGGCGTGGTTTAGTTTAAGGTGACCAAACTGACAAGTCACGAAGTGGAACACATTTATAGTCCTTTTCTTTTACCCTTTCATTAAAGTATTAGGTATCAACTTATATCTCCTATTTTCACTTTGCCTTTTCCCAAACCTACTTGGGGTCGGCATTGTTCAACCTCATGGTTCAGGTTGTATGGTTGTGGCAATTTTTTTACGTCTGGACGCCCTTCGTAAAGCAAACGATTCTATTTGATGAAACGTCCTGATTAGGACGAGGGTTTTACCCTCAATTCGATCAGAATCGTACCAGCTGTCCACATCAACCTCACCCAGCCTGAGTAGGTTATCCTATCCAGGCTGGCTGAGATGTATAATTGTCTACTTATAATTATATATTATCACAATAATGCTGTCCTTTTAATAAACTAAATGGGAATTCTATGGTTCTATTGTAAGCAAGAAAAAAATGTACATGAAATAAAATACTATGTTAGTATGTTACCTTCTAGAAGTCAAGAAATATAAGACTACCTAAGAACATTGTTGGCAAATATGGAGGTCCTTTTCATATACATATGAATACGTGACATTAATATCCAACAAATTCTGACCTTTAAATCCATCCGACAACCATAATTTACCTACTTTACCTAACATTCTGTGGGTACATAGATAAGCATAAAAATATTATAAATCAAATGGAATCTACGTACTATATGTACACAATAAATTAATACACTTACCTTGAAATGAAAATGATTATAATTTTCATTATAAAACAAAACTTGAATTTCTGAGTAGATTAGATCTACCACATGGTTGATCTTTTTGGGGAACTTATATTATCAACGAGCGACGATCAGAACTTGTGCTTCTTTTAGATTATAATTGATATTCAATACAGTCGAATCAGGATATAAGAGAACAATTTCTAGCTTCAATTCACCTCTCTTCAAGAGAAAATAACCTCTTTATATGAGAAACCTGGTTATAAGAGAAAAAATCTGGTGTAAACATCACAGGACTTTCCTTATCTCCCAAAAAGGAGTCGAATTCCGCCACTGGTGACTGAACGGTAACAGATAACTAAAAATCAATGCCAAATTCGTGATCAGCACTTCAAAATCATTTAATTTGATATGTCACAACCCCCATCTAGGATGAATAATAAAAAAGTTAGTCCAATCGGGTCCCCCTACAATACCGGTAAATTGGGGCCGGTTTCCAAAAAGTTAAAGATATCAAAAAAATGATCAGAGTGAACCCCTATTATTTTTTTAATCTGAGAAAATGTTGTTCTCTAACTTTTTTTGTATCTTTAACCAATTCAAAGAAGCGGTGCTTGCGGCCAATATTTGCGGCCCTGCGGCCACAGAATGCGGCCGATTTCAACCAAAAGTTTCATGGTTCGTCTGCTGTATAAAATTAATTACCATACCAAATTTCAAGTCTCTAGCTCTTACCGTTCTTGAGATATCCTGTTCACACACAGACACACACACACACAGACATACACACACACAGACAGACGCACGGACCAATGGCTGAAAACCACTTTTTTGGTATCCTGAGGCTATGATTCGTCCAGAAATGTGAAAAGCTGGGTAGGTCAAATTTTCGACGAATACAATACTTTCCTTATTATAGGATAAGGAAAGTAAAAAGTTCGGTCCTTTCAGTTTCCTCATATCCAGGTTACTGACCTCAGTAGCTGAATTCATAAGGTGGCAGACTTGCAATCGGAGGTCAGTGCCGTCAGTGGTTCAAGTGCCACGTTAAGCAAATATTTAGTAATGCTAGTTTGAGTAGTTGTGATATCACGATTGTGATTAACACAAATATGAAAACTATAGGGTATATCCACAAGCAGGTTCTGTGTTGATAACACTTAATTAGTGAGAAAAAAATTTGGTTTGGACTCTTTTAATAAATCATGAACCAACTAGGAACCCATTAATATGAACATGAACAGCAATGTGCTCTGGTAGTCAAGTGGTTAACGCGGTTGTCTGGTAATCCAGGTAGCGTAGGGATCCGTTTTTTCGAATCCCACCCAGTGCATGAATTTTTCCTCATTAATTTAAGTTTGTGACCACACAATAATAAGTAATAAGACTCTGGGAGTTAGGTGGTAGAAAATGCTTTGAGCATTAACCTCGCCTGGTGGTTATACCTTCCACTAAAGAGTATTATTATTATTATTATTAAGAGCAATACAGACCGCTCTATTTTGTCCTTCCAAAAAGACCTTCTATTGATTTATGAAAGTGTAGCCCGTCCTGGTAAGCTTTTCTAGTGGAGAACCAACTTGTAATAGTCACGCTAGGAAACTTCACATCGTGACGAGGCTAGTGTAATATACAATGTATTATACCTCTCTATGTAAACTTTTGTACATTGTAGATATCTCTATAACTTCAAGCCTAAAGTCCGCAACGTGCTAATGAAACTCTAGGTGCCTTTTTTTTAAGTGGGGTTTAACGTCGCTTTCAACTACCATGGTCATATCACGACGGGGGTTTTACCCTCCATTCGCAGGAAACTCACAAACCTGCTACTCACATTGACCTCACCCAGCCTGAGTGGGGCCGGGAAAAGCCAGCGTCACGAGAATTAGAATTTGAATGGTCACCCATCCAAGTCTTAACCTCGCTGGATGTCGCTTAACTTCGGTGTTCTGAAGGGAACCGGTGTATTCAACATGCCATCGACGCTGGCGAAACTCTAGGTGCCTAGTCTAGTCAAATCTGGGGATAAATTTACTTTCTGATTTTGCGCGAACACAACGGAGGCCTATACAAGTATACAATAATGCTTAGACCCTGGGTAAAGCCAGTAGCACGGAAAATAATCCAACCATGTTTTTTAATGTAAGTGGCCTCAACGGAGTCCTGAAAATCGTCTATATCAAGCTGTAAGTACCAGGGTCTGGGGTCTAGGGTGTAGGGTAGGGTATAGGACCAGAGTCCTCGGTGTGGCCGCCTACATGGAGGCTAAACCTAGAATGGGAACAGGACCAAAAGCCACGGGTGACTTAAAGGTAACAGTTAGCTAAAAATCAATGTCAAATTCGTAATCAGCACCTCAAAATCATTGGATTTGATATGTCACAACCCCCATATACGATAAATATTAAAAAAGTTGGTCTAATACCGGTAAATTGGGGCTGGGTTCCAAGAAGTTCAAGATAATTATCAAAGTAATGATCTGAGTAACCCCCTATTATATTTTTATTCTAAGAAAATGTTGTTCTCTAACTTCTTTGTAGGTGAATTCTTTAAGTTTTTAACCAATTCAAAGAAGTTGCCCTTGTGCCCAAGTTTTCTGGCCCTGCGGCCGCAGAATGCTGCCGATTTCAACCAAAAGTTTGTGGTTTGTGTGGTGTATAAAATTAATTTCCTTACCAAATTTCAAGTCTCTAACTCTTACCGTTCTCGAGATATCGTGTTCACACACACACACAGACAGACACACAGACCAATGGCCGAAAACAATTTTTTTGGTATCCTGAGGCTATGATTCGTCCAGAAATGTGAAAAACTGGGTAGTTCATATTTTCGACGAATACAATACTTTCCTCATTATTGGATAAGGAAAGTGAAAATGTAAGTGCACACTGAGAAAGGAAGAAAAAGCAACTTCAACGGCAGGCATGGTCTACGGACTTTCCTGCAATGCCTACATCCTGAAGCAAAGCCTGTGTCCGGTCGTAATTTATTTGCGGCTACAGTCGCTAGATTCTGCAGAATGGTACCAACAATCCTACAAACAGCCTAGATACCAGTCTCTGGTAGTTAAGTGCTTCTCTTAGGAAACATTTTGCAGGACCATTAAAAGTACTACAGCTTATGCATATTATTATACTATAGTTCTATTATTATACTATAGATCTGAGTGTTTTTTAAAGGTCAACCATAACGCAATTATTTTTCTGTGAATGTCACTATAGCAGTCAGGCCCGATGTTTTAAAGTAGACGCTTACTTCCGGATCCCAAGGTCGCGGGTTCGATATGCACCAGCGACATTTTTTTTTCATGGGCTATTAATTCATAGGATAATAATAAATAATAAACGACCCCAGTAGCTTGATCGATAAGGCGGCGGTCGTGTAACCTGGAGGTCGGTGGTTCAAGTCCCGGTTTCAGCATGGATTTAGTAAAGTGAGATTAAGTAGTTGTGATATCACTAAAGTGATTAAAATATAATTTAAAATTAAAATAATAACTTTTTATTTAATAAATAATAACTCCGATGTTATAGAACTGACAACTTAAAATTTACTTAATTTTATACCATACAAGTATAAAGCTCTATCTTAAATAACTTATACATATAGAACTGTTAAGCACCTCTTTGTTTTTTATTTAATTAATTTAAAAGTTGATTAACTAACAATTCATGCAATAAAATTGTAAAGCACCAAAACATGCATAATTATTGATAGTTTCATTTTAAAAGATAAGTAATGCACTGGTATCTTACTAGAAGCTCGTATGTACGAGTATATATGTATACGTAGAGTATACCAACATAAATAGCCAACACTTATTGAGGTTACTAAACCTGTATGGAGCGAGTGTAAGACCAACGAGAGAGACAGGGCGATGAAACTGAGGCAAGTCCGTTACGTAAGGACAAGGACGAATATAATCCTGGGACGATCACGCTCAGTGATGGGCAACTTGTGACGGGTCCCCGAAATTCCGATGGCCAGCAAAGACCCGCTGATCTTTTTTTTTTTTTTTTTTTTTTTTTTTTTTTTTTTGATATCGCATCCATTTAAACAATATCGCGACTAGAATAGTAAAGTTACATATATTATTAATAGCTGGAAACTTCAATTAGGTATTACTTATGCATGCACTTCCTGCTGTTTATTCATGCTCAAAGCATTCTCTATCACTTGACACTCGCCCAAACGATGTAATCCCCACTTTTCCAGTGGTGTTAAAACCCCTAATTGGAAAAAAGAAGCCCTTTATCCTGTAAAATATATAAGACCTGTTTGACTGCTGGATGAAAGGGACTTTTCAGTCTTACCTCAGCAGTGTTGTTAAAACCCCTAATTGGAAAAAAGAAGCCCTTTATCCTGTAAAATATATAAGACCTGTTTGACTGCTGGAGTAAAGAGACTTTTCAGTCTTACGTCAGCAGTATAAACAAGGTACATTCTATTCTATCAGTAGATATTAATAAATTGTAAACGAAGCATAACTTTCATGTTAGAAAACTTGTGGAAATTAAAATTGCCCTGAGTGGAAATAGAATTGAAGGTGCACCATGGGACCAGCGCTAGCAGATGCATTAGTTCTTTCCTCTTAGTTCTGTAACTGGGCAGGTACAATAAGTCGGGAAGTAAATTATCATTTATTCCACTTGGAAGCACTACACAAAAAGTCAAACATAATACCATAAATATAACCTTAGTTGAAAACATAATTATTTATCTTTCTTTTTAGTCCAAACTGTCTAAAACTTTCGACCAAATTTCGTGCTGATTCTAACATGGGACATCCGTTTCCTATTCGGTCCTTCGTGTTAGTCAAGCATGAAGTTTGCCCATCCCTCCTCTCATATAACATTCAAGAAGTTCACAACATGACATAACTACACCAATGAATGTTCAATGCAAAAAGAAAGTAAACAAAACAACTGACATGAAGAGGAAAGTACTATATTAAATTATACAATTACATGGCTTTAATATTAGTTGGCTTTACTGCTATACCTACTAATATAATAGTATCTTTAGGTACTATTGTAGATGGCTTTATCCTTCATCATAGTAGAAGGTAGGAAACTCGTATGTAGCTATTTAGTGTCATAGATGAGAGAGCAGAAGACAATTATTAAGGACAACTAGAGTTTTGTGAAGGTATAAGAGTTATACATAATTAGGGTTTTTAAAAGGTATAGATATTAGAGGTGTAATTTTAGTTAGTTACATCTGCATACACTATAGTCACTTAAGTTCATTATCAGGAGCGTTGCTTAACTTCAGTGTTGTGTCAGGGACTGATGTTGTACACAACAAGCTATCTCCACTGTATCTTCTTTTTTGCTTACCGTCTTTTAAACAATGAAGATCTTTCAGTGTGGTGATTTTATGACCCTCACTTTGTAAACACACAAACCAGGTCAAACCACAAGATCCCCAATGGGACTCCCCAACTCCCCATATACCCAGAAATTGGGTATAATTATGGGACTCCACATATAAACATACCTGAGGGTTTTTAACACGAATAGTCTCCGACTAAGTCATATCCTCTCTGGAAGTCTGGACGTTACTTATCTTTAGTGACCTCACGAGAACTCGTGTTTTCAACGTGCCATTGAGACAGGGTTCTTCTAACTGTATAAATGTCGCAACACAATACTCGCTGAAAGTTAATTTCATGATGTTAGCGGTTAAATGTTATGCTAAAAAGGATGTTGTGCAATTCTCTTACCGGTTGATGAGTGGCCAATGTGGCCATCCTTCAATCTGAAGACCGACGACCTTCTAAAACAGGAAAGCGGAATTTTTTATTAGGTATTCGTAATTAATTGTTTCCATCTTGTATTACAAGTTTAATATCTAATTCACCTACAACTGCATTACGATTCTAATCTATTAGGTACTTTTATCTATAATTTCACAGTCAACCTCAATAGCCGATAATCGTCTTAAATACTCGCACTTAAGACTTTAGTTTTCTCTGAATTGAGTTTTTCAACACATCGACACATCAACACCACTTTTGGACACGTGATGGACCCAACAATTATATCCTGCTCCACACGATCGTGTTGATTTGGCACCTTTGAATATTGTTTTTATGAGTGGATGTGTGAAGTTATTGGTCTACTCTGAGAAAACAAATTTGTAGATTTGCATTTGTAGATATGTAATCAGTATGTAATATTTTTACTATTAATATTATTACATGACAAAAAAAAAGTGAAATACAGGACAAGGTCCCATTCAACATAAATCCTCATCGTGAACTGTTCATTTGTCTAATTCTTACGAGATGCCATTTATTCTGATGAGATTTGTGTATGTTTGTATATGTGTAGAGATTTGCCACAACAAAGCAATGAGCAGATAAAATGTTACAACACTGTACAAAAGTAAATCATAAAATAATATCTATAAGTTTATTCTATTTGTTTAAATCACAAAAATGATGTCAGAATTCCCCAAACACGATTTAAAAAAATCCGATTCTTCTGACTCAAACCAGCGACCTCCAAGTTACGAGTTCGGCTATGGCTTCTCGGCCTTTGGGCTAAAATTAAATTTTCAATACCTACCTAGTCTGTTCTTTTCAGAGTTTTCAGTTTAAAGTACTTTAATTTTTTCATTTCAATCACCTACTATATTTTAAGGTATTCATTTTATGAGCTTGAAATTGAGCTGATAAAATGTCTATACTAATAAGGGATTTGTTGGACATGTTGTTAATATTTGACATTCTTATGTGAATTTATAATTGAAACATTTCTAGCATTCGAATTTTGATGACTTACTTTCCCGACTCTAGTTTCGTCTATTGAAAAACACTAAGGTCAGTTTCCTTGATAATATCTATGAAATAGACGAAACTCGAGTAGGGAAAGTAGGTAAGTCATCAAAATTCGAATCCTAGACCTATAGAAGTGTTTTTAATAAACTAATGAAGGACCTAATTCAAAATATAGGATTACAAAAAAAAATCCCTCAAGTCAGATTTTCAAAATATCACAGCTCATAATTAACTGTCCGACATAATCCTATTTTATGGGTTTGGCGTCTCCTGAATTCAAAAAAGTTATTTTAGGTAGGTAGACAAAATATTTTTAAGACCTACCTTAAATTTTTTATGATATTAATATGAAAAATTCTTCCTACTACTCCTAATAATAAATGTTATTTCAATTCTAATTATTGATCTAAAAAGATCAATTAATTGTAAAAAAGACTGGAGACCCAAGATCGGGAAATTATTTGCTGCAACAAATAAGCCTTACAGTTCAACGAGGCAATGCTGCAAGCGTTTTGGGTTGTCATCCTAAAGATGATCTTCTTAATAATGTTTTTTTTATGTTTAATAAAATATATTAATTTAGTTAGTCATTATTTATAGATTATTCATATTTAGTCTTACGTAATAAACACCCTAAGGGTAAATTTTTATAAATTAATATGTTTAAAAATATTAATTTTATTCACGGACTCATCTCCTACGTATTTTCCTATAATGCAAATTGACGTACCTACCTATCATAAATATTTTCAGTAAATTAATGTCAAGAGGTCATGGACGATACGATAGTTAGAAATATTCTAACATACATACCTTTAAACAAGACATAAAGCCAGCGTCGATGGCATGTTGAATACACCGGTTCCCTTCAGAACACCGAAGTTAAGCGACATCTAGCGAGGTTAAGACTTGGATGGGTGACCATTCAAATTCTAATTCTCGTGACGCTGGCTTTTCCCGGCCCCACTCAGGCTGGGTGAGGTCAATGTGAGTAGCAGGTTTGTGAGTTTCCTGCGAATGGAGGGTAAAACCCCCGTCGTGATATGACCATGGCAGTTGAAAGCGACGTTAAACCCCACTTAAAAAAAAAAAAAAAAAAAAAAAAAACAAGACATACGAGTATTATTAAAGGTAAATTCCAGGTTAATAAATTGAGTCATCATGAAATTAAATGAATTCTCGTGTTAAATGATCAGAATGACTTTTATATAACAAACTTGTCTTTTCTTTGCAACTTTTTTTTATTTTTAAGATGAGCATTTCACAGCCTTTTTTATTTCCTAACCATGAAACAGGACCTACTGAAGACACTTGTTGTCTGTGTTGTAGCTTGCCTATCCCGTATTATGCCTCCCCTCTGATGGGCGAGAAGTGACACATTAGTGCCCATTTAGGTGCTTGGTCAACACGAGGGTACCGGAAGGTATCCCTTACGAACAACTGTAACCACAATAATACAATTTTTTGTGGGCACGGGGAAACTGCATAGCAAGCGATTGCTTAACCACTGAGCTACTCGCGCGCTCTCAAAGGTGGTGGTGCTGGCGAAATGGACCCCTCTTACCTCAGTGACCTCAATAACTTGGTGGTTAAGCGTTAATTAAGGCAGCAGACTTGTAACCAGGGGGTCGGTGGTTCGATTCCGAAGCACCAAATCTTATTTCTTCTTCTTCTTGTTTAACTTTTCTCAGGACCGATTTATAAAGTCGGTTTTAAGTTTCAACCAATCAGAGAGCACGACAACCCAACTTGAGGGCTGTCTGCTTTATCTGGTAGTCCAGAGGTCGCGGGTTCGAAATCCAGCCGGAATATGTTATCCTACATTTGAGATTTTGACCACATAATAATAATAATAGAAAATCTTATAAGGGCAAAGTTTTATAAGTAAAGCTATTAAGCCCAGAATAATACGTCTTGGCCTTACGGCTGGAATAATGGGACTCATTGTCCTAATCGGGTAGAATAAATACGGCGATATTATTATTATCATTATACACTATTTAATAAATTTCATTTTTAATTTGTTCCAGATTACTATTCATTTGCTGATCAAATTCGATCAGAAACCGAAGAAACATCATTAAAAATATTAGGATAAAAACATCGTTCATCACAGTCTGGGCTGTGCCCAACTTTCCCACGGTGTCTCATCTATAACATCCCGGTGTCTCATCTATAACTTTCCCGGTGTCTCATCTATAACATTCCCGGTGTCTCATCTGTAAAATCAAGACTCGTCGAAGATTCTAAGACACTAGTCCCGTCTCCCTACCTAGAGGGGCGTTGTTACGGCTTTCCAGCGTTTGGCTCTTTAGCCTGCAAGGCGTAAGCGGGATGGCGGTCAAATCATGACAGGATAGGGCCCCGCCTGATAGCATGGGGAACTATGGCACTCAAGTTTCTAGTCACCGTCGCCCTCTTGTCTAGCCTCATTGGTGAGTAGCCATTTTGCTTTGTCTTCTTATTCCGATTATAATGTTTTTATTTATTATTTACCTATTGGATGTAAAAAGACATGTGTTTACAGTACAAATTATTATTACAAAAATTAAAAAAAAAAAAATGGAAACAATAACTAACTCTCAAATTTTTCCCAGGGAAAAAATTGAGAGTTAGTTATATTATTTGTGTTTATCACTTTCGTGATGTCACAACTAGTCAAGCTCGCTTTACTAAATCTACGCTGAAACTGGGACTCGCACCACTGACCTTCAGGTTACAAGCTCACCAGCCTTATAGATCAATCTACTGGTGAGGTCGGTGGAAAAATTGAGAGTAAGCGATGTGCTAATACACTAGCCTAAAGTACGATGGTTGAAAATTGGGTAGGTATAGGTAAAGGTAGGTACGTGATGTGGATGAGAAATGATAAAATCAGCGGTATCCTCCTAATTGGCAATTAGGTTTGAAAAGATGCCTATTAGTAGAAGGTCGATTAGGACGAAATTCGTCTCCCTGAGGTTGTTGTGGATAAAAAGAACCATCTTCCAATACCTAAAGGTCAGCTTTACTTTCTAAAGTTAGATTTACTTTCTAAAGTCAGCTTCACTTTTTTAAGTTAGCTTATTACTTTTCTGAGTCAGCTTTACTTTTCTTAAGTCAGCTTTACTTTTTAATAGCTTACTTTCTACAGTCAGCTTTAGTCTAAATAAGTAGGATGTACTGAATGGAGGAAGATAAACAGATACCAGCAATGTCAGGCCAAAAGACAACACAAAACATTGGCACCTGTAACAAGGTTGGCATTAGGAAGTGCATCAAGCCGTAAAATATGGAAGTATTAGAAGTGCCAGAACCAACCCAAGTATAGGTTTGGGAAAAGATAATGTCTCGCTAGAGGACTATAAACAGAGAACAGACTAGCCAACCCTTACAAGCCAGGCTAGCTTGCAGTTTCCTAAGGGTTTAATGGCTTATAAAGAAAAATCCGAGTCCTCATGATGGTTGATCGCACATAGAAATATGTGGTTCAGGACGAACCAACTTTGAAATAATGTTGGCTGGAGACCATCACTCACCCCTCCAGCTGTAGCCAAGCTGGCTACAACAACAACAACAACAACAACAACAAAGAAAAAATTGAATATCATTATTGTGAAAATAAGGTGAGGTAAAACCACCCAATAAACTAAAGATCTTTTTTACAATGTATTTTAGGACCGTTGCTCAAGAGTAAGTCAATAGTCAAAAAAATAACGTCCACTAGACTTGAGATCATTAAACGTCTATAAAATTTAATTTCAATCACCTAAAGCTACGAATTATAGCGGTTGTGTGCAATTCAAGACCATTTCAAAGTGTCTAAGTACATTTATCAAGGACTACCACTTTTGGTTGTTTCACCACAGTCGCCTGCCAAGCCACATACATATAAATATCAATATATAGGTGATAGATATGATATAGGTACATAGATCTATAACCTGTAAACAATTGATTCCATGGTAAAACCACAAATTGCGAGTATTACTGACCAGAAAGTGATCTGGGCATACTAAACACTAAAATTCCACTGGCTATGACTTAAAATACTATTGACCTTGACTTGCACTTATGGTTTTATTTTTTCTTTCATACAGCAAAAAAAATCCACAACTTATTTTTTTTTTACCCTTTCCAATATTTTTATTTTTAAATATTTTTTAGGTACCTATTATTAACATGCATATTTTATTTCTAAAATGTAAAATAATAAAATAAAATTTTATGGCTGTATGGAATGGCCTTGCCAACCAATGCCAAAAAAAAAAAAAAAAAAAAAAAAAAAAAAAAGACCTTGACTTGCAGCTTTTATCGATTTTAATCATCAGAAATGTTTGAATAGGTACACCGTAAGATCACTAAAGTTAAGCAACATACACCAGTCCCATTCAAGGTTAGGACTCGAATGGGGGACCACTCAAAGTCAAAACCTCGTGACGCTCTCCATCCCGGGCCCCACTAAGGTTGGGTATGGTTTTTTTGAGTTTGTAAGACTCCAGTAAATGAAGGTTAATAAATCCACCGTCGTGGTAGGACCATAGAGTTGAAAGTGATCTTAAACGCAAATAAGCAAACAATAATTTATTATTGTCATTGTATTAATAGTTTATTATTTGAAAGAAAAAAAAAAAAACAAAAAACTGGTGGAAATCGGTTCCGTATTTTTTAAGAACGAAATCTTGTCGTAAATCGTAAGGTGCTTCACTGGGCACCTTCACATTCGTCAGGGTCAGCTGTGTATAACCAGCTTTATATTTTATGCTGTGATGTTATATGAACCCGGGAGTAGCAGCCTTCAGAACTCTCCATTTTTCGTCGCCACAATATCTTTCTCGATCCCTTCAACTTTGATAGTTCCTGTAACATGTCGGCCTCTTTATATTTTACTAAACCACGCACGTCTCGGTGAACATTCTCTATGAATGTGAGCATTAATTCCATATTTGCTGCCAGTAGCAGGGAAGGTATTTGGGTTTGACATACTTGGTACAGCTCAGATAGAAGGTGAGCTCGAAGCAGTTGGAGTAGGCATTGTTGTAGTCTTGCATTCCTGGGGAAACAGCAACAAGAGTGTCATCATTGTAAAAACGAAAAACCTCAGCTAATTTATCACAAATTATCAAAACTGACAAAACTGGCTGTTGGTTATTTTATTCTGGATTCAAATTCAGCATTCAAATTCGGATTCAAATTCAGCATTTGTGAATAGTAGGTAATGTGTATTTTTTTTAACTAACTTTTATGACCAAGTTAATTTTTAGGACATTTCCTTACCCCTTTAGTAAAAGAATTTTAAAATTTTATAAAATTCATTGTGGTTATGATTAGTTGTATAGGTACAGCAGTTTGAACATTTATAATGCGATACTTGAATCTGTGTGAGGTTTACAGTTCACAGAACCACTAGTATTAGATACATATATTATGGAAATGATATTTATGTAAAATTTTACCATCGAAATGATTCCTAACTGATCATTGCCATCAATGTCTGCTACAAATTTGAACATTGGCTTCATTCATATCCCTCCTCTCGTGAACATTTCGGATGATCTGCACTGCTTGTATACTTATTCTTTCCATGGTCAACTGAGATAGAGATCCCAATAGCCCATGCCCATTTGAAAGAAAAGACAGTTCTGCAGTTTTTGTGCAGGCAAGTGCATTTGCATGATGTGAGCTGATTCAGAGAACTAAACCGAACAAAATAGGTACTTACCTACAACACCAACCGGTTCCTTATCGAATCAGTTGTGAATAATACCAAGAAAGTAAAATAGATTTATTTCCGCTATAACCTTTGAACGGTGTGAGCAATCGACCGACCTCATTCGCTGGATTATTTGGGCGGCAGACTTGTAACCTGGAGGTATGTTGTTCGACTCTAAAGTAAGTAGATTTTCAGTGATTTTTAACCCTACAATGCATGATTTTTTTTTTCTTTTGAAAAAAAAAATATGTTGTTAATTAGGGCTTTCTAATACCTAGAGTATTTTTTTTTTTTTTTTGTCAACCCATTGGGGCATTTTGGCCAAAAACTGGTTTGGGTACCAGAAGGAACACCATGCATTATAGGGTCTGTCCAAGAGCTAAAATATCAAAATAATAAAATATGTTTGTATTTTTCAGAGTTCCAAAAAACTTTCTTTTATTTTCGTTTTAGAAATACAATTTACACTTTTCAAAATATGTAAAGATTATGTAAAAAAAAAACAAATATGTAAAAAAACACTTTAGAAAGAAAGAAAGTTCGTGATCAGTCACACTATTTTTGCTCCGTAATTTTCATAATTTTTAAGTAGTTTAAAGTGACGTAAAAAAATTGTTCAAGTGACAAATCTAACCCTTTTTTGACGTAGTTTTCAAATGTGAAAACGGTTTTTTAAAACAAGTGACTCAAAGTACGCAAAATTAGCGATCCTATCAAATCTCTTTGTTCCGAATTAATAGTGTTAGTGATATCAATGATAATTGTAACATAACATAGTGATACTAGCATTCATACTGATAACAACCATTGATAAATAAATTTCAACCTCACTCGAACTAAGGTAGATAATTCAGTTTTGAATATCACAATACATAATATATGATATCTAAAGTATATAACAATCTAATACAAAGTACCTTAGATCCCGACCCAACATTGGTACCTGACAGTCTATCGCTAGCATCTTCAAAGTAATGCTATACGTAATAATATAGTATAGATATATACAATAGACATCTAACTCATATCAATACTCTGATGCTGATTTTTACTATTACTACCCATACCAGATCTCAGCGCTTGTCTTTATAATTTTCATATTAACATTGACAATGCAATATTCTCATGTTGCAAATACTTACGAGTTATTTGAACATAATAATTAATCAATAAAAAAGGAGTAATATGGATGACTTTAAAATTATTGGGACAAAAACGAAAAGGATAGTGAAATACAATAATCATATATTTCGCTTCAGCTCAGCTGTAAACACCCGCGGCCAGCACACGCTATGGGAGTGTGCGGTTGAAAACTGTCCCGCATTTGTAAAATTAAATAGTGACAATAGCAAGTTAGTTAAAACAAATGAAAAACACAACCATTCAAATAGTGTTGGTGCTCGTGGTGCTGAAAGAAGAAAATCAAGTGAAAGTGCGTCTTCCAGCACATCATCCTCATCGGAAAACATTGAACCAGAAACAAATAAACTCATCACTGAACCTGCACAAGAGCGAAACAATGACCTGGACGAAAGTGTCATCACAGTTGTAAATAAATCATATAATGTGAGTAATCTTTTGCCTGTAAACCAATCAATCCTTTCTGTTGGAACCCCCGCTTTGGATTCTACTGCCTACTCTTCAACTTTTAGTGAAACCCCTCAGTTGCAGGATCCAATCAAAGAATTAAGATTTCAAATTCACTCATTGACGCAAGAAATTATCAACAAACAAATAGAACTAGACAAGATGAGTGAAAAATTAGAAAAAGATCAAATAGACCTAAAGAATATAAAAGTCAAAGCAGAACAAGATGAAGCAGAATTAAACAGACTTAAATCTAAATCCAAAGAAGATGACAAAATAATCCAAGAAATGATACAATCCATCAGAATTTTAGAAGAATCGAAAATTGAAAAATTAATAACGAATAAACAAATCGAAATAGACAGACTGATACTAGAAGAGACTGACACCTCTAACAGTAACAAACACAAAACAATAAAACTCCCCTTGTCTAAACAGCACTCTGCCCCAAAATCCAAGCATCCTGTTCACCTGTTGCCATTAACATCATCATCAAATCAATCTCAACCCATCACACTGCCTAAGGATGAAGCAGGAACAACAACATCCAAGCCCAAGTCTCGCACTCACATCGCCATCTTCGGAGACAGTCACGTGAGGAACCTGAGGACATATCTAGAGAAGGAGCTGCCATGTACCTACGAGACACACGCCCACTTCAAACCAGGGGGAAGCTACAAAGACATTGCCAGCATGATGAGTCAGCAGGACATGGTGTACCAAACCATATTCGTGATTGCCGGCACAAATGATATTTGTCACTCAGAATGGACCAATGTCTCAAACGCCATTTGTCAGATAAGCTCATTGTTTCAGAATAAAAAAGTATTCCTTGTCTTAACACCACCTAGGGGAGAAAAATCCATTCTCAATAAGTATATAATGATATTTAATAATACTATTAGATCCCTAGTTAATAATCTCAGTAATGTCAAATGTATAGATATAAGTAAGATATTCAAGTATCAAGATTATGCTAATGATAGACTACATCTTAATAGACAAGGTAAACTCAAACTATGTAGAAAACTAAAACTTTTTGCTATGAATAGAACCAAAGACATAAACATACACAACCAGCCTCATTTTCATAGGAATAACAGGAAACCAAATATGTACAACAATCACAACCGAAAGAAAATACCTACACCCCGCCACAACTCCCATCCCTCACTACCTCACCCACCCACACGTCATCACAACCCCCATCCCCCACTATCTGCTCCCCATCACAAACCTCATCCATCACTAGCTACATCCTATCACAAAACTCATCTCTCACAACCCCGTCCATCTACACCCCATCACAATATCCATTCCGTACAATTCCACCACAACTATCTTCCCTCACTACCACACCCACCTATACCTCAACACAACCCTCTTCTCTCACTACCACACCCACATGCACCTAAACACAACCCTCTTCCCTCACTACCACACCCACATGCACCTCAACACAACCCTCTTCCCTCACTACCACACCCACATGCACCTCAACACAACCCTCTTCCCTCACTACCACACCCACATGCACCTCAACACAACCCTCTTCTCTCACTACCACACCCACATGCACTTCAACACAACCCTCCTCTCTCACTACCACACACACATGCATCTCAACACATCCCTCCTCCCTCACTACCACACACACATGCATCTCAACACAACCCTCCTCCCTCACTACCACACCCACATGCATCTCAACACAACCCTCCTCCCTCACTACCACACCCACATGCACCTCAACACAACCCTCCTCCCTCACTACCACACCCACATGCATCTCAACACAACCCTCCTCCCTCACTACCACAACCACCTGTACGTCAACACAACCCTCCCCACTCACAACCACACCCACCTCTACCTCAACACAACCCTATTCCCTCACTACCCCATCATAACTCTCATCCCTCACTACCTCACCCACCTAAATCCCATCACAACCCTCATCTCTCACTACCCCACACACCTTATCACAACCATCATCCCTCACTATACCATCACAACCCACATCCAACACTACATCTACCACCTGCACCTCATCACAACCCCCACCCCTCACTACCTGCACCTCATCACAACCCCCACCCCTCACTACCTGCACCCCATTACAACCCCCATCTCTCACTAACTCATCACCTCCCTCTAAATCATCATCAGAACACATACATTAGTCATAATGAACTAGTTCAGGATGAAAACTCTTTGCCCAACACAACATATCCTTCAACTTTTCAACATCTTCTGACGCCTCTTATCAAATAGATAAGAACTTAAAACCAACTCCAAACCAATCTCTAACAATAAACTTACCCAGTAAAAATGTACGGATATACTACCAAAATGCAAACAGCTTGAAACGCTAAACAGAAACTTTTTACATTAATACCTTAAGCGAGGACTATGACATTGTCATAATTACCGAGACCTGGTTATCAGAGGATGTTGGTAACAATGAATTGTTTGATGAGCGATATGATGTTTATCGGCTAGATAGAGACCCAAATGTATGTAAAAAACGCGGTGGAGGCGTATGTCTCGCAATTAAAAAACAATTAAGCTCCTCGCCCTTGAGTCATTTGAATGTGTGTACCAGAGTTAGGGAAACTATATGGATAAAAACCATATTGTATGGCCAGGAGTTAATTTTCTGTGTATGTTTTATTATTATTATATTTAAAGCATTTCGATATACACTCTTGTATGTATGCTATAGGTATGATTTAAATGGTACAATGGTACATGATGTAAATGAATGAATGAAAAATTTATAAAAAGAAAATACATTAATAAAACCAGGTGGTAGATAAAAGTAAGTGATACTTTTCAGGACTAGCGGATTAAAAAAATAATAATAGTAAAAAAAAAAAAAAAAATATATATATATATATTTATATAAGAAAAAAAAATAAATAAGTATAAAAAAAAAGTATAAAATCACATATTAGAGTAGGATACAAGCTTTGATATGACTAGATGTTAATAATGGGACTTATAGATTTTCCAGGCTACCCTGGAACTCGTCTAGACTGTATGGAGCGAGATTTAGTAAGTTCTCTTTTAGAGAGTTTTTGAACATCTCTTCCCTCATTTCTCTGAATGCTGGAGGTAGTTTATTATAGAGGGTGACCCCTTGTTTGAGAAAAGAGTTATCCATAAGCATATTTCTCGATATAATGAGATTATTTTTATTTCTTGTGTTATGCTTATGGATATCTCTATGTCTGGGAAGTGAGGGAGAGAGTTTGTGAATTACAAGACAAGTGTCCAGAATAACCTGGGCGTATGCAGTTAGTATGTTGTGTTTCTTAAATAAAGGCTTACAAGAAACCATTTGGCCCAGACCAAAGACCGTTCTGATGGCTCTTTTCTGAAGAATGAGGATAGCTTTTATATTGGAGAATCCCCAGAACACTATCGCATAACTCATGATGCTATGAAAGTAGGAATGATATGACAAAAGAGCAGCACAGGAGTCAACATTCTTTCGGACTGAGCGGATTGCAAATATTGCTGTAGATAATTTTGAATGGAGTTTTTCAATATGGGTTTTCCATTTTAATTTGCAATCCACAATTAGTCCTAGGAATTTGACCTCTGTGGAGGGAGAAATTGAAAGATTAGGAAGTGTTAAAGGTGGGAGGGATTCAGAAAGAGGGGAGTTAAAGTATAAGTAGGAAGTTTTCCCTTCATTGAGATAGAGTTTATTATATTGAAACCATGAATGAATATTTGACATCACCTGAGCAGCCTTTTGGAAAACGTTATCTTTGTTTGACGCACTAACTAGTACAGTGGTGTCGTCAGCAAATAGAGTCAGATGAGCTGAATGATCTGCAGATGTGATGTCATTGATGAAGAGTAGAAAGAGGAGGGGTCCCAACACGGATCCTTGAGGTACTCCAGCCTTTGTTAGGAGGGGGGATGAAAGGGAGAATAGTGGAGAGTAAGAAGGAGGAGAAAAATTGGGGATATGAAGATTAGAGGGTTGGGTGGAAAGTGAGGTAAATGAGTTAAGGGGATGGTTGAGATGATTAAGGGGTGGGTGGTGGCATAAAGGAGAGAGGGGATGATCAGTTAATGATTGAGAGGGTGTAGTGAGAAGGAGGGATGGTTGAGTGGGAGTGGGGGAAATAGGGTTTGTAGTAGATTGTGGAACCTTCACCTGTTGGCGCCTTTCAGAGAGGTAGGATCTAAACCATTCTATGGAAGGATTATTAAGATTGAAGGTAGAAAGTTTAGAGATTAGGAGGGAATGATCTACACAATCAAATGCCTTTGTTAGATCACAAAAGATGGCGATAGTATGTTGTTTGGAGGAGAGAGATGCATCTAGTTTTTGAAGGAAATGTGAAACAGCATCCGACGTTGAACGGTGGGGACGAAATCCAAATTGACAGTCTGTTAAAAAGTGGTAATGCTCCAGATAACAACTAAGGCGAGTGGCTACGATCTTTTCAAGGATTTTAGAGAAACTATTTAAAAGTGATATTGGCCGAAAGTTGTTGAGGTCGGAAAAGGGGCCTTTTTTATGAATTGGTGTGATGATAGCACTCTTGAATAACATAGGGAAGGTAGAGGTTTTGAAAGAGGTATTAAAGATATAGGAAAGAGGTTCAGCAATGATGTGTATGACTTTTTTTACAACAGTCATAGGCACAGAGTCTTCTCCACATGAGGATTTATTTTGTAGATGACCTACAATCTTGATTATCTCACAAGGAGAACAGGATTCAAGGTGAAAAGGAGGGGTATATAAGGTGGAGGAATGATTAGGTATTGAATCTATAGAAGAAGAGGGAAAGGGTATAGAAGAAGAAGAGTGAGAAGGAGGGAGTAAAGAGGAAGATAAAGAGGGTATAGAAGAAAAAGAGTGTGATTGAGCACAGAAAGGAGGGGGTATAGAATGAGGAGAAGACGGGGAATAAGAAGAGTGAGTTTGAGGACAAGAACGAGAGGCTAAACAAGAAGGTCGAGAAGGTATAGCAGAAGAAGAGTGAGGTTGAGGACGAGAGGTAGAGGGGTGAGAGGAGGAGGAAAGGTGTGAGGATGGTGTAGTATGAGTATATGGTACAGCTCTGGAGAGAGGTGGGGATGAATTTGGATGAGGATTTAACTCTTGGGCGATGTTTACCCAATATTCATTAAACATATTGGCCACCTCTTTGGGATTCTCGATTGTTTTATTTCCTTTTTTTATCCTGAATGTAGTTGGTGCTTTTCTTTTATCCGACTTGGAATAACTTTTGATGACGTTCCAAACAGCTTTGATTTTGTTTTGCTTGGGAGCTTTTCTGATGGATGATAAAACGTGTTGTCGTTTAGCAGCTCTGACAGTTTTCTGAAGAATTTTACTGTAGGAGTGATAGTAGGAGTGTAGAATAGAGTCAGATGAGTGAAGAGTGAGATGGAAGAGAGAACGTTTTTTTCTTGGTAGATATTAAAATTCCTTTGGTTATCCATTCTTTTCTCTTGCGGTTTTTTAGGGATATAGATTTAAGAGGGAAGTGAGAGTTGAAAATTGATAGAAATAAGTTGTAGAATAAGGAAAGCTGAACATTAACATCATGACGGAAAGATAGGAGAGGATTGAAATCAGTTTCGGCTAGATCCTGGGAGAAATTGATCAGACTATTAGTTGTATATGATCTTATATATATTTTTTCTGTTTCTTCATTATTCTGATTAGATATGGATATAATTTGTGCATGCTTGTGGTCTCCTAGGTCAGTGAAGAAATTAGAGATGGGATTGAGGATATATTTAGAAGAGAAGTTGATGAATATATTGTCAATACAAGTTCCGGATGTAGGGGTAATTCTTGTAGGTTCTGTTATAGTAGGTTTCATATTGTGTATATTTAGAATGGAGTTTAATTTAATTTTAAGTGTAGGATGTAAAGAAGGAGTCATAAGGTCAACATTTAGATCGCCACAAAGAATAATGTTTTGAAAGCTGCTTACTTTTTCTAAGACCTTATCCAAGCAGTCTAGAAAGCAATCAAAGTCAGATAAAGGGTTGTTTGATCGATAGAGACAGATAATAACAATATCGAGATTTTCTGAGGCAATAGCAGAATATTCGAATATGTTACCTGCCACCCCCAGTTAGTAATGATACAATTAAGGCATTTATTGAAGAAGTAAATTCGAACATCACCTTACTTTCTGCCAGAATTATATTTATAGGAGACTTTAATATTCCTGGATTTAATGATCCAAACTCATCTGAAAACACACAAGTAAAATTAATTAATGAACTGATGAATACCTTAAACCTTGAATCAGTCAATCACATCACTAATGCTAATTCTCGCACCCTTGATTTATGTTTGACTAATTTCTCTCAGTACAACATCAATAGAAGAAAAAGAGCCGAAATAACTGTTGAAAAATCAGATCAAGGTTTAGTCAAGCCCAATAAACACCACCCACCACTAATCATAAACATACAACTGAAAAATATAAATAACTATACCAACATTACTACCGGTGATAATTGCAACAACAGATTTAATTTTAATAAAGCTAATTACCCAGCCATTACAAAAGACCTAAATAAAATTCAATGGTTCGATTTATTGAATAACAGATCAAGTGACTGTAATGAAATCACTGAGATATTTTATAACGAAATTAATGAAGTTTTGAAGAAACACGTCCCTTTTTATAAAAAGAAGATTAAAAATGACTTTCCAATATGGTGGTCAAACGAAACAAAAAAGAAATATAAACGAAAAGAAAGGCTCAGAAAAAATAAAAATAAATGCCCAAACCAAAACAACGAATATAAACAATTACGAAAATTATGTAAAACAGAAATAAAACATGACTATCATAAATACATCCAAAACATGTCACAAAATATTAAAAATGATAGTTCATTGTTCTGGAAATTCCTCAAACATAAAAAAGCTCTGACTAACAAAAAGATGGTAAAATACAATAACGAAGAACTTTACGAACCTAAAATAATCGCTAATGCTTTTGCTAAACATTTTCTGAGTGCCCATAATCACACACAGCACACTATACCACCCGATACTGACCAACCAACACACTTATGTGACTACATGCATATCAAATACTTCACGGTAAACGAAATTATTCAATCCATCAACCAAATTCCGCTTAAAAAGTCACCTGGTACAGACGGGTTGCCGCCCATTTTCTTTAAAAAATGTTTAAAATCTCTAGAATATCCCATAACAATATTAATTAATAAATCGCTAGAGTCCTCCACTTTTCCAGACAAATGGAAAGAATCCATTATCAAGCCCGTCCCGAAAAAGGGTAATAGCGTTGACGTAACCAACCATAGGCCAATATCCACACTAAATACTCTAGCTAAGATTTACGAGTGCGCCTTATATAACAAAATATCAAGCTACATTTTTAGTCAGGTGTCGTCACATCAGCATGGTTTTGTTCAGAAGAGATCAACCCTATCTAATCTGATCGAATTCAGTGATTTCTCAGCAAAAGTCATTAGCGAAAAAAAGCCAGGTTGACGTGATATACTCCGATATAGCAAAATGTTTCGATAGCTTACACTTCGATGCTATTACTAAAAAGCTAATAAACATAGGATTCTCCACCTCTCTAACAAACCTAATTAGTAGCTACCTCACTGGTCGAAAAAATAGAGTTTTCTATGAAAATAACTTATCTGAACCCTTCACTCCACCTTCGGGGGTGGCGCAAGGTTCCAAGCTATCAAGTCTGCTATTCATAATGACATTTGATGATATTAAATACCACATTCAACACTCTGAATACCTCATGTACGCAGATGACTTGAAAATCTATAAAAAAATCAATTCCCAATCAGACTGCATACTTTTACAACAGGATATGGAATCAGTCCAAAGATGGCTACAAACTCTCGGACTCTCATTCCATCCCAAAAAATGTTTTAAAATGTCTTATCTCACCAACAGAACAAAAATAGAACACATTTATCATGTTAACAATATCCCAACACAAGAAGTATATAAATTTTCTGACCTAGGTATTACATTCTCTCCCAATCTATCATGGGATGAACATATCAAAGTAACAGCCAGCAAAGCTTACCAACGATTGGGAATGGTCATAAGATGTTGTAAGCCTATAGAAGACGTAGACACCATAACACTTCTATACAAGTCAATAGTTCGATCCGTTATAGACTATTGCTCCTCACTATGGACCCCCAAAACAAAAATTAACAAAAAAACAATTGAAAAAGTTCAAGCTACATTTGTAAGGTATCTTTTTCAAAAACTCAATGGATTTTACCCAAAATATCCCTGTAATATCGGGTACAACACACTAATAGAAAATCTGCCTATTGAATCCATTGAGTCGAGATGTCAAAGTAACCAAATAAAACTCCTTAAAAATATTATTAACGGAGACATCTCTAGTTCATACATGACATCCGCAATTGCATTGAAAGTACCACCACACGGGATCCGGGCCAACTCCTCCAAACTATTTTATATCCCCACACAAAGTAATGCACAAAAATCTCCCATAATAGCCGCCATGACAATCTATAACAACCTAGAAGATAAACCTGATTTATTTTTACAACACCATTAGAACAATATTATTTTTATTATCTTTACATTTATATATATTTTTATTTTTAACCCTTCACATCATTAATTGCTTATTAGGATGCATACTAGTATGTACCTAATTAAGTGTAGATGTACATTGAAAAAAAAAAAAAAAAAAAAAAAAAAAAGATTTTAATTTTTCAAGATTTTTATGCTTTTAGAACCCATCCATACCAATTTGTATGTATTTTACAACCAGTTTTGGTTATAGTTATATTGGAAAGATTGGAAAGCAAAGTGACAATTCTTTTGATTGTTATAACAAAGACAAATGTTACATTTAGAACACCAGCTGTATGTTTTGGTACACAGTTTGGTAGTTTTTTTATGCTTTTAGTACCTACATATCTATACCAATGATCACAACTAGCTTTGTTTAGTTATTATGGAAAGCAAAGTGACAATTCTTATTGTAGTTACAACAAAGATGAATGTTACATTTAGAACACTTGCTGTGTGTTTTGGTACCACAGTTTGGTAGTTTGCAGGTCATTATCACTGATAAATTGCCTATTCATCACTTAATAATATGTAATCACTCATAAAATGTCTAATCATCACTTGAAATTAAATTTAATAAACTATATTTTAGAAAATTCTAACTACAACCACGAGTAAAAATCACAGATTGACAGAAGTAAACAAAACATTGGACATCAGACTGCTGAGAGATACCACAATGCACAGTGGGTACCACAAGGAACAAACACTTTTTCGAACCTGTTGCATTCATCGAAAAAAATATTTGAATATTTTATCGATTTTCTGTTCAATGAATATATTTTGTGTTATGAAAATATTTTTTTAAATCAAAAATCGATTAAAAATTTCAATTTTTCGATTGTTTGAAAATCGATTTGTACCAACTACTTGCACACTTGGATTTGTTTACTTCTGCATTTAATATGATACAGATGTCGCACTCTATGAGTAAATTTGATAAATAATATGACGAGTCGGATCTTTGAGAACACTTTGGTAAAATAAAAATCTAAAAGAAACTCCTTTTGTAAGACAGAGGGCGACACAAGTGGTTTGTTCCACCTGAGACCCACGATGCACTGTAGGGTTAAAAGATAATTCCAACAACATTCTTGTAAAAAAAATAATAATTATTTACAACTTGATTGAGGATTATGGAACAATTCTAAATGCAAGCTTCTATAGAAGCATAGAGGAATCTGATACTTTTGAGATGGATCCCTCTGGAACCAAAAGTTTTTGCCTGGTTTAAGCTAGTGCCAGCATGAGAATCTTGACATTTCCATTATTCGTATAAAACTCAAGTCTGTGCCTATCTCTCCTATCTGACTCATAAGGGGTTGACTGTTTACAATACCACAGCCCAAACGGCCCCCTAAACACCATCTACCCCTCAAATCAAACATCTTTTTGTTTGAAAATATTATGAAAACAAAAAGACATGGCCGTTCACCATTACAACAATGCCTTTTCTTTGACTTCGAAACCCTCATAGGCATGGTGGACCGTTTTGAAAGTATTCCCCATAGTAGGAACTTGGAACAAAGACTTGCGCCCCACTCAACCACTTTTTTTTCAACATTATTCCATATATTTACTTAATTATAATTTTTACAATGGGTAATAAAAACATTTGCTAGGTAAACCCGTCTTCAAAGTTAAAAAATGTGAAGAAGACAGGGTTAACATGCATTCCACAATGCATGTTAACATGCAGAAGGTAAACCATTCACCACAGCATGTTAACATTCAGAAGCAAACACTATTAAGTGAGTTGTATACTAGCTTACGCGACACACCGCATGTCTAGTTCATTCTGCCTTATTACCAGAAGAACTTATCTCCCTTCTTCACTATACCAGTTATTATGTCAGCTCGTAGAATTTTGAAGTCTGCTTATTTGAAGTTGGGTGTTTCAGGAATCGAGACTCAAAACTACCATGCAATAGCTCTAAAACAAGATATTAGCGTAAAACAAGTTTTCTTACGAAGTTTTGTTACAGGTGGCAATCTACCTGTACTTAAGTAGGTATTTACCTACTAATTATGATGGAAAGTACTTATACCTTATGTCATGTGTACCAAACATCTAATGTTATTATATTTATTTAGTAATAATAATATAATAATGCTTTTTCTTTGAGATATTATGTCTCAGTTTTAGTAGGTAGCGCAGAATCATAGGACTTCACCACTTTAATATACAATATCTTGTATTTTTTTGTCTATGATTCCGCCACTGGTCGTTGCTTCACATCAAAACAGCTACTCATTTTTCCTCACGAGGTATGGGTGGACCCCGAACATCCAAGTACAGAGCAGAAAAATTCCTGCCCCGCTGAGGATCGAACCCAGGACACCATGCGTGCAATGCCTAGCGCGCCAACTCACTCGGCCACCTTGGCTACGATTATTATTTTTATATATTTTAAGTCCTACCAATATATGAGGACCTAGTAAAATATTGACACCTGATTAAATCTCTTACAACAATGACAATGAGTCTGAGTCATAGACAATTATTGCCAAAAAAAGCATTATTGTGTTGCTAAAACACACCACGGATGGGTTGAGGTTAACTTGGTTAGCTGGTAGAAAATGATTTAAGCATTAAACTCCCCTGGTGGCTACCTAACTTTTAAAATTTGAGTGCGCGATTAGCTCAGTTTATAATCACTCGCTTGCCATGCGGAAGGTCCCGGGTTCGATCCCCCGTGCCGACAAACATTTGTATTCTTAATTTGGTTACAATTGTTTGTAAGGGATACCTTCCGGTGCGCTCGTGTTGACCCAGCACCTAATTGGGAAGTATTGTGTCACTTCTCGCCTATCAGAGGGGAGGCATACTACGGGATGGGTAGCCTACAGCACAGACCACAAGCGTCTACAGTAGCTCCTGTTTCATGGCTACGAAATAAAAACAGCTGTGAAACACTCATCTTTTAAAAAATAAAATAAAGATGGATATCATTATTGTTATCACACCGCCGAAGCCCCGCTATTCATGGCTAGGTGGAGATGCGGCTGCTAGGTCCCTGCTGGCATATACTAATACATAGAGCAGGGCAGGGACCTAGCAGACACATACCGACCCATCAGTTAGTCACACAAAACAGGAAAATGAGAAGTTCATGAACATGTCCCTACATTGTGCATGTCCAATGTTCATGTATGATGTGCAAATTGTATAACACTCGTATCGTATGTACCTACTGTACAAGTGTACCTACATGATGTTTGAATATCAGAAGAGACATATAAATCGTGATAAATCTGTGAGAGTACACTTGATAGACAAACCTAAAGAATTTAGGGTGAATCGACAACACTGTACTAATTAGCTGAATTTGGAAAATCGACAGCACTGTACCATTTCGCTGAGTTTTCCAATTTGACAACACTGTATACATAAGTACTATTTAGCTGAGTTTTGCAAATGGACAACACTGTACTATTTAGCTGAGTTTGGCGAATTGACAACACTGTACTCGTCAGTAAGTCCACGCCTTCGTGTTCCACTAATCTGAATAATTGAGGTGGAAGCTGTCGAACTAACCACCGTAATATTTATACACGACACCCTACTTAACTGTACTGCGGTGGTGAGTGTCTCTTCTGGTAGATTGGACTTAGCTATCAGGATCGTTATTAGAAGAGATGGAAAATTTCTTCACCTGGTGGTCGGTGCTACGCGTCCTAAGTGAAGCTAGTAAATTAATAGTTAAAAAAAGTTATAATATTTGTGTTAAATCACTTTCGTAATGTGACAACGACTCAAAGTCACGCTGTTAATTTTTTAACGAACGTGGGACTTGAACCACCGACCTCCAGGGTACAAGTCCACTGCCTTATTGATCAAGCTACTGAGGTCGTTTAAAGTAAAGCGAGTATGACTTATTTTAATGTGACTAATGACAACTTAAAACTTATTAATTTTCGATTAAAGTTTTATGTTCAGTTATCATAATAAATTTATAATCTTTCGTTACTAAAAGCAGTATAAGAATTTGGAATCTATCATTAAGATTAACTATTAGAGAATCCATCATAGAATTTTCTTTAGACATCAAAGCGACGCGACGTTACTCTTCTCGACACCCGGACTATAACCAAAATAACGCAGATTGACACAATGACCTATTTCACTTTGTTTTTAACTTATTTCACTTTGTTAATAACTGTGGTAGCGCTGCACTCCGCCATGAAAAGTAAAAAGAGCTACCACGAATTTCCAGATTTTCCATCACAAAACAAAGTGCCAATTTCATTGATTTTTGTAAACTATAACCAAATAAATTCCTCACAAAAATATCCGTATTACAGAAAGGTAAGAGATTAAAGAAGTAGGTACCTTAGTGTGGCCCTTAGCTATAGAGGAGGATTTTTTTCCACAGATTTTTTCCGCTCCATCGGCAAAATATGGTTCCAATTAATATTAAAAAAAATCTGGAAAAAGTTTCAGCTCGATCAAAGGTCGTTAACACGTGCCGCCGGGACCTTTAAGTTTAGATATGCAATCGGAAGGGGCAATATACGTTTTTAAGCATAATGTTGATCCTAACTTGAAGAAACTTCATCTCACAGAAAAAAATATAGAATGTAAAATGTATAGAAGGGTTTTCTTTTTATTATTTGGCACATAATAATTTTAGTGGGTAGCACAGCATTATCGAGACACCTGATAATAGCATTTGTCTAAGTCACTCACTACTGTTTTTTCGTAATATTAAGTAGAAAATTAGAAAACTATAGTATATTAGATTTTTTCTATTTGAAGTTGAAGAAAAGAACATTGAACATAATTATTGTAATAATATTCATTTATCCATACTATTAAAATGAATGCGAGATAGAAGTTCACAAATAAGTAAATCCTGCTGTCCTACTTGCTATGAGTTTTCAAGAGATACTCTTTTGTTGGTTTACGATACTGACTTTTGTGATCTTTGACAACTTGAATGACGAATTGTTTTTGGTTTTCACTCTTTGTTAGCTTATTATTGTGTTCGCCCATCAATTTAACTCTTCTTTCTGCTGTATCATTTACTACTTTTAAAAATTTAATCTTGTTATACGCGTCTTCGAAATTTTCATTTTCCCACCAGTCAATAGGATCTAGACAGAAAAAAGATTTGTTTATTTGAAACCTCTCAAAGAAAACATGCCTCTCCTCTGACACAAAAAAGTCCAGCTCCTTGCTAAGCAAGTTTATAAGATCTTTAGTCGTACAACCATATTTCTATTTATTTTGTTTCTTCCCCTCTTTAGTGAGGGACTTAACCATGTTAGATTTTACAACATTTGAGATATCTCTATCAAAAAACCCCAACCCTACTGCCTCTTCACTCAAATACCAGAGATGGTTTACAATTTTTTTTTTGATGGCACACTAGATACTCGTACTTCAGGGTCCATTTTTTGATACGCAAGAAGTTTTTTTAATAAATGAGAGATCTAGTCTTGGCGCTGTAATACCTACAGATGCAGTATACCAAGCCTCAATATAAAGGAAAGCTAGTCTGGCTGGGGGACGTTAAACAGGGAGAAGACCAGTGTCCCGTTAGAGGACTATTAAAAGAGAACAGACTAGCCAGCCCTTACAAGCCAGGCTAGCTTGCAGTTTCCTAAGCGTTTAATGGCTTATAAAGAAAAGTCCAAGCCCTCATGGTAGTTGATCGCACATAGAAATATGTGGTTCTGGACGAGCTAACTTTGAAATAAAGTTGGCTGGAGACCATCACTCACCCCTCCAGCTGTAGCCAAGCTGGCTACAACAACAACAACAACAAAGAAAAGTTACAAATATCAAGGATGGTCTTAAGTTCTTCAGCAGTCATTAAGAACTCTTTTCTAAACTCTGGTATTTGAGTGAAGAGGCAGCAGGGCTGGTTTTTTTTATAGAGATATCTCAAATGTTGTAAAATCTAACATGGTTAAGTCCCTCACTAAAGAGGGGAAGAAACAAAATAAATAGAAGTATGGTTGTAAGACTAAAGATCTTATAAACTTGCTTAGCAAGGAGCTGTACTTTTTGGTGTCAGAGGAGAGGCAGGTTTTCTTTGAGAGGTTTCAAATAAACAAATCTTTTTTCTGTCTAGATCCTATTGACTGGTGGGAAAATGAAAATTTCGAAGACGCGTATAACAAGATTAAATTTTTAAAAGTAGTAAATGATACAGCAGAAAGAGGAGTTAAATTGATGGGCGAATACAATAATAAGCTAACAAAGAGTGAAAACCAAAAACAATTCGTCATTCAAGTTGTCAAAGATCACAAAAGTCAGTATCCTAAACCAACAACAGAGTATCTCTTGAAAACTCATAGCAAGTAGGACAGTAGGATTTACTTATTTGTGAACTTCTATCTCGCATTTATTTTAATGGTATGGATAAATGAATATTATTACAATAATTATGTTTAATTTTCTTTTCTTCAACTTCAAATAGAAAAAAATCTAATATACAATAGTTTTCTACTTAATATTACGAAAAAACAGTAATGAGTGACTTAGACAAATGCTATTATCAGGTGTCTCGATAATGCTGTGCTACCCACTAAAATTATTATGTACCAAATAATAAAAAAAAACCCCTCTATACATTTTACATTCTATATTTTTTTCTGTGAGATGAAGTTTCTTCAAGTTAGGATCAACATTATGCTTAAAAACGTATATTGCCCCTTCCGATTGCAGATCTGAACTTAAAGGTCCCGGCGGCACGTGTTAACGACCTTTGATCGAGCTGAAACTTTTTCCAGATTTTTTTAATATTAATTGGAACCATATTTTGCCGATGGAGCGAGAAAATTCCGACTTTCGAAAATAAGGGCCACCCTAAGGTACCTACATAGTTAGAGTGCATCTCTGAATTCGGCACTGATAAATATAAAATGTAAGTAGGTGATGTTCGTTATCTGAGTTTCATTATCCTTGCGAATAATTACTTTTATTATTATACTCTCCTGCAGTTATTAGTCACTGATTTGTACACTTAAATTTACACATAACCAAATCCTAATTACATTTTAAGTACTGAATTACTTTTTTTCGCCAGAAGAATAAATCATGAATAATCTGACATTAAAACAAATGAATTCTGGTAGTGGCGGCGCTTGTGCTTGAGATTCACAATTATTGTAACTTGTGTTTGCATAACGTACCTTTATGATAAGACTTTGGCTCATTTAAATAGTCTATTGTTAAGACATTAGTCATCCACGTCCTAAGCATTGGTAGTCGAGTTGGTCAAGGCACTTATAGTCTAGTAATTTACATATTTAGCGCAGGGATCCATTGGTTCGGATCCCACCGAATGCAAGAATTTCGCCTCATTTATTTAAGAATATGATCACTGATCACATAACAATAGCACTGATTACTTCACAACCTCTCAGAAAAATGTCTAATATTATTATTAAACATGTTATCTCAAGTTTTATTTACGATAAAGAACATAGAATATTTACATAGAAATTGAAATTATTAAAACAAAACTTGATCAAGGGCGGTGCTGATGCCAACGGCATTCTCTTATTGTTTTTTTTTATTGATTAAAAATCTTGTAATCAATTTCAGAATTGGTGAGAGCCGCCGAAGGGAACACAATCCTCACCGGAGATGATTTTCCCCCCCTTCCACCAAAGCCACCCACCAATGTGCGGGACATTGTCAGCAACAATATCTCCTGTGTGGAGCCACCCTTCACCTGCCCCCACCCCAGGATACAGTTCTTCCTCTACACAAAGTGAGTTTATACAGTTCTTCCTCTGCACAAAGTCAGCTTATACAGTTCTTCCTCTACACAAATAATAATAATAAACAAAGTGAGCTTATACAGTTCTTCCTCCAGACAAATAATAATAATAATAATAAACAAAGTGAGCTTATACAGTTCTTCCTCGATACAAAGTGAGTTTATACAGTTCTTCCTCTACACTTTTCCTCTATTTTATTTAAATAAATAAAATAAATAAATAAATACACATATTGAGATTATACAGTTTTTCCTTTACATAAAGTGAGATTGTACAGTTCTTCCTCTACACAAAGTGAGCTTATACAGTTCTTCCTCTACACAAAATGAGCTTAATAGCTTATACAGTTCTTCCTAAACACAAAGTGAGTTAGTTAGGTTTTTCTTCCATCTCATTCTTCAACTTGAAGAAAAAAAATGTTCTAGAAGTCTAAAAGTAATTGCGATGCTCTATAGTAGCGAAACGAGATGCATTTTATGATAATAAAATCTTTCTCTTTTAGCTTCTTACTGACAATTGGAACTCAATCTCGATGTTCTTACTCTGAAAACCAATGTGGTATTTCTTGTTCATGAACGGTATTTTGCCCAAGGCAAAGTGAAGTTTCCCCCAGATCAAGGTCAAATCAAGTGGTTTCGTCCATAAATAACCCAGAACTGGATTACCTGTCATTACAGAATTGCGTAATAGTGTGGATGATGGAGACGTTCTGAGAATGTGTGTCCGATAGTCTCCGGTGTGTTCAAGTGGTGCTTTATTTAGACTATAATTTGTCCCATGGGAAGTTGTGAAAGCACTAAATTATTGTACTCATCTTCCGTACATTCCTTCTTTCAAGGAAGATTGTGTACTGTGGCTTTTTTCTTCCTTGAAAGAAGGAATGTCCTCAAGATAAGTACAAGAATTAGTTCTTTTAGACCCTAAGTTCTCTTTTTAACTAGTGAGGTTTCAATAAAAAAAACATTTCAATAAGAAATATTTTTTTCAAACAGGACATTGCAATAAGAAACCATTTAAAATGTCCAACACCAACTTACATAAATAGTACGAAACTTACATAAATATACATATAAATATATTCTCAAAATGAAACAGAAAATGTCAGCTGACTCAGCTGATAGTGTCCACTTAGAATAAATCTAATCCTGTTTCAAAATTTGCTCCTATATAAGAGCTAAATTATGAAACAATCCTTATTTTATGACTGCTATCTTTTCGCAGTCATCTAACCCAGGGCCGAATTAAAAAATAGGATTACAGCAAAGGTATACAACAAAAGACCATCAAGACGGTGTTTCAACCGATCAGAGCACACTATTATTGTCCGACGCCGACGTTATTTTCATTTTTATAAATGCAATGAAAATACTTATTAAGACTGTATATTATCATAACGGTCATGTTTACTCGCATGAGTGACCAACTGTCCATTATAACACTGATGAGAATGAATTAGCTAAAAAAATCCCCTACTAGGTGAAATGATACAAATGGCAACAACTCATCTTTTTGTATGCAATACAGGATATTGCAGCAACAGGAAATAATTTTTGGTAACCATTATAGATAAGAGGTTCATGAACAAATATTATATGCATGACAGGTTGCATATTTATGCTGACTTGATACGATCTGATTAGATTTATCAGGCTTTAGATAATGTCTGTAGAACCGTAATAAACTAGTTATCTAGATAAATGAGCATTGGACAAACGAAAATTATAGGTTCGATCGTATGTTGAACAACAAACTCGAACAGTTTTCAGAAAGTTCTTATGCTAGCTAGCATGACTACTCGAATTTAACCACAAGTTACCTAATTTTGAGTCGTCTTTTTCCAGAGCAGAAACATGACCTAGGTATCAATACTGCTTAGGTTTTTTCTTGAAATGGAAGCCAGTGGTTAATTTTGAATACCTAGTTAGAGGTAGTAACAATTATTACTGTTCCATGAGCAAAGTAAGTAGATGTTATTGGAATTTTACAAACATTGGTTGTTTATTGGAGTAGAAAATTTATTGTTTTATATCTAATATTCAACTTCCCTCTTATATCCTTCTTTGACAGTAATAATAGATAGTAGGTATACCTATAATTTTCCAGATTACTCTATAACCGATACCTACCTATAATTTTATTTATTTGTTTGCCAACTTCAAGCTTTATTTGACTATTTAGGTGTATGTTCTATAATTGTCATTGAGAGAAAAACAGATAAATATAATATATGATATTACTCTCCACCATAGAATACGGATCAATATTATGGACTCCAAGAACCCAAACAGACACAAAAACAATAGAAAGAATACAAGCATGCTTTGTAAGATATCTCTTTCAAAAGCTAATGGTTTCTATCCCAAATATCCCCAATACATTGAATACAAAACATTAATAGAAAACTTACCAATGCACTCCATCGAAGAAAGATTTTTCAACAATTCAATAAACTACCTAAAAAATATTATAAATTACAACGTAAACAGCCCATATATCCTAAGTGAATTACAATTTAAAATACCCCACCAAAGATTAAGAACAAACCCCACACAAATAGTAACAACTAACATACCTCAATTATTCTATATTGCAAATATGCCAGTCATAAAATCGTAAACTATTAAAATCCCATTAACATACGCAATGCAAAAATACAACACTTCTAATGAGCCAATAGACCTATTCATTAACTTACGTAAACGAAAAAAAAATTAAAATTTAAAATCTATACCTATTATTTCTATTGTTTACTTTACTGCCTCCGTAAATACTGACTAAAATTTCCATACCGCAGACACACACAGAAGAACCCAGAACTCCTGGACACCACCGACAACGATTCTCTGTACCAGTCACACTTCAACCCAGCCCACCCGGTGAAAATAGTCATCCACGGGTTTCAGGGCGGGCGAAACTTGCCTCCAAACACCGATATCCGAAATGGTAAGCCCATTAGTTTTCCGAAAAAATGTGAAAAGAAAGCTCTTAACACTTCCTTCGCCAAGGAGCTTTGATGAGGATCACTTAGGGGCCCCACGCAACGCTCCGAGGTAAGGCGCATACGAATCGTACCACCTACACACATTAACCTCACCCAGCCTGGGTAGGGCCGGAAATGTCAGCGTCACGTGTTCGGAGGGAATAGAATTTTCTGTGTGAAAAGTCTGCTACGTTAGGAAATCGAAGTCAGAATCTCTGGATTACGGGAAGTATTCACGGGCAAAGAAGTTTTTAGATTACTATATGTATTAACTGTCGTCTTGGTTTCAAATTCTTCGGTCTTCAGAAAAATGTCTGCTAGAAATCTAACCCAACTCAGGCAGGGTGAGGTTATTAGTGAGCAGTAGTCCAAAATGAAATTAACATTTAACTTTTCAAGTTTTATTTTTTATTTTTAATGATATTTATTTACAGAGGAGACATTTACAGAGTCCTTGCTCCTTTTTAAGTTTTACTTTCCAGAAGTTACACCATTTGTTCCAACCTTGCTTGTAGGCTACTTCCACAAGGGCGACTACAACGTGATCGTAGTGGACTACGGCTCTCTAGTGGTGGTCCCCTGCATAGATCAGATCTCCTGGTCGCCCAGCTTCGCGGGTGCCTGCATCGCCCAGCTGGCGTTCTACCTCGCCCAGCACCCCAGGGGCGTACCACCGGAGAAGCTACACCTGCTGGGGTGGAGCATAGGGGCGCACATTGCGGGCCTCACCGCCAACTATATCGAGAAGGGCAAGAAACTCGGTCGCATTACGGGTGAGTGAGTGTGATCGAGCTGACTGCTATACATCAACTGTGCATTACTGTATTATACTTAAAAATATCTTAGAGATAACGTAACTCTAATATGGCTAAACCAAGAAACTTTACGAGAATTTGAGACATACCTATTCAGAAAACTAACGGAAGAGAATTCCAAAGGCATTATCACCACCCTTGATCAGGCTTTACAACCTTTCACTGTACCTGTATATAAACATTGAAAATAAAGTTTAATCAATATTGTTGAATAAAACTCTCATCCTATTGATAAAGTACTATATACTCGTAGGTAAGTAATTGCCTACCTATTATAACCCTCTTAGATATTATACTAAGTGTATTTGTGTAGTGAGTAATATTTTTCTAAACTGATGGATGGACTTGACCCTGTTTAAAGAACCTAGATTACTATCTAACAACAAAAGACATTTTAAGTAGTAGTCATCTAAATAAAATGTAATGGCGGATTCATTACCTGAGCCAATCTCTGCCGCCCAGATTATTTTATTATTTTTATAGAATTAAAAAAAAGTGTATTTGTGTAGTGGGTAGTTTTTCTAAACTTATGGATGGACTTAACCCTGTTTAAAGAACCTAGACTACTATCTAACAACAATTGACATTTTTAGTAGTAGTAACCTCCCAGACAGCACAGTCAACTGGATGTATACCATACTGTTAGGTGGAAAAAGTCTACTTGCCCACCTGGAAATCAGCTGGAGATTTCCACCTTCCACCTGACCTCCACCTGGAAATCAACTGGAAATGAACTGGAAAGTAACCCAACTTTTAACTGGAAGTCAGTTGCCCAAAGTCAACTGGATTTGTTCCACTTATTTCCAGCTACTTGTAGAGCTCTCTAGTGGATGGGTAGTAACTCACTACCACAATGTTGACATACCTATTTACCTATACTGTACATTATACTACATAATAATCAAATGCTATGCTCTTGGTTTTGAGGTCGTGGGTTCGAATCCCATTATATGCATTTTTTTGCAAAAAAAAAAATAATAACAGTAATAAAAATACTAGAAACAAATGTATATTAGGCATAAATTCAATTTAAGTTATTTTATTTAGAAGCCATACATTCAAATCTCATGAAGAATATTTTTTTTTTTGTATAAAAATAAAGTAATAAATTTTAAATAGGTTTTTTTAACACATACACACACACAATTTTGAGTATAATTTTTTTTATAGAAATTTGGAAAGAAAAAGAAAATAACTAATCTGTTTTAAACAACACAATTCAAATAAGACTCTTTAACATTATTATATTTTTACAATAAGAGTGTTTATTATTAAAAAATTGTCCCAAAAGTGTAAAATGCACTATCAAATTTCCACCATGTCACAAGACCTTGTACCAATGTATCACAAGTATTTCCTAATAATAATAATAATAATAATAATAATAAAAATCTTTATTTGTTTTCATATACATTTGCATTCCCATTACATCTCCATGAAGTACTGTTGTACTTTTCGGGAGTTACTTTTCTGTTGTACTGTTGTACTAAGTAGGTATAATCTCTATTATATAAAACTCAAAGTTGTGCATGTCTGGCTGACTATGTCCTCTTGGGGTTACAATACCAAACGGTACTCTCACCGAGAGTTCACCCCCCCTAAGCCACCTTCAACATACTAGAAAAATTATCAAAATTAAAATATCTAATACAATTTTCAAGTGCACTGGTAATCAAGTGGTTAACGCACTAGTCAGATAATCAACCTAACGTAGGGTTCCGTTGTTTCAAATTTTTCCTCATTATGGTTGTGACCACATAATAATAAGACTCTGAGGATTAGGTTAGTAGAAAATGCTTTGAGCATAACCTTTAACCTTACCTGGTGGTTACCTTCCAATTAAAAGTGTTATTATTATTTTTATTGGGAACACCGGCCATGAGAAAAAACCTTAATGGTGACAAAATGCCAGGTTTTAGCTAGTATAGAAATAAAATAATGATATCCAATTATAAAATATGCTCATAACATGTACATAATCACAATAAAATAATAATACTATGTAAATTAAAATATATTTCTTTTGAGAAACCAAAAATAACAAAGAAATAAACTAATAGCCAGCAGAAAATGAAGATGGGGCATGGAATACACCAGTTTTCATGAAATTGCAAAAGTTAAGCAATGTCTAACGGGGTTGAACATGGATTAGTGAATGTTATTATGTATTTGTAATCCTTCATGACAATTTATGTACTGCTGTGGCTAATTAGAATTGCTGGGTTGTTTGCTTTGAGAATTATTACCAAAAAACATTGTTATACTTAAATTAAAACAAAATTGACTTGTTAAGACTAGTGAAATTATAAAACACAATAGTGTGGAAAACTTTTTTTAAATAGATATAAAATTAACTCAAAATTTAAGGGCCTTCATAGTAATAAGGCGGTAGAGAGAGCACAATAGTTATTATTGTTATTATGAACAGTGCACAGTAAATTGGCCAATTAATTTTAAATCAAGTAATCAGGAAGCATGTCACAAAGTACATAAACATCATTTTTTAGTGTGGCAGAACCACCTATCAGTGAAATATTCATTTTATAATAATATGTATTGTACATCTAAATAAAATCCACAGAGTGAAAAATTTCACTATCTAGCACTATGCATTCAGCTGTTTCTTTGCTTGAACCAGAACCTTTTTTTAGCCAACCTATGGTCAAGAGATCTTGAGCATAAAAAATTCTGTTTCCCTTAACACATGAGACTAGCATTCATGGTCCTACTTTGGCTTGGCTAGGCTAGGTGAGATTAATATGGGTAGCTGGTATGATTCCAAGTGAACTGAAGGTGTTAATCCCACTGAAGGTCCAGGAACAGGAGAGTGCAGAAAGTTCGTTAGGGTCCAAGTGGATGTCTCTAGAAATGGATGGTTATTGTCAGATGAAAAAGGTGATCCAGTATTAACTGCTTCTTGTCCTCTTTCTTCTGTCACGATTTAGATAAACTAAAGAACTAATCAAATCAAATCAAACATATTTTATTGTACATTAAATTAATAACAATTTATGGTACAACGTCAAATCATAAAGATAAATTTGTGAGAAGATAAATTTGTGCTAATAATAAAAAAGAAGAGTTAATTAATGCTTAATGTACTATATATGAAAATAAAATTCTAAAATTAATCTTGGCCTTGTAAAAATATATTTTACAAGGTCCTATCTTTATCATTTAAAAACTCAGGTACAGAGTAGTAGGCCTTTGTTTTGAGGTTACTTTCAATATATTGTTTAAACAAAGGATAGGGTAGGTTACGAGTTTGGAGTGACAGTTTGTTGTAAAAAAGTAACCCATAGTAATTTTCCCCATTCCTTGCGGCGTTCACACGGTGTTGAAGAGGGACCAAATTTGATTTATTACGCGTGTTGTAAGTATGTACATTTTCAAAGGTTTGGAATTGGTGTAGGTTTTTCTTAACATGGAGCAGGCACTGCAGAATGAATAGGGAAGGTAGAGTTAGTATTTCCTGCTTAATGAATAATGGCTTAGCATGATCTCGGTATCTTGCAAAGCTTATGATACGAACCGATTTCTTCTGTAATATGAAAACATTTTTTGCAGCAGCAGAATGACCCCATAGAAGAATACCGTAAGACATAATTGAGTGTATTAGACCAAAGTACGCGTTGCGTAGAACACTCGGAGAGATCTTCTTCTGTAGTTGACGTAGCAGAAAGAGCCTACTGCTTATTTTGCCAGAGATTGCATCAGTGTGCGCATGCCATTTTAAGTGAGGGTCCACATATAGTCCCAATAACCTGACAGATGACGGATTTTCCGTGTTTGAAATATTTTTGAGGCCAAACACTATACTCTGAGTTTTTTCCTGATTCAGATGTAAACGATTTGACCCAAACCACACCTGTGCCTGCGTCAAGCCAATGCTTCCTTTCCTTAATAATTCCTCCTCGTCACTATCCTCCACAAAGACAGTGGTGTCGTCTGCAAAAATCGCGACCTTTGCAAAGTCAGGTAAGTTGCTTGGGAGGTCATTTATGTATAATAGGAATGCCAAAGGCCCCAAGATTGACCCGGTCGGAATTCCCAAGTTAACAATGCAAGGATCAGACAGGCAATCCCCTACTTTGACTGTGTTGGACCTATTCTCTAGGTAAGACTGGAGTAACTTTATACTGGAGTTACAGAACTTGTAATGACTTAGCTTGGCCAGTAATATGCTATGGTTTAAGGTTTCAAAGGCCCTGGACAAGTCGCATAGGGTAGCGTATGTGTATGACTTTTTGTTAAAGGCAGACGCAATAAAACCGTTAAAAAAACTCACCGCATCAGCCGTCGAAAGATTTTTCCGAAAGCCGAATTGACTGGGAGTGAGAAGGTTAAAGTGAGACACGTAAAGGATAATTTGGTCTGCCATAATACGTTCTACTATCTTACTAAGGATTGGTAATATAGAGATTGGTCTAAAATTTGAAGCTTGATCAATGGAATTTTTTTTATGTATAGGATATATTAGGCTTTGCTTAAGACAGTCAGGAAAAACATTATGTCTGAAGCACAGGTTAATAAGCTGGACCAGCACAGGCGTTATTTGGTCTTGTACACTAAGTAATATATCTAAATTAAGGCCAAAATAATCCTTTCCTTTTTTTCTCGAAAGTGAAGACATGACATTCTGGATCGTCGTGGCATTTATTTCAAAAAAGAAAAAGTTATCATCGACATGGTTCACAGAGACCTTGGATACCAAGCTTACAGGTTCGATGCTTGATGATGGCAAGTTATTTACAATAGCCAATGGTCCATTTTGGAAGCTAATGTTAAAATCATTTGCATTTAGGGAACTTTGTTCTGCTAAATTTTCGTTCTTCTTATTTTGATTTATTATACCCCATGCGGCTTTGTTGGGATTTTCAGATCGAGAAATTTTTTCGTCATTGGCTTTTCTTTTTGCTTCAGCAAGCTTGGATGTATATATTTTACGGGCGTCTTTTTTTCTACGTGCAAGCTCTGTAGTAGGACTAAAACTATATTGTTCACTTAAATTGTGTAGCTCTGACCGCAATTGCTTTAATTCTTGTGTGAAAACAAATTCGGATTTTTTATTACTTGGACATACCTTAATGGTCTTTTCAGGAAAGGCTAATTTCGCCGCATCTGATAATTTATTTTGAAATTTTTTGAACTTTTCGCCTGTATCAATGTGTGAGCTTTTTACAAATCCCCAATCTAATTTACCAACGATTTTCTGAAGACTTAGTTTCCCCGCCTCTGTGATGGGTCGTACTTTGATTATTTTTTGGACATTATTAGAGTTTTTGCCCGGTATAGGGAGTGTTATTGTCTGTGCATTGTGATCAGAAAAACCAAGTTTATGAACATTTGTCTCAAAGTTATTATTAGAAAAATTTATAAATATATTATCGATACAATTTTGTCCTCTAGTAGGCTCAAAGATTGTAATGATAAACCCATAAGAAGTAAGAATATTGGTAAATATTTTTGTTTCTGGGTCATTAGGGTTGTGAAAATGTATGTTTAGATCGCCACAAATACATACATTAGTATTTAAACAGAATTTATTAAGTACTCTTTCCAGGATATCACAGAACTGTACAAAATTGCCATGATTTGGTGGTCTATAAATACACAGAACAAGAATGCCATGGTCAAGTAGTCTAATGCCTACAATCTCGCATACAGATTCTACCGAGTAGCTATCTAAAGAGTCAAGAACTTTGAAAGGCAAGTATATTTTTGCAATACAGCATGACCCCTCCATATACTCTGCCTCTAATTACTTTTGAGCGAGAGCGAGATGTAGCGATTTTATAATTATTAATATTGCAATATTGCTCGTCACCTGAGCGTAGCCAGTGTTCCGTAATACCTACAACACTAGGCTGAGATTTATTATCATTCAAAAAATTCTCAAGTAGATCAATTTTGTTTTTGATTGATTCAATATTTAGGTGGAAGACTTTAAGGCTAAGCTTGTTTTTTTTAGTTTTGATCTTTTTTTTGAAACATCTCGAAAGCAAATTTGGAGTTCAGAAATGACAAAGTAAACACTTTCAATAGTTATAAAAAAGATGTTCAAAACTAATTAAAATATTATTTGTATTTAAAATATTTCAAATAAATGAAATACCTATTATTTGAGAGAATTATTAATTATTTAAAACAATTCACAAAAATATCACAATTTCTGAATTTCCTTCAACAAAGGACGAGTTTTTATCTAAACACTTCCAGTAGTTATAAAAAAGATCAAAACTAAATAAAATGATATTTGTATTTAAAAATGTTCAAAACTAAATAAAATACCTAATATTTAAAAGAATTATTAATTATTTAAAACAATTTACAATCACCAATATCACAATTTCTGAAATTACGACAGATCAAAGATGGCGTCTTCAACAAAGGACGCGTTTTATGTAAACTGGAAAAATATGGAACATTTCCAGCTGACTGGTCAACTGACTAAATTCTACTCATGTCCTAGCTGGAGAGAGTCGTTATATTTCCAGCTGACTGCCCAGGTGACTGAGTCTAGATGGATTTTTGTTGGAAATATCCAGGTGGCTGGTCAACTGATTTAATCCATGATGGAAAAATCCAGCTGTCGGGACAGTTGGAGGTCCAGTTGACTTTATACACCTGGATATTTCCACCTTAAATCCAGACTGGAAGTCAACTGCCGTGCTGTCTGGGCTAAATAAAATATAATGGGCGGATTCATTACCTGAGCCAATCTCTGCCGCCCAGACCATTTAATTATTTTTATAGAATTTAAAAAAAAAATTACAAAGGTTTTTTTTACCATCGACAGGTCTCGATCCCACGATCATCTTCTACCAGACCAACAACAAGACGAAGGACCTGGACTCTTCAGACGCGACCTTTGTGGACGTGATCCACACAGCGGCCGGAGTCTTGGGCCAGTGGGGGCCGTCGGGCCACGCCGACTTCTACGTGAATGGGGGCACTAGCCAACCCGGCTGTAGTAGCTTCAGCATCATCGAGCAGCTGTCCTGTGACCACACCAAGGTTTGGTTTTTATCTCTTATGTTTTCGGTTTTAACTGCCAAAGTTATAATATTTTATTCATGTCTACTCTATTTTGAATAAAAGAGGTGATTCAATGCCTCTTTTATTCAGGAAGAGAATGCCGTTGGCATTAGCACTGCCCTTGATCAAGTTTTGTTTTGTTAATTTTAATTTCTATGTATGTATATTGTATATATTCTATGTTATTTGTAAATAAAACTTGATCCAACATGTTTAATAATTCAAAGAAACCATACTTTACCATTCAAATATCTTATATTATAAATAAAATTCTAAGTAGGCAGGTATATACCTACATATATATTGTGAACAGCTAAAAACAGACTGCTACACTGCAATCTACATACTATCAAATAAATAAACACATCACTCTACATAGTGCACATTGCATAAGTAAACGTTTTCAGGCGTTCATACAAAATAAAGGAGGTCATTGTACAAGTGGATAAGTCAAAATTAGGAACCGTTCGACGCTCCCCAAAATAAAAATAGATAAGCCTTATCTAGCAACACTAAAGTTGCAATTAGTTGCTACAGAGGTACAATGTATAATAATCTCAGAGGTACATACCTCTGAGATTATGCTACAGAGGTAACATACCTAGGTCTATTTGGTACTTCAATCCAATAGGAATTTTCTTCATTAATTTAGTATTTTATTCTTAATACATCAAAATTCAACAATTTGATGATAACAATTTCATTTATTTGTAATATGATTTTACAATGGACAAAAATCAACTAATGAATGAAATTAAACTAATGACTGTTGAAATTAATGATTTTTTACATTTTTTTATCATTACATTTTATCGATCCCTAAAACATCTCATCATGACTTTTGCACTCACAAAACTCTACCTCCGCCCATCACTTACAGGTGACCCCATACTTCATCGAGTCCATCAACACGAAGCGTGGGTTCTGGGCTGCCCCTTGCCCTAACCGGTTCTACTACAACCTGGGCTGGTGTGACACACCCGAGACCCAGTACGTGGAGATGGGAGAGCGGGCCAACCACAAGTAAGTGCGCGGACACAACGGATCACTAGACCCTGGACCCTAGGGTAATAATAATAAGAACACTCTTTAGTGGAAGGTAACCAACAGGCGAGGTTATGGCTAAAATACTGTTCTCTACCACCAAACCCTCAAAGTGAGTACAGCAACGGTGGAACCTGGACAATTCCAGTTCCAATTTGGCTCTCTACTAAGAATTTTCTAGCCAACTAACTAACACTCAGAGTCTTATTATTATGTGGTCACACACTCATACTAGGGTAGCCTCGGTACCACGCAGAATTATCTAACCATGTTATGAAATATAAGCGACTTCAACGGAGTACCAACAATTGTCTATATCGAGATGTAGGGACTAGGGCACTAGGGTCTAGGTTATAGGGTCTAAGTCTGGAGTATCTACTCGTTGTGGCCGCCTACTAGGTCTCAAGTATCCATGACTATCGTAAGGCAGTTTCTATGGTAGGAGAATCCGGGAAATAGGCACGACAGTTACCTGAATACCTCTGGGTGGTGTTGGGATTGCATAATGAAGGGAACAAGCGCGCGGATCTAGTGTCCTGGCTCCTGCATTGTCCATTTATTCTTTAACGTCCATATATTTATTGTCGATTTAACGTCCTGATATACATTATTATGACTATTATAAGTATGAGTTATTCGAAACGGCGTTATTACAAAGGCCCCGCATCAATCGCTGGTAATGGTACTAGCTAGGTACCTACATTAACCTCAACCAACCTAGATCGGGGCAGAATTTTCAAATAATATAATTAGGTTACCTGTCTCAGTAGCTCGATCGATATGGCGGCTGACTTGTAACCTGGAGATCGGTGGTTCAAGTCGCAAGTTCAGGAAATGTTTAGTAAAGCTTATTTATTTATTTACACTTTATTTTTTTGCAAAACAATCATCAACAACAACAAAAAATATAACAATAAATTTAAAAAAAAACTTAGAAGTACCTATGTACAAAAAGAAATAAAGATCAATATTATTTTTATTACAATTGTTTTGTAATCCTTAGGCTTTAATGCCGAAGTTAATGCCTTAGGCATTCTCTGCCACTTAACCCCGTAGTTTGAGTAGATGTGATATCACAAAAGTGTAACACAAATATGATAACTTTAAAAAAAAAAAAAAAAAAAAATATTTTCCCTCAGGACCCGAGGCATCTTCTACCTGCAAACCAACGCCAATGCGCCCTACGCCAAGGGCCTGCCCGTGTTCCGATCTCGCAGGAAATCCAACAGCTCCTCGAGCAGCAATTCATCCAACAGACCCGCCCCCAGTGGCAACAGACCCGCCCCCACTGCCAACAGACCCAGCAGGCTGACTGCTACACGAACATTCGGAGAACGGATTGGGAGAGAAATCTCTCACAACCGTACTGATTGCGGGTTAGCTTAACAAGAGCTTTCAGACGATAGACTCTGTTTTGACTGTGTTACAAAAACATCGTAATAGAACTGTGTACACGAAAAGGCAGAAAAATTATTGTCTGTGTAAACGAAATGCGTTTCGATTGGATTTAATATTAAAACAGAAAACTCGTTATTCTCTGAAAAAAATTCAAGTATGGGTCTTGCGCACAAGTCGCCTTGTTCTTTTCCAATTGAGATAAGCGTATCAATTTTGGTTTGGATAAATAATATGACGCTGTAACTTTTGCACAACTTGTTGTTGGATTATTTAAAAAAAAAAAGAGTGTAAAAATACGTACTATTAGATATTGTATGTACCTATCTACTGTGTTGTTTTTCATCTACTGAAAGTTACACCTTGTGGAAAAGACACTGTGCTATCATCAGGCAAGCAGCTAAGTGTGGGTAGATTTAACTAAAAGGTACCTGCATGTACAACTGAACATCCTTACGCCGTTGAAGTCACTAAGTTCTTCTGTTGAAGTCACAGAGTTCTCATCAACGGTCCTGGTTAATGGCGAAAACAACATGAAAATCAAAATATTTTGCCATTCTTGTTAACGTGTTTGAATAACACCCTTCCCAATTTTTTTTGTAAATAGGAATATAATTTAATTTACCAAACTATGTAATTGTTACCATAGCAATATAAATGGCAGTAGGTAGTTAATTTATTTTTTTCTTCATATTGTCGGTATTTAAAATCTGTTTTTTACGTGTAAAAAATAAATGCTCAACCCATACCTTTTAATTTTGATGTTTTTTTTTCTCTCTCTCATCGTGATTGATTCCAGCTAATGTTTTCAATTTGTATTAAGTGAATAAATAATTATTCATAGTTTTACTAGTACTCCAAGATGAGTGTTTCACAGCCTTTCTTTATTTCGCAGCCATAGAACAACAGCTTCTATAGACTCATTGCTGTAGCTTGTCCATCTCGTAGTATGCCTTCTCTCTGATGGGCGAGTAAGATGTGCTAGTATTCTTCCCTGTTAGTTGCTGGGTCAAAAATTTATTGCTCTCTGATATCAAAGTTTGATATCAGAGTTCTTAAGAATATCCCATGGATGATACGACCTTCAGTATTTTTTTTGCAAGGCCTTATCGTCTAGTACAGGACTACAAGACCTTTTGTATAAGTATGTACAGTACAGTAAGAATACCCAACGGTCTTTAGGAACTTATCGAAAGCCCTTAGGAATAGTGTTACTATTTTCGAAAATTTAGAATATGTTGTTAACCCGTAGGACCAATAATAAGTATTGTTCCACTTCCATGAGAACATTCTGCGTAAAACGTCCCTTATTTAAAGATATTTGAATCCTAAAAAACTATTGATCAGTTAGGCTTGATTTTCCCTCTCCCGTTCCCTAGCCCGAATTTTGTCATTAAAACAAAATTTATTGCATTAGAATTTTTGACAATGTATATCAAAAGCACAACCTTTAACTTATTACCTTACATCATGAAAAAACACTGCCAATTATGGACTATATACTTCCTCGTGATTGCTTCACATTGTAAACACGTGCCAATTTTGAGATTTTATAGAAAATTACTTGTATCTCCCAAACGGCTCAACCGATTTTCTTCAAATTTGTTTTATATGGTAGAAAATCGTTTTTTCTACATTCTAGATTCCACAAAAATTTCTGTATCGGAAAGTCGTGGTCCTTATTTTTTGACTTTTTTGTCCAAAATTTCGGATTTTCTTAAATATCAGAGTCTAATTATAATTAATTAAAAAATATATATAAATAGCCTATGTAAAACAATTATATGCATACACACACAAAATTTCATTAAAATCGGGTGTACCGTTCACGAGATATAAGCGTTTAAGTAAAAAGTTAGTGGTCAGGCGCATGGGCTCTTTCACCAAGAACCGCTAGTACGAATTCGATGAATTTAAAATGGGACCATCTACAGAATGTCTCCTAGATGTGTGCAAAATTTCATCAAAATCGGTCGAGTAGTTTCCGAGATTTGCGCGTTACAAGGAATCGTTTTAACAGACCGACAGACCGACAGACCGACAGACCGACAGACCGACAGAACGACAGACCGACAGACCGACAGACAGACACAAAACCAAATTTGCTCAGGAGGTTATGAAACGTCCAGAAATCTGAAAAAAATTGAAATCGGAGCAAAAAAATATTTTTTTTTACAAAAACGAACACAATACTTCCGATTTCTAATATTAGAAATTTCTCGGAAGTAAAATATGGAGAAATAATTAAACAAAAGCCATTAATAATAAAATAAGTCGTATTATTAATAATATAGATACAATAATAGTTATGTACAAGATACTAGAATCTCATCGTGGTAAATAGCAATTAATAATATAAAATACACAACAAAAATAAATACAACACTTAACAAAAAGGTACGTTTTACATTAATTTTTAAAATCTACAGTAGGAACTTTACCCAATAATTATTATGTAAAAATATTTTCCTTTAGGAAATATTTGATTGAAGACCAAGAATCTTCTGGCTTTGATATCAAGCATTGATATTTCAAGGAACATGTTGTTTTAAACTTGTTTATTTTTTATTTTTAATCAAAGCGGATTTTGTAATTCCTCCCTAACATTTTATTCTGTTGCTATATAGAGTTCTAGAACCATTATTTGAATCAATTGTTTTGTGTTTCAAAAAGAAAATAATCAACAACATTCCAGAAGATAAACTGATGATAGTAAAAAAACGATGCTTCTAATTTCTTTGGCTACTCAAAAGTAATGATTAGTTATGATGTCATTGTAGGTATATTTTTTTTAAATTGATTATGTAAAATATATCTAATATTACCTTCAGATATAATTATGTATGTACATAAACCTATACCTACTAATGTAATCAAGACTTCGAGCATTAGTTACCAATAAGTTTGATCCGTTAGTTTGATAGAATAATTTAGGTAGTACTTCGATTTTTTGGTTTTATATTGGTATTCAATTTAAGCTTAGCGTTTAAAAGATATTCGAATTATTCATAACTATAATACCCTGTTTATTGCTATGCACTTGAGAATTGGAAATGTAAGTACCTAGGTATTCATTTTTGGACCAAAAATTATTTAATTCATTGTTACCTATTATTTGAAAGTAATTTTGTTCAATGTTCAATGTTGTATAAAATCATACCCAAAAGTAATATCAAATGATGTAACATGCTCGAATTCAACAAAGTATATTCTACTTGGTACTTTAAACTTGTACATTTCAAAAATAACAAAGGTAAAATAAGTATTCCTTTTAAAGTAAAATATTATGAAAATGGTATGGTAGGTACCATGTTGATTCAATGGATATTGAATCAAATGAAATTTTTGCAATAACATTATTACAATATGTGTCATCTGTTTCTTTGTGTTATCATGTCACAACTTTAGAGGTCCTAATTACATAATTTGCTTATTTAACAAATTGCCTATCATATGCGTAAACTGTGAAAGTGAAGGGACCCTTTATAGTCTCATTCTTACAGGAAAACAGAGTATTGTATTGTAATGCCATCACTCGATAAATAGATCTTATATAAAAAAAATCCGACCCTGCTGTAATAATTTTGGATCCATTATGTTCGAGTTTGAAAAAACATACAAACTTCACGCTCGGCTGGTAAGCTTTTCTTGAAAAGCGATCTCCTAACCGCGAGCCTATTAAAGTACCTAATAGATAATAATTTTATCAGGACACTGGTTTCTTCGTCTATTTCATTTGTCATATTGCTATTTGTTACAATACAACTGAAGGGTCCAGGGAAAAGCATGTTGCGTTTAATGTTCAACCAATGGAATCAAAATGCAATTTTTAAGGACAAAATGTAATTTTAAACAGTCAATCAATATTATTAACGGATGACTAGCGAAGACTTCAAACTGGTGCTAAGTTTGTAAGTAAATTTTGTTTTTTGCCTTTTTGTACGTTTAGATAATGTGACTCAGCAGGTTTTTCCCTTCGACCATTTACTCTTAAACATTACTAAATGCCTACATAATGTGATGTGATTGTTTATTGTATTAACTGGTATTACCTACGTAATTATTGTATTAAATTACCTACGTATGGCACGTGTGACAAAAGTCAATGTCAAAGCTAGACGCTCGAGTTCAATTACTTCAATCAGTGGACCGGAGATTTCGGTGAGTTAATCCTTCACGAGAAAAAAAGGATTATAACCTCAACGGTAACAATTGTGGGTCGTATACATTTGAATAGAATGAAGCCTCGTCTATGGTGTATGGTTGCTTTCTGTTGGCTAACTATAAGCTATTTCAGAAAGCATTGTAATCGACCACTTTTTAAACTTCATCAAACAAAACGGAGCGGAAGACTGTAAACGTAGGTTAGTGTGGACATTAAGAAAAGCTCTACGAGTATAAATTGATGTGTCCAAAGATAGACGGCACAAAATCGCCGACAGTAAAGTCATTCCTTTCCGAACGGTCGCAATATGTTACCCGTTTAACAAAACTTAAGCGTGTGGACTAGGCTTTATATACAGGGTGTATCACTAAGTTAGGGTCAGTGTCGAATATGCCTCTGTCGGTCGCAGCAGGGACCCGTGTCATCCTTGTAGCAGTGTTTACTCGAACAGCTGATGGTGCCATCCTGTAAACAAAAGAAAGAGTACAATGTTATTAGCGTACGCTGTTATAAAAAACACAATTGTCTGAGTATCTCATGAAGTACCTACAAATATTATATTACATCTTGTCACTGATAATGTCCATATGAATTACTTTTTACTTTCCTTATCCTATACAAATGGAATCATCGAAAAGAAATAACTTTAGAAAGTCTAGAAGAAATTTTCTAAACTAAGTAGGTAGGTACTTGTAATCGTTCGTTAGAGTTTAAAGGACACTCAGATTGAATTGATTCAAAAGTAGGTAGTGTTTATTTCACTCTATTATTACTGGTTAACAATTACTTAACACAAAAAATGAAACAACATTTCTACTAGACCATTTTAAATTTAAAATTCTACCAGACTGAACATGCAGGCTAAAACTTGAGATTTGTCTAACATATGTCCAAACAAGATGATATTTTGAGCATGACAAATTGTAACACAATAATTACAGAGAATGTTTGTTCACGGGAGCATGCAGAGTAAGTTGATATTATGTAAAACAGAACTATATTATTTTCAGATCTTTTTATGTAGTGTACATCTCCTCCTATTACATTCATGACAAGAAAAGCAAAAGAAAGATCGGAATCATCAGAGCGAATTTATATTTTGTGTAGGTATACCATAGCGCATGTTACTTACAAAATATCTATTTAAGGTTGCAATGACAGAGCTTTTGTAGCCGACAGCCATACTTGTGCCAATTGACATTGTATTGATACAAAAGGTGGTGATGATGGCTGCGGCATTCTCTTCCGAAAATTTATTTTTCTTAAATAATTTTATTGATCAATTTTTGATCAACTATTAAAGACTCATTTTTTTTCACTCGTATAATAATAATAATAATACTAATAATAACACTCTTTAGCGGAAGGTAACCACAAGGCGAGATTAATGCTCAAAGCAGTTTCTACCACTTAACCCTCTTACATGCATGGATGGGATTTGAACCAACGCAACGGATCCCTACCTACCTGGATTACCAGACTAGAGCGTGGATCACTTGACTACCAGTGCACTTAACATTAAATTTATGATAAGTAATAATATAACATATGATACAAAATAAAAGCTCTTCTACCCGGTTGAGTGGAAGGTTCACATTGTGATAATCCTGCCGTTAAAGACTTAAAAAAAAGCTTAATCAAAATCTGAAGCCCGTTCCAGAAACACTTTCTTCTCTCCAAAACTCCGAATCTCCGTTTCAAACGTAACACAACGCAATCTATTGGTTGTTGCGTTCAAATTAACCAATCAGAGTGCGTTTGTGTGACAGTTGAAAGAGAATTCGGGCAATGGAGGATGGAAAGTGTTTCTGGAATGGACTACTGGTCTTACCTTGCAAGTACACACGATGCACTTGAACACGACACTCAGGGACTTGGGGTGGTACGTGTACCCATTCTCCACCAGAGCCCCCATGGAGTCTCGACACCCCCCCGCCGCCAGTATCTCCGCCCCCGACACCTTCCTCCGCCCCCCCTCGTCCTTCATAAGGAGGGGGTTCTGGGGCGCCGGCGTCGTGGTGTCTGGACACACCTTGCAGCAGGACCCGTTCACACGATGCGCTTCGGACTCGGCGCACATGAGACGCGGACACTCGGTGCGCACGCATCTCACGGTGAGGTTGGAGCTCTGCAACGAGATGAGAGTAGAGAGTGAGGAATGATTTTGTTAGAGAGATGCCAACTTTATTAGTGAGATATTAATTATTAAATATTCAATACAAGTATGTGACATTTATTATCTGACCTGGTTGCAGGGTTTTCAGTGAAACCCATACAATTAACACTGCGAGATAATTAGTGACCAGCTGATTCATTTGGTTTCAACGTCCTGATTTGAGATAGATAGTCAGGACGGGAGTTTGCCAACCTCACCGTTTTGGATATAACAGAATTTTCTTCAAATAGTCTGCCCTAGCCGGGAATCTAACTCGGGATCTCTAGACTACGGATTGTAGTCAAAACCGTTACGCCACGGAAGCTGGTAGGTACAAAGCATAGAATTGAAGTCACTGTTATATTGAAGAACTAACATGGAAGTGTGTAGATATTTACTAAAAAAAATATTTGTGTTAATCACTTTCGTGATGTCACAACTACTCAACTCGCTTTACAAAATCTACGCTAAACCCGGGACTTGAACCACCGACCTATAGGTTACAAGTCCACTGCCTTATCGATCAAGCTACTGAGGTTGGTTAGTTTACATATTTGTTACAATAATATCTGAAATAATGCAATAACACAGAGTTAGGCGAAACTTAAGTCGAAAAGTGAGTAAAAATTTAAAGAATCCTAGTATTATATTAACACTTAGACGACCGGCATGGTTTTTCGTGAATTCTCCCGTGGGACCGGCGATGTTTAGGCTATTCACAGGCGTAGTACATGCGTGTACCACCGGTGGTACACCCGGTCCATTCCGTACAGACACGCGTGTACCACCGGTGGTACACCCGGTCGTCTAAGTGTTAATATTACATATACCTAGCAATAACACATTATTGAAATAGGTAAGCAGGGAATACTCACGCTGCAAGAGCAGATGGTACAGGTGTCAAACCCATGGGGCGGAATGTAAGGGTACCAGCTAGACCCCGGCCTGTGGAACTGGTCCCTCAGGAGACAGCCCCGCGAGCTGTTGGCTTCGGCCATGCCTCGTATACTGTAGATATCTGGCGGTAAAACAGAGGGAATATAGTTAATAATCTGATGAGCTATGTGTTGTAAATTTTTTAATTGTACCGCTTAAAATCATATGGTATTGCAAAGAAGAAGAAGAAGTGGTAGTGCACAATGTTTATTTTTATTTCCCACTGTTTCATTATCATCTTGTTTTGTTCTCTGGAATGTGTCTGTTGGATAGCGTCACCCCAAGTGTTCTTATTATAAAAGTTCTTTTATCTGTAATTAAAGTTTCTTAGTTCTGTGTTTCTCAATAATATATAAAACAATACTATGAATTGAAATATATTATGAGGAGAAAATAAGTCGTAGCGAATACAAACTGAACAATCCGAACCAACGGATTCCCAATTCCTCACGCTACCCTACCTGGATTACCAGACTAGTTGTTGTTGTTGTAGTAGCGAAGTGGATAGCGTAGGACTTCTCCCGGATCTACGTAATCATAAGTTAGATAAGTCAATCAGTGAAATACTCGTACAGCCGACCCTAGATACTGAAGAACTGAAGGGACCGGAATTTTCTTCTCTTACAGGTCTTTTAAGAAGGTTGATTATTTTTTCTTATAGCTTATAGACAGGTACATAGGACCTGGAAATTGTTCTTTTATATCGAGGTTTCCATTATATCTAGATTTGACTGTATACCTATGGTTTATTGTATCTTAATTATACTTATGTCGAGTTCTAGTGCATACATTTGTGATGTTGGATCAATGCCCCAAATATGACATTTTGAAAAGACCAGATCAAAATCGTGCGAGTTTTGACAAGGCATCGCCATGGTCCACAAGTGAACGGTGGTCATTGAGCAATCTGTTTAGTTTAAATTGGCTGAATTTAGGGCCTACTTTCAATTGGAAATAATTAAAATGCCAGCCTAATTACTAGACTAGAACCTTAAACAACTTCCTCTTCTTCTTTCACTTTGCCTTTTCCTAAACCTACCTGGGGTCGGCATTGTTCAAACTCATGGTTGCGATTGGTTGCTTGTGGGACCTTTTTATAGCTGGATGCCCTTCCTAACGCCAACGATTCTATTTAATTTAACGTCCTGATTAGGAAGGGGGTTTTACCCTTCATTAGCTGGAATCGTAATATTTATCCACATTAACCTCATCCAGGCTGGGTAGGGTTGGAATTGCCAGGCATTAGCACCTTAACATACAACGTGTGTAAATAGTTCCAGGCTCAACTCACCTTTGGAGGGGCACATGGCGCAACAGTCTCCCTCCCGGATCACAGGGTCCCTACACTTCACCCTGGGGCATACCATCGCGTCACACACTGTGCGGCCGCTCTGACAGTTGCACATTGTGCACTGCTCCTACAATGGATTAGAATAAATTAGAATAAAGTCATGTATAAAAGAAATATTGGCTTAACATTAAAATGACTGTATGACCTCCTGTAATGGAAACCTGGTAACAGGCTATTCCGAAGGAATACTTCTTGCATCTTGCATCGAAAAAGTAAAATTTGTTAATATTGAAAATAAAAATCACATTTTAGCATCCTTTTATGAAGTTTTTAATTAAATAAAATAAATCTCATCTAACTCTTTTCCTTCAGGCAGGGCTCCCAAGATACTGGCAGCATTGTCGCGCTGTATTGCAAGTGCGATCCATTGTTTCAGGATTAGTTCTAATAAAATGGTGTAGAATATTTCTCTTCAGCCAATTTGTAGATATAAAACCAGGTTAAGCCAGCGTCGATGGCATGTTGAATACACCGGTTCCCTTCAGAACACCGAAGTTAAGCGACATCAAGACTTGGATGGGTGACCATTCAAATTCTAATTCTCGTGACGCTGGCTTTTCCCGGCCCCACTCAGGCTGGGTGAGGTCAATGTGAGTAGCAGGTTTGTGAGTTTCCTGCGAATGGAGGGTAAAACCCCCGTCGTGATATGACCATGGCAGTTGAAAGCGACGTTAAACCCCACTTGAAAAAAAAAAAAAAAAAAAAAAAAAAAAACCAGGTTATCTACGTTAGCCACATCATGTTCAAAAATATTAAATTAGTAGTAGATACTAGATAGTAGTAAACTCTTTATTGAAATTTATTTACATAAATCATAAAGGGCGGGATGATTATCTCCACCATCCAACCCATGATCTTGTACCATGGTGAATTCGGAGGATTTTTTTATATATACAAGAACAAACACATACATATTCTTAGAAGCTTTAAAATACCTTTGTATATGTTATCTTGTTATAAAAAAAAAAACAAATATATCGATATAGGAAGTAATGCACTATACTGACTATACGGTTCTGGGTATGTTTATGGTGATGGAGAGGAGGGTTATAGCGGGTAAGGCGTACTGTTTCCAGCGCTGGAACCCCGCACTTCATCTTGAACCATAGAGGATTTTGCCTCCTCTAGTCCTTTCACATGAAGTTTCACATGAAGATATAGGTACTCGGAACTCTCTGAAGTAAAAAACCTGCTAGGGATCTTACCACACTAGAAGTCCACACGTCTCCGTCCCGGTAGAAGATGCCTCCATGGAGGCAGCGGGTGTTCTGCAGGGAGGGGAGAGAGTTGTCATCCCCACTCAGCTGGGAGTCGGGGCTCATGGCTTGGCTGCTGCCCCCGGTGGGGAGGCACTGGGGGGGCACGGACAGCTGAGAAATGAACCATGGCGGGACTTAGCACAATATTGAATCTGTATTTTTGGGGGTTTAATTTATTACTAGCTCTCTGTTCAATACGTATTGTATTCAATATTCTGTTTAATTCAATTCAATTCATATATTTATTGTGTTTAACATAACATTATACACAATTTACAAAACATAAAATTAATTTATATCTACTGAAAGAATGAGGCTAAAAAGTCTCTTTACTTCCACAGGTTTCACGTCCCTTTCAGCTGCTAAGGTCATGTCGAAAAGGAGGTTGAACACTCTATTTACTTGAAACTTACCAATCAGCTACACACATTAACTTCTTGCGGATTGGATTAGGCCGATTCTCGATCATTTTTTTTTTTATCAATCAGGTATATTTTTGGGGTCCAAGGACTATATAAAGATGTTTTGGGCTATTTTTATAGACTAAAAAATTGAAAACTTGATAAAATACACTGCAATTGTGGACTCAATACTTCCTCTCCATTGGTTCACATATTCTACACTTGACAATTTTGAGATTTTATACTAAATCACTTGTTTCTCCGAAACCGCTTAACCGATTTCTTCAAATTTGTGTTTATAATTATGGTAAAATACTTTTTTTGCTACATTCTAAAATTCCACAAATATAACAAATTTATCAGTATATCAGTATCAGTATAAACAGTAAAGTGAGAAGTTGTATTAGATGTTACATGAATACAGAAAAGACACTGTTGAGCTAATTTGTCTATCACAGGTAATACTTTGATTACTGCTGAACCATAGCTGCAGTTTCCTTGGGTTTAATGCTTGTACAAAGTCCAAGTCTCAATGTGATCGCACATAAAATATTGGTTCGGGACGAGCCAACTTTGAATAAGTTGGCTGGAGACCATCATCACCCCCCAGCTGTGCAAGCGCTACAACAAAACAACAATTACCCATGCCATCAACCATCAACTAACCTCTCTATTTTAATCGGTATCGGAAGTAAAACCCATATTTATTTATTTACTTTAGAAACTCTTTATTAGCAGAACATATATACAGACAAAAGTAGTCACTGTGGCAGAGCGAGTTAGCGCGCTAGGCATTGCACGCACGGTGACCTGGGTTCGATTCCCAGCGGGGCAGGAATTTTTTTGCTCTGTACTTGGATGTTCGGGGTCCACTCATACCTCGTGAGGAAAAATGAGTAGTTGCTTGTATGAGTAACGACCAGTGGCGGCATTACCAGAGTAAAAAGAAATTAATGTAATAGAATAGTTCGAAAAGTAAAGGAGGCTATTAGTAATGCTGCGCTACTCACAAAAAATTGTGAAGAGGCATTCATTGTCACCACAAATAAAACCATACACACACACATACTTCTGATTACCCATGCCATCAACTAACCTCTCTATTTTAATCGGTATCGGAAGTAAAACCCATATTTCGTGTGTCGCCACGCCTCTCACCTTGTTCCACTTGGTCTTGAGCAGACTCCTCTCCTGCGCGGAGTCCACTATCTCAAAGCTCACCACCCCCGCGTCCAGGCGCCCCAGTAGCTCGCTCGACAAGTCGCGGATTGCGCCTTCGAACCCGGAAGTGCCCAGGTAGAAGTGGCGCACACTCGTCTTGGTGATGGGCGCGCGCGTGAGGGTGGGCGGGGCGGGCGCCTCCTTCATGTAGAAGTCAATGTCGATCTTCTGACGGAGCCCCGTCACGTGCACCTGAAAAGTTTTTTTAAAACATGATGGTTTTTTTTTTTTTTTTTTTTTTTTAGTCGAAGGCAGGAAAAAATCTTTAAAAGACACCCAGGTCATCCTGACTTGGGGTGTGGGATTTCCACCCACTAAAAACCCACCTTCTCAAAGAACTAACCGCACCTGGAACCGAAAAATATCATTACTTCAAGTATGATGGGTTTAGCATGCGAGTTTGTGAAAATGTTCGTTTTCCAGTCCTACTGCTAGATTATTTGACATACGACAAAATCAGAAGTCGAACGTAAAACTCCTGGCCCTAAGACCACTCTGCTATTTTTTAAGATGGTTGGAAGAGATTGCCTCGAGCAAAACAACGCCGTTTAGATAGGACTTTAGTATTATTTTTTTCTTTGTTATATAATTTATTTTTCAATCTAATTTAGTCTTTTTTTTCTTTTCGTGTTGTCTTTTACTTTAACGTTTCTAATTAAAGTTCCTTAACTGTAAAAAAGAACGTTACCGAGTTCCAACGGGTTGTTCCCGTAGATGTACCACAATTACCTCGTAATGAAGGTTACACTGTTCGTCGAACGCCAGCCAGACCAGAGCCACGACCTCGGCAGAGGTCACGTCCTTGTAGTCCATGAGCCACGGGTTCGAGGCCAGCCCGGCGTCCGCCACCAGTTTCGACTTGAGGAACCCCCGAATCAGGGACGGGTTCTTGGAGCCGCCCACATTGAGAATGAGGGACCCCGCATTCAGGGACTCGATCATGTGGGGGGTCAGATTGAGGGACCCGTTGACCCATTCTCGGACGAGGGCCCCCCCTGCACTCCCCAGCCTCGGGACAGGTCTTCTACCTCGACGATCTTGTCCTTGTTCACTGTGGACAGAGGAGAAATATTTGGGAAAATGATTAGGTGGTCCATAATAATAATAATACTCTTTAGTGGAAGGGAACCACCAGGCGAGGTTAATGCTCAAAGCATTTTCTACCACCTAACGTGCTTAATGCTCTAGTCTGGTAATACAGGTAGCGTAGGGATCCGTTGGTTCGAAGACAACACATTCCCACAAGCATGACCCTAAAATTAGGACCGAATAAGTTTATAAACCATGATTTTCAACTGATATTTCCGTTAAAATGAGTAGGTATGGCACTTTGTCAGACTTTGGAGACAGTAGGAAATAAGTAACTGCCGACGATGACCACAAGAACAGTACTTGTAGGCATCTAATTAATTTATGTAGTTTACCATCATAATATATGCTTATATTATATCGCCCACCTGAGATAACTCCCACACGAATGACCAGACAAGCCATTTCAAATTTCGAGATGATAACATTATACGGCCAAAGTTTATGCGATAAGAGTAGGTAACACAGGTATATGTATTAGTATAGGTACAAGCTGTTGTGAGAGGTCAATACATTTTCCATAACTGGTATCGCCAAAACTTGTATTCCTAAACTTTTTGAACTTTGACTTTCAAAATAACATAAGCGTATGAGCGTGCGCAGTATGGCTTCTTATGAAGAAATCTGTGCCCAAGTCATTTCTTGGGACGTGTACAGTACAGTCTCAATTTTAACACATGTGCCCGGCTGCATGCTGAGATAAAGAAGTTCTCAGATAAAGAAAAAGAAGACAATAATACAGCTGACACTAAATCAACAACCCATAACCTCCTGTACAGGGTCGGCTGGAATTGTATATATAATTGAAGTGGTTGAACAGTTTTTTACTAAGTAGTGAAAGCGACGTTAAACCCAAAGATTTCCACATAATTTTCGGTGGCGGTTCCAGCTCAAAAAGATGTACGACAGCCTGGTGCAGTCATAGTCATAATCTCAATTTACAAATACCTACTTAAACATCAAAACGCTGACACGATTAATTAAATTAATTCACTGGTCACTGTACCTATACAGTACAGAAAGATAATAATAATATCAACTTATTTATAATGTCCGATTGGGACTATTAAAGTCCCATTATTGCAGTAGTAAGCCCAAGAGAAATTATTATGTGGTAAAAATCCCAAATGGGACAATAACATATGCCTGCAGCTTTTCGAACCCACGAACTCCGGAATCTTTGGATTCACAGAGTGCCGCCTTTACCACTGAGCTACTGGTATAGAAGCATAGGTAATACCGAGAGCTGAAATTTTACAATGAAGATTTTCCCCTATGGCTTAGATTGCACTGAATAAGAACTATGAAAAGAACTCATTTTCCGAAACTATGAACGAGACGCGAGCCATGGGTAAAAGCTTGCCGTAGCAAGGTTTAAATATTCAGCTAGTGCCTCTAACTTAAAATATTAAAGCTTGTTTATTTTGCTTCAGGTCGGGCTATAACCCCTAATGGCTAGTTTACAGACTAGGAGACTAGCTACTATCTGAGAGCAGGAAACATATTTCTAAAAATTAAAATAATAATATCGCCTTATTTATACTGCTCCGTTAAGACTACATTCAGTCCTATTATTCCAGCAGTAAGACAAAGACGTATTATTATGTGGTAAATATCCCAAATGAGAGGATAACTTGTCATGTCCCGACTAAGATTCAAACCCACGAACTCTGGATTCACAGTGTCGCGGGTTCGATCGTTCAATCCAATGCAACGCTGTGCTTGGTGAAAAGTCCTTGTGCAATTTAAGTCAGTAGCCAGCATGAGTTTGTAGATATTTTGACCCGGATCTTATAAAATTCATGACAGTAAAGGGGGTGCATTGACGGGTGAACTTTTAGCGAGTGTAAGGATTAGTTTTGCAAAAAAAATTCATGTCTGAATTAACAAAAAACCCAATTGCTATTCAACAATGTATTTTCAATGCCAATAGAAACACCTACCGCACTAAAAACTTCGAAATTCAAAATTTGAAAAAGTATCAACCCCAATAGGATGACTTCACCGCAAAAAAGCTCTGCAATTTAATTGTAAATCTCACAGACCTCTGGTACAAATGGCTCGGATTTTGGATTTCCGATTGGTGGTGGAAAAAGTGTTTTTGAGAATTGTCGCTACAACAATGCTGTCGTAGTTTCGTAGTCGCTCCATCTGCAGGTCGAAAGTGGGTATTTTTCGTACGTATAGGTAGAGAAATCTATGGTTTTCTTGTAAAAAGATTAGAAACTATTATACGAGTATTTCCTAACAGAATGTTGTGAGGAAATTTGATCGACGAAAATGGTGTCAAATATCACAGACGAAACGAGTTCCAGTGGTTAGGAATCGTGCCAGCCAATCGTACCGTAAAATATTTACTTACTTAACATTGATATTAATGTCTTTTCATAAAATTTGCGAACCGTAACAAAGTTCCAACTCCTTTCTTGCGAAAAAAAAAGTGCTTTCAGAAAATTTGCCGGGTCTTATCACCCTGTATCAGGTTCTCGAGTGCCCTGACCTTGACGGCGATATATGAGACCTGCCTCAGTTTGGCCTGAGCCCGGCAGTCGCAGTCAGTTATCATCAGAGCCCGGAGCACCGCAGTCCTGGGTTCGTTAGAAAAAAATTCTTGTTTCTAAAAAAAAAATATTTCAAACGCGAATTTTCGAGGTTTTATAGTTTTCGATATCGTTTTTGAACGAAACCGCAAAATTCTTGTCTTTTTAAGAAAATCAGTTTGTGTTTTCGTTTCAATCTCGTCTTTTTAATTTACTGTTTAATTTTTTTAAAGCATTTATTTGATAAACGATATAACCCCTAATTTACAAATTTAAAAAATTGAAGAGATTTTGAATTTTTCAAGTGGAAAAAAGTACAAAATCAAAAAAAACAGCCGTCAGTGTAGTTCTCAAGTTTCCCAAAGTCTAGTGCGACACTTTTCAAGTTTCCCAAAAGCTCCGTCATCATGTGCGGAATTTGGGCTATTTTCGGGCACGAGACGAGCAACTATCTGACGTCGTGCGAGCACAACTTTGTGAAGATCCAGCACCGTGGGCCGGATGCCTGGCGCATTGAGTATGACAACCACGTGAAGAAAACCTATGTGGGGTTCCATCGACTGGAGATTGTTGATAGTTTGTACGGAATGCAGCCGATGAAATTGCACAGGTGAGTGAATGAGTGAGTAGAGGTGAGTGAATGAGCGTGTGAGTAGGAGTAAGTTAATTTATGAGTGTCAGTACGTGTGAGTGTGAGTGAGTGAGTCAAGAGGGTTGAGTAAAGGAGTGCTGAGTTCATGAGGGAGTACCTTATTTTTCATTGAGAAAATAACTAGCTATTATTCTCAAGGCAGTCAGATATAAGCTTATAAGGGTAAATTTAAATTCGTTTTGGGAGAAGGATAGAGGGAGGGAATAGGTGAGAGTGAATGATTAAAAGATTGGGAGGGAAAGGGATAGATAAAACAGATGTGGGTATGTGTGAAATGCCTCTATTTTTATTGAGGGGCCACTAAGATTTATAAGTATTTCATTGAGCTGAAGTTTTAATTTGTTTTGAGTGAGAGGGGTAGAGAGAAGAGTATAGTTATGTGAGTGAATATAAGGTGGTAATTTAGTTTTCAGAAGACTACCTGCGATAATTCAAGAAATTTAATGGTCATCTGAAATTCAAAGCCATTGTGGGAGAAAGAGAGTAGCGAAAGGAGAGATAGTGAGAAATCCACAAGTTCCATTGACATATCTGTACAATATCACAAAGCTACTCGATTCTTTAAACAAATAGTTCAATCGATGAAGAATCGCTACCGAATTTCAATACATACTCTATTTCCGGTAAAAAGATGCCTAAATACCTAAATTCAACATAAGATAGAGATTGTCAATGGCCATCCAAAGAGACAATACGGCTGGCATCCTCGGTAGTCTTCCACAAGAAGGTGGACTGTAAGAAAATTATAATTTGTAATGTTCATTCTGAAATAATAAACTTATTACATCTATCTCCTCGGGAACGTTAAACAGATACGGTACCAGCCATGTCAGGCTGAAAGACAAGAAAACAAATCGTTGACGCACTTACTAAAGTTGGCGTTAGGAAGGGCATCCAGCCGAAAATTGAGGAAGTAGGAGTGCCAGAACCAATCAACCAACCTCAGCAACGTGGAAGAGGTTGACCAATGCCGATTCTAAGGGCGAAATTAAGAACGTTTTTGTATTACCTCTGTGACGTTAAGACACGGATTGCGTACGGTGTAAGATAGGGAAAACCGACACGTAGCAAGGACTTTAGTTATTGATGTTGTTTATTAATTCCGCCCTGAGTTTGGGAAAAGGCAAAGTCAAAGAAGACTTATTACATCTATCACTGATTCTTTCTTTGCACTTTTTTTTGCACTTTGCACTTAGCTTAGGGGATGTTATTTTTGCATATGTACAAAAAAAATAAATATAAATAAATGAAATGTTCAAATCAAATCAAATCTCTTTCACCAGATACCCTCTGGTGACTCTCATCTGCAACGGCGAGATCTACAACTACAAGCGTCTGGGCGTTCAGAACGGGTTCCAGTACGAGACGTCCTGCGATGTGGAAGCCATCATCCAGCTGTAGGGGAAGTTCGGCATCAAGAAAGCCGTGCAGCATTTGGACGGCGTGTTCGCCTTCGCGTTGATCGACAAGGAGAAGCACCGGGTGTACTTCGTGAGGGATCCGTACGGGGTGAGGCCGCTGTTCCGGCTCGAGAATGCGGACGATATTGTGGCCGTGTGCTCCGAGGCCAAAGGTAAGAGGTCGGCCAAAGGTAAAAATCAGTTGGGTGGAAGTGCTTCGGTTGGGTGGAAGAGCTCACAGTGTGAGAATCCTGCCGTTAATGCCATAAAAAAAAATAAAAAAAAATCGTGATCGCAGCTCGGATGTTTCTATGACCGCAGTTCGGATGTCCCATTTTTAGACATCTACCACTTGACCGCAGATCGCATACAGCCGATTCTCTGTGCGAGGCAAGCTTTTTTAATCGCTTTATGCATTTGTTTAAAAAAATCTCGATCGATAAGGCAGTGGATTCGCTGACTCAGCTGGAGTTCAATTCGCAAGTATTGAAAATATGAAATGAGCACAAATTAAATACACAAATAAAACAAAAGTAACCATTCTTTTGTACATTTAGGATGTAGGTATAACACCTATTGAGTCATAATTTTCTTTTCAGAAATAAAACTAGTAGATGAAACTGGTCAGAGCTCACTAATAAGGGAAGAAATCTCTAGGTAGATGTCAGATTTAAAATATTTCGGGGCATAATTTTTACACACTTCTTAGCCTGGCTGAACGTTGCTTAACATTTTGTCATTCAAAAATGGAATATACCCTGAAAAACTCGATTGGACTAAATAAATAATCAAGTAAATCCGATAAGTGCAGTCACAAGATAGCATGTTCCAAATTTGTTACAAAAATATAAAAAGCTAGTTTTGGTTTCAGGTCTGATTGACCTCGGGCACGAGCTCCGATCCCGCTGCAAGATAGCTCCGTTTCCTCCTCGCACCATCGCCGAGTATGAACTGCTCAAGAGCGGCAAAGTCCGCTTCATCAAGGAGGAGACCTACTACCAGATCGGCGAGAAGCCAAACTTCGAGCCCTTCATCAAGTACTCCGACCTGGCACCCTCCGACGTCCTGAAGAACATCCGCACCCTGCTGACAGGCTCGGTGAAGAAGCGGCTCATGTCCGACCGTCGTATCGGCTGTCTGCTGTCCGGCGGATTGGACTCGAGTCTCATCGCCGCTCTGCTAGTCAAGTTGGCCAAAGAAGAAAATCTGCCGTACAAGATTCAGTCATTCGCCGTCGGGATGGGCGAAAGTCCCGACATCATAGCCGCCCGACAGGTCGCCAAACACATCGGCACCGAACACCACGAAGTCCTGTTCACGCCGGAGGATGTGACGGATGTTCTGGACAATGTTTTGTACCACTTGGAGACTGCGGATATCACCACCACGCGCGCTAGTATCGGCATGTACTTTGTGGCCAAGTATATCCAGGACAACACCGATACGATTGTGTTGTTCAGCGGTGAGGGAGCGGATGAATTGGCCCAAGGTAATTTGTACTTTGCATCTCTTTTATAACATGCAAGTGGTTTGAAACGAAAGTTTTACCCTCTATTCTCTGAAAACTTACTAACCAGATACGAACATTAATCTTACCCAGCCCAACTTGGCCCGGGAATAGCCAGCATCAGAAAAGTTTGCATTTTAGTGGTCACCAACCAAGTTTTGAATTCGCCGAACGTTGATTAACTATGATCTGACGAAACTATATTTTAGGTATTTATTGTGTAATTTATTATTTCCAACCGTTACACTCTGCTCTCCCCAGGTTACATCTACTTCCGCGACGCGCCCTCCGCGGAGGCAGGGCACCAGGAGAGCCACCGCCTCCTCTCCGACATCTACATGTACGACGGACTACGGGCGGACAGGACCACAGCCGCCCATAGCTTGGAGCTGCGCGTGCCCTTCCTAGACCTCCAGTTCACACACTACTTCCTGAGCCTCCCAGCACATCTGCGACAGCCCAAGGACGGCATCGAAAAGCATCTCTTAAGGTCTGCTTTCGACAAAGAGGATTTACTTCCGAAGAACATCCTTTGGCGGCACAAGGAAGCTTTCAGCGACGGCGTCACGACCGTCAAACGCTCTCTCTTCAACATCATCCAGGATTGGGTGGACAGCCGTATCGCTGACGAAGCTTTGAAGAGAGCGCCGCAAATTTTCCCTCATTGCACGCCGACGACGAAAGAGGCGCTTTACTATCGGATGGTCTTTGAGAAGAAGTTTCCGGGATGCGCGGAAAATTTCATGCCCTACTTCTGGATGCCGCGATGGACCAATGTGGCCGATCCCAGCGCCCGCTTTATCAAACATTATTCCGCCAAGTAGTGGAGGAATGTGGCGATAAAATAGAAAGCGGTGTCTTTCCGCCTGTCTCTTTTTTATTCACTTACCGTGCAAGCGGTATTTTAGCGATATAAAAACGAGTTTTTCACAAAGAACTTGCTTTACATTTTTATCTCTCAAGACATTTTCCATTCTATGTACTTATTTTTCGTCACTCATCGAATTTCTTTGAATTTGGAGGTTAGTGACTTTAGTTTTATCGCTTACTAGCGGGCTGTCGCCCGCTTTACGGGCCGAGGCATGGCCGTGAAAGCAAAAAATCCTTTTTCGCCAATGGCAGGTGTTGTAGTGGGAATTTCGAAAAATCCCGTCTTATTGCACATCTAGACTATAAGACAAAACTACCTACCAAATTTCAGCTTCCTAGGACTTACGGTTTGGGCTGTAGAGCGATGATCAGTCAGTCAGTGGTCAGTCAGTCAGTGACTTTGACATTTATATATTAAGATTAGTATTTCATCGTAACGGGTTGACTTCTTTTAGGTATATCGCGGCTTTAAATTATAATTGAAATCATTGATAGCTTAGAGCTTTCAGAACATCGAACAGTTGAACATCTGCACATAAGGAATCTCAACAAATTGAGAGTGTTGTATGTTGGTTGGAGAAGTATAGATACTCAAATTTCATACCGGTCCTGTGGACCCCTAGTAAGCAGGATCTCAAATTAGTAGCCAGAGTTAGCAATATGTACCTACGTAGGTTGGCTGATAAACCTACTAAATTTTTCGGAAAATTCTCATTTTAATGGAAATTGTTTGCACAACCTCACTCTCATATTAATATTGTGAAACATGTTTGACGTTGTTGGTCGCATCAGTACATACTTAATATTATATCAGTTTAATTTAATACTTTGGTTTTTTTTTCTCTCGCACTTTTGTTAGTTTTTTCGTTACTTTCCCCATTTTTTCTAATTACCTACTAAGTGTTACAAATAGATTAGACTCCTTGAGTTGACAATTTTTGCACTTTTATAAAAAATTCAAATGTTCTTCTCTTTTTCAAATTCAAGATTGGATATTTTTTTTTTTTTTTTTTTTTTTTTTTTGAAATTATCTATTATTACAAGAAAATTCGTTCCTAAAAAATATCAAAGTTTCAAGTAGATACGCACAAGAATAAACGAAATTCTGTAGTGAATTTACCAGACAACGGGATTGATCAAGATTTACAAATAAGTTCTGCAGGAAATCTACTGACGAAATCCCATCTGTACCAGCGCATTTCCTTGGCGGTACAAAGATGCAATGCAGGGTGCATTCTTGGGACATATCCAGTAGGACATCCCCCGCAAATGATTGATTCAATTGTGTTTTCATTATTGTTGAAAAATAGATATATTTTATTCATAAATGGAGTAGGTGCACTGGTTTTTCCTCATTAGTTTGAGTTTGTGACCACATAATAATAAGACTCTGAGGGTTAGGTGGTAGAAAATGCTATGAGCATTAACCTCGCCTGGTGGTTACCTTCCACTAAAGAGTATTATTATTATTATAGGTGGATAAAAATTCAACTCACCTCTAGCTAGTGACACGGAGTCTGCGTCAGTATGTTCCAACTGAACAAAGTATCGCAATGTGTTGGTCGAATCGAAGAACATCCAAGCCAAGCCATGAGCTCCGGTCATCCTAAAAACATAAAAGCCTATATGTTTATAATCACTCACTGAATTTTTAACTCACTTTCCAACTGATATAAAAAGTTATCATATTTGTGTTAATCAAAATTTACTCAAACTCGCTTCACTAAATGATTACTTAACATAGGATTTGAACTGCCGACCACCAGATTATAATTCCACCGCCTTATCAATCATGCTAGCGAGTTCGTTCACTAATATAATAATATCGAATAATAAAAACAGTCATCATAATTTATTGTTATAATCACAACCGTGATCACAAAAAACCTATAAAACAAGTCTGGTCATTAAATTCAATTCGTTATTTGTTTGTATCAATAAAATTTCATTATTTTTAGCATTAATTCTAATGGTTAAGTAAGGATTACAAAAGATCATGATTGTGACATAATTGGAGCAATCAATGTAATGGCAATTGAGACAAAGTTGTGAACAGTGATGAGTGAGTGTTTTTAAGAACAAAAGAGAGTGGAAAAATTGTAAATAAAAAGAAGATTGTTTTCAGTATGTCTTGTAAAAGGATCTTGCTACACAGTATATCTTGACCAGCTCGATTCCCGATAACTGATGAGTATTGTTTGTCTGTGCAGATGTATGATGTACTTCATTGGCGTAGCCAGGATTTTGGCTGATGAGGAAAATCAATAATACCTATTGAACAACCAATAATACCTCGTGTTGCACACTCCGTGAAATTTTCCAAGGGGGGGGGGGCTCCTCCTGCCCCCCCCCCCCCCCCCTTCCTCCCTAGCTCCCTAGGTTCAAGTCCCAATTAGGGTATTAGCATAGATCGTCCTTAATGTATTAGCTACTAGGTTTTGCTTTTTTGTACACATTACTTACACAGGGTCTTTTTTCAAGATTATTTAAAAAAAAAGGTAGGTAACATAGACTTACACCGGGTCTATGGTGAGGTCAGTGACCCTCGTGTTGTAGGACAGCAGGCTCTGCAGCATCTCGCACCGCACCCGAGGGATCACGTGACCCCGCACCTCCTCCCTCTCGCCCCCCTGACGTGACGGGGCGTCGCCTAGCAACGTGACCGTGACGGTGGAGTGGTGCGCGTGCCGTGTCAGGCGTGTCAGTAGCTCGAGGGTCGTGACGCCGCTCACTTCCAGACTATTCACGTCCTGCCACTTCTCCAGCTTGACCACCTGGAGACCAAGGAATGGGGACAGGATTATTTTAATGATCATCTAAATACCTGCTATAACAATGTAGGAAAAACTACATAATACCTATCATTTTGACCTAAAATTCACTCCATCATCCATATCTGATATAAAAAAAAAACAATACTTTCTATACCTTATAGGTAAATAAAATCTCACATTTGAAACGACAATTTTCAACTAGAAACAACACTTCCGGGGTTCAAGCCTGGCTTAAACTTTAAGTTACCAAGTTTGCATCTCAAGGCTTGATCTTATTTAGGGCGGGATTAATAGCCGTTTTTGTAATACCTCTGTGGCGCTAAGTCACGGATTGCGTACTGTGTAAGATAGGGAAAACCGACGCTCAGCAATGACTTAGGTAATCAATGTTGTCTGTTAATTTTGTCCTCACTCTCATAAAATAAAACGTAAAAGAAGAGACACGAGCGAGGGCGACGGATAAGCCTTGAGATGCAGACTTGGTGACATAAAGTTTGATAAGAGAATGCACGGATGTCATCCTGACTGTCAGCAGTAGACCTATCAGTAGGCATCTACCATTTTAATGGCATAGCTATGGTGCCAACACATACCGGGTACGTTAATTACTAAGTAGGCAATTAAATAAACTCTTACTTTTAATCACCTGTAGACCTGTACCGATAGGTGAGTAAAATCAGTATTTCATTAAGACTATCAGTGCAAGAAAAGAAGTTCCATCAGGTCAATAGTTTAGTCAATAAGACCATATTTATTCTTACAAAAAAGGACTAATTACAACCATGTTGTTGTTGTTGTTGTAGCCAGCTTGGCTACAGCTGGAGGGGTGAGTGATGGTCTCCAGCCAACTTTATTTCAAAGTTGGCTCGTCCTGAACCACATATTTCTATGTGCGATCAACCATCATGAGGACTTGGACTTTTCTGTACAAGCCATTAAACCCTTAGGAAACTGCAAGCTAGCCTGGCTTGTAAGGGTTGGCTAGTCTGTTCTCTGTTTATAGTCCTCTAGCGAGACAATTACAACCATTACAACCTTTTGTATGGGTGGTTTTGTTACTGCCAAAAAAAGTTTTGTCCAATATGCCATTATTAAAACTGTGCAATATCTGATTTAACTTGAGTGCAATACCTAAATATTTGACGATTCTATTTACAAGACCAGCGCTTTGGATCGCTCGACTGGACATACTGGAAACCTCAAAATGAAATAGTATAAGGAAAATAAAAAGTACATAGTATGAGTTAAAGTTTTTGGACTGTCGGCAAAGGATAAGGAGTCTTATTATGCACCTAACAGATTGATCCTATCATGCACCCAACAGATTGAACTCTTCAGACATTTATTTAACTTTTTTAACTAAGAAATAAACTGATTAAAATCTGTTGAAAATGAATAAAGGATAATTTTCCAATATTATTATTATTTTTTATTTTTTGAAAGTTGTTACAATTGTTACATGTTTTAAACTCACACATAATGGACATTGTCTTTCTTTTGCAATTAAAAAAAAAATAATAACAAACGCTATATTACGTGCCTACATAAATTAAATTGAAACACTCTATAATCTATGTAAATACATAATTTACTAGCTGATTTGGCTATGAATAGTAATAAGTGTCACTCGTGATAAACACGCAAACTCATACAGGGTAGTTCCATACATTGATAAATCAAGTCACCCTACCCGAGTGATTGGATAAAGTTGTCAAGGGGGTCTTGCCTAACCACAAATAGTTCTTAGTACTATGTATTGATAAATAAATGCAAATAAATAAGGTATAAATCCAAAGACTTAGCCTATGCTAGGTCTTTGTATAAAACTACGTAATTTTATAAATCTTTTCTCATTAACAATTCTTAATTAAGAAAAAAACAAAGAAAAATCCAATCAAACTTCATGTTTCATAATCAATGATCCATCACTAATTCTATGACATTCATTATCCTAGAGTTTTCTTTAATCCAAGGATACTATTCAAGTGGGTAATGAAAATAAATGTCGTTTTACGCAGCGGGTAGCTGGCAGGATGAAAGAGCATGGGCTAGTGCCAGGTGTCATATCCATTGCCTGTCATAGCAGTGAGTTGGTGACATATAATTGAAATAATTTTCTTTGATTACTCTTTACGTGCGATTAAAGTCAACAATAATCTATTGATGTGCCTTCAGAGCGTTACAATTGCCAAAGCCAGTTCAGTGGCAGTTGGTAAGTTGGTTCCCACAGTGACCTCAAATTTGCCGCAAAAACGAATCGGTTCTCCAATTTTACTGCTAGTTCTTTTCCTCCGAATTTGCTTGGCATTAGCTGTAGAAGTTCAGATATGATTATGCCAGTGAGGGGTTTCAATTCAGTTAACTTGCGCAACTTTCTTCGCAAGATGTTTGTGAAGGAGGTTGCGCAGGGATAAGTTGAGTGTACTGGATAAAGAAGGGGCTGACAGCAGCTGGATAAAAAAGAAATACAGATTCCTTAGTCAAAGAATTATGGATCATTGCTTATCAACAAACACATGTTGCTGAAAAAAGTATCCGAGCGCAACATTTTACGAAATTATTGTTGGATAAAAAAAAAAAAAAAAAAAAAAAAAAAGAAAAAACGTATACCAGAGAAAGCAAGACTAGAAAGCGAGAAGGACAGAAAGCTGTTTACCTACTTCGTTAACGAGGGCGGTTCTGTTGCGGGCGTCCTCCAGCTTGATCCCTATGAAGATGTCTCTCTGGGCGACGGGGTGAGGGGGGGAGGAGAAGAGAACCGTCAAGTGGACCGAAGGCATGGCCGGAGAGGAGGTGGACAGGGCGATGACGGCAGTGCCTGTGATGTCATAGGCTTCGTTGTGAAGAAGCGCGGAGAACTGCTCGGTCACCAGAGCTTTGTGTCTGAGAACAGAGATGGAATTTGCATTAAATTGCAATGAATTAGAACAATATAATAAAATAATAATACAATAAATCGATTTATTTTACTATTGTGGTCGTGAAAGCTAAGGGGGCCATACTGTGGTAAAAAGTCTAAAAAGGGCCCAAAAAAGGGGCGGTTGATATTTTTTAATTAAAACTCAACGAGTGGGGTATTGAATAAAAGGTCTCGAATCCTCATGCTTGTTATGACATTTATAACTCGATATGAAAATCTGTAAGAGGTTTAAAGTTCACAGAACTACTAGTTAAATTTTGTATTTACCTCAAGAATAATGACACAATACATTACCCTCATACCAAAGCTTACTGATATTTTCAATGCTTGAGACTTTTACATTAAATCCGCCCTTATTGCATCGCATTCTTGTCAATACTCATCACTTCTTATGTCATGTTCTCTGAGTGGCAACTTATGGATATTGAATTTGTAGAGACAGTAATAAAATATCTGTCCTGATACACTATTTGTTTTTCTCATGTCAATTTATGACATGTGGCTAAACAGGAACTTTCAAGTTCTCACTTGACTGGAAACATGTTACACGCATGTACATATCTATATACATATATATGTAATATCTAATAAATGTTTCTATGTATTATATTATGTGTATAACATATATAAAGTACACAATCCAACAACTCAAGTTGTGTAATACTTTGCATCCTTAAACTAGTGGCGACTTGCGAGACAAAGAAAATAAAAGAACTTTTGAATAACTCATTAGAACCTAAGTTGAAAAACAGTTCTTGTCAAACTCAGAACAGCTCTTGTCAAACTTGAGTCTCTTGTCAAACTCAGGACTACCGAGTATTTCAGGTTTTGTCAAGGATTCTCAAACGAGACTGGAATTTTGTATGCAAATCAAAAATAACAGTTACAAAAGTGACCATTTTTTTCGTCTTACAAAATAACAGTGATAAAATGACGTGTAGCATGATATAAATCAATTAAATTTACCCTTTTTGATTTGACCTTAATTTACGCATTTTGGTCCATAGATCGGTAGGAAGTTGAATTCTATTTTTTTATTCAGTAACTGTCAATATTATATTTTTTTGATAGAAACTGACATTGAGCATCGTACTAAAATTGTACTAGATAGGTACCTATTTTAAAGTTTTTTTTTTTAAAGTCGCTTTCAACAGTATCGTCATATTATCACGACGGGGGTGTTACCCTCCATTCGCAGGAAACTCACAAACCTTTTACCCTCATCAACCTCACCCAGTCTGGGCTGGGTGAGGTCCACCTTGTTGGACGTTGCTTAACTTAGGTGATCCCACAAGAACCGTGTCATTCCACTTGCCATTGACCACTTTTAGAAGTTTTCCTTGTCATTGTTCAGCACGCTACGCCACTGTGAACTCCAACATAGGTCTTGTCTAGTGGTTCTGGCCTTCAAGATTCGAGTATGTATGTTTACGTTGTCATGACAACTAGCACATAGATACATGGTATGTATGTTTATGTTGTCATGACAACTAGCACATAGATACATGGAAATTCTCTGCTCATCTGTAGCCCGGGGCATTTGATCTGAGTTCCGCGTTAGGCCTGACTCTTTGTTGCCATGGAGACAAGATTGGGTGACTAACAACATGTTAAATCTATGATCTAGGCATGTTAAATTGACTAACTAAAATCCTATAAAATATTATACAGTAGATGCCTCTCTCTACCTATAGTAGTCATATTATGTTTAGAACAGACCTCAGTAGCTTCATCGATAAGGCAGCGGACTTGTAACCAGGAGGTCGGTGGTTCAAGTCCCGTTTTCAGCGAAGATTTAGTAAAGTGAGTTTCAGTAGTTGTGATATCACGAAAGTGATTAACTCAAATATGATAACTATGAAACCCAGAACTATTTTGGTACAAAGAGTGTCATTTCTAAAGCGTTCACTGCAAATTGACCACTACGAAAGTGATAACAAAAAAAAAGATAACTTTTATTGTGTAATGTGTATGTTATGGATTGTAGTACACCGACTTAACATAGTTCTATCCCATAGTATTAATAGTAAGTAAGTGTATGGAACCTCACAGTAGCTCGGTTCATAAGGTGACATTATAAAGATGGGCAAGTGTTTAACACAAATATCATAAACCTATTTTAATATTAAGTACCTATAAAATAATATACTTCTTCTTTGATTTGATATTCATCAACTCACTAACAATATCTGACGAAAAAATTTATCCACCTATCTATAGAATCTATTTATTGGCATGTTTATCAAGAGAAAGAAATTAAAATTCAAATGGGCAAAACCAATTCCGTCAAATTTTAATATTTCAACATACCAATTCTATGAGTGTTGCAAACGACGCATGTTATTGGTACAGTAGATATTAATATTGGCTATTTATGAGATGACTATTTAAATGAAATGTGATTAAGATAATCTATGCGAAATTGGTTATATTACAATGATCCATAAAATATCCATATTGAACCAAAGTCATGTTGGGAATTTTAAGTACGTACCTAAGAGGAAATATTATTAGATAAGTTATGAGTTATCTAAGTAGGTATCTTCTTTTCCTTTTCCGGTTGAAATGGGTTGGAATTTTTTCCTAATAGTCGACCATAGACCGTAGAGGATCAGGTTAAAGCTAATATTGTTGAGCTGTTGCAATTTTAAGAGCAGATATCTTTCGTATTCAAATCTAAGACCCATACCTCTGTGGCTTTAATCCTTTTCTAGGTATTAACATATAGACTGGGGTGTTAAAATTGATAAGAATAACGAAACCGAACAGAAGAAAAAATGTTGTGTGACTGTTAACTCCTTGTATTTCTCGTTAGGGGTTTGGTTGCTCTAAACTCTATCCTACCCATTTATTAAACTCTATTCACTGCTAAACTCTATCCACTACTGTTCCACTAGCTCTTTCTACCCTCTTAGGTATTTTTGTGCCAAAAATATTTTGTTGGAAAATAATAACCCAATTCCAATTCAAGTTTAGTTCTGATTGATCAGGATCTTATTAAAATTAGGAGCTGCGCACAATTGATTGACTTGATAATAATGGCCGCTCTTTGAATATTCCATCTGAGCTCAAGAGAAGGCTATGAATTTTAGTGATGCATTATATTGGTGATACATTGATACATGCTATGAATACATTATTTGTGTCATTAATCAAACTAGAAACAAGTTCCACTTGATATTGGTTTTCATTCTATGCAGACATGTCAGGCCCGTTTTACACCCTGCCAGCGACCTAGGCACAACGAAAACAAGCGCCCCTTTTTATACCCCTACCAGCTAATAATTACGAAAACTGGAGAGTTTATTGAAGAAAAAAAAATACATTAGGTATTATAAAAAAATACTTCCGATTTCTTAAAAAGTTAAAAAGATAAATCAGGATTATTCTAGCGTATTTCGGCACTTTTCCTCGCATAATCTTCAGCATATTTGGTCGATTCTGAACAGATTAGGTGTATGTATAATCCGGGATCTAATTACCTACTTCCAAGAAAATTTCCAATATTAAAAATCGAAAAACCGTGCGAAAGACCAGCTGGTTATAGCACCTTACAAAAAAACACAATACTTCCGATTTCTAATATTAGAAATTTCTCGGAAGTAAATCGGAAGTATTGTGTTCGTTTGTTTGTTTTTTGTTTTTTTTTTGTTTTTGTTTGTTTGTTTTTTTTTTTTTTTTTTTTTGATCATGCGGCTCTGCTCACCTCCGCACTTGTCCGCTGGTCACCTGGTTGTCCTCCCACACCAGCGACACGTGCAGCCTCTCCTCCCTCAGGTGTCGCTTGGACTCCTTGGAGAGCCGCCTCCACACCCCGCAGGTCTTGCCTGTCTCCTGCTCGTAGAAAGAGTTGGACAGGAACGTCTGCAAGGGAGGGAAGACTTTAATAGTATGGACTTTAATCTACAATATGTAAAAAAAATTTTTTACATAATTTAAAATATCTACTAAAATACATTTCAAAGGTAAACACTTTAAAAAATAGTATGGACTTTAATCTACAATATGTACCTATTTATTTTTTTACATAATTTAAAATATCTACTAAAATACATTTCAAAGGTAAAATACTTTAAAACATAGTATGGACTGTAATCTACAATGTGTTTTTTTTTTTTTTTTTTTTACATAATTTAAAATATCTACTAAAATATAATTACCTATTTCAAAGATAAAACATTTCTTCAAACTCAATATGTAAGTATACAGTCTAACTTGGATATAAGAGAACTGGATATAAGAGAAACCTGGATATTAAAAAAAATCTGATCAAAGTGTCACAACCCACCCACCTGTTCCTCGATGATATCCCCGCTGGCGAGCATGAACTGGACGCTCTTGGGCCTGCGGTTGCAGTACAGCGAGAAGTACAAGTGACGGTTGTGTAGTTCGAACCTCGCCGTGGCAGCTAAGTCCAGAGTGTCGGTCAGGGGCGTGTCCCTGTAGAGGCGGCGAGCTGTCTGGGAGGTGAGGACGGAGAAGAAATCTGTGCGGGGGAGGGGAATGGGAGATGAAAGTATGTCATAAGTAAAACCACCGTACCGCTTGTGACGACTGCACGCTGTACGCGGTACAGAGATTATAAGATTAAAACCATCGGTTGGGTACAATCTTACAAACCTCCCTAGTAACCTTCTTGGTAACCTCCCTGGTAACCTCCCTAGTAACCTTCAAAATAAAGAGCATGTAAGATTGAAATTTCCGAACCAACCCAGGCAGGGTGGGTAACTGACATGATTTTTTGCGAGAGGAAGTGTTTCTGGAAAAGGCTACTAGTCATAAATTTATGGAACATTTTATACTACAAACTCTTTTATTTTGATAGATTTAAGAAAATGACCTTTACATAAAGGGTAGCGCAAGTTATTGAGCTCCTTTAAAGATTGGTTTCTATAAAAGGTAGCACTAACAATTATTATTGAGCTCGTTGGAAAACTTACGCCTGGCTGTAGGATCCTCTTCAGTGTCCCCTGTCTGAGGGGGGATGTCCTTCAACATTGTCTCTGTCTCTGTGAACAGAAAACCCATCAGTCCAATCAAATTTTCACTTTAAATCATAAAAATCCTAAATATGCATAGAAGTTTTTTCTGTATTTATCTTTTATCATTAAGAAACTTTTCTCATTAGCTTAGGAAAAGAACCACATTGTAAAAATCCAATATTGTTGATAAATAAATAAAATGTTTGAAATGGTAATATTTTTAAAAAAATGTTATTTGACGTCACTTTCAACTGTATGATGGTCATATCATGACGGGGGTGTTACCCTCCATTCGCAGGAAACTCACAAACCTGCTACCCACAGTAACCTCACCCAGCCTGGGTTGGGCCGGAATGCCAGCATCACGAATTCTTCACCACGCTGGACGTTGCTTAACTTCGGTGATCCTACGAGAATCGGTGCATTCAACGCGCCATCGACGCTGGCGCAAAGAAGTTTAACTATCGCAAATACGACACGCGAAAGAAAGATAAAATATTAGAAATTTCTCGGAAGTAAAGAAAGTAAAAAATAATAATAATAATGAATTTATTTGTTTCTCAAATATATATTTAAATTCTAATTTTCCCTCTGAGTACTTAGAGTTAGGGAATTAATGATAAATTTAATTATTTGTCTTAAAAGAATAATGACTGTTAAAACTTAAGAAAGAAACTTAGGAACCCAAGAAAATTGTTAGGCCACCTTTTAATATTAACGGCTGAATAACTATAATTCTATTTACTTGAATAATTATGATGGGTTTTTTAAAGTTATGTTAAAAATAGATCAAAAGATATAAAAACCAACAAAGAAAAAAAAAAAACAAAAAAAAATTTGAGTCCCACAAATATTTCCTAAAATTGCACATTGCATGATTACAAACTTAATTTCAGGCGTTCATTAGCTTAAATAAGCCAAAATTAATACGAACAATTTTTGTACAAAATAATGGATCTTGGTTCCTAGCTATGATTAATTAATTAATGGTGACCTTCTGATATTCCGATGACGACTTTTAGAAGTTTTAGGCCTTACGAAAGGTGAATTTACAATTATTTTGAAGGTTCCCATTATTTACGAATAGGATCAGCATCTTGAGAGAGAAATGCAGGCACATGGTTCATTATAAAACCAATACTTTCGCCTTATTGTTTGGCATATTTAAATTTCTGACAATGATCAATATTTGCATTTTTATGACGGCTATTACTATTTAAATTTTAAGTAATTGGAGCTTTTGTATTGTTTAGTACGACACATTTGTGCAAATGTGCATTCTTATACTACTTGTAACTTGTAAGGAAAGAGAAAATATGATTGATAACTTGATAAGAATACCTGCCCAACATAATTATCATTGTCCTGAATTCGATTTTATGAATTACTAGCGGGCTACGCCCGCTTCGCGTGGCCAAGGCATGGCCACATTTTAGTTAAGGCATGGCCACCGCCGCTGCATAAGTTTTATGGTTATTGAAGCACTTCTTTATACACCAGGTTCTTTGTTATACCATCTGGCTGTAACACAATGAGGGATTTGGCAGACCTTACTCTTGAAAAAGCAACATAGAGCTGACCGTGGGAGAAGCAATCGTTCTAAGGTCAATTCCAGCTAGCTCAAGAGTTTGCCCCTGTGCCTTATTTATCGTCATGGCAAAACATAGTTTTCTGGGGAATTGAACTCTTTTGAAATTAAAGTGGTAGTCGGAAATCACATTAGAACCCAAGAGAGAGATGGGAGGGCACTACAACGAAATCAGTAGGTGCCCTACAGCGCCGCACTTGAAGTAATGATATTTTTCGGTTCCAAGTGCGGTTAGCTTTTAGAGAAGGTGGGTTTTTAGTGGGTGGAAATCCCACACCCCAGGCATGATCTGGGTGTCTTTGAAAGATTTTTTCCTGCCTTCCATTAAAAAAAAAGAACCCAAGTGCATAGTTGCTAATGAACAGATTAAATGAGCACACAAATAGCTCAGTGGTTAAGCACTCGCTTACGATGCGGAAGGTCCCGGGTTCGAACCCCCGCGCCGACAAAAATAATCCTGTGTACATATACCGTTTCACCTGCACCAGCCCGTGTGAATATAACTGCCTCGATAATGTTTTTATTAAGGATGTAATTTGAAGCCGCGTGCCGTTACACAATTTCGGGGGTCTAATATTTCTTAGTAATATTATTGGTGCTCCAACCTTAAGGCATAGCCGATGGGGTGGCAAGCCAGGAGGATTTAGTGTATTAAGAAATTCGGTTGTGTAATGGATGACTTCTTCCTCTTCCACAACAGTGTCTACGGATTCGTAAGTTGATAGTTCAGAAGGCATTCTTTTTAATAAGTCATTATTAATTTCCAGAGCATTATCATTCTTTGGTGTTAGTATGGCCCTTATCTTTAGCCAAACAGGGACAACAACACTTGGGTCATTTAGATTGGGGTAGGTAGTGTCTAGGAAGGTGTTGTAATCGACTAATAACTGACAGTGTTCGGTAGGAAATACAATTTTTTCATTTTGTTCAGGTAACTGTCCATCACCTATCCGAAGCAAAAGCTTCGAAAAAACTTCTGCATTTTGATCAGCGTGAAGGTGTACACGCATATTCAACTTTAAAGAAAGAACAGTTATCTGTGGCCACAAAATGGATGATTTTAAACATGCCTTCACTTCGTCAGCTCTTGTTCCATCCACGTGGAACAACGGGTAAAGTTTTGTTTAAAATCTCCAGACAGTAGCACAGTTTTACCACCCATAAGATTTAACACCACAAATGTCTTGTAGAGTACAGTCCAGTGTCTCTATGCCAGTTTTATGAGTCATTGTACATTAATCATATACGATCAACTTGCAATCCCTGAGGACTTTGGCCATATCACTTTGCTTTCCAATAGTACAGCTTGGTGTAACTACTGAATTTAAATTGAGCGGCAATTTCAAAACAGAATGAGCAGTGCGGCCTCCTTCTATCATTGTGGCGGCAATACCGGACGATGCAACAGCAATGGCAATATTTCCATCTTTGCGTATTGTAGCTAACAAAAGGTTTATTAAGAATGTTTTTTCAGTTCCACCTGGAGCATCTAGGAAGAACAAATTATTACCTACAGAATCAAGAGATAAAGTGACGCTCTGAAATACAATTTCATACACGTATCTCTGTTCACTATTGAGTAATGGCACTTTTTCAGAGACGAAAGACCTCATTTGAAACGTGTTGTATGAAATTTCTGCCAAATAAGTTCTATTGGTAATAATGTTCACATTTCTTGCGCATCATCAAGTAACAAACCCATGGCTAGGCATGCAGCATGGAACGTAGGGTATTCAATGCCGCCTACCATTTTGAGGCTTCTGAATGAAGTAGGTCCTCGCACTTTATGTAGAAGTAATCGTAGGTAGAAACATTCTGAGTCATTCGGATGTACGGTATAAATTTTACCAAGAACCTGGTCTTTTTTTACACCCGGATGTCCTGGAACAAATGATCTTTTTTTCCTTCTTTGGAACATGTTGTTTTTCCACACATAAAATGCTGGTACTTCATTATAAAAAAGAGTCTTTGCAAATTCATCCTGGTTGCATAGTTGGAAAAACGCCATTAATGTTGTTTTAGGAGGGTTGTCAATTCTCTGTTGGACATTTTCGGTTGTAAAAACTACCCTTTGTCAATTTTCAAAGTGGACGGCCAAATGTATGACAGGAGAGTATCTTTCATGAGTCGAAAAACATAGTATTCGCCATCCAGCTTGACCATAAGTTGAGAACCCCTATTATCTTTTAAAATTTGTTTCTTATTATTCCCCTACATCACAAAAAAAAGCTGTCTGCCAAATTTCAAGTCATTCGGCTCAACCGTTTTGAGAATCTTGCAAGACGCTAAAATGTCTACTTTTGTCCATAAGTTGAGGACCCCTGTTATCTTTGAAAAATTCTTTCATAGTAAGCTTCTTCATCACTGAAAGGAGTTTTCTGCCTAATTTCAAGTCATTCAGCTCAACCCTTTTGAGAATCTGACAACACTCTAAAAATGAATAATTTTGACCATAAGTTGAGAACTACTGTTTCCTTAAAAAAAATCCGTTCTTAGTACGCCCCTACATCATAAGGAAAAGCTTCCTGCAAAATTTCAAGTCAATCGGCCCAACCGTTTAGGCTCTGCGTTGATTATGAATAAATGTTAATTTTTGGCCATAAGTTGAGAACCCCTGTTTCCTTCAAAAAATCCGTTCTTAGTACGCCTCTACATCATAAGGAAAAGCTTCCTGCAAAATTTCAAGTCAATGGACCCAGCCGTTTAGGCTCTGCGTTGATTATCAATACATGTTAATTTTTGGCCATAAATTGAGAACCCCTGTTTCCTTCAAAAAATCCGTTCTTAGAACGCCCCTACATCATAAGGGGAAGCTTCCTGCAAAATTTCAAGTCAATCGGCCCAGCCGTTTAGGCTCTGCGTTGATTATGAATGAATGTAAATGGATTTTATATATATAGATGAAAGTTTGTAGGTGTCTCCTAAATTTTATAATAGTAATTTTAGTAAATATATTTTTACTAGCCGTTTGGCCGTGCTTTGCAACGGCACTAAATTTCAAATTTATTAAGGCATGGCCGAACTGCTGGACAGCAATGCCTTTTTGAACTTTTTATAATTTTTCTGGACAAAGCGATAATGGTTTTGGGGGGGTCAATTCTGAGACATTTTTCGCTATCTCTTACCGTTTTGGCTAAACAACTCCGGACAAACAAACAAACAAACATAGGTAGGTAGGTAGGTAGGTAGGTAGTCCTTTTTTCTGTTTTATATATAGAGATTTGTACTCATTAAAACAAGCATAACATGACGTATTGTTTATTACCTATGCATTGGTAGGGATAGGTACATCTGATGTTGGTTCGGATCTCACCCGCTGCATGAATTTTCTTCACTACATAAGTATAACAACTAACAGAAGTGCTGGAATATAAGGGATCTTTAGTCCTTATCGAGCAGTATAAATTAGATACTTTCATATTATTTTATTATTTATTCTACAAAATTGACGGAGCACAGACATGCCTTCATGAATTAAAACTCATGGGTTTTTCAGGTGACCTCGCGTAGAGTTATCTTATTAAAAAATTAAAACGATTAAAATAAATAGTAGCTTTTATTTTAGCCAAATTACCTTTAAAGTACATTTGAATTCATTAGGTACAATTTATTGAACTATTCTAGCCAGCAATATTATTTTACAACAGTATTGCAATACAAAAAAAAATCACTTACTACCTATCTAAATTTTTAGTGCTATAAATTTTAGTAAAAAATTGGGTCAAAAAATCATTCCATTGGACGGTACAGACTTCAGAGGCAAAACCCCATCGCTATTCAGTTCATCATTCTCATCAGAGTTCCAATAATCATTGAGATGAATGTTCCTATCACTGAAGATTTCAACGGATCCTTGCGGAACAAAGCAACATATCAAAAGCCCGCCCACCCGGCAGAAAACTCCAGGTGACATTGTTCTAATTAATTAGTATGATTTTTACCTAAGGGACGTACTTTCATGACGGAAGGACCTATGGCCAGTATTATTTAACACTTCGATACGATATTTGATTCGAAAGTCGTATCGATTTTATTTTCTTCCATGGCACCCTCCAAAAATTGAGGTTAATCAGTTTAAGGAAGAACAGAATTTGTTAAATATTCAACTTCAGCCCAATTTAATAGTAAATTGTTAACTTTTGCTTCAATGGAATCTAAAGTGGAATCAAAAAAAAAATAAATAAATAAAAAAAATACTAAATGAGATATCAAGGATTCAAAATATTTTTTATTATTGAAACTTTTTATATGATACATAATTTTTCATAAATAGGGAATTTTAGAGTCAATTTGTCAGAGTGTGAAGTACTCAGCTACTCAGCTTGCACGCAATCAAGATTTAGGCGGGTTTCTCATACCTCGTGAAGAAAAATGACATGATATTTGTATGGATATGGATAGTGACCAGAGGCAGAATCACGAGCAAAGAATGAGCTACTTAGGCAATTTATGTCCTTTAAATGTCAAGTAATGCTAGATGTGCAAATAATCCACATACATACATACAATATCTTTTTTTCCACAGCATGTTGCTCCAATATGAATAGAGAATCTTCTCCACAAGATTAAGATTTGTGTATGTAAGAACTTATAGAAAATTCCTCGGGTTAAAAAAAAAAAATCTAAGGGGCAAATGAGATGGGTGATATAGAGAAGTTTAGTATGAGATGAAGATGCTGAAATTACTTCCTGAACGACTTTCAAAAGGGATTCAGACGTGCCGATCAATTTCAGAGCCCAATTTTACTTTTCATCTTCAAAATATTGTTCAAAAATTTGATTCCATAACTGGGTTTAAATTATTTTTCATTTCAATGTAGATATCCTTACAAACAAAATTTAGACATACTATCTTGAATGACCTTTTTATCTCTACTCAAATCCTGTTGCGCTGTTTCAAGTCACCATAAAATGCATTTAGCTTATTACCTACTATTTTCTATTGTTTATGAAATACTATTTTTAATGAAATGGTGCTTTCAAAAGGTGAGTTCAACATTATTATTATTATTTTTTATTTTTTACATTTTTAACTAAACATTGTGTTTTGGATTACTCGAACTAATATTTATTTGATTTACTCTTTGTAATACACCTAGCAGGTAATGTAGGTACATCAATAAATATGCCAATCTACATATTTATTTAAAAAGTGTGACTTGTTACGATGAAGACTTGTCCATGTTCTTATAAGAACACCTTTATCTAAAATATTATCTCGTCATCTTCAATTTCGCAATGAACATATTGAACAAGTAAAACAGATTTGCCTTCCAGAGATGTTTTTTTTTTTTTTTTTTTTTTTTTTAATACAATTATCAGTTAAACAGGTAATATTTTTTTTTTTTTTTTTCTTTTCTTTTTTCCAGATGGTACAAATTCAAGAGTATTCTCCAAATTCAACGTCTTCTCCAAATTATTCTGAAAATTCTTCGTCTGCCTCAAATATCACCAAATTCAACGTCTTCTCCAAATTATTCTGAAAATCCTTCGTCTGCCTGAAATATCACCAAATTCAACGTCTTCTCCAAATTATTCTGAAAATTCTTCGTCTGCTGCAAATAAACTTCAAATTCAACGTCTTCTCCAAATTATTCTGAAAATTCTTCGTCTGCTGCAAATAAACTTCAAATTCAACGTCTCCTCCAAATTATTCTGAAAATTCTTCGTCTGCTTCAAATATCTTCAAATTCATTGTCTTCTCCAAATTATTCTGAAATTTTTTCGTCTGCTACAAATATCTTCAAATTCATTGTCTTCTCCAAATTATTCTGAAAATTCTTCGTCTGCTTCAAAAATCTTCAAATTCATTGTCTTCTCCAAATTGTTCTGAAAATTCTTCGTCTGCTTCAAAAATCTTCAAATTCATTGTCTTCTCCAAATTATTCTGAAAATTCTTCGTCTGCTTCAAATATCTTCAAATTCATTGTCTTCTAAAAATTATTCTGAAAATTCTTCGTCTGCTTCAAATATCTTCAAATTCATTGTCTTCTCCAAATTATTCTGAAAATTCTTCGTCTGCTTCAAATATCTTCAAATTCATTGTCTTCTCCAAATTGTTCTGAAAATTCTTCGTCTGCTTCAAAAATCTTCAAATTCATTGTCTTCTCCAAATTATTCTGAAAATTCTTCGTCTGCTTCAAATATCTTCAAATTCATTGTCTTCTCAAAATTATTCTGAAAATTCTTCGTCTGCTTCAAATATCTTTAAATTCATTGTCTTCTCCAAATTATTCTGAAAATTCTTCGTCTGCTGCAAATAAACTTCAAATTCAACGTCTTCTCCAAATTATTCTGAAAATTCTTCGTCTGCTGCAAACAAACTTCAAATTCAACGTCTTCTCCAAATTATTCTGAAAATTCTTCGTCTGCTGCATATATCTTCAAATTCAACGTCTTCTCCAAATTATTCACAAAATTCACGAGTCTACAAGAACCATCCTAAATTCATGCGTCTACAAGAGAAATCAAAATTCATGCGTCCACAAGAAAAATTAAAATTCATGCGTTAACAAGAAAATTCAAAATTCATGCGTCTACATTCCACAAGTACATTTCAAAATTCATGCGTCTACTTTTACAGTAAGTATCTTTAGAAATTCAGCACTTAAATTTTCTCTTCTTCCTAAGGTAAGAAAGTTTTTACGAAAACATTTTTTCTATTTACATCTTTTGGTGACTTGACTAAGCGAAATATTACGTGCCTTCTTATCTTATAATAAAGGTCATTCAGGAATGTATAAAATGTATAAAAAATACAGGAATGTATTATATCTACTGAGGAGTTAAAAAGATCTTCTGAGAGATCCAAAATACTCTATTTTTAAACACTGTAAAGCAAAGAAAAACAATATGTTTAGGACAAATTCTGAGGAATTGCGAGTATGAATTGCTACAATATTTTTTTTTTTTTTTTTTTTTTTTTTTCAATATAAATCCCACTTTGGGCATTTATTGATACATTACAATCTAGATTAAATCTAATAAGCAATTTTATTCTAAAAAGGTTATAGTAAAAAGTAAAATATATGTACATAAACATAAATATTCTTAAGTCTAGTTGAGGTGGTTACATTTTGCGCTGTACCGTTACGAAGCATAAAAGTAATTTATACTAAATCAAATGGTTTCTTCCTCTTTAATCTTCTAACTAGGTCTGAAACATTGAGAAGATGGACGGCCTCAATATTTTCATGTACCTCTAGCCTCTGTTGATGTTTTGAGGCATAAATTTGCATTGTTTCTCTAACTGACTCAACGCCCAAGTCGCGGTGCAGTAAGTTGTTCCTAATGTACCATGGGGCATTGACAATGTCCCTTAGCACTTTGTTCTGAAATCTCTCTATAATGAGTCTGTTGGATGCGCTGGTACAGCCCCAAAGCTGGATACCATAGGTCCAAACTGGTTTCAGGACCTGGTTGTATAGTAAAAGTTTATTCTCGATGGGAAGTGGAGAGTAGCGTCCCATTAGCCATTTCATCTTGTTGTACTTCATATCAAGTTGAGTTCTTTTCTTCTTTACGTGTTCTTTCCATTTCAGTTTTGCATCGAGAGTCATTCCCAAGTATTTCGCTTGATTCGAGAAGGGAATGATTTTGTTATTGATGTAAATTGGTATGTAGGGCTGATTTCTGTTGGTAAAATCCACATGAACCGACTTACTATCATTTAGTCTTATTCTCCATTTTGAAGTCCACCTTTGAAATCTGGAGAGGGTTTGGTTGAGTTCTGATGATGTTTCTTCGGTATTATCTCCAACTACCAAAAATGCTGTGTCATCAGCAAATGTGGCAATAGTGTTTTCTTCTTCCTCGGGCATGTCACTTGTGTACAATAGATACAAGACTGGTCCAAGTACGCTTCCTTGGGGAACGCCTGAACATATTTCTTGTAGTTCAGAATATGCATCTTCATGTTTAATTCTAAAATACCGATTTGAGAGGTATGATTCAAGAATTTTGGCAAGTTTTTCTGGCAACATTTTTTTCAACTTGAATTTCAAGCCTTCATGCCATACTTTATCAAAAGCTTTAGTTACATCTAGAAATACTGCGGAGCATACTTTCTTTTCTTCTATTGATTTTTCTATCAGATGAACAAGTCTGTGCACTTGTTCTATGGTAGAATGTTTTGTTCTGAACCCAAACTGATGGTCTGGTATGAGTTTCTTGTCAAAAATGACTGATGTTAAGCGCTTGTATAAAAGTTTTTCGAACAATTTTGATAGCACAGGGAGCAGAGAGATGGGTCTATAAGACTTCAGCTCCTCGGGTTGTTGTCCTGGTTTCTGAATCATGATTACTTCAGCAATTTTCCATAATTGCGGCACATATTGTATCTTGAAAGCTGCGTTTATTATTTGTGTTATCCTAACGCAAGCTTTCCGAGGGAGTTCCTTGAGGACTTGACCTGTTATTAAGTCATATCCAGGGGATTTTTTCGGATTAATTTCTTTATCAATTGTTCTCTGTAGCTCTCTTACTGTTATGCAAGGGATATAGTAATCCTCTTCTTGATATAGCATATGTGGAAGAGGTTGTTCATTTGAATCTGGTTCGTTAGGATTAAATATTTTTGATAAATATTTAGCAAATAGTTGACATTTATTATTATTATCACGGATCCATTTACCCTCCGAGTCTCTCAATGGTGGAGATTGATTAATATAAATATAATGAAAGGAAGGCAAAGCTCGAGGAATACCATGAAGATAATGGTTGGAGCATATTATCACATGGACAAAACTCACACAAGAGGAAATATTCACCAGAGCTATGGATAGGGAAGGTTTGGCCAGAACGACAGCCACTAAAAGAAGATAAGTAGCTGAGTCATTGAACATGTGAAGAGAAAACAAATAATAACTTATACAATTTTCATATTACCTATGCTCAAATTGCTTAAAGAAATTCGACTCCTCCTTCTTCTAGTCAAAAATTCGACTTTTCTCTCTGAATAATATCTGAATAGAATTTCGGGATATCTAACATCTAACATAGGCCAAAAAAATCAACTGCGTCACTTAAAATGACTCGACCTGTATATAAACCACAGACTCAGGACATGCCTACATTTACCGAACAAAAAGATGCTCTAAGTTAAATTCCTGTTCTGTATTCAGACCATGATGTAGACGAGTCCTGTTTTCCACGTAAAACACAAAACACGAGCGAGTATTTGTAAAATTAACTCCATAAAGCAAATAATGATGCCATTGAATCTGATGATGCCATTGGTATTGATTCTGATGTTACTGGTAATAATATCGATGCTGCTATACTGATTATGTAATGACGCTACAGCAGCTGCAGCTGTTTTTGAGGTTAATGTTAGTATTGGGCTCATTCCAGAAAGCTCTGTAACTCTCAAAATCCACAAAATATCCCTTTCAACCGTCAAATTTTGTTCAACACCAATTTACGTTCAAATACTTCCAATTTCTGATATTAGAAATTCCTCGGAAGTAATAAAACAATCAGAGGGTGTTGTTTGGCATTAAAAAGGGATTTTTGGGGATTACGAGAGTGAGAAAAATTTCTGGCCCTGATGACCATGCTGATAGTGATACAAGTTGTGCTACTGATGATGATTATTCTTATAGCAATGATTATAATGATGCAGCAGCTGATGAAAATAAACAGAACATGAAAAAACCCTTTTTTTTGTAAACTGAAGTCGGCGCCAATTACTATCTTGATTTAAAACCGATTGACTTTTTCACACAACCAGAAGCGTTGGAATGCGCGCTTGTGTTGTTTTAAATATGTAAGCTGTCACATTGTTTGATTAGCATCACGGCGCGGAGAACAATGGTTGCCACAGGTGAGTCAGCGGAGGATCCGGGAATTCCCGATTTGAGATATTAAAATTTCAAAGAAATAAAATCGGTTTTTTTGGACCTGCTTTGGTGACGAATTCTTTCTTTTCGTATAAATATCAACTGTTCAGAACACCATTCTTGGAAATAAATTCACAAGTAATAAAATGAAAAAAAAAAAATTCTTTCAGTGCACCATCCAGAGACTCTTCAATTCATTCGAAAAAGCTATTTCAGAGGTTAGTAAAGTTACAGGAGCCAGCGTCGATGGCGCGTTGATTGTTCCAGTAATGATAATAATAATAATAATATTGTAATCCTATTCTATGATTAGGCTTTTGAGTTCTTTCAATTTATTTCATGTGGTTTCATTTTTGTTTCTCATTGTCTATGGTTTGGTTTTTTTTCACCTTCTCTCGGTGTTTTTACGTTCTTTTGTCCATTGAAATTCCTTTCCAAGTTGTTTCCTTGCTCCTGCACTGACAGACAGTGGTGATCATATCACTGGCCAGTATATATGGACCTTCTTCATTTTTTTACTATCTTCTTTTTTTACTTCTTCTCTCGCATTGTTTGTGCTGACGCCTGACGCCTCGCCGGAAGGCAGGCGTGAGAACGAGAGTGAGGCTATGTGAGTGAGAGCCAGACATATAATTATGTACGTACATGTAATTTCTTGTTGGGGCTGTGTGAGTGAGAGAGTGAGGCTATGTGAGTGAGAACCGGACATAATTGTTATTATGTACGTGCATGTAATTTCTTGTTGGGGCTGTGTAAGTGAGAGAGTGAGGCTATGTGAGTGAGAGCCAGACATATGTAATTATGTACGTGCATGTAATTTCTTGTTGGGTCTGCGTGAGTGAGAGAGTGAGGCTATGTGAGAGAGAGCCAGACATATGTAAATTATGTGCGTGCATGTAATTTCTTGTTGGGTCTGTGTGATTGAGAGAGTGAGGCTATGTGAGTGAGAGACAGCCATATGTTATTATGTACGTGCATGTAATTTCTTGTTGGGGCTGTGTGAGTGAGAGAGTGAGGCTATGTGAGTGAGAACCGGACATATGTAATTATGTACGTGCATGTAATTTCTTGTTGGGTCTGTGTGAGTGAGAGAGTGAGGCTATGTGAGTGAGAACCGGACATATGTAATTATGTACGTGCATGTAATTTCTTGTTGGGTCTGTGTGAGTGAGAGAGTGAGGCTATGTGAGTGAGAGCCAGCCATATGTAATTACTAGCCGTTTGCCCGTGCTATGCAACGGGACTAAATTTCAAATTTACTAAGGCATGGCCGTACTGCTGGACAGCAATGCCTTTTTGAACTTTTTATAATTTTTCTGGACAAAGCGATAATGGTTTTGGGGGGGTCAATTCTGAGACATTTTTCGCTATCTCTTACCGTTTTGGCTAAACAACTCCGGACAAACAAACAAACATAGGTAGGTAGGTAGGTAGGTAGGTAGGTAGGTAGTCCTTTTTTCTGTTTTATATATAGAGATGTACGTGCATGTAATTTCTTGTTGGGTCTGTGTGGGTGAGAGAGTGAGGCTATGTGAGTGAGAACCGGACATATGTAACTATGTACGTACAAACGTGCATGTAATTTCTTGATAGGGCTGTGTGAGTGAGAGAGTGAGGCTATGTGAGTGAGAACCGGACATATTATGTAATTAATAATTATGTACGTGCATGTAATTTATTGGTGGGGCTGTGTGAGTGAGAGAGAGGGGATGTGTGAATGAAAGAGATGGACATACATATAAAGGGACTGTGTGGGTGAGAGAGACAGACATATTTATGGAAGGGCTATGTGAGTGAGGCAGAGAGAGAGAGGTTATAATTTATTTACGGAGTTCAGTTTGTCACCCAGGATTCGGAAACCACATTCCTGCAGGATCTTTTGTTGTGTCAAACGATTAAAAGATGCCGCCTCGTGCAATCGAACAATTTTTAAGTATACATAATAATATGTATTATGTATAGTACATATTGTACTATACAGGGTGTAACACAATTAGATGACAAATAAGGTTACAAAATGGTTTGGACGTGACCAAAATGGATGGAAAATGAATAACACACATCCATAAAGAATGGCAAATGAAACCTATGACTTTCCAACAAAATTCTTTTTTTGTAGACAGTGTCCCTAGATCTATCGCATTGACATAATAATATAGGTATGTCATTATTTTTCTTTACATTCCACTCCTATCGGAGGTTGGAAACCATCATGTCTATCTGATGCTTGTTCTTGGCTACATTGAAAAGTGTTTTACTGTCACATTGGAACCAGTCTCTAAGATTTTCCATCCAACTCGTTCTAGATCTTCCTCTACTTTTTTTCCCGCATATCTTGCCCTCCAATACAAGATGGAGTAGTGCATGTCTTTCTCCCCTCATCATGTGTCCAAAATACTGCAATTTTCTTGATTTTATACTTTTCATGACTTCTTGTTTTTTGCCCACTCTTCTACTTCTCGATTTGTAACTTTATCATATAGTTATCATCATATTTGTGTTAAACACTTTCGTGATGTCACAACTACTCAAACTTGCTTTACTAAATTCACGCTGAAACCGGGACCCGAACCACCGACCTCCATGTTACAAGTCCGCCGCCTCATCGATCAAGCTACTGAGGTCGGTTAACTTTATATCACATATATTATGTCATCATCATTCGGTAGCGTCATCGTGAACGATGGTAGCCAGACAGTAGAGTAATGACTCAGCACTTCTACCACTGTCTATACAAGGAGGCTAATATTTGACAAGGGCCCCCAGAACCAAGCCAATGCTGGTCTACTCCCTGTTTATAGTACCCCAGTCAGACTGCTGGTCTACTCCCTGTTTATAGTCCCCCAACCAGACTGCTGGTCTACTCCCTGTTTAAAGTCCCTCAGCCAGACTATATATATATATTTTTTTTTCTAGGTGATGTACCTACTGATTTTTTAAAGGGATACTTTCATCCCGCGTCAGAAATATTAAGGAGCGCGGTAGCGCTCCGACCCGCCAAGTCAATCGAAATAGTTCGCGCGCTACCAAGAGTATACTATACGCGACAGCATAAGTAGCACATTTCGTGTAGTTGTAGGAGAAAAAGTACAAGTGATGGAGGAGATTGAATTATATGTACAGATTGGGGCACGATAATAGACAAGCTTTTAAAAAAGAAACATCGAAATCGTTTGAGTTAAGTTGGTCAAAATCACACTGTAAAAACGTCATTTTTTTTCAAAAAATTCTGCTTCTTCTTTGACGTTGACCGCTCTACAGCCAAAACTACTGGACCGATTTTCATGAACGATGGCTCATTTTTTTTCTTCTGGGTGGTAGGTGTGCCTTTTTATAGTTTCATGATTCCAAAAGCTACCATTTGGCCGTTAATTAGGAAAAGGATCATTTTCAGAGCACAGAATAACATTGGAGTATAGATATTTAATCTAGTTTATTATGTATATACCTATTCACTCACAAACCTTTCAATCCACATGTCCCGATGTGAAATTGTGTAAAGGTATACTAACCCATAAATAGTCGCCGGTGCCGAGTGAGTTAGCGCGCTAAGCTTACCACGCATGGTAACTATTCGATCCCCAGCTGGGCAGGAATTTTCTGCACATTACTTGGGTGTTTGGGGTCTACTCATACCTCGTGAGGAAAAATGAGTAGTTACTGAAAAAGTAACGACCAGTGGCGGCATTACCAGAGTAAAAATAAATTAATGTAATAGAAATTTAAAAAGTAAAGGAGGCTCTTAGTAATGCTGCGCTTCCCACAAAATTTGTGAAGAGGCCTTGTGCTTGACCACAAATAAATTCATACATAATAACAATATTAAACCTGTAATGCCCAAGGAGCGAAAAAAACAAGATTTTTTTTTCTTCTAAAATGTTGGTTATATTAGGTTCAAAAATGTAAAAAAATCTCTAGTACCTACCCAATGTTACATAATATGTATGTGTAACATGAATGTCATAAATGTTTGGGGACCTTTCTAAGTAGGAAATGTTGAAGTTTCATAGAAAACTTTGTAAAAGCCCCTACACTACCTAATACCTATTCCTAATTAGGAATGTAGGTACCTCTTAGGTACATAGGAAGTGAAAGGCTTCCCTCCCTATCCAATTCTCTCTAGTAAATATTATTTTCTTTCGCTGGCCGCTAAAAAGTTTATTATACAAAGTAAAGTAAAGTGAAGCTTTTATGTGTTGCAAAAACCACGTATATTCAACTACAGTACAGTTAGCTCAGTGGTAAGGGTGGCACTGAAAGATGCTAGAGGCGCCAGAACTCCGCGAGTTCGAAACCCGGCTGGAACATGTTAGATTTTTTTTTTTTTAGTATTTTTAACTAAATACTCTTTACTTATTTTAATTTTACATAATTTACATTAAATTTAGTGAGTTTATGAGGTACTATTACCCTTTTTGTTGTGGGTTGTGTTGTACCTCATTTATAATATACAATAAAAAAAATTCAGTTAAAAAAATATATTTGTCATTTATTACGTGAACAACACAATAAGCTTCGTTCTCAGTATTCTTTCAAACAAATTAATTGTAAAATTACCTACATAGTTATCCTCCAATTTGGGATTTTTACCACATAATAATACATCTTGGACATACTGCTGGAATAATGGCACTTAAAAGACCTAATTGTTAGATCTGACATAAATTAAGGAAATATGTTAAGGGTGTACACACTATCTGAACTAGTTGAGGGGCCCATATTGGATAAAATGGACGGCACCACAGTATCCTTGTAAAAATCTGTGACAAAGGGCCAATTTATGAAACGGGATTAATTTTAGAATAACCCAGACTATCTCTCTAATCGTTCTTCGACTTGAGGGAGGGTCTCGCTTGTTATCTTACCTTCTTTTAAACATAATTAACCGAACACAGTGAGAACGAACTCACTAAGTGAGGTTCTGTTTTAACATGGGTACTGGACAAATTGGCTTTCGTTTGTCTGTTCTGTTTGCGATAACTCCCGAACGGATTCTTCAAAATTGATGAAATTTTATATACATGTTTATTTTCTAATCCTAAAATTTTACTTTTACTTTAAGTTGACCACTCGAGGCCAAATGGGGGCCGTCTTGGTAAAAAATGAAAACGATTTTTCTTTTCTTTAAAAAAAAAACAAGTAACACTCTTGAGTCGTTGAAAAATATATATAAGTTCATTAGTGAAATTCGGAAATTGTGAAACCTAAGGGGGCCGCACTGTGGTAAAAAATCGATAAAGGGCCAAAAAAATAAAAAAAGGCCGCTTGATATGTTTTATATAAAACTTATCGAGTGGGGTATTGAATAAAAGGTCTCGATGTCCTCATGCTTGAATGTACATTTATAATGCGATAGTTGAATCTGTTTGAGGTTTACTGTTCAGAGAAACACTAGTTATTGTTGGATGGAAGAGCTTCTTTAAGGAGAACCCTGCCATGTAAAAGGAAGCCAAAAAATAATAATATTGACGTTACACAATATAGGACATACTATTATTAACCGAACACAGTGAGGGAGCGAAGCAACCTCACTAAGAGGGGTTCTGTTTTAACTTGCATACTGGACGATTTGGCTTTCGTTTGTCTGTCTCATAAATAAGGCGAGATCAATTATTATATTATTAAAATGCTATCATTATTATAATGATTAAGAAATTAATTTATTTATTTACCAAGTGATATTATACGCCAGAGCAGAAGTAGCACAATAATTGTTGTAGCTGACTAAAAAAAATACAAGTGATGAAGGAAATCGGACTATAAATACATATAGGTAGATTGGGGCACGATAAAGACAAGCTTTGAAAAAAGAACCATCAAAACCGTTTGAGTTAAGTTGGAGAAAACCAAACTTTAAAAACGTCATTTTTTTTCATCATTTTCTGCTTCTTCTTTCACGTTGACCGCTCTACAGCCAAAACTACCAGACCGATTTTCACAAACTTTGGCTAGTTTTTTTCTCGTGAGTGGTAGTAGTGCTATTTATTGTTCTATTATCCTTAAAAGGGACATTTGGCCCTTAATTAGGAAAAGGATCATTTTCAGAGCTTAGAACAAATTTGGTGTATAGATATTCAGTATCTAGTATGTTATCACTTCCCAGATGAGTCAAAAGTCGCATATCCACTTTTTAGGTGAAAGAACAATTTGGAGAAGGATACTGTGCTTAGTTATGAATATCAAACTAAAATATTTATCTTCACATTCAAACTGTTTCATTTATCAACACTTGTTTCTTTAAAGTCATTATTTAATGTGTTAAATAATTTTATATTGAAACAACATGTATCATACACCCCACACCTATGCAGGGCCACTACAAAAAGTTATAAGATCCCCCAAAAAATATCACTTCGTGACATAAAAAAAGTCCCGCCAAGTCGTTCCCCAAAAATATTTCAGTTCCCAAATTCATCCCACCGTTCCCAAAATATATATTAGTTATTTGTGACGTCCCCCAAAAAAATTATTGAAATCAATTTATGGCCCCGCCTTTTATTCATTCACCTAAGTGCAACAGTATACTTATTAATAGCCTCCCCTCTCTCTTTCTTCTAATGTCCTCTTTCTTTTGTTCCTTGTTGCATGTTGGAATGTTTCCTTTACAAACTCAGAACTTAAGTCTTATTTCCTTGCTCCTTTCACCGACTTGGGCTCTTGGCGGAGTACCACTAACTGGGAATGATAAATATATGAATCCAATTGACAGTGCTATTTTTAAAGAATTAAAAAGAGATAATTTAACATAGTGGTTCTTATGGAGAACAGGAAATGAGAAGTCTAGCCGACCGCGACCCACGGATGCATTATCTGTATCTAAGTCGCAAAATACCTGCCACCAACGAGAATTGAACCATCAGATCAAGTCACGATTCAGGCTCATTTCCAAGGATCACATGTTTACATATGTCTACATTTGTTATATCTATACTTATAAAAGAACCATGACATCAGTTCATTTGGCTAAGAACGGACCTGCTGGGTGGTACTCCGCCAAGAGCCCAAGTCGGTGAAAGGAGCAAGGAAATAAGACTTAAGTTCTGAGTTTGTAAAGGAAACATTCCAACATGCAACAAGGAACAAAAGAAAGAGGACATTAGAAGAAAGAGAGAGGGGAGGCTATTAATAAGTATACTGTTGCACTTAGGTGAATGAATAAAAGGCGGGGCCATAAATTGATTTCAATAATTTTTTTGGGGGACGTCACAAATAACTAATATATATTTTGGGAACGGTGGGATGAATTTGGGAACTGAAATATTTTTGGGGAACGACTTGGCGGGACTTTTTTTATGTCACGAAGTGATATTTTTTGGGGGATATAAACTATGGCACCTATCTCTTCCCGAGATTTTATCCATGATTTGAATTGAGCCAGACTATATAATATGTCATACACCCAGTATTTATATAATGTATATGTACATTGTACATACATAATACATTATGCTCACTATATCACATACTCTGATACACCTTGTTATTTCCATTCATAGGAAACCAGAGCGGCATACCTCGGGCGTGTGAATTTCTAAACCCTGCGCATGCGTCTGCGCCGCTCAGTCCATTCCGCGAATCTGGTGAAATTTAATTGCCGCGAAAGTTTCAGGAATTCAGACGGAATGCAGGCAGGTTTGCCAATTTTTGGCCAGTCTCTTTCTCGTTAGATAATAAGGTGTCTGGATTTTGGGACAAAGTCTTTTTAGATAATAAGGTGTCTGAATTTTGGGACAAAGTCTTTTTAGATAATAAGGTGTCGGTCAGAGTCTTTCTGAATTTGTCTTTTCTGGAGTCTTTTCTCCAGTCTTTTCTGGAGCAAAAGAAAAGAAAAAAATGTCTTTTCTGGAGAACGAGATGGTTTTTGCTTTAAATCTACGGAATTGAGCTCTGTTGGTACAATAAAAATACTTGAAAATAAGTTTTATCAATGGGTCACAATAGATCTAAGATCTAATAGACGACGGTGGGCTAATTGGGGCTTCTCTTGTAAGACAGTAAGACGTCAACTAATTTATAATCACAAAGGTACATTAATTAAATTTAGGCGAAATGCTTACTACTAAAATAACTATCCCAATGAATGGTACGTGTTTGACTTCTTGCATGGTACATAATTATAAAGATATATAACCCCTGTACTGCCAAAAATGTTACCGAAAGCCCGAATTCTCCTGAGCAGGCTGTTTCTGAGTTGTGTTCTGAAAGACTGATCTCCATAGCTTAGTCTAAAACGGTGCACTCGTAAACATGGGGTTGGTGATTCGAGCTTCAAGTCTCACGCATAGGAATTTTTTTTTAAAAATCCTCATCAAGTTACAAATTATCGAGTATTAACATGAAGTACATCATAATTTGAAAGCTTTTTATTCTAGTCAAAAGGGTTTAAGGACGAAATTAATAGACAAATTATATATCACAAGTCATTGCTAAGCGTCGGTTTTCCCTATCTTACACAGTACGCAATCCGTGACTTAGCTCCACAGAGGTATTACAAAAACGTCTATGAATTCCACCCTTGGACACACTGCTCCATATTTCGGCTCGTCGGCGCGGCGTCGCCAAATTTCGCCCGCGCTGGTCACTAACATGGGTCAGCAGGCCACATGCTGTCCACAGTCCATTATGGGCAGCCCATTATCTCAAACAAATATCTCGAATATTTGTGTTTCTTTTTTCCTATAATTTCTTTGACGTGGAAGAAGAAAAGTTGACAGGGTGTCTAAGAAATTTCGATCCAAATATGTTTTTTCGTGATTTTTAGACAGCACCGATATTGTCAGAACTCAAATGATAGTGTCAGTAAGTCAAAACTATAATCAATGTATTCATATTTATTTAAATGGTCAGAAATTATTTCTATTTTATTATAAAAATCCAATAGAAAAAGGAAAGTAAAGAGATAGTATCGCTGGGGGACGTAAAGCACACACAGTGGCAGCCATGTCAGGCCAAAAGACAATAACAGAAATCGTTGGCGCCCCAACCTGAACCGTGTGGAAGAGGTTGGCCAATGCCAACTCCGAGTAGGTTGGGAAAAAGGAAAAGTGAAAGAAAAAGATAAAATTATTGTAAGAAAAAGAGTAAGTAAATTTTCCAGAGAAATAATTTTATTATTTTAAATAACCAACTTTTTTGCTAAGTATATTGATCGGAGATAGACTAAACTAAGAAATCTAAGGAGATACGAACTAATAATACCTACTTAATAACATTAACTTTTTATTATTTTTAATGCTACTGTCTACATTCACTTAGAAATCAGGACTATGTGAGGCAATACCTGACAGATATAATTATATGCGTTGGTTGTTATTTGAGAGAGAAACGTATATAATCAGAATAAATCTGGCTTCTCACACATATTGTTAAAAGTGTTCATGGCTGAAATCAATGGTGACATGAGTATTAAAATAATTTTCTTTATGCCTTTGCACTCCCTGTATGATTGAACGACGGGCAAGAAAGAATTACACACACTCCCAAAAATTCCATATTTTTTTCGAATTTTTGGCAATCCAAGCGAATTATCTGTTCGAAAAATCGGAACATGTTAATTAATGAAATTTCGCGTCTGTCTTGGAAAACGCGAGCATCGAGTGAGTGCGCGTTTAGAAAGTAAAAAATGGACAATTTTTCGGTCGACAACCCTGAGTGAGAGAGACAGAAACACCGGATGGTCCACTTGAGAGAGAGAAAGAGAGGGACAGAGAAAGGAAGGGGTTCTGGCTGATTAATAATGCTTCAGCTTAATATTGGATGGTCCAGAAAAAGCGAAGAAAAAAAAAAATAAAAATGCGATATACCTACATTAGGTACCATGTATGTACCTAATAAAAATAATAAATCCACTAAGGGCAAAGCAAAAAGCTATTAAATCTAGAAAACCGACCTCAGTAGCTTGATTGATAAGGCGGCGGACTTGTAACCTGCAGGTCGGTGGTTAAAGTCCCGGTTTCAGCGTAGATTATTTAGTAAAGCGAGTTTGACTCGATTCTCGCGTTTGTCGCAGGCCCATTATGCACATATAGGAAATAAGGATTAAAATATTCTATTCCACTATCTCGATAGAGGACTATAAGCAGAAAGCAGACCACCCTTACAAGCCAGACTAGCTTGCAGTTTCCTAGGAGTTTAATGGCTTATAAAAAAAATCCAAGTCCTCATGATGGTTGATCGCACAGTCATAGAAATATGTGGTTTGGGAAGAGCCAACTTTGAAATAAAGTTGGCTGGAGACCATCACTCACCCTTCCAGCTGTAGCCAAGCCAAACAACAACAATAATCCTCTATCTAAAACATGAAAGAAGTACCCAAGAATGGCGAGTTGATCCGACTAGCTTCACTCAGGTCTTCCATTCATTCCTCCATGTCCTCTTGATAAACACAAGTGAAGCCAATGGCCCTAATATCGGTCACTGGACCTACAGTAGCCCTATTGTCGGACACTAGACTTGTCATGTTTTGAAGGCGATATCATACAAGCAAGTATAGTTTATTCAAAATACAAAATACAATGCTGCCTAACTTTTTTTCTTCAATATTTATATTCTTCTTTAGCTCAACAAAAACATAATGCCCCGGCATATTATCGTGTACAATAAGAGACATTGTTTGGCTCTTCAATTCCTGTGACCAGTTATTTTCAGCTATTTTCAGTTTTCAATGATATAAACTATTCCTTACGCCAAAAAGGTCAACTAAGAGTCTGCATTGTGTAGCCAGCGTCGATGGCATGTTGAATACACCGGTTCCCTTCAGAACACCGAAGTTAAGCGACATCCAGCGAGGTTAAGACTTGGATGGGTGACCATTCAAATTCTAATTCTCGTGACGCTGGCTTTTCCCGGCCCCACTCAGGCTGGGTGAGGTCAATGTGAGTAGCAGGTTTGTGAGTTTCCTGCGAATGGAGGGTAAAACCCCCGTCGTGATATGACCATGGCAGTTGAAAGCGACGTTAAACCCCAATTAAAAAAAAAAAAGTCTGCATTGTCTGCAGCCATAATACTAATTGGTATTTTGGTTTATTTGAAACTATTTTAAGGTAAGAACATTTATATTATTATAATAGTTCTTACCTTATTTGGTAGAACAAAAATATACAGTAAAATACAATGAAATTATAAAGAAAAAACAAAAAGATTGAGCAAAGATACAAGAACAAAAAAGAGAATGAAGTTAATGTCCTACCTAAAGGGCGGGCTCTTCCACCCAACCCAAATTTATATAGCCCTGGCCTCCCACATGACTGATAATTTCTTCTGAGATTCCGATTCCGCTTCTAAAAATTCAATTTAGGCAAAATATTAAATTTATTCATTAGACAATTACTATTGATGTCGAGACAAAGTCGATGAGATAGTGAATACCTACTCCAGTTTCCTACTAAGACCACTAATGTTCAGCGAAGTAAAGACTTAGTTAATATGTTGGCTATATCCGGTTCAACCCAGGCTGGGTTGATAAATTTAATATCATACAAGAAACATTAACCGAATATTTAAACGAAGATTTTTCCTCCAAATACTAAAGAGGTAACTTGTATTACTTCCGAGAAATTTCTAAGATTAGAAATCGGAAGTATTGTGTTCGTTTTTGTAAAAAAAAAATTTTTTTGCTCCGATTTCAATTTTTTTCATATTTCTGGACGTTTCATAACCTACTGAGTAAATTTGGTTTTGTGTCCGTCTGTCGGTCTGTCGGTCTGTCGGTCTGTCGGTCTGTCGATCTGTCTGTTAAAACGATTCCTTGTAACGCGCAAATCTCGGAAACTACTTGACCGATTTTGATGAAATTTTGCACACATCTAGGAGACATTCTGTAGATGGTCCATTTTAAATTCATCGAATTCATACTAGCGGTTCTGGGTGAAAGAGACCATGCGCCTGACCACTAACTTTTTACTTAAACGCTTATATCTCGTGAACGGTACACCCGATTTCGATGAAATTTTGTAAAAATATGTATATTATTGTTTTACATAGGTTATTTATATTTATTTTTAAATTAATTATAGTTTGACTCTGATATTTAAGAAAATCCGAAATTTTGGACAAAAAAGTAAAAAAATAAGGACCACGACTTGCCAATACAGAATTTTTTGTAGAATTTAGAATGTAGAAAAAACAATATTCTACCATATAAAACAAATTTGAAGAAAATCGGTTGAGCCGTTTTGGAGATACAAGTAATTTTCTATAAAATCTCAAAATTGGCACGTGTTTACAATGTGAAGCAATCACGAGGAAGTATTGTGTCTATAATTGGCAGTGTTTTTTTTTGAATATTTTACATTCCATTCTTAGCAGCATTTCCCTTGCTAAAAGTTTTCATGTATTGAGGTTGTGATAATAACAAAAATCAATATAAACATAACAAACATAATTATTATAAAATAAATAATATTAGGTTAATAGAAATTTTAAAGTAGGTTACCTGAGATCATTGATCTTCTACAGACAATGCTTTAGGAAGATCATGGCATACTGTCTGGTCAATGGTAAAAGACAATATTATGAGGAGTATCCTCAAACATGGACGAGTGGTGTTAGTGCACTACGCTAGCACGCACGGTGACCTGGGTTCGATCTCCAGCGGAGCAGGAATTTTCTATTTTGTACTTGGATGTCCGGGGTCCACTCAATGCTGCTATATTATTATTTAAGTACACAGACTGGACTTACCGCTGGATGTCATATTGGGGCATATCTTGCAGCACTGGCCGGCTATCTTGATCCTCTCCGTGCTACAGGCGAGCTCCGGACATTCGGTCGGCTTACATCGCGTTCGTCCGATCATTTTTCGTTTTCGTTTGTCCTGAAATAAGAAAATGAGAAGAATCTTTAGTTATCTTGGGTAGGGAATGTAGGGATTGTTTTCCAGTGGTGGACTCCATACGATACGTGGCTTGACCACTTTCTCGTCTCGAGTTTATCACTAGGAATTAATAGACATTTTATATTGCCTCTGTGGACATAAGTCACGATTTGAGTACTGCCTTAGATGGGGAAAACTATTGCTAAGTCATGACTTAGGCCCGTATTTTTGAACGACCCTAAAACAAATTTAGTGTGAGTGGTCCGGATACGCGTGCGCAGTGAATCATATCAGCCACAGAGACAGAATTTATTTTGAACTTAAGTCTTGAACGCTTCTCACAAATCTTGAGCGCTGCTCAGGGCATGAGCAGAAACCATTTCAGCCAGAAAGATGTAGATATAAATATAAATAAACAACACGTTTCTTTGCATTTCCAATCAGCTGACCCTAAAAGTGAATGAAATTTGTTGAAATTTTGAAGTGTCCGAAATTGGTCACTTTACAACTGCCGGTGATTTCTCATCGGTATAAATGAAATTCGTGAAGACACATTATAATATTTCTTGGAAGTGATTTTACTTCCTAACTATTATTGTATTTTATTTATTTAGCAAATAGATAACCTTTTTAACAAATTTGTGATAATCACTTATAATTATGCTGGCAATATTCGAGAAACAAACAAAACGCTAATTTTGCACCGCCAAGAAAGAAAGAAAAGCTTTTTTATATACCTACGTATATCCACGTATTTTCTTTGGGAAGACGAACATCTTTCAAGAGATATCCTTAATTTTGAATGGCCTAATAGAGCCTGAAAGACCTGAAGACATATGATTAAGAAAAAAGTTTGCTACCAAGTAGTTTGGACAAACTAATTTACAATAGACATGTTGTATTTATTGAAAAATAAATATTTGTCATTATATTCTAAATATTAATAAAAAATATTATATGTATCTTTTAATCAAGTATATATGCAAAAAAAAAATATTTTTACTGTACCCTCCTCATTTTAGGACAAAGGTAGCATTTACCTATCTCGTTTTTTTTTCATATTACGACGGGGGTTTTACCCTGCGATCGTAGGAAACTCAGAAACCTTCTACCCACATTAACTTCAGCCAGCCTGGGTTGGGTCGAAATTTCCGCATCACGAAGTCTTCACCTGGACGTTGCTTAACTTTGGTGGTCCCACGAGAACCGGTGCATTCACAGCGCCATCAACGCTGGCTCTATCTGGTTTATACAACGTATGTCGGTAGGTTGACGAAATTTCAAGTAACATATTCATTTTTTATTCTCGTATGTCACAGATGGTCGTCTCTACCAATACTCATTTTTCCACACCAGATATTAGTGAACCACGTAACATCCAAAATACAGATATAAAAAAGTCTAATTCCTCCGGAATTCAAACTCAGCTCACTTCAATGTAAGTCTGGTGCGCTAGACCACTCGGGCACTGTGACTCCTGACACCGTCGAGCATAAAAAGTCTTTGAAGGGGTTGGGAAATCATGAATAATGAGTACATTTGGTAGATACCTGTGTAGAAAATAAGTAGAATGAAAACATTGAAAAGAGAACATTGGATATGTGATAAAACAATGAATTAACATTTTTCTTTATTAATAAATTAATTCAATTATTGAACAATAGATAGCACAGTCTGAGTTGGACCGGGAATAGCTAGCATCAAGATTGTCCAAAATTTAAATGGTCACCCATCCGAGTCCTGAATTCGCTGGACGTTGCTTATCATATTCGACGGAACGAAAACTGGTGAATTCAACGTGCCATCGACACTAGTATCAACATTCACATTCAACGTGCCTGTGAGATATAAATTGTAGGTACTTCTTTCGCTGAGAAGGCTGAGATCGGAATAGTAATAATTATTTTCAATTTGGCTTCCATCTCGGAAAAAACTTGTTTAAATTCTTAGAAAGGATAAAGAAATTTAAAACTATTAAACAAGAAGAATCACCAGACAAAAATTATTTTTGAAAAGATTAGAAAATGTAAACAATAACACAGATGATTTTCACACAGAGGTGAAAATACCCTCTGTGTGAAATGGGCCATATTCACAGAAAAATTGTAATTGCTCGTGAGCAAGGAAAATGTTTGCAAGCTTTATTTTTAGCTTTGTGATGTACATATACCTTTTACTTCCATAGAAACAAAAGCTTTTGATATTTGATAAAAGAAAAAACTCTTTATTGTACTCAAAACTTTTTTATTGTAGATCGAAGCAACTCCTTTGGATTTCGGAAGAAAAAGCATTTCCTTCTTTTGAATGGGGCCCAATATTGCGCCTGTGCGGAAACGGCATCGAGCACTGAGGTTATATAACATAGAGGGAACCCGATGTATCAAGATTTGCGTTCAAAAGGGACCATCAGCTGATTTCAAAATCAATGCCGGACTTGTAGTAATTTTTCTCTCGCGAAAGAGTGGGTACCTAAACTACCTAATTCTTCTGAAATAATATTTTTACTATTTTCATACTTACATATTAGTAATTTCTGTCTTTCTTCCTCTTTTACTTTCCTTATTTTCTACTTATTATGTAGTAATATAAGAGTTGGTATCTGACGTGAAAATTAAAGATGTTTAGATGTCCGCCTTTACATGAAGTAAACAAAAAAATCAAATAAATTGAACCAATCAGAAGCCGGGATTTGTTGAAAGAGGGACCATCAGCTGTTCAAATTTGGACGCATAAATTTGTTCAACTCGAGATAGGTAAGGTTCCCTCTATATTATATGATCTCAGTGGAATCGAGAGATTCATAAGTCACAATTTATATACTTAACTGGCCAAAAAATTTCAAAATCCCGACGGTTGTCCCTAAAGTAGTTTTAGGGACGTTCAAAAATACGGGCCTTAAGAACTCGATTTTGTCTTTTACTTTTGGCCTAAGTTTCCAACCATTTTCAGGCAAGTCGGATATAGGAGATGACCTTTTGCCATGTGAGGCATGTCGTATGTGGACCCGTAAACATAGTGATTTAACTCACAAATGCAAAGAAAAGAAGCCAATAATAAATAGCGCCAATAAGTCATCCGTAGGGTATAAGAGTTAAAAAAGAAAATAATTAGCTACTTCTATTTTTTTTTTTTTTTTTTTTTTTTTTTCATCTTTCTATCAATGGATTTTTCTTGTATACCTACGAAGATTCAAACGTCAGCTTCTCAATCAGGCTAAGGCTTGATCTAAGCTGATTACTTGAGTGTTTTTTCTCTCTTAATACCGGACAACGTACCAGGAATATCTGAAAACTTATTACTGAACCGTTCTCATAAAATCATTGAAGTTAAGCAATGTCCAGCGAGGTTAGGTTAGGAATCTTCAAGATCTCCTAACTCCTGCTTTCCTGACCAAAGTTCCAAACCTACAGGAACCCTGCACAGTCCAACACCTAAGTAATTATACACTGTACATATTATATATTATACAATACATCGGTATTCATCAAGTGAAAGAAGAAGTCTTTTTTTTTTTAGTAAAGTGTATATTTCAAAGGTTTAACATTTCTTCAAAGTCACTACTGAGAGGAAGCGTGCATGCCTCTGATTATTTATTATGCGAGAAGTAAGGATTAGGAGAGATGAATTGAAAATCTTGTCTTACCAACAAAGAGAAAATGTCGAATCTAGATAAAGTATGTAGGTATAATACATAATTATGTTTAGTTGTTGCTTGTCTCTTAAACTCTATTATCTGAAACTGGCATGACAAAATGGCGCTGTAAAGATTAGGATCAAATTTACGTAATCAAATAGGAATTAACTTCAATAAATTGATAGTTGCCAATACCTACGGAGAGAAATATCACAGGAACTGGTGGTATCATGATGGTGTTTAGCACTTTGAGCCCCAGAGCTGGGATCGGCGAGTGAGCACGAGGGACCACAAATTTCAGAACCCAACACTCATACATTGCTCCCAAGGACCACAAGAACCTGTTCCCTATGAGATACACATAGAAACGAATACCATAGGGAGTACTCATGTCTTCCAAGTAAAGGAAGGTCGTGAATACCATATAGAGTACACAAGTCTACAGTGAAATTTTGGGTGAGGGTCATATATGGTACTCATGTCCTTTGTGAAATGTCAGCTGAGGGTCATATATATGGTATTCATGGGCTCAAAGTGTTAGAAATGATCATTCATGATTTTTTTATATAGGTATATAATTTTTTTTTTTTAATTATATTTTCCAATATTGGTTTCAAAAGTTTCCATTTAAATATACAAAAGGGGAATGTACAAGACAAGTAACTATACCTTTAACTATATTTGGGTACCAACTGCTGGTACTTGAAGGTACATACAAGTAACACCCGGTATAAAATGCGCACATTTGCATCTTTAATGCTCATATATTACGTAAGCAATAAGCAATTAATTCATTAGAATAATTTTAATTTTAAAAAATATTCCCATTATGATATTTGCATTGAAAAATTCTTCTCGTTTTATCAATCACTTAATCTAAAAAAAGATTTCTATTTATTATTTTGCAAAAAAAAGAGAACAAAAAATACTGCAATTTTGCTAAGTTTTCCTCATTTGATGACGCAGAATTCGCAATCTAAAAGCAAATGCAATTATTCGCCTGTAAATATAAGAAAATTAACATCAAACAATGGTCTTAAATCAACACAAATGATCTTGGATTCCTCCCATTTTGTAATCCGAATGTCTAATGTCTAATGTACATATGAGTATAAACAGAACAGAAATATACACACGTACTTATTCTAACTGTAAATAATAGATAATCACAATAATAATAAATCAGTTGTTTTAGTTTTCATGTTTTTTTTGTATAAAGAGCATCTTAAGCCATTTTTATTTGGCTTCTAAGATTTGAGCTTCTAAGACCACACTTATTTATACTGCCCGCTGCTATTAAGACTAACGAGTCCAATTATTCTACAAGTTAGTTTAGTACTTGGGTGGTATAGGTAGGTACATCAAAATACCCACATAGGTAATACCGCAGTATAAGGTGGTCAAGATCTCAAATATACAAAGAAAAATGCATGCATTGGGATTGGAGCAATAATACAATACAATATTCTGTTTATACCTACTGCAAGAATGAGACTAAAGAGTCCCTTTACTCTCAGAAGAAGTTAAGTGGCAGAGAATGCCTAAGCCATTAACTTCGCCCCAGATTACAAGACAATTGTAAATCTAAATTTAAATATTTTTTTTTTCTATATTTTATTTTGTAAATATTGTTAAGTTTTATTTCTCTATTAATAATTTTATTGTTGATTGTTTTGTATAAAAAATAAAGTGTAAATAAATAAATAAAATAAACAAGAAGTGAAAATCCATCTTAGATTTGTCTGACTGCCTCAAATGTAGCCGAATCAAGGCAATTTTTTTTTTTTTCGTTTTTTTTCGTTTTTATTGTTTGCATTGTTTACATTATTTCTTTTTCTTGTAATTGTTATTTGTACTGTACAATTTATGTCTGGTGTGAAATAAAGAATTTAAAATAATAATAATCTATACACATTTCACAGTCACAACGCTATCATCACGCTAGAGTAACTCGAGTTTTTTTAACATTGCCTCGTGAGTTTAGATTGAATTTTGCAGTAATTTTAAAATTAAAAAAAAAAAAACGAAAACAAAAAATACACTGACCTAATTAAAGACATGTTAGACCCGTCCTCCTCCCATCACCAGTACACATTATGGAACTGGTGGGAGTATTGTGTAAATCAAATTTTATTATTAGATGGAATGTTATTGTTATTAGGCGATCGCTATATTAACTGTGGAGTTTACAGACTTAAATACTGGATGGATAGTGCCATACTTCAAGTTAGGCAAATCTAGAAAAAAAATGTTCTTTTATCTCAAAATAAAAGAAGACATTTTTTAAAAATCATGACGTGTCAACACTACCCTTGATGTAGTTTTGTTTTAAGAATTTCACTTATAAAATATATTCCATGTCATTTGTACATATTCTTACTGTAAGAAAACTTGATTGAATTTTGTTGCTTTTTTTGTAATTAATGTACAAACGCAATGTGTTTCACTGCAATTTCATGAACTTGATACTTAACCTAGGTAGGCTTAATATTTTCTAAACCTAGTTGTTGCTTACATTCTTTCCTAAAGATATTTTACCTTATTCGAAAGGTCCAATTTAGAGACGTTTTGATTGTAGTATAGTAACATGGCAGATATTGGTGAATTAACACCACTGAGATCATTTATAACATAGAGGGAACCGGATGTTTCAAAACTTGCGTCCAAGAGGGACCATCAGTTGATTTGAAAATCAGTGCCGAATCTGTAGTAATTTTTCTCTCGCGAAGTAGTGGGTACCTAATTCTTCTAAAATAATATTTTTACTTTTAAGATACTTACTTAGTTATTTTTGTCTTTGCTTCCTCTTTTAATTTCCTTATTTTCTACTCATTATGTAGTAATATAAAATTTGGTAGTCGAAAGTCGAATTATGGTTCTCACCAGTTCTTTATACAATACTCGTATGACCACAAGTTTTCACCCCTCTGCACATTCTTCAACAACAACAACAAAAATTCACTTTTCGCGAGTGCATGGATGAGTAGGATTGGATATGCAACGATTATTTCACACAAATATTTTCACCCAACATAAATATGATGTATTCCAAATTTGTGACGACTGCGATAGCCCCACGTGGCTGACTTATGGCTGGTTGGGTTTAGACAGTAATGAACACGGTAATGGCTCTTACAAATAATTAACGGGAGAACCTACATCATTAGGATAATTTTCTTTATTGAAAATTTCTGTCACTCGAGAACTAGAGAAAATAATTCGTGAAAAGCGAGAGATTTGTGTAATCACAACCATTCATCTCAGAATACACCTTGTGGGCATTTTGCCGCTAAAAATGACATAATAATAATATAGACCCTTTAGTGAACCACTGGACGCGGCTATGGCTAAAATACTGTTCTACCACCTAGCCCTCAAAGTGGGTACAGCTACGGTGGAACCTGGACAATTTCAGAGTCCCAAACTCTTATTTGAAAAAACTGGATGTAATTCCGTCCCTGGTTCTCTTACTATACATATACAAATCACATAAACCTAGTTTCATTGGTACAAATTAACAACGGATTCACTCCTATAAAGCAAATTCATGCAATCGGTGCATGGTTCCGAACCAACGAATCCCAAGCTACCTGGATTACCAGACGCTTCAACGACTTCGAGTAGTTTAATGAAAACACTAAAGTATAATCAAATAACCAAGACTTAACGGAGCTATGCGGTGGCCATTAAGATTGAAGAATTTGAATCCGTGTAATAGTAAGCAGATCAAAAAGCTGTGATCAATAAGGTGGTCGGTGGTTCAAGTCCCAAGTTAAGAAAAAGAAAAGAAAAAAGACATAATTATAAGATCGCAAGTAGGTAAACAGAATTTAGTACTTTCTTACTCTGTCTTATCGCTCAACAGGGTCACGTTGTCAACCTCTGTGAGGTTGATTGTTTGCACATTTTTACGCTGATGCCTTCCTAACGCCACGTCTATATGATTAACGTCCTGATGACGGGTTTTACCTCCATTCGCTGGGAATCGTACACACCACATAACTCACCGCCTGTGGCCGAAATGGACCTACTCATAAAAACGTATGTCACAATTTTGTGTAATCCATCTAACAATTCCTCAAATATGATGCACATACCCAATTATACGTCCCGATCCATAGTAATTATTACTACGTACATTCTTTGAGTGTTTATCCATTTTCTTCTGCCGCGACAGGCTACAGTTGGCAGTCGCCTCAATATTTAGAAATCCATGAGACTCTTTTAATGTACATAGGACTCCATTAATGCTGTAACTATTCATACTATGTGACTCTTTTAATTCATAGCCGTCTATTTATGCTGACAGAGTGAGGCGTTTACTTGGTGATCATAATTTTCAAGAAAATTCTTGGTCGTCTGCCATTTCATATTTTCCGTCATCTCGGCTTATCGCTAATAGCAATTGCTCGCTGCAGTGATGGAAATGGACTGTGATCGATCTGACAGTGAATATTCAATATTAATGTCAACTTTTGTCAATTAATTCATATAGTGGAACAGATATGATTGAAAGCGAAGAAAACAACTTACTAGGAATGAATGACGTTCAACATGAAAGACAAGAAGAAAATAATGAGAGAGCAGTGGAAACAAGAATTCAAGACATTATTGAATTCGAATTTAAATAATTGGCGAAACACTTCGATACCAAACCTGAGACAGCCTAAGAAAACTGTCGTCCTGTAGATATAGTTTAAAAGTCCAACCCATTGACAGTCCGTCAACCAGCCAGCGTCTTTGGCATGTATCACTGGAAGAAACGATGTGCTGCAAGTTTATTATTAAATAGTATACTGTGTTTTAGGAACTCTGTAAAAGAGCAGGATCATTTTGTTTCTTCAAATAAATTGTTTAGCACTCTCTAAGCACTGCCCACTTGCCCAGCGAAAAATGCTCGTGATGTTATCTCCGATGTTCTAGACGTTCAGCGAATAAACAATGGAAAAAAACACAATTCAAAATGAATCTCACTCCTTCTTTGCCTATCTTGGGACCTTAACAACAATTATTCTCGATCCGGCTAAAGTGTGTTTTGCAAAACGACAATTAGTTTCTCAACCAACTTGCGAGCATAGTTAACATTGCAACAATTAAATCAATTAACAGCCACTTTTAAATTAATTCTCAAAACGGACATATTTGAAAAGAATAATGGTATAAATTGAACTCATTTTGGTCCGGAAGAAATCAGAAAAGAATGAGAGGAACACAAATGAAAAAAGACAACATGGATTTCGTGGCGATCTTGTTCATACTTTGGCTTTTTGCAAAGAGAGAGTTGGTGCTGATGATATGTTGGCCGATTTTAAAGTACATGGTAATGATTGTTTGGCCGATTTTAAAGAACTTTATAATGATTGTTTGGATGATTTTGAAAATGTTGATGAATATAATTCTGCTGATTGTAAACAAAATTATAGTTTGAATAAAACAGATTATTATTATCTATGGTTACTTCGTTGGTTTTGAAGAAGATGATGATAATTTGGCTGATATTTAAGAAAACAATGATGCTTTTGCTGATTTATAAAATATAACAATTTGGCTTATTTAGAATAAGAAAATCATGATTTAGCTGATTTTGAAGATGAATACAAATATAATTCTTCTGATTGTAAATAAAATGATAATTATAAATGAAGAATAGAAACATGATACTTCGACTAATTTTAACGAAAGCAATTATAATTTTTGTCTGATTTTGAAGAAAAACATGATTATTTGATTGATTTTAAAGAAAGAGATTATAATTTGACTGATTTTGAAAATGGTGATAATCTGGATGATTATAAAAAAACCTGATGAAGATTTGACTGATTGAGTGTAAGTGTGTAAGAAGGTATATTGATACTATGTACAGTATCAATACGCCAACCAAATTCTACAGTATCACCACTATCAATTATATTTTCGTTATCAATTTGGCTACATTTGAAGGAAAAAACGACGATGAAATACGCGGTACAACAACGAATGCATTTCTTTATAACCATTTCGTCGAGTATTTCTTTAATTATGTTATTGATATTCCTACCTGTCAACAGAGCTCGACTAACAATGCATGCATACCGACGCCAGTACAGTTTCAGATAGAGGCAGTGGAGGTGCATTTCTGATTACCTCTCTGATATACATGTACAACACGTGCACCTGATTCCGAGTAATCGGTTATAATCGAGTTCGGTCCGTTTAGTCCAGAATGAAGGCGGTTAGGCACAAGGATAATATGACAAGTCGCAGTGTGATGGATCACATACATCGATATGAATCAATCACCAGAAATGACAGAAGTCACCAAGGTGCCAAATCGTTTCCGAGCTGGAAATGCGATTGCTTGACCGACAGAACTGTTATAATGGATGTTGTGAGAAAATAATGTGAAACATTTCTATTTTTTCTATTATTATTTTATTATTAATACTTCACCTTCAACATAATTTTAATATTTAACTGGTTGGACACGGTTCTGTGTTCCGTTGTTAATAGGTAATGGTAGCCTCCTTAGTTCTTGTATAAGCGGTTTATGCACTAATATGGTGTCATTTCAAAAGCACAAATTCTAAAGCATACAATGGGCTCTTTGTATGTTCTCTATATATTATGTACTACAACCAAAAATGTATGTTCTTGTTGTTGCTAGTGTGTTACTTCCGAGAAATTTCTAATATTAAAAATTACTTCCGATTTTTGTTCATTTTTGTAAATAAAAAATGTTTTTTTGCTCTGTTTTTTTATATGTGTTAGTTTGTCTTTTTGTCTCTCTCTTTCGGATGAATGTAACCTTCTTATCAATCTTACAACAACTGTCTGTGGAGGTCTGGACTTGCAAATATTATGCGTTCTAAAATTTTGCCACCAACAAACCGCTCGCACTAATCCGAGATTAATATTTTCTTTTCCCGCGACCAGATGTAGGAAATGTCACACTTAACTTATGACTAAATAAATTAGTTTAATAAGAATTATATTAAATTAACAAGAATAATCTCACCAGACCAATTTATGTGGCGAGTTATTGGCAGACCGAAATAGTTTTGGAATCCATTTTTCTGTCTAGAAAAAAACCGACGGACTCATCATTTTCTACGAACGACGGACCAGAAGACTCGGGCCAAATGTGTGGAAAATGAAGTGTAAACATTAGACGTAGAGTTTGAATATTAAATCGGCGTCCAGGAACCGCATTAATTCAGGGCTCTCTTAGGTAATTTACTTAGATACTGTATGTATGTATATTGAAATTAGTATAAAGGTAAAAGATCTGGCTAATAGGACACTCACTATAAACAGGGAGTAGACCAGCATTGGCTTGGTTCTTGGGGCCCTTGTCAATTATAAGCCTCCTTGTAAAGACAGTGGTAGAAGTGCTGAGTCATTCCCCCACTGCCTGTGTACCATCGTTCACGATGGTACAAAGGTATACTATGATGATCATTTAGGACATTTAGGTAATTAGTGCTACAGTGCCTACACTGTGCAGTGTGCGTAGTCCAAAGGGTCATTATAAGTAGTTACAGTGATCAACCTTTATATTGGACGTTGATGAACAAAATACCATGTAATAGAAGGGTTAGGCTTAGGGCCAAACTATGAAATAGAAATACAGCAAAGATAAGTGAGAGAGTGAGACCGTACCTTCAGTCGGACTATACTGCGCTGTGATTGGTCGAAACTCTAACTCGGGGGACAGTCTGGTCTATCCTATTTATATTAATAATAAGTATATTATATTTTATTGAACGGGAATAACCCCATGTGAGAATACAGACAACAGAAACATGTAATGGTAACACTTATGAAAATAGTAAAATAAATTACAAGTATATAAGTTTAATAAAAAATATCACAGTACATACCTAATACATGTAAAAATAAGTTGTCACTCGGTATTTCAGCCCTTAAGAGCACACCTTGCATAGATCGAGAAAAAATATTTTCCATTTAAGCAGCATTTTATTTTGTGATTCACTTGGATGCACATAAGTCATTAACTAATAAAACTTTTATGTGGTGGGGAAATATTCATTGCAATATCTACAGTACATAATGTACTCGGGTTAAGTGGCAAGAATGCCTAAGACATTAACTTCGCCCCGGATTACAAGACAATTGCACATTTAAATTTAAATATTTTTTTTATACCTTATTTTGTAAATATTGTTAATTTTTTTTATTATCTCTGTTAATAATTCATTGTTGTTTGTATTGTATAAAAAATAAAGTGTAAATTAATAAATACTCGTACATACCTACTTACATATTACAGTGATATTTTTTTGTTAGTTGGTTTTACATTTACAATAAATATTCCTTTTTGCTATGTTTTCCAATAGCCATGGGACATACATATATTTTTCCCCTTGAAAACATCTTGAATTCATGAACGGCAATTTAAAACATTGTACGTCATACTACCGACACATGTTATGGACATACCTACGTGAAAAATGTATAAATTTAAAAACCCATGTGCGAATATTTTGCAACAAAATCACAAATAACTTCCCGTGCCATCAGAATGAGTCCATTAAAACTGTTGCGTCCAAGTCAGACGGCTCTAAAGTCGTTACTGTTGGTAGTTAAATTGATTTAATTGTAGTGTCAAAATGCAACAGAGATGAACAAAATTGCGTAGCGGCACACACTAAAATAAGAGTATGTGATTTCTTTAATGTATGATGATCTGTAGTTTAGTCACCGTGGCCGAGTGAGTTAGCGCACTAGACATTGCACGCATGGTGACCTGGGTTCGATCCCCAACGGCCAGGAATTTTTCTGCTCTGTACTTGGGTAATAATAATTCCGTGTGCGTGAGATAGGTATTGATACCTAAATCTGTACTTGGGTGTCCGTTGTCCACTCATAGGAAAAATGAGTAGCTGCTTTAATGTGAAGCAGCAACCAGAGGTGGAATCATAGGCAAAAAATGGAAGGTAATTTTTGTATCATAAATCATAAGATGGTAAAGTGCTATGATTTTGTGCTATGCACTAACATTATGACATAATAACACAAATAAAATACATTATTATTGTTGTTATTATTATTATTACAATAATTATCATCTGTAGCATTAATTTATATTTTCATCTGTACTATTAATTCTAATTTCACCTGTTAAATAGGTACAACCTACAACTTTAGTGGTGGAAATTGTTTCACTAGAAAACATACTAAACTAAGGCAGTATACATATATTTTATACAAGTATTTTATTTATTTCTTAATTTATTTTAAGTGGGTAGGTAAGGTAGTAAGTATATGACGTTTGAAGGAAACTTATTTTGAAAAAATATTGTATGCTCTTTGCATACTCAATTATTTTAAGGCGCAATTTACCTATGAAGTTACTGAGCATTATTATCAGTCTTAATAGTTTGAAATAACCAACTACAAGGCACGTTGAATACACCAGTTCTCGTTCTGTAACTGAAGTTAAGCAACGTCGAGCGAGGCTAAGACTTGGATGAGTGACAGTTCAAATTGGATAGCTCGTGGAGCTGGTTACTCGGGCTGGATGAGGTTAATTTGATTAGCCGTTTTGTGAGTTTCCAGTGAAAGCCCCGTCATGATATGACCATACATACTTGAATAGACTCACAACTCACAAGGGATCTATTTGACTTGCTTGAACACACTCACAAGTGATCTATTCGACTTACTTGAACACACTCACAAAAGTGATCTATTCGACTTACTTGAAGACACTCACAAGGAATCTATTCGACTTACTTGAACACACTCACAAGTGATCTATTCGACTTACTTGAACACACTCACAAGTGATCTATTCGACTTACTTGAACACACTCACAAGTGATCTATTCGACTTACTTGAACACACTCACAAGTGATCTATTCGACTTACTTGAACACACTCACAAGGGATCTATTCGACTTACTTGAACACACTTACAAGTGATCTATTCGACTTACTTGAACACACTCACAAGTGATCTATTCGACTTACTTGAACACACTCACAAGGGATATATTCGTCTTACTTGAACACACTCACAAGTGATCCATTCGTCTTACTTGAACACACTCACAAGTGATCTATTCGAATTACTTGAACACACTCACAAAAGTGATCTATTCGACTTTCTTGAACACACTCACAAGTGATCTATTCGACTTACTTGAGCACACTCACAAGTGATCTATTCGACTTACTTGAACACACTCACAAGTGATATATTCGACTTACTTGAACACACTCACAAGTGATCTATTCGACTTACTTGAACACACTCACAAGTGATCTATTCGAATTACTTGAACACACTCAAAAGTGATCTATTCGACTTACTTGAACACACTCACAAGGGATCTATTCGACTTACTTGAACACACTCACAAGTGATCTATTCGACTTACTTGAACACACTCACAAGTGATCTATTCGACTTACTTGAACACACTCACAAGTGATCTATTCGTCTTACTTGAACATGAACACACTCACAAGTGATCCATTCGACTTACTTGAACACACTCACAAGTGATCTATTCGACTTACTTGAACACACTCACAAGTGATCGATTCGACTTACTTGAACACACTCACAAGGGATCTATTCGTCTTACTTGAACACACTCACAAGCGATCTATTTGACTTACTTGAACACACTCACAAGTGATCTATTCGACTTACTTGAACACACTCACAAGTGATCTATTTGACTTGAACACACTCACAAGTGATCTATTCGTCTTACTTGAACACACTCACAAGCGATCTATTTGACTTACTTGAACACACTCACAAGTGATCTATTCGACTTACTTGAACACACTCACAAGTGATCTATTCGACTTACTTGATCACACTCACAAGTGATCTATTCGACTTACTTGAACACACTCACAAGTGATCTATTCGACTTACTTGAACACACTCACAAGTGATCTATTCGACTTACTTGAACACACTCACAAGTGATCTATTCGACTTACTTGAACACACTCACAAGTGATATATTCGACTTACTTGAACACACTCACAAGTGATATATTCGACTTACTTGAACACACTCACAAGTGATCTATTCGACTTACTTGAACACACTCACAAGTGATCTATTCGACTTACTTGAACACACTCACAAGTGATATATTCGACTTACTTGAACACACTCACAAGTGATATATTCGACTTACTTGAACACACTCACAAGTGATATACGAGGTCTGTCCCGAAAGTTCGTATAAAAGTGTTCTGGCAACGCTGGAAGGCAAAGTGGGGAGGCAATTTGGGCTATTTCCCCTTCTACAACATCCAAACAATTCTCAGTGTGCGTTCGATCGCCTTACGATAAAAACTGGATCGTCCCGGTACCTGTGAAGTGACCCCTCTCTCTATCACTCGTCGGCATGGAACTCTCAGTCATTCAAGAACAGCGCGTCATCATCAAATTTCTCGTAAAACTCGGCAAGAATGGGCACGAAATTTTTAATGATCTCAACCAAGTTTATGGAGATGATGTTTTCAAGGAACCAACAGTCCACAAGTGGGTAAAAAGATTTCGTGAGGGCCGAGAAAGTCTCGAAGATGACCCTCGGTCAGGACGTCCTTCCACTTCCAGCACTTCTAACAATGTGGAAAGAATTCGATCCTGTGTCCTGCAGGACCGTCGTTTAACCGTCAGACAGGTGTCTGAAGAGCTTTCTTTGAGCAAAACAACTATTTGGCGCGAGAGGGGCGGTGGATCCTCCACCACGACAATGCCCCCGCTCACACCTCTCTCGTTGTGCGTGAGTTTCTGGCTGCCAATTCGATCATAGCGACTGAACACCCCCCTTATTCACCGGATTTGGCACCCTGTGACTTCTTTTTATTCCCAAAAACAAAATTGGTGCTTCGGGGGCGGCATTTGGGGGACGTTGAGGCCATTAAAGCAGCAACGACGAGTCAGCTGAAGAGACTTCAAACTGAGGACTTTCAAGGAGCCTTCAAACAGTGGAAACGGCGTTGGCAGAAGTGCATTGTGTCCCAGGGAGAGTACTTTGAAGGAGACAAAATTGAATTACCCGATTAATTGTAATATAAAATTTTTATTTCATTTTTATACGAACTTTCGGGACAGACCTCGTATTCGACTTACTTGAACACACTCACAAGTGATCTATTCGACTTACTTGAACACACTCACAAGTGATCTATTCGAATTACTTGAACACACTCAAAAGTGATCTATTCGACTTACTTGAACACACTCACAAGGGATCTATTCGACTTACTTGAACACACATCACAAGTGATCTATTCGACTTACTTGAACACACTCACAAGTGATCTATTCGACTTACTTGAACACACTCACAAGTGATCTATTCGTCTTACTTGAACATGAACACACTCACAAGTGATCCATTCGACTTACTTGAACACACTCACAAGTGATCTATTCGACTTACTTGAACACACTCACAAGTGATCGATTCGACTTACTTGAACACACTCACAAGGGATCTATTCGTCTTACTTGAACACACTCACAAGCGATCTATTTGACTTACTTGAACACACTCACAAGTGATCTATTCGACTTACTTGAACACACTCACAAGTGATCTATTCGACTTACTTGAACACACTCACAAGTGATCTATTCGACTTACTTGAACACACTCACAAGTGATCTATTCGACTTACTTGAACACACTCACAAGTGATCTATTCGACTTACTTGAACACACTCACAAGTGATCTATTCGACTTACTTGAACACACTCACAAGTGATCTATTCGACTTACTTGAACACACTCACAAGTGATCTATTCGACTTACTTGAACACACTCACAAGTGATCTATTCGACTTACTTGAACACACTCACAAGTGATCTATTCGACTTACTTGAACACACTCACAAGTGATCTATTCGACTTACTTGAACACACTCACAAGTGATGCAGTGATACACTCCAAACGGTTCCCCCAGGTCCGGATGCCACCTGGCTCCGATTTCGTAAAACTCTTTTCCGAATACGCATTCTGAAAGCATATAAAATCATAAAATTGTTAATAATAATATATAGGTACCATACTATTTTGAAAATTATTGAGAATTTACATTCCAGAATTTGTGAGATAGGTAGGTAATTAATTATAATTTATTAAAAGAAAGAGCTGGTATGTGACATGAGAATCCCACCACAGTGAAGTTCACATAGGTATCTATATCTAACGGAAGAACTAAACAGACAAATATGAACATAATCAAATGGCTAATGGTCAATTAATTTCTCGATCAAATTCCTCTATTAGCACTAATGTAACTGGGAATCTGTTTGTTACAAAGGGCTCGTAGAAATTAATACAAATTTATGCTACACATCATTTATATTTTTTAATGTAACTCTTTTTTCACTCCTATGGTTTGTTCTACTAAAGGTGTACTCCACAAAGAATTTGACAAGATCCTCACAATAATTTCAGCAGTATGTATTGAGTGCCAAATGGAACAAGTCCTTCAGTATGGTCAAAAACTTTGTTTGGGTGAACACACAGTAGGTACTCAATCATTAGATCCAGACTTGAGAATTAGAGGATCAAGAAAAAAAATTAGACAATATTCTGAATATGTTTAAAATATGTAAAAAAAAAAAGAAGAAGGAAAATCAATCAATTAATGTTTAAAAACACAATATTAATAACACAATACTAATAACTATGTCAAAAACTCTTTTTCTTTTTTTTGTTGTAACACCATTATAAATTATAAATGATTTTACTGGAGATGCCGTTGAAGAAGAATTCTTCTTCCTTGGATTCTCCATTGTCCAAGTTCCATCAGCCACCTTTTTTGCTTTCTTTAGGCTGGCTTGGGAACTTGTCATGCTTGGGTAAGAGCCCAAACGGACGGAAGTCCTCATGGGACGACAATGACTCGGACCTCTAGTTGCCCAACGACAGAAGTGTGCACCAGTCTGAAGGTCTCCTAATGGCTGCTGTCCAAGTTAGCCAAGTCCCCTCAGTCTTCTTCTTTTTTTACTCTGTCTTATCCCGCTCAAGCAGGGTCGACGTTGTTCAAACTCATGGTTGAGGTTGATTGGTTTTGGCACATTTTTTTTACGGCTGGATGCCCTTCCTAACGCCAATGATTCCATTTGATTTAACGTCCTGGATTAGGACGGGGGTTTTACCCTCCATTCGCTGGGAATCGTACCAGCTACCCACATTAACTTCACCCAGCCTGGGTAGGGCCGGAAATGGCAGCCTCACGTGTTTGGATGGAACAGAATTTTCTTCGAAAAGTCTGCCCCAGCCGGGTTGAACTCGGGAACTCTGGACTACGGGCAGTAGTCAAAACCATTACGCCACGGAGGCTGCCAAGTCCCCCTCAGTCCCCCTCGGTACTCAGGCACTAACCCCCACATACACTTCTAGTATCCATCGACCATCGATACTCCTCCGTTGAGTCTGGTTCAACTTTGAGGGGGCGCAGACCATGGAATATGGTACTACTAACACTATTCTACTCAAGTACTAACTACTAATAATAATTTTACGTACTAATTTTACGTCATTTTACTAATCATAGAACTTCTTCATAAGGACGGAATTAATGTACGTTTTTGTAATACCTCTGTGGCGCTATGTCTCGATTTGCGTGCTGTCTTAGATGGGGAAAACTGATTCTAAGTCATGATCGACTAAGAATCGACTTAAGTTTTCGATTTTGTCTATTACTTTCGCCCTAAATTTAATTTACCATTGTAGCCACCATGGACAAGTGGAGTGGTGCACTCGACTTGCACGCACAATGACCTGGGTTCAATTCCCTGCAGTCTAGAAAACTTCTGCTCTGTACATGGATGTCCGGATTGTCCGGAGTCCACTCATACTTCGCCAGGAAATAGCGACCAGTAGCAGCATTAACACGTGAGGTTGGACGTGTTCGGAGAGAACAGAATTTTCTGTGTAAAAATTCTACCCCAACCGGGGATCGAACTCGGAATCTCTGGACTACGGGCAGTAGTCATAACCGTTACGCCACAGAGACTAACGAATTAACTCCTCTACTGATCAACCCCAAAGTCTATCTTTCTCTCCATATATTGAGGAACTCACCATCATGTTCTTGCCTGGATAGCCGAGTGGCCTAGCGTATAGACACAATGTGGGGGCACACTAAGGCACTGCCAGACAGAGATTTGTGGCTTAATTACTATTACAATTATGGACATGTATGTACGGACCATATAGCATGTTATGTGTCACCATAATTTGTGCTGATTCAGAGGTTCTCAGACGGTGGGGTCGCGGTCAATGTTTTTAAGGCGGATTTTTTAAGATTTTTGAGACTATCCAATTTTATTTATTCTAACCATCTATTCCAATATCTCGGCCGAGGTCTGAAGAACGCCCAATACAAAGAAAGAGACAGCGCAGCAGAGTGTACAATTTTAAGGGTAAACAATTCTAAAGATAGTTCCCATGTACCTATTTCATGTACTTTCAGCCAACGAATAGTCAAACATGAATTTCAGAAAGTGCAATTTTTATTGCAAATGGACTCAACGTAGGAAAGGGAATGAATTTTACCTTTTGTTTGACTTTTTAGGCAAATTTTAGATTTGTGGTAGGTTAATGTGGCCAGCAGATTTGCAAGATTTCTAGCAAATGCAGGGTACAACCCTTGTCTCAACTAACCTTTTGGATCCTTTGACGTTAAAAACTGATGTTGAGCACCTATAGTGTTAAAGAGATGCCGATCACTTGACAAGGCGTTTCTCATCCCTTAAGCCAATGAGAGGGCTAAATGGTCCGTATTCAGTATTTTGCTAACCACTGGGCCAAATGAAAGTAGGTAGAGATGTGTTTGTACTGCAACGTTCGGGCCATGCCCGTATAAGAGCATTATTATTGATACTCTAGAATAATTACGTGTACAGGGCTGCTCAAATTGAGTTCACCGCCCATCTGGTGGACTTAGTCGTTTAAATGGGACATCCACAAAATGTTCAATCAGCTTAGAAAAAGGAAATGAGACTTATAGTGCGGAAGAAGTCATTTGATCTACAACTAGGGATTGCAATTGATATTTTGAACACAATATGGCACCAAAACAGCTGCAAGATTTGAGGACTTGGTAAGTGCTATATGTACCTATATCTGAACATTATAAAACTAAGTCTATTTAAATTATTTACTGTTTGTGTTGTGTAAGTTAATCTTGTGTTGTTCTGACGGCTGATGGCAGAGATGGGTATCAAGATAATTTATGTCAAAAAAGTGCAAGGACTCCAGAAGATTGCTTTTAGGAATCCAAATGTAATCCTTGTACCACAAATCTCCGGTCCTGACGGGTCCTAGCTCATGTAGATCTAAGGTCACGTGATCACTTTGGAGCTCTGTGATTGGTGGATATGGATCACGTAGATTTGGAGCTCTGTGATTGGTGGATATGGATCACGTGACCTTAATCTACATGAGCCAGGACCTGGCGGCCGCATGTCGACCCCGCCATAAGATATACCACCTATTAGACACGGGAAAGTGATTTTTTGTCCATACTATCAAAAGTCTGCAGACACCGTCAATGGCTCGTTGAATAAATCACTCCTTTCCGGATCACTGAATTAACATCGGGAAAGGTTATCACTAAGGGCCAAATTATAAAATAGGATGAAGTTATCATATTAATTGTGCTAATCACTTTCCTGTGATGTCACAACTAATACTCAAATGCGCTTTACCAAATCTACACTAGAACCGGGACTTGAAGCACCGACCTCCAGATTACAAGTCCTCCGCCATATCGATCGACCTACAGATACAGAGGTCGGTTATAATACAGGATGAGATTTAATCTAAGTGGACACTATACCTGAACTCGGGCTATAGTGAGCTGTGATAGGTTGAAACTCCGACTTGAGGGCCTATCTGGCTTATCTTAACTTTAATCCTTCATAACGTGGCCCTAAGAGGTCACTGACTATTTCGGCCCAACCGAAGCTGGGTGAGGTTGATGTGGATATAATACTCGTTACAGAGACGTCAGGCAAACACCAAAGTCCGCAGAGTTTTCTGCACAGCCGGTACTCATAGAAAGTAAGGTTATGAGGTAGGAGGCAGACACTATGAAGAGTGGTGCCTCTAAAAGGTAAGGACAGCTTTGCCCGTGCATCGTGCTTTCTCTCTCACTCGCACGGTATTGAGCAATTCTCCGTCTCACTCTCTCGGGTGGTTCTAGCAGACTCTGATTTCAACTCTGAATCGCTACAGTTGAGTGGCAGAGATTGACTTCTGTGGGAAAAGTGGACTTTTTCACAAGTGAGTCGAGCATGGTTTTACCATTAGCATATACATATTTTTGCGTTAATTTTACAATTTAATCCAACCGGCCCATAATAAAATTCGCCATGCTTAGGACTCGATCCACCAAACTCCAGTTATGACCGCTGCAAAATGTATGACTTATTCTAAACCTACATAGGTACATAGTAGGTACTTATACAACTATACATACACACTTTTCCAGTAGGTAGGTATACATATACAAAATCATAGTCAGTTGTCATACTTTAGGTACCTATCCTTAACTGAAGACATGCTGATATTAAAGATTATGTCTGTCTTGGGAATTAAGGTCCTTTCAAACTGCTAAGATCATAAATGAGAACAATTCAAGTAATTTTTACTAACTTCACTTTTGTAATAATTTATTGGTTTATTTAAGGAAATAAGACATGTTTCGCCTGTGAAGGCATCTTCAGTTAAAAAAGAAAATTACATAGCAAAAATTGGTACTATTTGGTAAAAATTATCAGAATTTGTAAGAAACGATTTTTTAAAAAATTCAAATTCAAAAATTTTGCCGCTCAAGGTGCGTCCACAATATTATGAACAAGGTGCATCCACACCATCAAGATTTTCATTGATTATTAGTTGAATAAGAGGAGAGTTTCGGACATCTAGTTGAGCATTAAGGGGAAGTGGGGGAATCGTGCGCAGCGGGTAATGGTACGCACCTATATATCTCAGATCTGGCAACACTGACAGAGAGCACGACCAAAGTAACAGAGTCTCCCTAGTGAGAGAAAGTGGTACTACCTTATCAGAAGTGAGTTTTTGTTTTGATTTGTGAGCACGCGACGATTGTTTCAAAATCAACTTTTTCTTATAATTTTCGTTGTCCAGGAAAGAAGACGGTAAGTTGTGATTTCTTGGTCAATTTTTAAATTGCTTGTGTCTAAAAAAACGGTGAATTGTTGTGCATAAACTGTGATTATTGCTGTGTTTTTAAAGCAAGTGGTTCTAATTTTTTAATTAAATTAAAAATAAATGTGCTAGTGGGGGAATTATGCGCCTGGATGCGCACAATTCCCCCACATATAGTTAAAGGGTAAGAAACAACATTTAATGCATGGTCTTAAAACATATATTGACATTGATGATTCATCTGATATGTCTGCTGGAGAGGTGTCAGACATTTGCGATGACAACGAATTTGATGACGAAGACCTTAAATTTGTTCCAGCAGATAATGCCCCTCCAAATGAGAATTGTTGCGTTTGTGGTGAAGCAGGAAAATCTAGAGAGCTATGGTATAGGTGTACAGTATGTGCATCCTGAAACCACGCAGACTGCACGGATGCCAACAGTGTCCATACTGCCCATAACTACATATGCGATGATTGCAAAAATCCATGAAAATTTAAAAAGAAAAAAACAATTATTTCGGGTATGAAAGTAGCTAGTGATCACATGCGCATGATTCCCCAACCCGTGCGCACCATTACCCAACGGTTGGGGAATCGTGCGCATTTGACTTTTCTTAGAAAAACGATTTTCTTTTTTTATTTGTTCATTATAATAAACTTTGGCCTTGTTCATTAGTTAGCCAACAATATTTGACTTTTATTCATATCGTATTTTACTTTTTAGGTCTAACGGTAAGGATTTTACAACGTTTCTCGCTTAGGTGCGCACAATTCCCCCACCTCCCCTTAATAATTTTGCCAGTATTGAGGAGTTTTCTTATCTCAATACTCTCCAGAACATCTAACCTCTTATCCCCTTCACCAAAATGGAGAATTTCAACTCCAGTGTCATTGTTAAATGTGTGCTTTTCATCTAACAGATGACAAGCAAAATTTGATGTATCGTTTTCTTTTTGGTAACAAGAGATATGCTCTTTAATTCTAATTTTAAAATTCCTAGCAGTTTTTCCAATTACTTGAATTACTTGAATTGTTCTCATTTATTAAAATGGACCTTCACAAAATTACTGAGTCATCCATCCAGATGCTAAGATCATATTGATACATTCATTTGCTGGTAAACCACAAAAAACAGCTTCTCACATTAACCACAACTTGCCTGATTGGGGCCAGGAAGTGACAACATCTCAAGTGTTCGAAATTGACTGGTCACCCATGCAAGTCCTAAACCTTGCTGGACCTTTCTCAACACCAGTTACAGAGAACGAGAACTGGACCTCATTCCTGAAAACAATCTCACTCAAAATTATCGTGTATTAATGTATAATGGGCTCTGCTCGTAAATAAATGAATCGTACACCCGATATTATTATTATTAAAAATTGAAAAATCTCCCATTTAACTATCAAATTTCTTTGAAATAACCCAATCACAAGTGATGTGTACCCAAATAAACCATTCAGAATTCAGAGTGTGTCATCAGAGTGCAGTAAGAATTGGGGATTATGAGAGTGAGAGCGCTTTCTAGAAGAGGCCCTGGTGTATTTTAATTGACACTGATAGCACTGTACCGCTGAATTCAAAATATTGTTCAGCTAGTGCCAATTCTCGTTCTGTCACTGAAGTTAAACGACGTCCTGCGAGGTTAGGATTTAGATGGTAGAGTTCAAATTTAGGTACTCAAATTTCGACTTTCCTGATGCCAGATATTCCCGGTCCCACTCAGGCTGGGGGAGGTTAATGTGAGTAGCTGGCTTGAGAGTTTCCAGCAAATAGGGAGTGAATATGACCGTGGAAGTGAAAGCGACGTTAAAAACTTCAAAAAATTCTTCAGGGACGCGCAAAAGAGAGTGAGAAAACGATAAACCATAAAAAGGGGTAAAAAGTGGATAGAAATAAGTTCAAACAAAGGAAACAAAATGAGAGAGAGATAGAGAATATAGGATAGGGGAGGGAGAGAAAGAGTGAGGAACAGGAAGAGAGAGAGAGAGAGAGAGGAAAGAGGAGGAGGCAATTATTAGTAGGCTAATTTTAGAGCGCGAAGCAGCGCGCCCCTCGGTCACGTGGGAGAGAAATGCAGTCGCGTCTGAGACGAGGCTACAGGCCGGATTTGTATAAAGGGAATATTTTTTTTTCTTTTTTTGACTAGGTATTCTACATCTTCAGGAATATCAAGCCATGTATTCAACATAATATTAAGTATACAGGGTGTTCCATAACACGCAAAATACAATGCCAATAATGAACACAGTACCTACTTCCTCGTGATATATTAACATTGTTTACACGTGGCAATTTTGAGATTTTATACTAATTTAGTTGTATCTCCAAAACTATTAAACCGATTTTCTTCTAATTTGTCAAAATCCTTTCAGCAATTTCTGAGATTTGCGCGTGCAAGGAATGTTTCTAACCGACAGACAGTTACAAAACCAAAGTTGCTCATCTCTATATATAAATGTCAAAGACACTCACTGACCACTGACTGATCATCGCTCTACAGCCCAAACCGTAAGTCCTAGGAAGCTGAAATTTGGTAGGTAGCTTTGTCTTATAGTCTAGATGTGCAATAAGACGGGATTTTTCGAAACTCCCACTACAACACCTGCCATTGACGAAAAAGGATTTTTTGCTTTCACGGCCATGCCTCGGCCCGCAAAGCGGGCGACAGCCCGCTAGTTGGGTTATACAACGTCCAGAAATATGAAAAAAGATTGAAATCGGAGCAAACAATTTTTTTTTTTTTTTGACAAAAACGAACACAATACTTCCGAATTCTAATATTAGAATTTTATCGAAAGTAAAGTCCCGCAAAGTACGGAAGATGAAAAAAAATCATCAGTTATTTCTATCCTAGAATGGATCGTTTATTTTGTTAGAAAAATTGTAATATTTTCGTTCAACAAGTAAATAGCGCGAGTGGGGCTCACCAGATGACCTTTGTAGGGGCTCCCCACGGGCATTGAGGAAGAGTACAACTTTCTGGCATCATGGCCTCAGAGTCTCTACTGCAAAGGCGAGAAAAAAATTATGATTTTATTTTTTAATGCTGTTGTTTTTGTAGACAGCTTGGCTACAGCTGGAGGGAGGAGCGATGGTCTCCACGCAACTTTATTTTGAAGTTGGCTCGTCCTGAATCACATATTTCGATGTCCGAGCAACCATTGTGAGGATTGAACTTTTTGAAACCCTTGCGATTGAAACCCTTGGAAAATTACAAGCTAGCCTGTTTTGTAAGGGTTGGCTAGTCAGTTACCTGTTTATTAGTGCTCTAGCGACTCACTGGTCTTCTTGCAAGAACATTTTCTTGAATGCATTTTTTCATCAAATTTGAAATTACCCAGAAAATAGAGCTGTCAATGAATCAATTAATTAATGAGCTGACTTATTCATTCATTCATTGATTTACTTGCCCTTGAACATATTATTCATCTTTTCTTTATCTTTTTCCGACATTTCTAAAAAGTTCCTACAGGACCGCAGATAAAATTTTCTTTAGTCGTCAAATCATGAGCATATTATACTTCTAATCGGAGTCTGTCCATTTTAATCAGTGTTAACAAAACAAGTGTTAAAACTTGAGTCATTAAAAAATAGTTCCAAGAAACCCCAGCAAAGATGGAATATACGTCAGGCGAGATTTCTAGCTACGCCACGGGTTTATGTTACAAGAATGAGACTAAAGAGTCCCTTTACTCTCACAGACATGTGCTGTACACTGCAGCACAGTCTGCAATTTAATGAGCAAGACTCGTAAATTGCAATAGAAAGTCGTGTGATGTTCACACCAGCCAATTCTTTTTAGCAATATATCACGGGGGCGGTATTATAATAACGGATGTAACACATACATATATGCAAATTTACATCTAAAGTGCACTGTTGCACTCATTATGCGAGCTGCATTCTGAAAGAAATTGCATCGTCATTTCGCCAGCGCGCCGGGATGGTTCAATGACCTCCAATGAGACACCGCTTTCTGTCGCGAAGAGTTTTCTCCGGGACTCCTCTAACTAAAATCCGGCCATGTCGGTCCCTCATCACATCACGTCAGACACGTCATAATAATTCGGCCGCACGCGAGTTTCAGCCTGAGGCATGGCCTTATATTTGTTATTCCTAACCCTACTCTACACAATGAGGCATTCCTGTACATCGTTTTGGATCTGAATTCGGCGCCACCGAATAATTGATACAAGAATGACTCATAAAAATAATTAAAAAACTGGTGACACCCCACGATTTTCCTTTTCACTCGAGAACAAGTCCAATGTCACCACTGGTGACTCAACGGTAACAGTTAGCTGAAAATCAATGTAAAATTCTAAATCGGCATGTAAAAATCATTGGATTTGATATGTCACAACCCCCACCTAGTATGAATAATAAAAAAATTAGTCCTAGGGGACCCTCGAAAATATCGGTAAATTGGGGCCGGGTTCCAAAATGTTCAAGATATTAACAAAAAAAATGATCAGAGTAGACCCCTATTATTTTTTTTATTACAAGAAAAACTTGTTCTCATAAAATTTTTAGATCTCCTATCGTTTATTTTTTATTTTTACTTATTTACACTTTATTTTTTATACAATACATACAACAATAAATTATTAACAAAGATAAAAATTAACAATAGTTATTTACAAAATAAGATATAGAAAAAAAAAAAATAATAATAATAATAAATTTAAATGTATAATGTATTGTAATCCGGGGCGAAGTTAATGCCTTAGGCATTCTCTGCCACTTAACATAGCCAGAACCGCCAAATGGCCGCCACTCGTGGGACCGATTCTTTTCAAAAGTTTCGTGCTGCGTCCTCTACATATATATGTATGACCTCTGTACAGAATTCCAAGTATCTAGCTTATGCCATTCTTGAGATATTTTGTTTATAGACAGACCGACAGACAGATCGACACACGGAACAATGTCTGAAAGTTTTGGAATTAGGCTCTGGGGACCCTAAAACGTGTGTTGGTACTAAAAACTGACTTTCGAAAATTTTGGATGATTTTATTACTTTCATTTCTATAGGATAAGGAAAGTAAAAATGGAAACATAAAGTTAAAATGCTAAAAAAAAAAAAATTATGAACATCCTGAGCTGCCTGATTGAAACCTTATCTAGTGGATATTTGTGTGTTGTGTGTGTTGGACAGTTGGACACCCAGTAATAATATAGTAGTATGCCATAATTACACAATGATCTTCAATAAATTGCCATGAACAATACCAGTGCACTTTTGAAAACCATAAAAAAGACATAAAAATCCTAAGTATCGAATGAAATTTATGGTCCACCTCGGTCAAGAACGGACAACTTCGTGTATGCATGACACTGCAAGACTATGAATGGACCCGAGGAAAATATCATGCAACATGGTGACTATACACCGCACTTCTACTTCTCAGGTTGGTTTAGAAGTGGAAACGAGTGGGGCTAGTCAAAAGATATTGATAGTCTGGTAATCGTGCAGTACAAGGATTTCAAACCCCCTGCGAAGCCTTCACCGGATATTGGTAAATATAAAAAAGTATTTGATAAAAAAAAAACCCCGGGGGGGGGGGCACTATTAGAGGAACGCAAGATGTTTATCGCTTTAACGCCTTGTGTGGAAATACAATACATTTTATTGTATACTGCAATTGACGTGTTGCACAAATGATCACCATCTGTAGAATTTCGGTGACGTTAAGGGACACTCGGTATAAAATCAGAAATTCTTCTTTCGTGAAAAAAGTATATACCTAGGTCCGCATATCCATTATCTACAACTCAGTTAATCTGCACTTAAGTATAACACAATTATACAAACTACTTGGAGAATTACGCTAAGCCGCCGCATCAATTACAGTCAATACAAATCTTCTCATTACTCCGACTTAAGCTCTAAATGTACCTGCTTTAATGTGACCCAGTTCACAAAACGTGGTTTTATTGGGATAGGTATAGTAAATCTAACACAATTGCGTTCAAACAGTGCAAATAGCTATAGTGTCGATGGCATGTTGAATAGGTAGGTACACACCTCCATAAGATAGCTGAAGAAGCAACGTTTAGCTCGGAGACGACTTAATTGGTGATGGCTTGGTATTATTATTGTTATTAGAGATGCAAAGAAGAAAAAAGAAAAGAAAAATAACCTAGATATACCTAATACACTTAATTATATTATAATTATAATATTAGCTTATGTTGCTATTGGGGTCGGCATTGTTCAATCTCGTGGTTGAGGTTGGTAGAGTGAAGCACGTTTTTTATGGTTGGATGCCTTTACTAACGCCAACGATTCTATTTGGTTTAAAAGTCCTGATTAGGACGGGGGTGTTAGGGTGTTACCTTCCATTCGCTTGGAATCAATTGCAGTCAATACAAATCTTAGGTTTTTATTTACCTAAATAAAAATTATTGTTGTTGAAAAAAAGAAGGCTTATAATACAAACCTAGCCCTAGACCCTACTACCTACATCTTGATATAGACAATTTTCGGAACTCACTTCTGGCCGCTCACAGTAACATGCTTCGATTATTTTACGTGGTACTGGCGCTAACGAACACGAAATGTAGATCTATCCCGGTATCCCTCTCTCTGATAGTGATCTTTACCTATGTATATGTAGAGATAATCTGTGATACCACCAGAAACACAAACCACAGATGTAGTGCCACAGTCACAGATACTTTGACACTGAAACTTTCTATGTCATGCATCCGAGGTGATTGCACACCAGCAATCAAGTAGGAGTCACCACTTATAATCACAATAAGTCTCTACAGTATTGCCGAGCAAAGAAAAACTATTTTAATATTGATAAGAATTTTATGTAAATAGGCGAGTGTGTGGGGGTTCAGAATTATTCTAGCGGTTCTGTAGTGCCTCTGCAAGTTGACCATTGGGGGACTCGGGGTGATTGGGGGACTGTTTACTTCTGTGGTCCAAGAGATGATGCCAAAAAGGACACTAGTTTGTATAAGGGGCTATGTGTGACGGTTCTAAATTATTCTAGCGGTTCTGTAGTGCCTCTGCAGTTGACCATTGGGGGACTCGGGGTGATTGGGGGACTGATCACTTCTGTGGTCCAAGAGATGATGCCAAAAAGGACAGTAGTTTGTATAGAGGCTATGTGTGGGGGTTCTAAATTATTCTAGCGGTTTTGTAGTGCCTCTGCAATTGACCACTTGGGGACTCGGGGTGATTGGGGGACTGTTCACTTCTGTGGTCCAAGAGATGATGCCAAAAAGGACACTAGTTTGTATAGGGGGCTATGTGTGACGGTTCTAAATTATTCTAGCGGTTCTGTAGTGCCTCTGCAGTTGACCATTGGGGGACTCGGGGTGATTGGGGGACTGTTCACTTTTGTGGTCCAAGAGATGATGCCAAAAAGGACACTAGTTTGTATAAGGGGCTATGTGTGACGGTTCTAAATTATTCTAGCGGTTCTGTAGTGCCTCTGCAATTGACCACTTGGGGACTCGGGGTGATTGGGGGACTGTTCACTTCTGTGGTCCAAGAGATGATGCCAAAAAGGACACTAGTTTGTATAGGGGGCTATGTGTGACGGTTCTAAATTATTCTAGCGGTTCTGTAGTGCCTCTGCAATTGACCACTTGGGGACTCGGGGTGATTGGGGGACTGTTCACTTTTGTGGTCCAAGAGATGATGCCAAAAAGGACACTAGTTTGTATAAGGGGCTATGTGTGACGGTTCTAAATTATTCTAGCGGTTCTGTAGTGCCTCTGCAATTGACCACTTGGGGACTCGGGGTGATTGGGGGACTGTTCACTTTTGTGGTCCAAGAGATGATGCCAAAAAGGACACTAGTTTGTATAAGGGGCTATGTGTGACGGTTCTAAATTATTCTAGCGGTTCTGTAGTGCCTCTGCAATTGACCACTTGGGGACTCGGGGTGATTGGGGGACTGTTCACTTTTGTGGTTCAAGAGATGATGCCAAAAAGGACACTAGTTTGTATAGGGGGCTATGTGTGACGGTTCTAAATTATTCCAGCGGTTCTGTAGTGCCTCTGCAATTGACCACTTGGGGACTCGGGGTGATTGGGGGACTGTTCACTTCTGTGGTCCAAGAGATGATGCCAAAAAGGACACTAGTTTGTATAAGGGGCTATGTGTGACGGTTCTAAATTATTCTAGCGGTTCTGTAGTGCCTCTGCAATTGACCACTTGGGGACTCGGGGTGATTGGGGGACTGTTCACTTCTGTGGTCCAAGAGATGATGCCAAAAAGGACACTAGTTTGTATAGGGGGCTATGTGTGACGGTTCTAAATTATTCTAGCGGTTCTGTAGTGCCTCTGCAGTTGACCATTGGGGGACTCGGGGTGATTGGGGGACTGTTCACTTTTGTGGTCCAAGAGATGATGCCAAAAAGGACACTAGTTTGTATAAGGGGCTATGTGTGACGGTTCTAAATTATTCTAGCGGTTCTGTAGTGCCTCTGCAATTGACCACTTGGGGACTCGGGGTGATTGGGGGACTGTTCACTTCTGTGGTCCAAGAGATGATGCCAAAAAGGACACTAGTTTGTATAGGGGGCTATGTGTGACGGTTCTAAATTATTCTAGCGGTTCTGTAGTGCCTCTGCAATTGACCACTTGGGGACTCGGGGTGATTGGGGGACTGTTCACTTTTGTGGTCCAAGAGATGATGCCAAAAAGGACACTAGTTTGTATAAGGGGCTATGTGTGACGGTTCTAAATTATTCTAGCGGTTCTGTAGTGCCTCTGCAATTGACCACTTGGGGACTCGGGGTGATTGGGGGACTGTTCACTTTTGTGGTCCAAGAGATGATGCCAAAAAGGACACTAGTTTGTATAAGGGGCTATGTGTGACGGTTCTAAATTATTCTAGCGGTTCTGTAGTGCCTCTGCAATTGACCACTTGGGGACTCGGGGTGATTGGGGGACTGTTCACTTTTGTGGTTCAAGAGATGATGCCAAAAAGGACACTAGTTTGTATAGGGGGCTATGTGTGACGGTTCTAAATTATTCCAGCGGTTCTGTAGTGCCTCTGCAATTGACCACTTGGGGACTCGGGGTGATTGGGGGACTGTTCACTTCTGTGGTCCAAGAGATGATACCAAAAAACGACAGTAGTTTGTATAGAGGCTATGTGTGGGGTTTCTAAATTATTCTAGCGGTTCTGTAGTGCCTCTGCAGTTGGCCATTGGGGGACTCGGGGTGATTGGGGGACTGTTTACTTTTGTGATGAAGAGATGATGAAAATAACTTTGGATGTTAGGCTACGAGTAGGGCATTCAGAATTATTCTAGCGGTTCTATAGTGTCTCTGCAGTTGACCATTGGGGGACTCAAAGGAAACTGATTATTTGTTTCAATGGGCCAAGAAATGATGTCAAAGATTAGTTCAGATTGGTACCATGGACAGGACTGTGTTAATAATATTCTTAGCGGTATTGTAGTGTCCTCCAAAAGTCCACGGTTCTACATGAGATAGTAATACTTCTCGTGGTATTTTTTTTATATTAAATTATAAGGGGACTATAAACAGGGAGTAGAGCAGCAGTCTCTCTGGGGGACTATAAACAGGGATTAGACCAACATTGGCTTGGTTCTGGGGGCCCTTGTCAATTATTAGCCTCCTTGTAAAGACAGTGGTAGAAGTGCTGAGACATTCCTCCACTGTCTGACTACCATCGTTCACGATGACGCCACCCTATGATGATGAAATTATAAGGTACATTAGACACAGTACAGTTGGGTAACTTAGCACTCCTAGCAGTTGCCTAGGTGTGAAGAGGACATCTAGGTGGGTGACAAAGTGGAATGAGTCTTTCATTGACAAATTGGCACGGAGTCCACCGTCCCCATAAGCAGACACCTAACAACACATTCGGCAGCTGGGAAATTAATGGCCACGAAGATGTTGTGCAGATCTCGACGCTATCACAGTACCGAGAGCTACACAGGCTACACTGCTGTGAGAGTGCAAAAAATCTTATATAAGAGACAGAAATAGTAGGAATGATACATAATATATTATATAAAATATATTGCATAGTTTTACAAATAGAAGAAATTATTTTTTCAAATTAAGGAAGATATGGAAAATTGGAAGGGCTAAACTCAAAACTGAAGTATATTTTTGTTCTTAAAAAAAAAAAAAAAAAATATGTGCCCCGGAACCTCTTTCGCATTACTTCAGGGCGCTTTAACTTTACTAAATTTCGGTCAGAATTTTCCACTCTGGCCGGAATTTGATTTGCTACTATCGAGATATCTACATACGAGTATAAGAGTAAACACACAAACAAATGGACAGACAGAACAAAGAAAGTCTTAAAGACAGCATGACCGAAATAGCTTCTTATCCAAACCGATCAAGATAATGGCTGCAATTTTCAATGATAATATCATTGATTAAATATTGATAAACAGTATAAACACAGGGATTTTTGTTTGGTTACCAACGGCTATAGTGGTTGTAACATTAGTTAAAGAATGACCAACTGACCAGGGGGATTCCTAGATACAACGTGCAGCACTATGAACTGAAATCAGAGTTGACACAAGAAGCTGCTACATCACCAGAACCCTGGGAGGGCAAGCAGCAAGAAATGAACCAAGAATCCCGGTAGTTCCGGGTATCAATCGGCAATCCCTTTCCCTTGGCTGCTAATCTCCGACTCGCATTGGCTCACACGTTTCATACAAATCAAAACATACTACCTGACATAGAAAACGACAGATTTACGAACCTGAAAGCGACAAATAAAAGGGGCACAAACTCCAGGCGCTTTGAATGCTCGTCAAAGGTCTGTTTAAGGTCTATAAAAATTTGTAAAAAATACCAACACGGTTTCTTTTGTTTCAAAAAGAGGTAACGGGGCGAGTCCTACCAATTCTCAAGAACAAAGCAGGTCAAAATAATTATGGCACTTTGTTGTGTATTTCTCTTTAAGTCTCAACCTTTAGACCTTCTTATGGATAACTAGTTCGCACTTTTTGTGTTTCCTTATTTTGTTTTTTTAGTAGTGACAAGGTTCTGTTGGTTGCTGGCTATGTCTCGATCTGAGTTCCCAGAATCTGCACTATTACCAAAGATCATGATGAAATATTGAAGTTGGATTGTTTTGTTTTCAAGTCTCTCCATTATCTATTGTCTTGAGGTTATTGTTATTGTTCATACATATTTACGACCTCTTCAATCACATAACTGGCAAATGGAATAAGAAATAATTTCTGTTTATTTGTTCTTTTTGCGTTGCTAACCCATTCGTCTGATTGCGATGTAACTTTCGTGACTTTTTTGTTGTTGCTTAACGATTCTTTAACATTTAAAGGTTTCGTCTGTTTTGTTTCATAGCTAAATTAAAACCCTTTAAACCCTCTAATGCATAGCCTCCCCATATCCAGGCTAGAAAAGGTTTAAATATAGGTAGCCGGGGGCGTTCCTAAGATTGGAGAAATTTAAACCCCCCACGTCCCAAAACCGAAATCGAATCATTTTGACTTGACATAGCCTAGACATTGGATCAGGGGGTCCATAAAAATCTTCCACCACTATCTCACGGACACCCGGGACTATTATTATCAAGAAACCAAAAAACAACGTTTAAGAAAAAAGAAAATAAAAAACAGGCACTTTAATGGGGATAGTTTGGGAAAAAGTTCAAGGGGTGGAATTTGCCTAATACATATAACCCAAACAAAAAAACTAAAGGGCCCAATTATAAAACAGGATTTACATTTTTGATAACAGCATTTAACTTATCTTACTTTTAAACGTTTCGACCCTAAATATCACAAAGTTTATAACTTTACTTACAAAATGTAAACATTATTGATTTTAATTTTTAAAACTCGTGATCCACTTAAACTCATAAAAGGTCTAATAGGAATCACTAGAAGGAGCTACGAAAAAAAAAAAAAAAAAACCCAAGGAAAAGAACAACCACCCTTTTAAAATCAACTCATGTTTGCACAAATCTCAAGTCAATCGTCTTATTTGTTTCGACCTTTTCAAACAAAGACAAGGATACAAATTAGAGTCCTCCTTAGCGCCACAACTCTTTC